>JACGCL010000008.1:0-1200000 GCA_014925845.1 Crassisporium funariophilum
GGCTTGGGGGCACAAAGATCCCGAGCCTTGAGTATGGTGTTCCTTCCAGAACAGAGTGACGGTGCGGCTGGGGTTGGCGGAGAGGCGCTAAGTGTGTGTTAGACCTACATGCACGTCTGATATGACGGAAGATGGATGACGCTTACCCTCAGGTTTGCTCGCAGTACATAACTCCCACTCTGAGGGATCAGCGAGACTCCCCAGACTTTGTTCTCGATAGGGTCAACTGGTTCTGTAAGTTTGACCTCTTTTGGAACGGTGTTGATCATTCGTTCGAACAGAGTCCCACACGTTTGGCTGAATTTCTCGGGGGATGCGATGCTTCAAAGAATGAGTCAAAATTCGCAGCATCCATGATTCTCAATCATCAAGTATAGCTTTACCTCTGCATAGTCACGTTCTGATCGCTAGAGAAGATTCTCAAGTCTGATTGTGTCGTGACATTTGCCGATTTGATGAGCGGGTTGGTGGTCGTGTCATCAAGATACTCTGTAACACTGAAGAAGATTGTTTAGAAATGATTGCATGTTATAGAAGCTGTAGACTTACACCGTGTTGTCATACTTGGAAAGAGTCCCGTCAAAATCAGCGAATTCACTTGCATAGACGATTTCTGGGAAGTCGTCACGCCTGACGCCGCCCAGGGTGTGACCACACGCAACAAGCGCTATCATCTCAGCCTGATTGAAGCCTTGGCGCCTGAATAACTCGATGTGCGTTGGGAGGTCTTGTTGCGGCTCAGGTACCGTCGCGGGTCCGGCAACTTTTGCGTCGATGCGCCCGGCGCGATACGGTATTATCGGCCCTCCACATGATTCGACAGCGAGCACTGCGCCCATAGCAATCATATCGGCCACTACCATGTTCCATCCATTAGTTAGTGATCAGCGCTACAAAATGTGAAAACCTACGCCCAACGTAGGGACTGGTAAAGAAGTTTATATCGTTGAGCGAATCATGCATGCCCCTTCCAATGTTCTTGCATACATGTCAGATCAAGCTAGATGTTGCAGGAAGGACAAGCGCACCTGCGGTCGGTTGAGCTCAAACAGGATTGAGGCGTCAAGACCTCCAGAGCCGTCCGTGACATCATGAGTCGACATATCATGATATGCCTGCGAGGGTGAAAATGTAAGCTCCTAACCTAAGGAAAGAGATCCATCGCTACACTCACGATTCTAATCCATTGCGCCGCAACAGTCGTATTTGTTCTTCTGACGCAATCTGCGGTCAAGAGACCGAATCGCCTTTGTTCATACAGCATGTCATCAACGAAGGCGAGCTGTGGATCAGGCCACTTGAAGGTCGCAAACCCTTTTGTAGAACCAATCAGACTGTAGAGGAGGAAGACGCTCGAAGCTAAGGCAGGATGAAGTACCAGACGCATGGTGGACAAATTCAAGTGACTTGCATGCTTTGAATAGTTCCTGCTCTTATACGTCGCACCAACAGTCTCTATGAATCGGTAAGTTGGGTCCGAAGTATACCAGCTCCTCCCACGTAGGGAAGACTTGAACGATGCTCCACGCGGACAACTGCGATGATATCGACAGTGTGATGAGCGTGCACAGATTTATGTCTCCCAAAGGTGAGAACTGGCCTGGAAGGACGATCGACCAGACTGATGCCTTGGCAACCCGCAGCAGGGGCGAGTCCACGAAGGGAGCACCGTTACAAGCAAGTGATGATGCATACTTCGGAGTGTAACCGCCATAGCGGTGTTTTCCTAGCCACGCAAAGACTGAGCTCACACATAGACCGTCATAACATACACAAAGCAGTTATACTCCAGTAATTATGGTCAACAGTCTCAGGTGAGTGCAGAACAATCTCATATGTTAGGCCATAATTTTTCAACAGGCTGCAATAGCAAGCAGAATTTACGCGATCGGTCACCACTAATCACATGGAAACCGTCATTGAGGACTTGTTACTTAGTTGCAAGGAGATAAAGTCTAAGGGTTGAGCTTGCCTAGCTTGAACACTGTACTTGACCAGTGTTTCGATATCATCTTTTCAGATGAATAAAAGGTACAGACGGACCTGACCAGACTGATGGTGTGAGGCGAAATATGGAACTTTGCGTCTTGTAGATGAAAATGGCTGAATCGATCACTGTGCCATTGACCATTCGAAGACCTGAGCAACTGATCATGGGCGCTTAACAACGAGCAAAAGCGCCGAACAATCACGTGATGTTTTTGATGCATGATGATGCCAATATAACCCTTCCAACATTGTAACATCCATCCACTGGCGCCCGACACATCCACACAATTACTTGCCAGCAATGATGGATTTCAAAGAACACTTTATATATTTCATTTCTACCCCTCAGTATCCTAAAAGGCATTTTATCACCGTGCTCAGTGTGATGTTCAATCTATTTTGCTTTGCGGCCTAACGAATAAGTGTATAAGGAAGGTCAGCGAGATTCAATGTAATACCAGACCACAAAAAACCGTTACGGACAAAAGTGCATGGGGAAGGGCGGCTTGACATACAAGATGACTAGGGTCACAATGGTGATCGGCGGATGCGCAAAGTCGCAACTTTCGAGATCTGAATATTGAGATAGAGGTCAGTAGGCCTATTTTACGAACAAACGGAAAATGAACTTTATCAGTCAATTTAATTATGTGGCCCGCGGTACATTATGACCCGTGAATACCATTCCATATTCAAAGTGCAGATAGTCATTTGGGCTCCGGGCGCAAACTCTTCACTAGAGGGTTTCAGGAATCAGAAAAGGCAGGCGAATAGAAGTAAGAAAGAATAATCACGCACCTGGTGTCTGTCGTCAGTCGTTCGCGCTGCAGCCCCAAACAACCTCAGCAACCACGGACTCCTCTAATCAATTAATCACCCGTGGAGGATTGTCCGATAATTGAACCCAAAGTGACTCGTTACAGACGGTAAAATAGGGCGCAAAGGAGGTGGACTTGGAGCGAGGCGGAGGAGGCAGAGGAGCAGGAGGAAGCACAAGAATCCATTCCGATTGATGAGGACTTATGTAGTCGATTAGATCGATAGATTAGATCAGGCGGACAAACGCCTTCTGAAAGGTTGGTTTTAAGCGGAAATCGTGGATCGACGCCTGGTGAGTGAATTATGCGTGGAATTTTGTGTAAGACTTTGCAATCAGCGTAGATGTGTCCTATGACTCCTTCCACTTAACGATATGGAGGAGTCAGGAGGACCGCCCATCCTCACGCTACAGGTACCATTTTTCACAATCAGTGAAGGACGCAGTGGTGCTAACGTTTGTCCCAGGCAATTCTGGCGGGTATACCATGGACCGATGTAAGTAGCCTCTCTGCGGGAGTTACTCTGAAGACCTGTGCCCGAGTTTACGTGGTGTACATTTCGTTGAGATTGACCCCAGCGTTTTTACACCCGGTCAGGATTTCTAAGATCACTGAAGTTGGACCCATCATTACATCATGTAGCGTAACCTCTTAAACATCATCTGTTCTACCCATCGCAAACGCTGTCAAGCACTCCATACAAACCCCCGTTGACGAAGTCGAGCCAGCAATCTCATATTCTTCTACATACGTCGTCTCTCCAGCTGAACTAGTGTAGATGAGAACAGGAATGGACGATATCGGAGGAGATCATCCCACTTCCGTCTTAACACTCCACCAGTTCAAGTTCACCTCCATTATACTTTCTCAAGGAACCCTCTCCTTGCAGGCTTGTAAGTCTTCTGTCCGAGTCTTCAAGGATATTGATAGTGTCATCGATGACCGGAGTAGGTTCCGTAGGAAGTTCTTTCGGAGTTTCCGTGTTTTGTTCAGCAAGGCGGCTTGATTTGCGTGAATCAGGAGGGTAAATGATGCGTCGGCGTGTGATGCGGGGTTTCACTGGTTCGGCAGGAGTGTCGGGGGTTGGATTGGAAGTGGGCGCCTGAACGGCTTGAGTGGTGACGGTATTGGCGGGTTCTTTTCCCAGGAAACCAAGATCCATGTCCTCGTCGTCATCCACAGAGTACTCCCCCTCGGCCGTGAGGGTGCGATGACCGAAACCCTCTTCGAATCTGACTCCTGCTCAACAGACTTAGCTAGGTAAGTTCTTCATGTTCTCTTGGACTGATCGTTCTTCTGATGGCTTTCTTCCCACACCTATGTGCTGTTTCCGATACCAATGAATTTCAAATATTTTTTTCACCCTCGTCGCGATACGATGAATCCCCGTTCTACACCTGGGCTGCTCGTACGTCACCTACTCGTTACCTGATGGCACAATTAAAGAATGATTTTCTGACAGTCTTTGACCACGTATCTCCTACGAAGGGCTGAAGAATGACTACGCAAATGACCCCGAGCTTTCTGGGAACCTCGAAACTTCGAAGCAAAACCTCGACACCTATTTCAACATTCACTACGCCGACGAGCATACCACCGAATCCGAACCCCAGCCACCTTCAAGTGCACCCTCAACGAGTTCATAATCTCAATTCCCCGATCTGTCTTGTCTAGCTCGTAATCTTCTGTGTATTCCTGGTATGTATTGTCTTTCCTCTCAATTTTACCGTGCGTCATTCATGTTTCCGGAGTCTGGGGCGGCTGTCGAAACATTTTCCTTGGGCGGTCGCGACACCATTTCCCTGCGGCGCGCAAATTTACACCCCGAGACCATTCGAGTATCAATGCTGGCAAGGAAAGGCTCCATCTTGCTCGCGCACAGGCTACAACGGCTTTACGTCATTACTAGGTCTAACTGTTATATCTCCTGTACATAGTGTATGTATGTTCATGTCTTCTCCGTTCGTTATATACCCCGGATGCCGTCGACGGATGGTTACGGCTCCGACCCGTACCGTCGAGGCCTCTGACACCACCTTGCACGGACGGTTAAAACCGTCCCGTCACCGTGAATAAGGAAATGTACTATAATGTTATGAGATGTGTTCTGGGGTATCTTGGGGTCGAGGAATCCGAATCTGCACTCAGATTCTCGAAATTCGGGGCAGGTATGTCTGTGAAACGAGGGTTTTTTTTTGGTCATAATAAGGCTAGATCATCTGAACCTCGTGTTTGTCACGTGGTCAACGCGCAACAGTCAACCACCATGTTGTTCTCTTCAGCCAGTTCGTCGTTTTAAGGCCCATTCAACCGTTTTAAGCCTTATTCGAGGCTTTGGCCAGGACATATCACTGTGCAGCATTGTCTGAAGCACGCTTCGAATCGGGGATCTCCATATATTCGCTGCTCAACAGGTTATATAAATACCAGCGCACAATGTTCAGTTCCGCCAGTTCTTCAGGCTCCTCTTTGCGCCGATCTGGCTCGTCTGTCACGGACTATACCTCATCTACTCTGGTGTGCATTAATTCTATTACTTCTTTCGACCCCCCTCACGAATGCTTTAGACATGTCGATCATATCATCCACTCCCAGCCCGCCTTCAAGACGACATTCAGGGTAAACACTCCTGCGACGTGACCCTCTTCGATTTCGTGACCCGTGTTTGGGGAATTGACCCTGATGTTGCTGGGCACATCCTTTCGTCGAAGGGCTGGACGTTGCTACCGGAGCCACTGCGACTATACAGTGCGGCTCGCCGGGAACCGCAAATGTATGTCCCGTTCGCTGAGATCGCTGAGTCCCTGGTCAAGGACGCAAGGAAGGAGGTCCGCGAGTTTCTGACGCGAAGGAAGGCCACCCTCAAGGCGCAGACAGGCATGGAAACCTCGATCTATTTTTGGAGCAAACTAGGCGACACGATCTTGAAGAGTGCTTTGACGAAACGCAAACCTGACATGCTCGTTGTTAAGGAAGAAGTTGTCGACGTCACACCCACCTGGCTCCTGGTGCGCCAGGTCATAGAGTTCAAACGAAAATCGAAATCGCTACAGGGGATAGTCCCAACAGCCTCGTCGAGCACCTCTGCTTATCCTCCCGCCCTCAATCCTACTGCTAGTAGTTCATCCGCCGCTGGTTCATCCTCCGGTATCCGCGTTCCGCAAGTGTCATCTGTAGCAAGCTCAGCGTCTGGAACGAAACGCAGTCGAACCTCAAAGGCAAAGAATGCTGCGCCGAGGCGGACCACCCGCTCAAAAGATTCCACTACTCCTGCAACCGCGAGTAGCGGAGGTCGCTCAGCCGATCCTGCGCCATCGCCAGCTGGTAGCCAGAAACGCAAGAACAGTGGAACCCACGGGGGAGGGGACGCGAAACGTGTCCGTACCTCAGATAAGGTACCCAAGGTCACCGCAGACCAAGTGCAGCTTGCAATTTACGCGCTGGAGTGTTTGGACGCATCTACCAGGCATTATGCCTCGGGTGTCTTCATTGATCGATTCAAGGTTTCACTGTGGTATTATGACAGATCGTGTGTCATTAGCAGTGTATTGTTCGACTTCCACTACAATCCCGAGCAGCTCGCCCTAGTGCTCTACGCCCTGAGTGCTTGCGACGACAAGCACGCCGGCTTCGATCCCCTCCTCGTCCTCCCAGCCACTCGTTCTCCACGTCCCAAGGATCACTTGCACTGGCAAGACGTCGTCGACGCCGAGATAGATCTTCGCACGTTGAACCCCTCTTCTGAGCGTGGCAGATTTCGTCTCGAAGACACTTTGTTCGCGTATCGCGGTCTTATCGGTCGTGGAACTATGGTATATCAAGTAACTCCACTTATCGACGGGCTCAAGGACTGCAATTCCGAGGCGCTAAAAATCAGCTGGCCGCCACTCACTCGACCCCTCGAGGCGGACACAATCCAACGCCTCCATGAGCGGCTTCAGCCACAATGGCGTGAACACATCCCGGAGGTCACCTTCTCTGCTACACAAACCGCCGAGCAGCTGAACCTTCCTCGCGTTGAGCTCCTGAAAACGAACCCCATTGACAAGTTTGAAGACCGGCTGCTCCACGCTCTAGCGATGAAGCTCTATGGGAAACTGTGGGACGTTGGGAGTGTCGAAGCCTTCCAAGGAGTTTTCGTCGACTGTGTTGAGTGTGAGTGCTCCCTCGTGTGACTTGTTCTTCATTTTGACTGTAGTCTTTCTAGGCCACTATCACGCCTACGTCGACGCAAAATTTCTACACCGCGACCTGAGCGAGAACAATCTGATGTTCAAGCGAGGCGACGGCGGCACCGTCAAGGGTATCCTCAATGACTGGGATATGGCCTCATATGTAGAAGCAAACAACGAGATCCCGTTGTCTACGGCGACACATCGCACTGGCACCATTCCATTTATGGCACGCGACCTTCTAGCGGACGATGACCCACCCCCCCATCTTTTTCGCCACGATATAGAATCATTTTACTACATCCTTGTTTGGGCGACACTTCACTACGACTTTGCAGGCAAGAGGAGGCTTCCGATAGTTTCTGCAGTCAAGAATTGGGACGCACCCACATTTAAAACCGCACGTAACGACAAGAAAATTTTCATCATCGATGAGGACGAGAGAAACCAGGTCTTTGGAAATGTACCACTAGAACATGAAGCCCTTCTTCCATGGTTGACGTCTTTGGGGGTCTTGTTCCACAAAGGATACATGTCTTGGCAGCAGGATAGAGGGTCGCCAGGGTGGGACAACGACACGCTGGGCGGCCACATCACATTCCACAATTTCATGGCTGCCCTTGGCCGCATACCCCGATAACTCCTGTCCTCATTTCCAGCTCACTAGCTTCCGCGTGTGAGCTGACCACATTCTTCAACTCTTCGTCGCACGTTCATCATACCAGCCGTAGTACGCTATGTCTTTACAAATCATCTATTTAGGTATATGGAGTACCTGTGTACTAAAAGAATGTACAAATTATAAATTCCACTCCGCGGGACCATTCACAACGAGAATTTTCTGATCGCTCCGAGGCGTAGCGCGTGGCCTGTTCGCCAATCGAGTAGAGCAAATAGACTCTCCTATACGTGCGAGCAAATCATCCAGTGATCGCTATGAAATGCTGTCCTGTCGCATAGTCAGCCCATTACCTCAAGGCATCGCCCCGCCGTTTCTAAAACCTCATTGACGGACTATCACGACTATCAGATATCGGTACTATGGCAAAGGCACCAGAGAAAGGTCGGTTGAAAAGGTCAGTGTCATACCTAGGTATTTCATTTATACCCTTCGTCTTTTCCACAGCCTCTGACAGCACCCCAGGTTCCATCGCAAGGACGTTTTCCAAGGCACCCATTCCAGCATGTAAGTGACTTACTCGTCATGTTCACACCTACTGATCGTATCAGTTGATTTGAGGCTGTCGGCGTAGGTGGTAGTCATCTGGGTTGTACAAGAATCAACGGTTAAGGTTCGGCTCTCTCAAGGCAAAGGTCAGTCCACGACGACACTACTGATACATCGACCACCACCACTACACCACCGTCCTCGCCCCCTCGGAGCGGTCGGCACGTTCGTGTGCAGCGAGGCCGCCGGGTGATAGAGGTATGGTGGAGCAGGAGGTAAGTAGGGGAGGGAGGGCGGGCACGTATCCATTTGCGAGCTGGCACAGGCCTCAGGTGCTGGTGCAGGGCGAGAGGTAGTCCGTTGAAGCAAGCCAGGGGTCAGAATTCTCGCTGTCGCCGCCGCCGCCATCGGAAGGGGTAGGGTTGATAAAGCTGCCGCAACCAATGCAGGCACCGTCGAACGTCGGGTTACCTGGCCATGGAGTCGTTGAGGGTGGTCGTGTCCCTTGGGGGTCTGCGGTTGCGTGTCGTTCTAGTAATCACGACGACAAGAACGTAGCGGCGCTTTCCTTCAAGCTGAGCCCTCCGCCTCCTTGTGCCCACGAAGCGACCCTTGCCTCCGTCGCCCAACACACCATAAGAAACGCTACGTGAACTACTATAGAAGTAGGAATAGCCGTTCCTTGCACACCCTCAATGTTTGACTTGTGTTACTAATTGTTTCTGGGTCCTTGTCTGCAGTCCGCTGTCATCGAATACCTTCGTGAATCACCCTTTCCAGCGGCGGCGGCGCCACATCACGTCTTTATACACGACGAGCTGAACCGTAGGTCAAAATCTACATAGATCCGTGGGTACAACCTCCCTCTAACTGGTAATTCGCGTACTCGCAAGCAAAGGCGGAACTAGTTGGAAACTTACTGAGACTTTGAATGCTGACCTCGCGCTCAACTCATTCACTATGCAGTTCTACCCCAATATTCCGCTCTTGTGGATAATCTTGGACGCATGGATGTGTTTGCAACAAGCGCTGTATACAGCAGAAGGTTAAGAATCGCGAAGTGATGGTGCTGGGTTGCAGAGAGTGCGGTTCATGGGTATGTAATGTGTAGTCAATCTTGTGGTTGTTCACTACGAGTGAGTGGAATGTGGCAGAAAGGCACGGTACGCACCTCCAGTATATAGCATGTACTTTGTACTTGACAATATAATTTTTGCCATTGTAACAATTGCGATGCCGAGTGAGGCAATGCCCCTTCTACTACATCCTATCAACGAGATAAAGATTACAACACAAGGCTTCCATGCATTGCTCTGTCGCCCCATGCCTCATCGAACGAAGTTGCAGGACGATTTTTTGACTTCCGGGGAAAGCGTTCACCTGCAGTAAGTGATACAGTTATTGGGATTGTAATGGTGTAAGAAGAGGGAGGAGCAGCAGTGCAGCGTCTGCGACGAGTGTCGGTCTACGTACCTCGACGTGTCACTCTGTTGTCCCCGGCCTCGTCAAATCCACCTCAATTCTTCGATTTCCAGAGAATGCGCTCACCCTGCGGTAAGTCATATGAACATTGTCAACTGTAATGTGCAATGCTCACGCTATTCTAGACGTTTTGCGACTCGATTTTCCCAGGTTTGCGAGCGCCAGTCACCTTCTAAATAACTTTCGTTGTCATTGACTGGATTATATTAGCATTGGGAGAGGGAGGAGCAGTAGCGCAGCGTGCTGCGACGACTGACGGTTTAAACTAGGTGCGATTCATGTATAAGAAATTTCCATATGTAACTAACAACGAATAGATTATACACCTCCTTTACTCATCATCGGTTGAGGACCGTTGCGTGGAGAAGGACACCAAAGGTCAGTTTCTCCATGCTCCAAAAAACCAACGTCTCGTCGACTTGACATCCCACCTGCGTGCATGTCCTCTTCCTAATACACGAGCCACCCCAGTGTCTCATATGTTGTCGTCGGCATTTCCTGCAATGGGAGAGGTGAGTCAGTTCACATGCGACGAGTTGAGTGATTATTGATACTTGCTGATAATCTAGATAGTCTGTTGACCCCTGGTTCAAGTTGAATCGGATGTTCGCGTATCAAGCCGGAAAGCGTCGTCGTCATCGCGGGGCAGGGTGATTTGCAAAGGTACACGAAGGTCTCATTGACTGCCGGAGTGTGCGATTAGGTGGTTATCCGGCTTTAGTGTCAGATCTTGGTGAGTTGTACTCAGTAAGTTGTTGAATACTCTAGGAACAGAGATCTGCGAACGTCATGTTCGATAGATCGGGGTATTTGAAGAGAGGAGTACATCACTGAGATATGACGACAGCCTTCCAGCCAAAGTTGTACACAATGGTCCTTGTATTTACAACATTCACTTACAGCTCGTTGAGGGTGTATACTATGTAATATATGGTTTAAACTGGTGTATTGTTGGGTCAAAGGCACGAAAGAACTCGACGATGAGTTCTTTTCAATCCGAGTGGTATATTTCACTCATATCTCTCGCCCAACGCCGTCTCTTCCCTCCATTGAAATAATTAGCACACTCACATACTTTGGTACTCTAATCGGCTCTTTGTATTAGTTTCTAGAGCCTGCCAGGGAGGTATTGCAATCGCGATTCGGAACGCCGGAGTGCCCATGACTCTATGCACAATTAGCTTTGCGAACACGTCCGAGTGTACCTTTCAATAATATAGGTCCATTTGGCTGCGAACTGCACAGGGACATGCAGGGAATGAGGGAGCTGAAATGCTTGGAATCGAAAATGGGAGGCACGAAGTGCCGACAGTGATTGTATTCATTTCCGGAGTGTGGCGCAGCATGTTCATGCGCATCGTGCAATGAACACTGCGGAAACGTCGCAGATTCAGAGCGCATGTGGTACACGGAGTTGTCTCTAAGCGATACCAAGGAGCGCCAGTCAGTCTTGTCATACATTGAAAAACAGCATCCTGGCTACATGCTACAACGTACAAGTAAAGTCATCCTTGCGTCCGAGTTAACATACACTTCAGAGTCAGCAGTGTCGCCACTCTTAGCGGGGCCACCCGCAACGTCGCATATAAGCACCAACCAAGTGCTCGACGGCCAAGTACCTAGCTCTCATCCCGTAGTTGCCCTCAAGAGAGAAGAAGACACTTATTGGCATTACGAGGGACGTGGCAATGATTGTGGGTGGTGCTGGAGGGATGATTGGCTTCCCTGCCCTCACGAACCTACAGAGACCGAATCAACACGCAGCGACTGTTTTCAGGTGCCGAGTTCATCCCCAATTCCTACATTCATTCCATGACTCGTACAACAACGGTCCACGCCACAAGCACGCTATCTCCTATACATAAAAGCCTCTGAGAATCAAGTGCATGCCGATCAAGAAAATCAAGTGCAAAGCAAAGCAATGTACAACCTCCCTCCGACATATTTTCATTACAAAATTCAATGGCCAACTATGATAACGATAACAAAGAGACTACGCTCTGCTGATAAGCTGATAATAAGTGACGAGACTAACCGTGATATACGCGTCGAGGAGGTAGGGTTTGGGGTGTGAAAACGACATCGAGAGTGCACGAAAGGAAAGGAAAGGAAAGACGAGATAGCAGAGTCCCATGAAATAACGAGAGGGAAGCAGGAAACAAGGAGGAAGAAAGGAAAGAAAACAAAGCAAAGTAGAAATATCGAAGCTGTAATAAGCAATAAAAAGGCGTAAAAAACAACCGAACGGAACCCAACACGCCAGCATCATCTCCCTCCCCACATCCCCCCACCCCTCCTCCCAATATACTCATAACCCCGCTCTCTATCATGCTCCCTCTCTCTATCTCTATCATGCTCCTTCTCCTTCTCCTTCTCCCTCTTCCACTCCCTATCCCGATCCGCCGACGGCTGCCGTGGAATACTCGGCGTGTCCACAGTGCGTGAACTAACCGCCGGACCCGGCGACGACGACGAAATCGAAATGGCACCTGTGCCCATGGCCAGCGCGGGTCGATTGGAGAGCAACGACTGGCGCAGGGCACGCGGGGCTCGGGGCGGGCTGCCGGTGCGGCGGGGAACGACGGTCGTGGCGGTAGTAGTGGAGGACGAGGTCCTGGTCGGCGTGGTCGTGGACGAAGGTCGTGGAGGTAGATAGGGAACTGGGCGGGGGGGTATATAAGCATAAGAATACCCGCCCAGTCGCCGTCCGAGGTTCGCAGGGGGAGGTGTGGAGCCGAAGCTGCCAGTATCGACGATGGGAGCAGCAGAGCCGGCAGGAGACGCTATGGGGGTGGGCGATTCACGTGGCGCGAAATGCGACCGTGGTGCGGTAGGCGGCGCGGACGGAAGAAGAGGGTAATACGACGAAGAAGTCGACGCCGACAGTGACGGCGTGCGGTACTGCGTTCCAGCCCCCCGAGGCAAGGGTATATACGACGGCGGCGACGACTCGCCGATCTCCCCATCTTCCTCTGTCGATGGCCGTCGGTAGTGCTGCGGTGGGATGGTGGAGGGCAGGATGGGGTGGGGAGGCTTGTATGCGGTGAACTGGGGTGGAGAGGACAGCTGCGATCGCGGATCGGGGTTGATAGGCGAGACGGAACGAGGGAGGTAGATGTCGGGCTTCGATACGGATGGGTATAGCGGTAAGTTCGGACGAGTGGTGGATTCGGGTGGCGAGGCGGAAAGGCTGGGTATACCGTGTTCGATGGCCTCTCTCTTCGTCGCCCAGCTGCCGCCGTCAAACGGAGGTGCGGTGCGATCAACAGACGTCGTTCGGGCACCGAAGGAGAATGTCGAGGGATGTGCAGGTGGGGTGGGCGATTTCCACGCCTTCGGTTCTAGCGATATCCCTGTATATGCGGAACCACGACTGACAGCCGACGAGAACTGCTTGTCCGGCCTCGTCGCCGCTATCAACGACATCGACGGCGCCGGCTCGTCCATATCGACGTCCTCCTCGCCTTTAATACTGCGCGGTGGCGGCGACGGCGACTCCGGGCTATCCAGCTCAACCTCCCTACCCACCCTCTCCCCACCCGCTGTCCCAGCCCCAGCAGTCCCATTGAACAACCCCCTGTCCCCCTCCTCCATACCCAATACCGCCTCCCCAACCACCGGCGACGCCTGCGAGCTCCCACCGGCGCGGACGATCTTCACCCCCGTCTCGAGCTCCATCTTCTCCTCGAGCTCGCGCTGGCGCTTCTTGCGGAGGACGAAGTCTTTCAGGAACATCTTGACAACCTTTGGTGGAGGGGGCGGGGTGGGCGAGCGAGCTGGTGGTGGTTGAGATTCTGGTGTGGGTTCATGGGCGGGTGCGGGTGTAGGTCCTGTTGAAGTAGGAGCTTCGTGCTGTGGCTGTAACTCTGGCTCTGGGTCCGGGGTGGGTGTGGGATGGTGAGCTGGCGAGAGAGGCGACGACGGCGAAGGCGAAGCAGGCGACGGCTCTATTGCGGATTCGGAAGTCAAAGGAGGTGGCGTTGCGTCGTGTCCACGCTGCATATCCACCTCGTCACCATTTTCCGACTCTGGCGTGGGTGTAGGCGACGCCGGCGATACAGGTTCGTCGTGTCCGGACGCTGCTGCAGGTGCTGGTGCAGCGGAAAGGTGCTGGCTCGAGGCAGCCCAAGTCGTCGAAGGGTAATCGAGATTGCCGAGCATCAACATCGTCAAAGGCGGCGACGACAAAGGCGGCGACGACAACGGCGACGAAGGTGCAGCCCCCTCTACGTTCTCTTTCGCATCGATCACAGCCTCAGCTTCGCCCTCGCCCTCTTCGTCTATGTCCATTCCGTCATCTGGCGACGCAGATCTGGCAGTTTCGATAGCAGGCGACAACGAACTGGACCACACCTCCTCGTCCTCTTCCTCCTCTTCCTGCTGAACACCCTCCATCGGTACGTCCTCCTGGACTGCTTCTGCACCTCCAACAACTTCACCCTCTTCCTTGATCGAAGAATCTTCAGCGTTTCCAGACATCGGCACCTGCGACAGACTCTCGTCCATCTTCCCAGCATCGCGCGACGAATGTTCAACTCGAGATGGAGACGAGGAAGATGCGCCTCGCTCTGTCGAGCTCTTCCCAGCTGCCTTATCCTTGACCGCGACAGAACTCGATGACGTCTGCGACGATCGCCGAATCGGACTCCAAGGCCCCTCGACCTTGTGCAGAACCTCCTCCTGAAGCTTCTCCTGCTTCTGCTCATGCGGCACCTCCTCCTCTTCCTCCTCCTCCTCCTCCTCCTCCTGCAAATGTCCTAAATCCCCACCGCCCAAACCCAACCGTCCCACAAGCGGCGGGAACGGGAACGCCGCCCCCAGCCCTCCTACTTTCCCCAACCCAGCCGTGTCGGACAGTGGGTGCGCAGCTATGTCAATGAAAATGAAAGATGAATGAAGATTCGAGGTAATAGCCGAATGACGTACGTTGCCCAGGCTCAGACTGCTGCTGCCTCCCGCCTCGTTCCACCCCCCGCTCGAATCGAATACCCAACCCCAACGCCTTCCTTCCAACCCCAGACGGACTTCTCGGGCTTCTCGGCCCTCCCCTCTCCCTCTCCCTCTCCCTCTCACCCTCCCGCTCTCCGGCCCCTGCCACCGGACTACCGTAACTCTCCTTCAACGCCTCGACCTCGCGGTGCATCCACCGCTTGTGCATCTTCGGCGGCATGCACTCCTCATTCTCTTCTTTGAGCGGGGGCGGGTCGGGGTCGGGCGGGCGTTTGGCGGTGCGGGATAGGGTGGGTGTGGGTGTATGCATGGTGAGGTGGGTGTATGCGTTGGTGGTGGTGGTGTTTGTGGGTAGAAGGGTGGGTCGGAGTGGGGATCTTGGGCCTGTTAGATACCCTGTATGACTTTAGTACGCATACATTATGATAATGAAAGAAATGTACCCTTGGAGTCATCATCCATGGCGACATCGCCATCTACCGCCCAAACCCAAGCGCATACACCCCCCTCCCCCTCCGCTTAACCGGACACGGACTAGAAGGAGGGCGTTGTCGCAGGCATTGTCGCAGGCATTGTCGCAGGCGTTGTCGCAGGCGCAATGACTAATCGGCAGGCGTCGTGGCAGGCGTAGTGGATATGTGGCAGGCGCCCGTGTCGACTTCAAGGAGCGTGGCATGCTCGAGGGCTCTGGTCTCCCGGCTGAGATCCTCGCTGAGCTTGCAGCCGACTCAGATCCACCAGCTCTACCACCGTCACCGCCACCGCCACCACCCGATGCACTCGAACACGATGACGGAGATGACACTGGAGCTGTTGATGGTCCGCGGTCGATGTCGGAGGTGAAGCTAGCGAAATGCCATGGTATGCCATACATTGATGCTTTGCAGGAGCTCATCTAACTATTATTTTGCCATAACAGTCCGCAAAGCTCCTCGCGACCTCTATGCACTCGCTCGCTTCGTCAATCAACCAGCGCTCCCTAGCCTCGCGCGCCGCTTTTTATATGACATCATCAATCCCGATGCTCCAATACCCGGGTCTCGCGTGGATGAAGACCAGCTTCCTGATATCAGCGGAAAGGTCTACATGTACAATTCTGCGCGGGCCGTCTTTTACGCACCAAGTAATCTGTCGGGCTTGGGCGGCATGTACCACGAGCGGATTCGTGCAGCGAAAACCTGGTATGGCGGTGCCCCACGTTACGACTGTGTCCTTGTCGGGAACTCGGATTCAGATGCAGAGGGTATGGAGGGCTTACACGTTGCGCGGGTCTTCCTCTTTTTTTTCTTTCAAATATGCTGGAAGCGTGTTTCCGTGTGCTCTTGTACACTGGTTCTCGCTGGTCCGAGACACCCCGTGTGATGAGACTGGCATGTGGATGGTCGAGCCTGACTTTCACCGTGGGCAGCGAGCACTTAAGGAAATACACCTCGACACCATTTTCCGTGCTGCTCACCTGATCGGCGTCTCAGATCGACATTTCCTGCCAAAGCACAATTTCGACCATTCAAAAGCGCTCGACGCGTTCAAATCTTTCTTCGTTAACAAATATGTTGACCATCATGCGCACGAGGTAGCTTTTTAGAATATAATGGTGGTCCCCTTTGAAACATCGATCGAGTTTCGTACTCTGTAATGGACACACAACTTATGATGTCCACTTCCAGCCGCTTCCTCACCCTGGTTCAAGCAAAAGGATCTTGAAGACGAGAGGCACTGAAAGTACTATTAAAAGTATGTACAAGGATCCCGAAAAGTTCAGGATAAGGGGAAGTGGCAGGAAGTCGTGGGAACCTCTCCCCGAACCACCTGTAATTCTTCTGCTGTTCACATCAAGCTTCCAAGCCGTTGCTTTTCTCCACATTTTATAGCGTAATTTTGACACTCAATACACTTGAAACTCGATAGCTAGTCCGAAAATACCCCGTTCTCCCATTGCTTCGCCACGAGCCGCACTCTCGTCTTCCGCCTTAACTCCTGCGCCCCGTGTCTTACTTGTACTGGAAGATGTTGATGATGCAGTCGTTGAAGTCGTTGTCCCCAGCATCTTCGGAGAGCAGCTGGATTAAGGGTCAGCACGCCGCACCTTCTCTCATATCTGGACTCACAGTGGAGACGACGTAAGTCTGAGGAGAGGACGTATCGGGCTCCTTCTTGACCTGGAATCCACGATCAGAAGGTCATTTTCATCCCAAAGCTCGCCGAATACTACTCACGGTAACTGGAAGAATCTCCTTGGAGGGCAAGAAATTCCCGCCCGACTGCGAGTACTCGATCTTAACGAAAACAGTCATGACCTCGTTGAAGGGCCCGAAGGACCAGGCCGGCAACGCCGGGTTGACTTCCTGCGTCATGGGCACGTTCTCACCGCGGCCAATGAGGGTGGTCGAAGCGAGAACGCGGCCGCTGGCGTTCTTCATCTCGATTGTTGCACGCTGGTGGTTACCCGCGCGGGTGAGCTGTATAGAGAGTGAGCGGAAACCACATTTTATCAGCTGGTAGGATATCCTACCCCAGTGACGGTGCCCTTAAAGCCGAGCTCGACTTTAACGGAGTTGTTCGACATTCTGATGGTTTGGGAGTGCTTGTGGTTTGTTGATTTGATGGGTTCTGAAGATGAGCGCTGTGTGTGCTGGCTTTTATAGGAAGTTGTCGTCCAGTTCCGTCTTGAATCATAGTCGCAAACCGCTGACGACTCGTTCCTAGAACCCTCCGGCTCTAGATTAATCCCTTGCACAAATTCAAAACAACACGGAACGATTTCTAGAAAGCCATCTGTTGTGTGTCGGTCAGTTGATTGACCGAGGACGACTGTGCCAGCAATGCGGGATCACCACGCCACGGAGTGCTGCCGCCCCCGTATCGCCATGACCCTGCTGAACCTACACAACCGAGGCACAAATGGTTCTCGAACATGACAGGTACGTTATTTGTACTGACCGGGACTTCAATGGCTCCGGATGCGGGCCCTGCAACAGACGGAGACAGCGCGTTAATGACATGAGCATCAACGGGTTAGTCGTTCACTAACCTACACAATGGATCGTGAGTGTCAGTAATTTATTACAAAAGTTCTAGCGGTGATGTTGAACTTATTAGCCTTGACGAGATTCTACATTTCGTCCAGACCTGGTCCAGACCAACGTCTTTCCAGCCCCACCACGTCTTCTCGCCATCCCAGGTCCACACAGGTGCCATGGCATTGGAACGGGAACTCCATCGAACTCCGTCGTACGCGGCCATGCGAGTGCCCGGTGACGTAGGGGAAGCTGAGGTTGGTGGGGCAGATGAGCTGCACGGGCGGGCCTTTGAACATCGCGTAGTGCTCTTGGCAGCACGGCCTTTCATATCGACGTCAGGATAGGTCGTGGTCGGGTGTTTTGATACCGGAGGGACGACGATATCAATCGTGGCAAATGCGCCTGGCGTCATTACTAAATTTAGCAATGATATCATAACGCGCCTGCCGTCTAAATATAGACAGCAGGCGCTCGGCAGGCGCCCGCCTGCTGAATTAATTGTTAATTTGCTCCCTCCTCCCCCTTCTGAAAAAAAGTATTATGAAACATGTTATGGGGGTTTTCGAGGTGTGTGAATCCGATTCCGAAGTCAGATTTATGAAGGAAGTTGAAGGGGAGGCTATGCAACGAAGAAGATTGAAAATCCGGCTATAGGACTAGCCAAAGGTGGAAATCGGGCATATCTTACTTTCTTAAAGCCTTTATTTAAATCATACAAGTATATATAACATCACTGTGCAATATAACTATTCTCTAGACTGCTCGAGAGGCCGTTCTAAGGCCAATTTGTTGAGACGTCCTTTTTTTTCGCGGCCTGCGGCTGGACTAACCGACCAGGTACCGGTCCGGCATTTCAATCCCGGTGCCCCTTGATAGCCAAGACCCTTCGGCTGACTTCTTTGGATTCCTTCTACCGCCTTTTCTTGATTCCTGGAATGAATCATTGTAACAGTGGCCCAGGTGCATGGGCCTTCGGACAGAGTCAAGGATTGAACGTCGTCAATGCCTCCACACACAACGTGCTGTGGGCTGTGGTGGATTGGGTTGAGAAGGGCGTCGTGCCGGACACGATTATGGGCACCGATTGGAAGGTGACAAGGGAGCATTGTCGTTACCCAGAGAGGAGTGTATGGAACGGTACAGTCTTCGTCTGCAAGACGTAGATCCAGGTCAATTATTCGCACTAGATTTGGAATTGGAGCGTGGAGATTACTTGTCTGTGTTGTTTTCTACCTGATTCCGCAGTAGCCAACGACCGAACTAAAGAAATAGCGTTTGTAAAGGCCGGTGTGGAGGGATTAGAGCAGGGGCCGTGCAAGTTTCAATAAGCGCACTGGACATTGCTTGGATATGTGTGGATATGTGTATGCGTATTGTTGAGCTCCTAAGTCTGGTTCATGACCTTAAGTTTGGACGAAACCACACTGGGACTCTAGGGTGCCCATGACAGAAGTCAGAAATTCCAATTCAGGATCCTGCACCAGATACAATCAAGCCACTTGTTGACTGTGTCTGGACTACTTATCCAGAACCTTGTTCAACAAGATGTGGGTGCTGCTAAATGCCCAAAGTGGTCCACACAGGAAGGACAGGAAAAGTGAGATCTCAACAACTTGCGGGACCAGAGTGGGGAGTCATCTCTCACTTGCGGGACCAGAGTGGGGAGTCATCTCTCACTGGCCCCGGCCTCGGATTAAGGCCCTAAATAATGTTGCAAAAATGGAACAACATGACAGATGGCACCACGAGGACATCAGCACGAGAAAATCTAATTTTGGGTGTCCTCTGGTATTTTGGCGTGGTCTCAAATAGCGCCGAGATATCTAGTCTGCATAGTATGCTCCCGGATTGTCGGCCGCCCGAGACTTACTTCAGAGATAGAAGCGCATTGGGAAGAATACCGAGGACGGGTAAATTTCGTATAATGACCTGCTTTAGGCAGTCAGTCCAAAGTCAGTCTGTCTTTGAGGATACAAGAAAATACTTTTATCATGTACGGCCAGCTCCTAAGAACGGCGAGCGGCTGGACTCGGAAGTTCATACTGCCGAACGTTCACGAGACTTCGGAGCGCCTCGGTCGGTGGTGTACATACCCTGCACAGACAGGGAGAGCCGAAAAGACAGCATTTACTGACATTGGACCATGACGGCTTCACCGTTATCTTTACTTCTACCTCCGAGTATCAACGCTGCCAAAAGCGACAGATGTACACAATAATGATGTGTACATTTCGTTATCCATCCTTCTTTAAAAGCACCACAACGATGCTCTTTCGGCATCAAAGAGTGGTAAACACCCCTGATCTTCCAGATGACACCACTGGCAAACACTTACTTTGTGGTCGCAGCCATAGCAGCCTTCGCAACAGCAGTCATCCAGGTACTGTTCGCCCAATAAAAAAGGCCCAGTTCAGACTAAATAAGTCTCACAAGGTAGCCCATTGCTCGAGCTGCCAGTGTCTATGACACAAGACAGACATCAATTTGGAACGAGCCGCCGCCTGGATGGTCGTTCGTCGGATGCTATGAGTGTGTTTTATACCGGAAATATAGACCTCTTCGAAACCCTGATTAGACATGTTGCCAGCGACCGTGCGGCATCTAGAACTCTCAGGGCACAGTCATTCGTAAATAATACGGGAATGACCCCTGCTATGTGCCTTGACTTCTGTTCAAATTTCACTTTCCCTTACGGATTTGCAGGTGTAGAATTTGGTCAGGTAAGCAATATTTTGACACTCAATCATCTGGATGCGAGACTATCTACACCTCTCTTCTCGATTCGTGCAGGAATGCTGTACGTCTCCACAGTCATTGCGATCAAAGGCAACTCACTAATGACGAGCTGTATGTCAGGGTGCGACGGCGTAATACAGCTCACGGCAAACTTGACTGACAGCAGTGCATGCAACATGCCTTGCAAAGGCGATGTCACGCTCGTCTGCGGGGGGGCCAGCCATATTAGCATATACACCGATGGAACACCGTCTCCTAAGATTCCAACGGTAGCTACGAGGCGTCAACCCGTCCTGGATGCCGCACAGGTCGCATTGTGGCAATACGCAGGCTGCTATAGGTATCTCTTGCGTCATTTGGGTCGAAGAGTAACTGATTTCTGTTTTTCACAGTGATAGCACCGCCGACCGTACCCTCGGACGTTTGATTGCCAATGGAATGGACGCAAACAGCTGCGGTGCCGCTTGTGAAGACACATTCCCGGACAGCTCAGAATCGGTTGTTCTTTCCTTGGCCGAAGAGAAAACTCTATTGTTCTCCGGTGTGGAATTTGGAGGACAATGCTGTAAGCCGTTCTTCAATATGGAATAGTACATTCCCAGGTAACCTGATAGAGATAGGGTGTGGTACGTCCATCCCTAGCGCGGCTCGAAGACTCCCTGATATCGCCTGCGAGTCGATGGGATGTTTAGGTGTAAACGACCAAGCATGTGGCGGAGACCTCGTTATAACCGTGTATCAGTTTAATCCTCTTATCTCAATACCATGCGGAGGCTCGCGGATCGCACCTTTCAACACGCCGTTCCAGATAAATGCTGTATTCGTCGATGAGCCCACCACATCAGTTCCCATCACAATGACGAGCATAATATACCATACGAACAACGGGGTAACGACCACGGACGCGGGGACTTTGTCGGTATGTTCTTTCTTTCTTCCCCTCTCCTGGATTTACATGAGTAAGGAGCCATTTTTGTAATGACGTGCTACCTTTATAGTATTGCCCGACTTGTCCGAGCCCAGTTACGTTTGTGCTGGATACCGATTCGCAATGGGAGTTGAGGGCGATGGTTGGGCCCGACACTGCAATAAATAATCACACAGTCATCCATCCTGCTGGGACCGTGAATTTTATAGAGATCACAGATGATGACAAACTATTCGTCGGGTATTGTTCCACGGTGAGTACAATTTCGCCTGATTGCAAGCATCATCTCTTAACTCCCTATTACCTGTCACACAGCCCAGCATCATTCACCCCAACTTATTCGAGCTGACTGCGTTCAGGACACATGCGCCCCCGCCCCTCGCAGGCCCTAATCGTCCGATTCCTAGCCCATTCATCCCTTTCGCACTTTGCTCCAACTTGACTGCTGGTGGGAGGCTTGATGTTGTGTTTAAGACGCTGACATACCAGGCTGGGTATAATCTCACCGGTTGCAGAGATGTGGTGCTGGAGCTGAATTATAATGTAACAACGCAGAATTGAACGACTGTATTTTGTAATCAAATACATTCCTCCATGTCAATGTTCTTTACATCCCGGTTCCTTTACATCCCGGTTCCGAGGCAACCCCACGGCGCTCGAATCTTACACAGGGGCTTGTCGATTTGAACTGGAGAGACACTTCGAGATGTCGGATAGGCGGAGGTGTCGTTCTTCGTCTGGTACATTTGGAGTAGTCCGATTGGACCTACCCTGGGGGCTCGGGTCGGTGAGGCTCGGTAGCGTCGAGCAGTCGCGCGGTCTCGCAAGCGCACATAGTGGCAGGAGCCAAGGTACCGGACCGCGGGCTGTGCTACTCAGTATCTAATCTAATCGACGGGTCTCGGGCACCTCGCGCGCATTGGCCCAGATGTGATGTGATGTAATTCCCAGCGGAACAACTGGGGTTCGTACTACATACACGCAGTAATCACGATGCATGCTACGGGCACAAATACTATGGTACCGTTGTGATTATCATACTCTACTTCGATATCCCTCGGCTTACATTCAAGCAGGAGCAGCAAGGTAAAACCTGTCGCCCTTGTTATTATTTTTGCGACTGACAGGAGTCCCGAGGGAGTTCCCTCTACCGGAACAAACATTGTACAACGTTAGTCCTCCTCGAAACGACACTCCCTTGTGTCCGGGAAGCAGGCAGACCGTCTCACGGATTAAGTAGCACTGCACGATTTGTCATTCAGCCACATATAGTGGCGTTGCAAGAGCAACATGAGGGTAATCTCAAATTCCATGTATAATATCCATACAGGCGCAGCAGGCGGTGCGATAAAGGGGGGGAGACCCTCAAATACTTGTAGTACGGCATGGCAGTAGCTAGCAACTTCACGGAGTACAGTGGGGTTGGGGTGACGCGTCAAGGCCAATAACACTGCAAGGGCATCGTTCGAGGTTACAACGTTGCCCAGGCGGGCATCAGTGGTTACCAGCAGACTGAATATGTTTTCACGTAGGCGTGTGATCACAGGATCATGGCATGCACCTCGGTTTCGAGACAATCATGACAAAAACGACACAGTCTAGGATCGCGAGAGACAGCCAGAGGCCACTACCAACAACGTCGTTTCGGCGCATTGTAAAGCCTCCTTGCGAACCTCAGCTGTTCTGAGGATATAAGATGGGAATAAAGCCACGAGATCATTGGCTCCTCGTCTATTTAAATCACCAAGGGACCTTGATGCCCGAAGAAAATCGATTTTCTAGGTAGCTTGGTTCGAAATGAGCATGACGACCGTATGTCATGGTATACATACCGGGCAGCCATAAGTCAAGTTCGTTAGCGAGGTCATATTTTGATTCGACATGGCAGATATACGTATACCAAGCAAAGAACCCACCGTCGTTGACCAGGATACCGCCCTGTCAATGATACTCTTTGGAGTTGCTTTGGAGGTGAAGATGCGTATACACTCGGTACACATACGGTCAATCACACTACCAAATTGGATTCAATTCCAATGAGTGTTATTGTGGTACCCCTATATGTACACACTGTCATGCTAAATGAAGTAGAGAGAATGCAAGTACACAGTTAACGAGAGTGATTATAGTATGTCGATGAATGAAATCCAGCGGAATGACAGGTCGAGAAAAAGCAATGGTTATCGTATCCGTAATCTTGACGAAACCAAAAAATGTAAAAAGCAACGAAAACAGGGCAAGGAAAAGGCAGAAGAAAAACAATTCGACGAAACAAAGATGCGTGAAATGAAGGACAACAACTATCACAAATCAGCACCAACCGCATCGACCACATACAAAACCTGCTGCGGCCTTACAAACAAGCCCCTAGACTCCGTTCCCGACATCTCAGACACAGCCGGACTCACGCTCCTCACTCTCTTCATCATTCTCTCACCCGCCACACTCAACTGATCCCCCTCCCTCTTTAACACGCCCTTGTCTCCCCTACCCCCTCCCCAGACAGCGCCTCCCACGCTGCCATTATCTACCCGCCTCCGCCTCGCTGCGCGGTCCTCCCCTCCCCCATACTCCCACTCCGAACCCGCACCCGCGATCTCGAAATATCGGACGCCACACCACGAGCCGTCGTTCCACTGCCTGTCATCCGCGGGAGGCCTATCGCTGCCGTCGAATCGGTCCCCTGCCCAATTGTCACCGATGGGCATGGGCACCTCGACGCCCACCCACGGACCAGTCTCGCCCTCGACTTCGCCGATGTAGCGCGCGAACGCCTTGAAGCGCTTGCGTTTGGAGGAGATGATGCACGGGATGCCAATTTCGAGGGTGGCGCCACGCGGAACCCAATCGTCCCCGAGGATTTTGGCAATGGAAGAGGGTGGTTGGGTAAGAGAGGAACCCTGGCGCTGGAGGAGGGGCTGCTGGCGTGGCGGCCCTGGTGGAGCCTGTTGCTTGTAGTTGTGCTGGTTGGAATTGCCAGATGGTGTGGGTGCGGGAGCGGGGCCGGGTGTGGGTGCTTTGACAGTCTTGATGGTATCCGTCGACGCTCTCCTCTTCAACGTGGCAACACTGGAAGTCGACGCCGAGCTGCTTGTCTTCTTGTGCTCCGTGTTTCCAGTCCCCGCAAGGACCTCGGCCCGTGGTTTAGGCTTGATAGTCATTGTACTCGTCGTGCTAGTAAATGACTGATCCCCGACGGACGCCACGGCTGGCGTCTCCTTCTCCTTCCCAACTTCCATGTCCATCTGCACGTCCTGCACCACCACCACATCCTTTTCCAGGCCCTTTGCCTGCTCATTCTCCTTCACTTTCTCCGTATCAACAACCACCATCCTCGACGACGATAGCGACAACGACGCCAGCGAATCCCCGCTCTTCTTCAGCAATATCTTCCTTGCAACTACCGGCACCACCTTCTTCGGCGTACCACTGCCCGATGCAGACCCGCCCGACGTCGACCGCGAAACCACTCTCCCACCCGCTCCCACCGCCGGCGACGCGCCCAACCTCTTCGCATCCAAGCCCCCCGGCACAGGCACAGGCGGCGCAGCCCTCTTCAGAGGCGTCCTTGCACTTGGTGCAGTGCTAACGACCGAGTTAATAGACGTGCTCGACACCTTCCGCACCCGCTCCCGCTCGTGAACCGGCGAATTCGCATTCGAGTTCGTTGTAGTTGTCGTGCGGACGCTCACAGTAGACGCAGCGGACGTCCTCCTCGACCTCGTTGTAGGCGTCGACAGCCCAGTACTAGCCGTCCGGTACGTCCCAGCACCGTCCGTCGTCGTGCTCGTAGAAAGACTCGACGTCGGACGGGTACCACTGCTGCTCGCCATAGACGACGCGATTGACACTCTCGAAGTGGGTCGCACCTGAGTCTTCGCGTTCACGGTCAAGCGGGAGTGCGACGGAGCGGCGGATCGTGTGCTTCCCCTGGAGAGCGGGCGCGGGGAGGAGATGTTGTGTGCGTGGCCCGGGCGGGGGGTTGACAGTGTGGATGGGGAGGTCTTGCGGAGTGTGTTTGTGGATCGGATAGAGGCGGCGGATGATTTGGGGCGTGACCCTACACCCGTTCCAGCAGCTGATTGGCCTGTGCTGGTCGACGTGCGAGAAGTGACACTGGCGAGGGATGCTCTCGTGATAAGTGTCTTCTTGAGGGGAGGCGGAAGCGGTAGTGTATCCTGCACTGAAGCTGTCTCGCTAACACTCTCTTGATCGTCTACATCCTCCCTCCCCCTCTCCCCATCCTCATCCTCACTCTGGCCCTCGCCATCCTCTTCTCTCCGTGCATCGCCCCTCTCATACTCCTCTTCCCCCCCTTCCTCCTCCTCCAAATCCGGCTCCACGATCGACGGCTGCATTCTGGGCGACGGACTCCTCGTTCCCATACTCGATGAATCCGGCGTCAACTTGGAATCGGGCCTCTCTCTATCCTTGATATCCACCTTCCTTCCCGCCCTGGCCTCCTTCGCTATCATCTTCGCAGGACTCATGCCCCCACCAGACGCACTAACACCAACAGCATTGACGCTCGCACTCGACGCCCGAGCCCCACTACCAAGACCTACAGTGCTCCCACTGGCAGCCGACGCAAAGCTCGCCGTGCTTCGCGCACTGCGGACCGAACTCGCAGAGGACGACAGCAGCGATCCTTCGCGGCTCTCGCGGGAGGAGGCTGTGATTGTGGAATGTTGCCGCATGGGCAGGCTGCGGCTGAGGACGCTGACACGCATGCTGCTGGCGACGTCGCTCTCTGCGTCAACTTTGGACGTGTGGGGGTGGTTGGACATAGGTCGGAGGAGGTTTGTGTTGCGTTTGGGGCTGGGACCGTGCGGGTGCAGGTGTGGGTGTTTGGATGAGGAGTAGGAGGGAGGCGGGTTGAGGAGGTCTTCGATTGGGACTTCGATGTCTGTATACGTATTGCAATTAGCGTGGTTTCAAATAAATACGGAATGAAAGGAAAGATGAAGGAGAGAAAGAATGTCAAACTCACGATCGCTAATCTCCTTCAACGCCCATCCCTCGAGCGCATCAAACCCCCTCTCCTGCCGAATCGCCAACCATCGCTTCCCAATCCACTTCAACAGCTCCAACCTCGTCTGCTCAACCTGTACGCGGATATGCGACGTCGCAGACAACATTGGCGCATTCACCTCCGTCGGATGCGGGCGCAGCAATATCGATGACACGAGTGTCTGTACATGCAAGCAAAATGTCAGAGATGGAGTGATGAACGAAGAAATAGCCGTACCTGATACAAATTTGCCGCATGCGGCTCCCTCACCCCTCTCAACACAGCCGCCATAACCCACTCAACCCTCTCCCCATCCTCAAATCTCACCCCATCACTCTCCATAACCTCCAGCCACTCATCCCCGCCAAAGCATCGCTCACTCTCAACACACAGCACCTCATCTACGCCCTTCCTCGCCGCCACCACCATTTCCCTCGAAACGTCCCCCCAAGGCTCAATCACCGCGCCCAGCTTCCCCAGCGCATGCTCCGCCGCGAACAGCAGGGCGAACACGTTGACGGGCGTGGTGCGCTTGCCCAGGCCTTTGAGCACGGAGTCGCGGATCTTGGGGTGGAGGGACGCGAACTCGGTGTTGCACCACCCTTCACCGAAGAGTCCGACGAGAGCCCTTCGTGCACCGCGTTCGAGGTGGGGGTTCTTGACGTCTTCCTCTAGGGCGAATTCTAGGACTCGTGGGGCGCGTCTGGCGCACTGGCGGCACCTACAGCCTCCAGTACCCCATTTCCCGCCGGTCAGCCGGTCGTACTCTGCAAATGAAATGAAGGCGTGAAAAAGCCCGTGCATCATCTCTTGTGTGATCCGCGCCTGGACCTCGTCATGCAGGGATGGGAGGCCGAGGTACATCGCGGCGCGTAAAATCGCAAAGGCCGTCGACAGGTCGTACGACCGATGAGAGAAGATGAGCGTGCCGGTGTACATGAACCCCAGCGTAAAATGCAGGGATGCAGGAGTGAAGGGGGGCGACGGCAGCGTCAGCGTCGGGGGTTCGCTATTGTTCCCCGACGGCGTCTTTGGTGGTGACGGCCACGACAGGAGGGCAGTGTGGAAGTAAGAGGAGCGAGAGACGAGGATAAATCGATGGGAGGAGAATATGGCCGTCGTATTTTCGTGCTGGGACGCGGAGAAATTGCCGGTGAGCGCGATGCGGACGTCCGAGTAGAGCCGCGAGCGCCACATGAACACGAGGTCCTTGCGGAGCTTGTCAATCCGCAATGCCTCGGGGTCGTCGTCCTCCCCGCCGCCTATCAAGTGGTCTCGCGCCTCGGAGGAGTCAAACAGAAACTCGAAAGCTTCCCCGAACCCTTTGCCTGTGTACAGATACTCGAGCTCGTTGGCGAAAAGCGCGGGGTTGATGGAGGTAGTCAGGCGTAGAAGGGTGGCGGGGTTCAATGTGGCGGCGACAGTGTTAGATGGTGATGTAGATCTGTGGTTGTAAGATGGGGACGGAGTGCGAGGGAGGTCAAGCCCAAGGGAGAGAGCAGATTCTGCAGGATACGGGGTGCCATTTGGGGAGGAAGAATAAGGATGCGGAGAAGGCGCATTATGTGGGCGAAAAGAAAAGTAGCGGCTCTGGAAGCTCGGAGGCGCTCGAGCATACACAATCGCTAAAGATCGCACCCAAAAATCAACAACCAAGAAAGAAAAAACGTGCACCGAAAGCACCAAAAGAAATTCACACCTTTGTGGCCCCATACTTCCTCCACTACGGCATTGGGATCCTCGACATCGTCGCCCAGCTCCCAGACAACATCTGGGAACCGGTCTTTGGCGTGGCGAAAGAGGGCCTCTAGGTGTTCCTGCCATGCCAGCGTCGAGTTTTTGGTGGCTTCTTGCAGGCTGGGTGGCGAGGGTATGACCAGGGCTAAGCCCGCTGGTTGGGCCATTCTATGTATGGAGTTTCGAAAGCTGTATAGGTATTAGAAGAGTTGGCCAGGGTATATGGGATGTGGCGGGAGAAAAGAAAAGGCAAGGGTCGCCGCTAGCAATTCAACAAGACAACAACACGAGGCACGCCCAAATGTTGTGATAAAATTAAACAAACGTGACCCAGATGTAACATGACTTTGCCCGCAACTCCCACCTCCAGCAATTTTGCATTTATCTGCAAGTATATACTTTCTGGAAAGCAGATCTCCAGAATCTCAATATCACCTACACTTTACATATCAGTTCGAAATCTGGGACAAGTTACAAGCACGTTCGACTGAAACTAGGATGGTGCACACAAACGCAGATTCAGCGCGCGAAATGATAGAGAAAAGGACAGGAGCATCAAGGAGGTTCAAGCGCTGCACCTCAATACTCTAACCAACCCTCCTCAATCAACTTCTGTGCTGTCCCTGACCAGCCCGTCCCCTTATCGACAACCCTCACCTCGGCCACGAATTCGCCACCAAGAAGGGCGTACAAATGCGGGTATGCATTACCATCGTCTCCCAATTCCCATTCGACAGTTTTCATAGTGTTCAGCTTGCTGTAATTTATCTTCAAGAGCTGCACAGTGTCGTGCGAGTCAAAAAGAATCCAAGTGTGCCAGGGAGCTGGTCCTTGGAGGACATGTGGAAATAGCCGGAGCTTTTGTCGAGCGCATCCTGAGGAAATGTGAAATCCGATGTGTGCGGAATGGGGATTTGGAAAGGTTGCGTGTTAGGGTAGACTTTGTAAACGAAGTTTGGTGTCGGAGTCGGCGCTGTCATCATTGGATATCTTGCCAAACAGTTGAGGTTGCGATGAGGATTACTGTTGCACGGATGAGATATTTGAGATGGGAAGAGGACTGATTGGTATATATATCAGGTTGGCCTCGCCTTGACAAAGATAAACATCATTGGTGTAGGCGCCTCAACTTCGCTTACCGTCAGTTGGTTCCTGGCGTGGAAATACACTGCACGGCCCCCGGCTCATGACCGCAACGCCAACTAGGGGATCTCCGATGCTTCAAGTACGACAGCCATTGGCTGGTGACACCTGTGTTCAACTGAACGCTTCCATAGAAAGCACTTGGTCTAATTCACTGGTCGTCCCGTCACATGTGCGATGTCAGCGCCTAAAGGACAGCCTGAGATTGGCCTGAGATGCCGCTCAGTCAAATAGAGCTTATCAAAACAACTTTAAACCCATGGTGCCAACGTCAATCTTTCAGATGGTTATCAGTCGATTAAAAGGTTGAGCGCTCAGCTGGACTATGTTTCTCTTCATATTACTATTAATAAGTCCATCAAGATCCATAGCTAACTCAGGACAATCAGGGAGAATCGTCCGTTAGCCTCACCATGGCCCGTGTTCACTTCAAGACTGCTGTGATATCCCTCTGAGCATCCGGTTTTCACGGACCACCAGTGTTATTAAAGGGGTACCAATATGTTGACCCGACCTGTGACCTTCGATGCGCCAAAATCTGCCGCACGGATCCACCATTCAGCTTCGATCACAGCAACATTATTCTAGGTCGACTCCCGACGCATCGCAAGCTCATAGTCAATATTTGCCCAGCTGACTGTGTGAACATACGGTTAGAGACGGGCGTCAGCCTTGAAAAGAGTTTGAGGCGTGTCAGATGGAAGGCGAGAGAAAAAAACCGAACAGAAACAAGCGGACGCCGCCGAGAAACTTGGATCCAGATTGACTAATCCAGGGCCGACTAGCTATGTCGCATTGTAATCTCCATCTGTCTAATACTCATAGAGAGAGAGAGAGGGCCAGTGTCGGGGTCCCAGCAGAGCCATGTATACTACGGGTACAATGCATACTACTATACCGATGTGATCAGCTCAGTTACCTCCAATACCTCCAGCCCAATAGGCAGGATCACCAAGGTAAGACTTGTTGCCTTTTCTGTTCTTTTGTGTTAACAGGAGTCTCGGGGGAGTTCCCTCTTACGGAATACTCAAGGAATATATGTAGTACTCGAGTACTCTTCCCGGAAACAACACTCCGTTGTGTCCAAGGGTCCAGGGGTAACTCAAATGGCCACTTTAACAACCACAACGTGAAACCTTGTGTTCTAGCTTCGTATTAGGCCACTTCCCAAGATTGCTACACACCATCTGATATCGATGCGCTGCTCCTATGATTCTACGTGCAAGAATTGACCGCATTAAACCACTCGTATATATGTAAGAGGTAATGATCGGGATAATGATGAAGATATACTTTGACATCAAGCGAGATGACGAGAATTCAGGGAGGAGTTGTTTGATGCCCCCACAAACATGACGCCTGACAATAGCGGTTCGTAGTCGCTCGCAATTCAAGTCTGGATCAATGGGCTGGTGGAATGGAGTAGCTGCATCGATTCATTTCAAAAAAATGTGAGGCCAAACATCTCTCAACTGTTCTAAATTACTGATAACAACCACCCCATTGTCGTTTTTGACAGCCTTCTTTCCGAGCATACTTTCAACCGATGAAGAGTCTTGTTCAGAGAAATGGACACAACTACCCCAGCCAAACGCCCTGGCAGCATCGACATGACCTTTGCTGTCGTCCACAAAAAGGCATTTAGATGTTTCTGACACTTTTGCCAGCCTCATAGCCTGACAGCAAGGTAGCAGGATGATAGCATAAATTGTAGGTCATTCGAGGTATGGTGACAAATCTCACCCGGTGGTAATGCGCTGGCTCAGGTTTGCATGTGAAGTTCGGATCCTTGTAATCGCAGTAGACGATGCCCTCAATCTGATCTTCAAGTTCCAAGATTTGGAGGACACGTTGAGCATGCTTAAACTTCGCTTGAGACCACATTGATGAGTTATGTACGGTGTAAACCTACAGTCAAATATGCGTTGGTGAGTACCCACACACGCGCCTTGCTGCGATCAATATCCTCCAAGAGCTTTCGAATCGAAGGATCGAACGTAATCATTTGGCCTAAAGGAATTGATCCATCACATTCTTGGTCGAAATGCAATGGGTCTGGATATGAAGATACAGTCAGTAACTGAGATTGTAACTCCTCAGAACATTTTCTACATACCGACATGGTGATGGAGGACCAACCCTCGCAAAGGAAGGCCGTATTTTCGGTAGTATTGCCACTGCAGATCAGACGCCTGTTCAGTGGAAAGACCGAGGCTCATAAAATACACTGAGATCAAGGTACTTTGTGAAGTATGACCTCATGGACAAGATAAAACAAGACTTGCTATGGGTGCGCTTGACCATCTCTCGGTACACGTTGGAACTAGCTGGGTAAAGAGTGTTGTCAATATCGAACCAAACTATGTATCGTTCATCTATGTTATGAGTTGGCTCAATTGTGTAGTGCCTGCGAATATGATGAAATCAAGCGTACCTTTTCCAGGAGAAAACAACATTGAGAGTAGAAAGAGGCAATTGGTAATTGAGAGGGGAACGGAATTTGAGCTGCAGTGCGTCGATTGGTGGGATGAATATCCTTTTTATATGCAATCCAGCCACATAGAAACTTTCATTGGCAGATTAGCCTCTGAAGATCGAAAATGTCTCACAGATGTCTACGCCGTTAAGAGGCAAATATGGATTTAGCGCCCGGATAGACAGACTTATGTCTGTTTGGTAACGTCGTTCTAATTTCCGGTCGTTCCGAAACCGGGACCACAATGTGGAACTCTCTCTCTCTCCGGTCATACGGCGAGCATCAGGCGCCACCAACGATCTATTCCAGCTTGTCCGTTAGAACGGAACTGTATCTACTGCTACAGTTGAATGGTTTGCCAGTGCTTAGAATGAGCTGATGGCAAACGGCCAATCTTATGTGTTCTACATGCACATTCGAAGCCTCGGCGCTTACGTTTGGGATTCCATCACTCCTGGTAGTTTTTTCTTGGTATCCAGGCCAATGCCTGTCGTGAAGGCATGTCGTGCGCGTCACATATTGGACATACGCCAGTCCTCGCCCGTCAAGTATTCGCGGCACGTACGTGCGTACATGAACGCCAAGTCCCATGATGGCAGCTGTAATTGCAACAAAGCTAAACATGACGAACATAGTTTCGGTTATCATGGGGGCTTAATATGTGCTGTGGCGGTCACTTGTAGGGGAGACATACCCAACTTGCATACCTCGAGAATGACATCCAGATCCTCCTGATCCGGGGTACGTGAGGGTACGTGGTGCCTGCGAGGTGCCTGGCCTTGAAAGGACCCCAGTTGTTCCGACCTCCGACGGGACCCCAATACTGGTTCTCACCCTCCCAACACATCACATACCACAATAGGCACGGTCCGAGTATCCAATTCTCAGACTACGCTCGGACTACGCAAGACCTCTGAATCAAGACCGGGATCGTACATGGATCGCGCTCAAACTTCAATTGCCCTTGATCAACTGTCAGACAGGTTTTGAGAGGTTTATACAGCCCGGGAACGATTCAAAAACCCTGCGATGTCGAAACTTGGACTGTTCATTGTGGAATCTGACGTCTGGTCGTGCCCAATAAACATCCCAAGGTCAACACAGGCTCTTGCTTCCTATGCCACATGTTACACTTCGGCATCAGACTATGAAATATCCTGGCCGTTACACTGATGTAGGCGCTTATTAATCTGAGTACAAGAGGTTACTAGATGACTGGAAAAAGAAGTGATATGTGGGAATATAAACGGCGCCCGTACGTGAAATGCCCCACAGGTGAGGCAGAACATCAAGGGGTGTCGATAAATACCCTAATGAAGTTATACCACTCGAGTCGAGTGGTAGGTCGGGTGACTCGACCCACGACCCACCACTTGTCTATTTGCAACTACATCAGTAGATTATGTTAGGTTTGATTTCCATCCCGTCATTGAAGCGTCCCGCAGCCAACCATTTTAACACAGAGATATCGCCACAATATCAGTTTGTATAGCTCATCACTTTGAAATCCGAAACTCGAAACTGAAGTCTGGACGTCATACTCTTATTGGTACTTTGCACATGCCTCCATCCCCCCCTTCCTCCAAAACTCCCTCTCTACCACCAAGCCATGGAATCTCCACAGGTTTGGAGCTTACTTCACGGGTAATGGAGTTGCTGAAGGCGGTTGGGGAGATTACGCCTGCTTTACCCCTAAAGTCTATTTGCTGTGTCGCTTTGGTAATTATTGACACGGTCAAGGTGAGCAGCCCACCACTAGCTTCCCCAAACCTGCTTAGCGCTAACTAATCGATAATCCACTAGACGTTGCGCAAATTAAAGAGCGATAATCAAAGTCTCGCAGGACGGGCAGCGGAGCTTGCGATCGCAATATCCACAGAGTGTTGTGCCAACGAGAATTTAAGCGTGGAACAAGAGCAAAAATGCGATCGATTACTCAAGTACGTAGCCACAGATTAGATGGAACGCGAAGGGCTCAAACTTATGGCATCAAAGAGCCCTACAAGAAATTCAAGCCTTTATGCTCATCCAATTGAGGGCAGGACGATTCAAGCGATATTTGAAAATGGCAGAGTTTCAGGATGGTCTCGTAACATACAACCAAAAACTGGACGACTGCAGTCGATTATTCAGCGTAATATGCTTTGCTAACTAATCCACCACTGCTGATATTGACTTCCTCAGCTGACGTCCATTCTAGAGGTGCAACGCTTGATATCCTCCGAGGCCATCATTAACCGATCCACTCTGATTACTCTGTCGTCAAACATTAACTCAAGTATCGAGCAAGTCGCCAGAAGTATGGAGACCGGCCATAGAGATGTCCAGACTGGCTTGTACGACCTCGCAACTCGATTTGATCTAGTCATGGCTAATTCCAGCATTGGAGCATCGGAACCAATTGTCAGTGAAGAGGGGGTGCGTCTCTTTTTCATCTTCGTTAAAGTGCATAGCTAAATCAGAGTCAGTGTCGCATCCTTCGGCAAGATCAAGTCATACTCGGACGCTCACTTCGAACGCTCCCGAACGCTTTCATCTATCGGGGCAAGTATAAAAGTGACCAAGGTCTTACAAGAGTCGTTATAAAGAAGTATAGTGCGACACACCAGGGAAGGCAGGTAAGAGGTGTCCTTGTTCATTCGATTTAGTACCTGATTCATTCATATTTCAGGAATTCGAGAAGGGGCTGGAATTCTGGAAGAAGAACTTGTGATCCATTTCCGAGTGTTAATCTCGTTCCTTCTGAACTAAGGCTTCCGTTTAAACAGTCACCCTAACTTGCACCAGCTGCTAGGACACTCAAAATCATCTGCTCCAGGCCCATTCCTTCTTTTGTCCGACTGTAAGTTCCCATGGCATTTTTGTTTCAAAATCTTTTTACCTGTACTCATGAACAGACGCGTCCCATGACGTAACTGGGTACATGCGTAAGCAACTCGAATCGGGTGAGATTATGAGCTTTGTATCCACTGTACGATTGGTGAGTCTTCTTTGTTACATTATTGTGTATTTCATTTGTTTTATAAGCATGTTATTATTACAGCTGCATGGTGTTGCTGTGGGGTCATTTGATTTACTTGAGAAATTTGAAAGTCACACCTTATCATTAGTCTGGGATGGAGTACCTTCGCCGACATTGTTCATTGAACAAGATGGAGCTCCAAGAGTGTATGAAAGTACGCATCTGATACTAACTTGTATTTAGCTCTCACCAAGCCATCACACAGGCCTCCAACTTGGTTCTTACATCTGACGGAGAAGTGGTCGTTGGTAACAATCTCCTGAGACATGATCCAGTGCCAGTCACAGAGCCACTTCCCCAGAACCTCGAAGAGTTTCTGATGGAGATGTTTTGGTTTTTCGGCGTACGCGTGAGTAACAATTAGCTTTGATTTCCTTTTCATGAGGAAATTCCAGTTAACAAGCACAATAGTTCACATATGGCCCAAGCGACCCGAATTTGTCAGACTGGAATTGTCAGTCAGACAATGTCATGCATCAGTTATCTAGCCCGAACTCAATCCTTCTACCCAGGGATATCAGCCCGCAATGGCGGTAGAAGCTACAGCCACATGCGAATGCTAGAGTGCTTCATGATGTTTATAGCCGGCGCTCTAGAGAACGTGGCAGGCGAGTTGGAGAATCTCATAGACGCTTTGGAGTCTCTTGCCGCACGAGGGGAACTTACATTCAAGAACATTCGAAAGGCCGTTATTGAAGTGCGGCAATTCAACGGAGGCGTTGGATACTGGTACCGGCCTCCAAAGCCGCTGGCGTGTCACCTTATGGACATAGGTTACATGCGGGATGGGGATTTTATAGTGCTCGAGAACTGTTCTAACGTGGAACCATTCACTAACCCTGCTGCCACGTACCGCTGTGAGAACAACCGCGACGTTGAATGGGTGGATGAGTCCGAAATCACGTATGCCATTCGCCACTATATATGAGTGAAACTTATGCAGTCTTTAGCCATTACCCCGCTGTCCCCACACTCGCGATGGTCCGACGCGATAGCTCCTCTGTTGTGTATGAGGATGTCAAGAAGAGCATGTTCAAAGGCACTCCGGAGGATCAACTTCCGCCGCACCTTACACGCGCCCATGATTACTCCGTGACACGGGAGAATGGGTTGAGAAGGCCGGTCTTTACGAGACTTTCGCCACAATTACTGACATCGTCACATACAGACATTACTTCGCCCGTCCAACCTCTGCAACGATCAAATGTTTGACGTCTTGCGAGAGAATTCAAGACTTGAACGCAGGTTGGACTGTCCTGATGCAGAACGCCGAGAGAATATACGAAGAACACAAAGATAATGCTACTCTGGACATTGGTGACTTGATACTCGGTCAGTAATCTAATGTATCATATGTATCTATGCCTGTGTGAAACTTATGCGCATGTATTGATTACAGTGACGAAGATAGATCGAGATATGCGTATCGCAAACTATAACTGGAAGCTGGACGATGATACTGGCGCACCACCTCCCGTAGTAGAATTCATTGAATATGAGACACCTAAGACAGATGAAGCCTGGGGCTATTGGGTGTTGAATGACGATTGCGGTGTAACCATTACCGAAAACCGGTACGTAATTTACACATAATTCGTTCACGTTGGCATTGAATCCTCGCGTGTCCAGTTGTCTTCAGAGCATAGGGTTCCTGCAATTAGATGCGTGTGATACAGAGCCACCCATCGCTGCCGCTAAGAATGGGATCCATGTACCCAGATGCTTGCGCTGAATGTATCGTCATGTCTCTGCAACTCTGTACACCGTTGTCATCCCCGCCGCCGCCTCCGTAAACGACCCATGGACCACCATATTATTCTACCTAATGTATCTGCCACAAATGCCAAATGAGTCTACGTCTGAAGTCCAATTCATGGCTTGGAACTCTGTAATCGTGAATAAAGAATTGTTCTACTTGAGAAATGCAATAATATCAGCCTTTATCATGCTTGCTTTCGAATGGTACCAGCTCATCATAACGTTGAAAAAAGAACTGCATACGGATAGCTGTACCCCGGTGAAACAAGCTGCCTCAACGTCGTTCAGGGCGATTTTGAGCTAGCGGCTCTCTTAGGATTCAAGGATTCGGTCGCCCATCTGATTGCTCTCCACGTCGTGACACCCACGCCAAGACGTCAAGACGAAGTGCTATGAGGTTTCCAGTGTTCGTGAGTGGAAAGCTGGCAATAAGAACAAACTCACACGAAAGATGATAATAAACGAAATGCAGTAACTCTCCGCACTGCATAAATCAACTATTGTACATCGCTACGCAACCGAGGCATCCATAGAATGAGGCGCTGGGCGACGGTCTGAACGGTGCCAATAGGCCCATAGAGACTTGGTGTCCCGTAATTAACGTTCCAAATCTAATAAAGGGAGAGAAACCCGAAACGTGTGGAATACAGGGGGAAGGTGTGGTATGAGAGCATCGTAGAATGAGAGCATTGCCCTTCGAGCAAGGGCCATATTGGTAAGGCCGCCATTTAGTACAGACCCCTCGGGAAGCTTTCAAGAATTGACGTGGTAATTTGGAAAAAATTACGTGCGCTAGCTCGTTTGGAAGTTGGGCAATCAAATCGGACACGGAGAGTCCTTGAGGAACATCAGCAAATCTTCACGAAACGGTAAGAGGAAGAAGATCAATGGGATAAGATATCTGCTAGTCAACGGCAAAAATGCGAAAATTTGGATACGAGGATTCGAACCAAGGGGCATGCAACCGAGCATCCGGGCATTTCAACCATACCCATGACCCCCGTGAGAATTATCACGTGTCCGCCCAAATTGGTTGTCACGCTTGCACCCAACTTGCACCTGCGCTGCGCTGCAAATTATCGCGCCTCACCGCTGATCGTGAATGTTAGACGTAAAATCTTGGCCACAGTGTTCCAGTATGTAGAGAAATGAGAATGTAATTTTCCTGACCCCCGTCCTCTCTGTGATGCCAAAACCTCGCGTTCCGCTGACGGTCCCGAAGGTTATCAGACTTCCTGGCGCACCAGAAATTTTGACAACAATAGATCCAAACGGTAATCACCTTATCCAGTGCGATCTTTGCTATTTGGATGTTATCCTCACAGTTACGGCTCATCCCCGTTCTTTCCTCATGCATCGGCGTGGTGCCGCATGTCTCAGACTCCGGAGAAGCCAAGGACTCCCAGATCTAGATCCTCTTGTCAAATCAATTCCTATCCTATTAGTTACAGCTCCGGACAATCTTTCAGAAACGGGCCGACAGATTCCTTGTCCTGGCCAGCCCGTTGAATGGCTTCCCGGTTCGATATGGGAAACATATCCTTATTATCAACATAACATGCGAGCCGTAGGATGGCGCCCCATAGCATTTAACCATGAGGAGAATGAAATAGTGATTCGCTCAGACAACTGTCTTGGCTTTATTCTAGATACCGACGAACCACCATGCAAAGAATGTTGGAGTATTGTGTTTTCAAATCAATTCCAGGAGTTCTTACTGCGGGCAAAAGAAGCCAAGCAACATACACCATGGGAACTATTAACTGCTCAGCAAATGTGCTCGCTTCTGAAGAAAATGGCAAATACAATAAACTCTCTGCGAACACAGGTAAGTAACTCATCCGTCTCAAATCACAACAAGTAAACTTTGATTATCAGCTGAAAAATACCGCCCAACGCAATCAGGCTCTTCAATTAAAGCTCGATAGCCATACACGCATGGTAATGCTTCTTGGGACAAATGATATCCCGGGCTTGCGTCGTTTAATAGCAGCTGCCCTTCGCCGCGGAATAAGCGCCCGTGGGTTAGTGTTACGTCTTGAACAGGCGATAGCCGGTGCTTACTCTCCTCGCGGTGGCTTCAATCAACGGGAACATGACATAGCATTCCTTGTTCAAGCTATTGCGGGCCCGCGACTGCTTTACGCACTTAACAAATCACACGGCTTTGCTTCAACGTCAACAGTCCAACGAAATACCAAAATACCTCGTTTGTTGCCTTCAGTCGGAATTCCTTCTGCTGAGGAAATGCGCGAAAACATGTCAGCATTTTTAAACCCCTCAATCAAGCCTCGTCCGCCATCACTGCCTTCTGGTAAAATCGCAGGAAATATCTTGATGTTTGACGGCGTCGCCTTAGAAAGCAAGTGCCGTTATTGTCGTCGTCGTGATTCCGCCATTGGGATATGCCGGGAGCATGCAAAGAATGTTAATCCAAGAATAACAAGCTTTGCATCGATTGCTAAACTTCGCACTGCCCTTTTTGACGAGGAAGATGATGACAAAAAAGCATGCTTTGGCTCGGATGCCACTGTGGTTGCAATGGCTTCGTACGCCCGCAGTGACCATTACCGGCCGATCCCTTTAATTGTTTCACCCTCTGACAAGACAGAGAAGGGTGAATGGTTGGCACTCTGGATTCAAACGCTGATTGACGAATACAGTGTTCATATCTACGGCAGCATCATGCATGGACCCATTTTCTCTATCGGAAGTGACGGTGACTCATCTTTCCGCAAGGCAAGACAGATTATTTGCATAAAAGTCGAAATCGACCGGAATTCAGAGTTGGGGAAGATTGTCTGCTCCCTTTTGGGTATTAACGTTTGGACATCACCCGAGGGAATAACAGGAACTTGCGATCCGAAACATGTTTTCAAGCGTAAGCCGTCACCACCACCCTTGTGATTTCTTTAATTTTATGGCTATCTAGGATTTGCTACCCTTCTACAGAATCCACAGGGGTTTTTAGTTCATGATACTCTGGTTACGGCTACAGATATCGTTCAACACCTTGCCGCTCTTCCAGATATGTCTGTGGAAGATGCAAGCTCCCTTCTCACTCCAACTGATCGGCAAAATGTACCAAAAGCTGTTTCATTAATTCAGCATCTTCAACTCGTTCAAGGCTTACCAGCGCCATTACATCCAGGCGGACAAAACTCTCGAGACAAAGTAAACTTTATGTCGAAGATGCTTGGGCACTTTGTACTTCCATTCATCACTATTGAGATGTCGCTCTCTCAGCAATTGGAGTCGCTATCAACATTTTCCCATCTTGCAGTGGCAATGTTTATCATCCACGGTGTTGCATGTCTTACGGGCGCTTTATACGCGGACGCACAGTCCATAGTGAAGAACCTCTTTTTGACTGTTGCTCGGCTTCAAATTACCGACCTTACACTGAACTTCTACATCCTCATGGAGGGAACAGACCGACTAGAGAATTTATTTTGTGAATGCCGAACACAGGACCACTCTCGCAACTTTGATATCGAACAACTGGGTCAAAAGCTATCAGTTGCAACTCTGATAAATGCTGCCTTTGAACGCAATCCTGACCTTAATCGCGGCCACAGGAAACTGAATCTTCAGGGCACAATGGGCGTAGACCGCATCAACCCCGAGTCATGGAAAGGCGATACCTGTGTCGGGAATGTAGACCTTAGAACACAATGGGACTCCGGCCGGGAAAGGGCGCTTACAATTCTGGGTGACTTCTTCGGACCCAATTTCGCACCAGACCTAGCTGAAGTTTTCTCAAAGCCCAAGCAGGACATTTTGCGGCCAATGGGCGATTATGTCGGCATCAAAGCTACGCCCGATGACGCTCGTTCGGAGGAGGAGGTTATACCTCCAGCGGTATTACCTGATACGCAAACAAATCAGCCTTCCCAGAATACCGTAGTGGAAGTACCGCAGGAGACAGTCACTCACGCTGTGCCTCCTGATGAAATAAACGACGAGGACGGTGAAACTTTTGAAAACCTTGCGACAATCGTCGCCTTTGCGGCCGATATTGACACCAGTGATGCCACTCTATCTTTCGAGGACGACGAACTTGAAATATCTGGAATAGAACTTGACGACCTCTTCCCCGAAACACTGGCAGAAGATCAACTAGAAGACGAAGAGGAACCTGAGGTTTTCTCGGATAAATTGGTTGACGGTGATAAGGAATACCTTAAATCAGCCTTAATTGCTGCGCTTCGCCCAGACCATTGGAAAAGGCTCACAGTTCGTCCTTTCCGAGTACAGGGGAAAACACTCGAAAGCCTATACCACAAGTCTCGCTCAAGCATCACTGTAGAAAGTGTTATCAGTGCCAAGGAGTTGAACACCAAGGATATTGTCGCGTTTCTTGTGCACTCGGCGAATGGATTCTGCTTGGTGGTAATGGAAGTCATCGGATTTCGCTATAAAAAGGAGAAGAGCTTGAAACTGGCCATGGGTGTCGAACATTTAACAAATGGGAAAGGGGATTTCAAAGTTAGCGGTCAAATTATGGAATTTTCACCTTGCCTTGACGTCGCTGATGCATGGGATTGGACAAAGCGATATGTACACCTAGATGTAACCTCTCGGACAGAGCGCTTGACTCAAGCCCAGTTTATCCTTGAGGTTCCGGTTTCACTGGTCTATCCCGTGGGCGGCGTGCCTGTCCGGACAGAAGATCCAGCACCTCAGTCATCAGGAGACCTTACCTGGAGAGTCAATAAAACTGACCTTGAAGAGATCTTGAACTCTGCGTGGGATTCGCTGAATGGAGAGGGTGATGATATCCTTGGAAATTTGCCGCTTATTCCAAAGATTGTTAATCCCAATGTGGTACCCTACAAAGACGCATCTGGTGAGTCAATCTACACTCAGAAATGTTGAATACTGACTGAATTCAAAGGAAATCGCGCCTTAATGGTGGAGAACGTCCCTACCCATCTTCAAATAAAAGAAAAGCTCTCGGGTAAGACTGTTGTCGCTTGCCATTTATGCGGCGAGACGGCGCCATTGAGTAAAATGCGTGGTCACGTCGGTAAACATGTCCTTTTCAACATGAGGAAGGAAGAGGAGCCGGTGAAGCTATTGAAATGTGTAAGCCGATTTTTCAATATATCAAAAGAAAGAATGACTATCCCCGATGCTAGATTGGGGCGCTACCGTGCGGTTTTTGCGGCCTCGATTCAACTTGCCAAACACAGCTTGCGATGAAGAAATCTGGTGGTACTTCCATTAGCTCCACCTGTTCGTACCACTACGAAAAGATGCAGTACAAGGCAGCGCAGGACCCAACAAAAACAAGTCCTTGTACCAATGTTCCCATTCACTGTCAATTGTGCCCGCCTTTGGGAATATCAGGCGAACCACGGACAATTTGGAAATACAACGCCATGTATCATTTACTCAGCGAGCACCCAGCGGATGGAATATTTGGATCCGACAGCACACTCTTACCTAAAATTCCCGGAGCGATGATGGTCGACATGTTCATCTCACTAAAGGAAGAAAACTTCTTGAAGGTTGCAGAAGCTGCTACACTGAAGAACAGACAGACTTACACACTTCCAGGAAGTGATGACATCGAGGCAATAAAGGAGGATATGAAGCGAGAAAGAGCCCCGACAGTAAGTGTCGTTGAGCCAACTGGGAAGAGGAGACGGTAGGGAAATGCGTAGTTGGGCGTAGATTACAATCTGGCTTGATAAGATCTATGTGACGCGATGTGACTAGTGCTGCTCATGTAATAATTCTCACGGGGGTCATGGGTATGGTTGAAATGCCCGGATGCTCGGTTGCATGCCCCTTGGCTTTTCCTAGCTCGAACAATTTGATTGCACCGGTAGGTGCGTAACACTCTTATTCAAATTCCACGACACAAAATACTAATTAGACACTACCTAATCAAGGTCGTATTCAGAATCAGGGAAGTCCCTTGCGTCAAATTCCCTTTCAAATACATGTCAGCTCGAGTCAGAATCAGAAACACCAATAACTCACTCGACGTCCTCGACAAGCTCGCGCTTCGAACCTGGCTTCTGCTGTTGAGATTGTTGTTGCATCTGCTGCTGCCTGTGTAGGTCGTACTGCAATCCTGCTTGAGATGGCTGGTTGGGGAAATTTTGCGCGGCGTTGTAGTTTCCGTATGTGTTCTTGGCTGCTTTCACAACGGGTTGATGTGCCGCCTTCCACATTGGCTCCCGCGTATCGAGCTCCCTGGTGTTTGAGGTCAAGTATCATCAACTATGATAGAGAAAATAACGCACTGAGAGACAAGAGGTGCACCCATAATGGGGACCGCAGTGACGATGGCAGATGCAAAGAACAACTTGGAGTATTGAACCATGGTGGACAGGCGATATAGATGGACGAAGAGGGTTGTAAAGTCTCGTGTATGAGAGGATACAGTGGTATTTAACTTCTCGTGACCAGCACGTTGAGAGAAGAGTATGAATGAGTGCTCTGCGCTGGAGCACATCTTCTCGATTTCAAGACCATTTTATAGGTTTCGGCTCTATGCTGCCCATACTGCTCGCTTGAACTAAGTATTCTTATGGGGATGATCAGTGATTACAGCATGTGAGGATCGACCTTGATGGCAAAACTCTGAAGCGTCGCCTGCAGAAGTTAAATTTGTGCTCGTGCACAGGGTTCGTTCGGCTGTTAGGCTTCTGCCAAGGTCACTCTGCTGCTATCTCTGTCTCTGATAGCACCTGTACAATCAACAGACCTCAATTCTTGGGTCAAGTGTCTTTGATTTGCCTTCGTCCATCTTACTCAACGTTCATTAGTTAAGTCCCTTGCTATGCACCTACACCATTGCGATTACCGTCAATCAAGCAGAATGTATTATATAGGCTATATCTAGAGCGCTTTTCTCTGAAAATAGTGCTGACAACTTGATTCGAGAACACGAAACAAGAACACGCCCATGTTCAGAGTTTATTACTGGGTGATATGGGTCTGAGATGAATTTCCTGGCGAACTTGGATACTAGGGTTAAAAGGACGACCGATTGACTGACATATTTCTTCACGTCTAGAATCGCATTGAGCATCTTTGCAGATCAGATCAGTGGTCCTGTTTACGTCAATTAAGAATTGAATTGTCTTTATAGTTTGATTTAGAGAGAACCTTGTGGCCTCCAGGAGTCAAGATGAAGCGACACCCTGCTGGAGACCGAAGAAGAGGGATGGTTAGTGCTAGAAAGTGTGTGTGGAGAATTAGGGATGGATTACAGTATTTGAGGGCATTAAAAGCGGTTGCATAAGTATCCATCCTTCATCAGGGCACTTGGCTCCCGAAGAAAGCCTGCGTTGCAATCACGGTGACATTTTGATGTTTGTGTCGTCTTTCTTCAATTGTTGCAATTGGTACCTTCTTTCTGCCTTCGTCCATTTGTCGGTATGGATTTTATACTCATTAATCATCCGACAACTCTGTATCTTTTAAAAAAAAATCAACTACTTTTGCCCAACAATGTATCTACGTAATATTCGTTTTCAACCGCGTATGCTGTACCCAGTGGGTCAGTATTATTTCTTTCTTCTTGACCACTGGTGTCCGACTCTCAACCAATTGCAGTTCTTTGACAAAAAAACAACAAAGAATCTTTCTTGATTGTAACAGTGATCAGTCGAGCGTGGAGCAGCTAAAAGAGCTGGCGGCATTGTTGAAGCCAACGGGAGGTCCCCCTCCTCCATTGGTAACTCCCTGCTCCAGGTTGTAGGTGCCGCCAGTCAGAATAACTTCATTTCCTGGAGAGTCGTTGCATCCGAAATCACTGTATCAACAAAATAAATAAATGGCATCTTCTTTGTCCCACATCAGATTCCCAATTTGGCCATACAGCACCTATGAGTTTGCTGCAGCCTATTGATCACGTTGTATTTGCTCATAACCGCCTACAAGAGGTTGATTGCATTATGGAGACGATATAAGGTAAGTACAAGGTTCCAGTCAACTCACGAGAATAGAAAGTACATATATTGCAGGGGTCTTATCATATGAGTAGGGTGACAGGTTGGCAGTAGATTGGCAGGATCACTGACAAGTTTGTGATGCCCTCACAAGGACATAGGAAGCTTGTATGGAGACGGTCTTGTTATACAAGTCAGGTACAAGAATGGCAATGGGTTCAGATGGTCACCGCCATCTTTGTGATGCCCGACAATGTTGAAGCACAAAAGGTTTTAAAAATTTGAGATACATAAACTGCATATTTGCTGCTCACATACCATTATGAACAATGAGCTGCCATGCAACGAAGGGAATCCGATGTGTGAGAGGCAAGTAGAATAATGGGTATATACTGATATTTAAATTCACCCTTAATCATCATTGTCAGAGCTGCTATCACAAATGTAAGCAGAGTGTAGCTGCCATGGGCTGTTATTAGAATTCCCCGGAACCAGTGAAGCTGCTCAATATTGGCTCAAAAAACTTGCAAAAAAACCGTCTAAAACCGTTCGGACAGTTGGAGGCGGCGGCGAGGAGGATTGTCAAAAATGTACAAGTCCGTTCAATCTCCGACACACGTGACAATGTTGAACTTCAAGGCAACAAGGTTGACTTCTCTCTCTCTCTCTCACTCTCCCTCGCTCTGGTCACTGCGGCCTGACCTCCACACACCAAGACCTGTTCACTACGTCTTTGGTGTGTGGCAGCAAAGACCTGTTGCGCAGCTGGCCAGTAGCCCCGCTCCTGGGTATGGGGTGCATGCCTGCTGTGGGTTACGTCGTAGATGCATGCGGCACGGGCTAAGCGCAGTCACAGCAATAACACCCCATGCATCACCTCATACCACACTTGCTCTGGTCACTGCGGCCTGACCTCCACACACCAAGACCTGTTCACTACGTCTTTGGTGTGTGGCAGCAAAGACCTGTTGCGCAGCTGGCCAGTAGCCCCGCTCCTGGGTATGGGGTGCATGCCTGCTGTGGGTTACGTCGTAGATGCATGCGGCGCGGGCTAAGCGCAGTCACAGCAATAACACCCCATGCATCACCTCATACCACAGCTTGCGCTGATATGTCCCTAGCAGCAAGCAGAGGAGTGCAAAAAATGGGATCGTTGCAGAGGAGCACAAAATCCAATGGATGGGTGGACTACATACAGCAAGGTCTTCCCAGTGCATGTTGCTTGCTGTCAATTCCTCACCTCAGCATCTCGTAAAGCCATGAGGCTGCTTGTGTCTGACTTGGGCCACGTCATCCCTTTACCTCCTGCTTGTCCGTTGATTCCAGCTTACTCGTTTGTCACTTTATTTGTTAATTCTACCTGTATGCTTGTTCATCACGTATTTCTAATATATCTGCCATTTGGGCTGTTCTCCTCAATATCTTGTAGTGTGTGTTTTGGGAAAGATGAATCAGTCAGTAACAATATATTTGATTGCAAGAGACACAAAGCTGGCGACTGTCTTGTTATTTGTCCCAAGCAATGTAAATGACTTGTATTTGGCAAAATGACCTGTGATACTCTGTGGTTACAAAATAGCCTTGCATATCCCAGACAGTGAAAGGAAAGTTAGATGACACCTTGTGAGAATGATCAAAACTTACAGCTGACTTGTGAAACTCGACATGCTTGACGAGTTTGGTGCTTGCCCGTTGGGCCATATATGACCTTATAGATCAAGCTGCAAGCTTCTAGCAGATTCACACTGCATGCAGTACCTTAAACTGACTTTTCATTGCTCATATGTCCTTATAGAAATCTCGACATTTTGCTGATGCACGCATGAAGAGAAACATACCGGAACAAGGTGAAGATAAATCCAAATGGGACTTTAAACCCGTCAAGTTGTGATTAAGAACTGATTTTCCTCCCGTAAAATTGACACATGCATCGGATATGATTGCCAAATTGGCGCATCCTTGTGCTGGAACTGGGAGCCCCGTGCATAGGGTAATAACCGGGGATATGGTCTATACAAATATCCATTGTTGTCAATGTCCATAAATTTGCTTGGTGGAAAATGAATACACACCGAGATGGGAGTGGTCAATCTTGCTCTGAGTTCAGCTGGAGCAGCAGATACGACCGCGAGGAGAGCAAGCATGCTGATGAAAGAGGACATGGTATGTCTGGTGCAACTAGATGTAAAGTAGACAACTACTGCAGAACGGTTACAGAAGTCCTCCAGCTTTTATGTGTTTTGTGAATCTGTGTTAAAACCAAGTCCATACAGCATGCTAAGAGCACAATCGCCGTTTTGGAGAATTATTGAACGAGATCTCGGAGAAATCTGAATCCCGGAGTCAACACCCCTTTCTCCCATCTTTTGCCCAGGCATGAGAATTGAGGACAAGACCACATGGTGGTGCAGCCGATAAATGCTCACATTGAGGCAACCCATTCCCTATTGGGGCCCCTCACAGGTAGGCTTGAGCTTGCCAAACTTGAAATATATGATTACAGGACAGACAGACCTCTATGCACTCCGAGGTCCCATGTCGAGCACTGCCTACGCCTTGAGGTTTATTTCGCAACAAAGCAGGAAGGATATGTGTTGTAGCTGCTTACTCTGATACACCGACAAAACTTATAATTAGAAGTGACAATGTCACCTCAAAGCAACATCCACCTCTGCGCAGAAGTGGAACAAGAAAGGTCTTTAACGCTGTCAATGCGCCGGAACCATCTGGAATAGCACCAGGCATCAAAGTCGATAATTTGCAACAACAAAACACCTGCAGCCTCTTTACTCTTGGCCAGGTGATGGGTCTTAATATAGCACTACATAAGTGTCCAAGGAATAAAAATAATTGAAAGACACTGGTTATAATTTAAGCAACGCAATTCTGGTAGCATATTGCACCAGAACCAAATAGCACCAAGAGTCGAAGTTGTTCTTACAGAAATATGAACAACCCAAGCAACCGGGTTAGAATGTATACTTACAGATAGATATTTCAAGTCTGGATTGTTTTACGCGATCGGAGGTACAAATCAAAAAGGAAGCTACTACAACAATAACATAACTTATATAAGCAAACACTATTCATATCTCCCTTCATTCTCACCGCTGTGAATTTGGTGAGGTGAGGTTGTTTTCATATTAGTTGACGAAAGATGGTTTTGATCTAGCATGTTCCATGCAAAGCACTACCAGTACAGATCGGCCGCCATCCACGACATTATGCAGAGGCATACCAAGGTGTGTTGTTGTTGTCGCAGGTGTGACATTGCAGGCTGACTGATGGTTATTGATGACAGCATGTGGACTTGTCAGGCAAAAGCAGGAGCAAGCTCAATGACAACAACAACGCCAATGATGGATGATGTCCCAACAAGGACGGTCCATCTATCTAGCCATCGCAGTCTCTCTGTTCCTCTCCCTTCTCCAATTCCGAGTTCTATTTATAGAACAAGGATATATCAACCTCTTGCGTGTGGGAATCAGAGCAATAAAAATTGTGTTCCCAATCACTTTGCATAGAATGTTATTTGTACTAACAATCCCCCCCCCTGGGCCACCCCGTCAAATGAGCCAGGTCACACATGTGTCACAGCTGAATGTTGCGGGGCAGGGCTCAGATGCCACTGATAGTTGTGACCAAGGTGTGACTGACTAGACCCGTCTAGTTGACCACCTTTCCGCAGCCGTTTTTCAAGAAATAAACTTCATGATTTTATTGACTTAGTCTATGTGTGTAAATACATAGAATTTTAAGAGGAACGGGGAAGCCACTGGCAAGATATTTGCAACTGGCCCATTTGACGGGGTGGCCCAGGGGAGGGGGAGAGTGTTAGTATCATGGCAAGCGCATGCAAATAAATTGAACACAGCAAGAACAATTTAGGGAATTACACAACGCGCTAAAGAAAATACAGAACACTACATGTCTAGAGGAGCAGGAACCATAATCTACTTCTTCTTGAGACCCGTGTCTGTCACTGCCAAGCAATACTGATCAAGGGATAATTGCAGAGCTTTGTACATGACCTGGACTTGGCGAGAAATAACTTTGAAAGCCTTAAGAGATGATGATTAGAATGGGATGCATTCAAAAAGGAAATAAGGCTCACAATATCGGTCAGATCAGCCTTACTAAGATCAGAGAGGGAAAGATGAAGCCTCTGCAAGTCCGTTATCAACTGAGAAAGAAACCGTCACATCGCAAGATTCAAGAAGAACACTGTTTGAATTTACTCACCATACGCCAGATACTCTGCATAGCCCCCAGTCGACTGACCATACGGTCAAACACAACATCAAGTTCCCTAAGTTCTTCCATGACTTCTTTGAGTTGCTGTAATTGGAGAGCCTTCTCTTCTCGCTTCTCTTTCAGATCAGTGATCTTGTTCATCTTAGCTGTGTAACATTGTATTTAGCTTGGAATGGCAAGGTTATCCTCAATGGCATGAACAACACCGTACCTTCCCTCTGGTTTGCTCAATCTCTGACACCACCAAAGATAGAGAAGCCAAGAGCCCCTAGGCCAGCCATCTGGCTATGATACAAATTTAGTGAGTGTTACCGAGTGGAAGAGAAATATTGTGCATACCAGAATGCCAACACCGGCGACTGGAGCCATTGCAGCAAGACCGGCAGTTGCTGCTATAGTTCCTACGGTACCTGCAGCGCCAAGGGTAGCACCTGCCAAATTAGCCAAGTTAGGTCCCGCCAACTTCAAGACTTCCCAACATCCAGCAAACTATTGGTAGAATGTATACTAGTTTCTATGGCCAGCCTAATGATAGAGATAACTTACAAATCCTGATGTGCTGACCAGCACGGCAGCAGGTTAGCAACGACGAGAAGAGATGAAAGAAATTATACTCACGCGTCAAGGTCTGCCTGTAGCCTGGCAATTTTCTCATCAATCACCTTGATTTTAGCTTCAACTAATGTAGGCTGGTCAGAGACAGTTTGTTTGAGGTTAATTCTGAACGCGTCGACATGTTGTTTGAGTTGCAAGAAGCGTGTGGCATTCTCCTTGGCATCCTTCTGGAAGGCCTCAAGTGACTAAAGGACAGCTCAGTAACGACATTTCAAAGTTGCGGAAGTATGAATCTGCAAACCTTGATATAGTTGTTGAGCAACTTCAGCTTTTTCTCCAATTGATAGTCTCCTTTGATGATGGGGAGGATGATGGTCAGAAGACCTAATGAACAACATGAGTAGAACCCCAGAAGATAAGGCGGGGAAAACAGACTGTTAATTTTGGAGCTAACCTTGTTCGCGGTTGATTGAGACTTGTTCACAAGAGATGTATCCTATATATTAAAACACGAGAGTGACTCCGCTGAGCTCAGCGAGTACCTTGCTTGCCGCTAGAGGTGATGATGAGGCGGTGAGCACATTCATTTATCTTTGGGCTCATCAACTCACTCCCAAAATTACAGGCTTTCCTGGAAAGAGTTGAGTCGGAAGCTGGCGTTTACAACTCTATCAAGCTTGTTTTGGATGAGTACTGCCTGCAAGTCTGAGCATTTTCCACCATAAGTACTTGTATCTGTAAATGTATCTACTTTGTGCAAAGTAGAATGCACTACCTTGGTGTAAGCCTGGGGATATCTTACAAAGGCATCCATACCTACGCTTACCACACACACACCCAAGGACGCGCCTGATGTGCGTCCCCCCTCCAATCACTCATCACATGACTTGCACCTCACATTCGTAGATTCTCCTTTTCGTTGGGTTGTCTCTTACACTCCCAACAAAAAGGTATGTAGTATAATCATTCTGTATTAGATAGGTCTCTTACACTCCCAACAAAAAGACCACAGTTTTGTCCTTTCACACCGTTCCCAGCTCTCCTCAACCTTCCAGTGAGGCTTGTTGTGCACAGCCGCCTTTCACTTGGCTTTACCCAACACAAGAAGGTTGCCTTTTACGGCCAAAATCAAGCATAACCTAGTTCTTAAATTACATCACCCTCTTTGCTGCCTTCACTGTCATCTTCTCTACCATTTCCTGAGTCCAAGCTGCTGTCATCCAAATCACTCATGTCCAAGTCGTCCTCTGAATCATGGTCACCACTACCGTCATCTTCCTCTTCCACGCTGTCGTCAGTGAGCGGCCTCCCCTTATCTTCCGAGTCATACACAATGTTTTGCCTCTTGCCAGCTGCTTTATCTTTTTTTGCGAGCTCAATATCATCCTCAGTTTTGATCAAGATAAAATTCAAGTTCCATGACTTTGGCGGCTTGTCCATCCTTGTCACACTCCCATGAGGATTAAAGATGCACTGCCACATACCCCAAACACCCCTCCGAAATCAACTTCTCTTACAAAGTACAGACCTGCAACCCTGCTCCGTGTGTTTGCAGTTACGAACTTTGTGCCGTGATATATGAGAAACAGATTGAAAAGTGTAGCGCGTCCGTGTGATCAAACGGCGCTGCACATGGATCTCCCCCCTAAGTCAGTACGAAACATGAATATGGACACCACTGCTTACAGTTCTGCCACCGGTTCATTTTGTCAAACACGTCCTGGGCACAGTGAATACCGGACACCTGCATAGTCACTGCATGATGCCTTTTGAACCGTAGCCGACAGAAGCATGTGAATGACTTGTTTTCGGTAAAAGAGCACCGCAAACTACATATCTCCTACCAAGAGTCAAATGAGAATAACCAGTAGCTCAGTTTTAGTAGGAAGAGTCCAGCAACTGGGGCTTAAATTTTTATTAACCAAGTACTCAGTGCAAAGCTGAAATATGTGGTGGCACCGTTCCTCGTAACGAGTAGTGATTAAGAAGTCCGGGCTTGGGCCGGGCCTCAACGGGCCTGGGCTCAGTCAAAGTCAAGCCCAAGCCCTGAGCCCAATTAGTTTAGGGCCTGGGCCGGGCTTGGGCTCAGGCCCGGGCTTACACACTCAATAGAGACAAGTACCAAAGTGTAATGAAGGCTTACAAATGACACAAAGATTACTACAATACTCCTCCTCCTCCTGCTCACGTGCAATCCAAGCCTCCTCCTCCATCTCAGCATCCTCCCTGTCCACCTCTTCCTTCTTCCAGTCAGCTGTTGGATCCCTATCATGGAAAATAAGGTCAGAATTGAGAAGCAACTTCAAAATTTGAAGTGCTTCAACAATGTCTGCCTTCAGATTGTGTAAGATTACATAAAAGTTTCAGTATTCAAAGGAAAATGGTTTGGTGATGGTCAGTTGTATTTGCACACCAAAAAGTTGGGCCCAGGCCCGGGCCCAAGGCTTCGGCATTCTCAAGCCCAAGCCCCGAGCCCGGCCTGGCCCTTTTGTGCTTTGTTAAAAGTCCCGGCTGGGCTTTGCGGGTCGGGTCGGGCCCGGCTCAAGGGCTCAGGCCCGGACTTATGAATCACTAGTAACGAGGAGCCAGGAAACTGACTACGGCGTGATCTGGTCTTTGGTAACGTGCATGAATCTGCCTGGAATCCTCGGTCTCCTCTCCACTGGTCCATAGCGCGCAATGTGCTCTGACATGTCTTCTGTCGTGTATTTGATTCTGAAGTGCTTGGTTTTTGCCTCCGTCTTGTCCCTGCAGCCGATGTAGAAGAATCCCTGGTCGACCTGCCGTCCAGCACCGAGCAGAACCGGCGCGGAGATGATGGCCATGAATTGTTTAGGTTCCCTTGTGGTTTTATCCGACTGTGGAAGACCACTGCCCACGAGATTCTGGACCACTGCCCAACGATTGTAAAGTCAAAGTCGCTTTGCCTGAGAATTCCCTCCATTTGTAGGCCAAGCACTACAGTACCGCCCGGGCAGGCTCAGGATGCTTGGGGGTTTCACCAACTCTAAGAGTTTGCGGGAGCTTTCGGCATTGCTTGGTGGCTTTGCGTTGGGGGTGAAGAACTTGGATGCTTCGCAACTTGTGAGGGGGAAGTATTCCGCCCGCCGTGTGAAACAGAGGTAACAGACGCGGCAACAGTCTATAAGATAGAGACAGTAGCCAAAGCGATTGCACATGGAACATCGGCTTGTAGAAAGCGTTCTGTACAGTGTACCGCCCCGTCAGTACGCCTGCCTCAGTGCCTGCAGGCGGACAAGAGCAGGCAGCAGAGCTGCCTGCGTTAGTCTTACCTAGTCGTATTTACTTAGCTGGGTTTGTAGTCGGCCAATTTAAGGGCCTGTTTACACGTATATACAACAAACATGGGTCATTCTCGTCCTTTACGAATTGCCCAAGCTTCCGCCAAACTCAGCTTATAGAACGTAACTTCTCCTCAGCTCTCAACTCACCAAAATGCCGTCCCCAATGCTCGTAAAGCACAGTTAGACAAGGGACTCGCTGGGAAATTGCCTGAAGGAACTCCTTCCCATGACGTCGTCACATCCAAGATACTGATGGTGGCAATGCTTTGGATCATGAACTCGGGCCACGGAAAGAATTGCCCTATTGTTGTTGACAACGACAACGACAACGACGAAAGTACTTCCAACCCTACACAACAATCCCAAAATTCTCGCCCCACACAGAAGAAAAAAAGACAATAAGCGTGCGTCGACAGGTATGTAAACTATTCTCTCATTATGTGAATCGTGAACTCTGCTGACAACCTTTCTTTATTTTCTTAGATAACAATGATGCACCTTCGCCCATATACCTAAATAGATGATTCGTAAAGATATAGCGTACTACGGCTGGTATGATGAACGTGCGACAAAGAGTTGAAGAATGTGGTCAGCTCACACGCGGAAGCTAGTGAGCTGGAAATGAGGACAGGAGTTATCGGGGTATGCGGCCAAGGGCAGCCATGAAATTGTGGAATGTGATGTGGCCGCCCAGCGTGTCGTTGTCCCACCCTGGCGACTCGCTATCCTGCTCCTCAGACATGTGTGCTTTGTGGAACAAGACCCCCAAAGACGTCAACCATGGAAGAAGGGCTTCATGTTCTGGTGGTACATTTCCAAAGACCTGGTTTCTCTCGTGCTTATAGGCAATGAAAGTATTCTTCTTGTCACGTGCGGTTTCAAACGTGGGTGCGTCCCAATTCTTGACTGCAGAAACTATCGGAAGCCTCCTCTTGCTTGCAAAGTCGTAGTGAAGTGCCGCCCAAACAAGGATGTAGTAAAATGATTCTAGATCGTGGCGAAAAAGATGGGGGGGTGGGTCATCGTCCGCTAGAAGGTCGCGTGCCATAAATGGAATGGTGCCAGTGCGATGTGTCGCCGTAGACAACGGGATCTCGTTGTTTGCTTCTACATATGAGGCCATATCCCAGTCATTGAGGATACCCTTGACGGTGCCGGCGTCGCCTCGCTTGAACATCAGATTGTTCTCGCTGAGGTCGCGGTGTAGAACTTTTGCGTCGACGTAGGCGTGATAGTGGCCTAGATAAACTACAGTTAAAATGAAGAACAAGTCACACGAGGGAGCACTCACACTCAACACAGTCGACGAAAACTTCTTGGAAGGCTTCGACACTCCCAACGTCCCACAGTTTCCCATAGAGCTTCATCGCTAGAGCGTGGAGCAGCCGGTCTTCAAACTTGTCAATGGGGTTCGTTTTCAGGAGCTCAACGCGAGGAAGGTTCAGCTGCTCGGCGGTTTGTGTAGCAGAGAAGGTGACCTCCGGGATGTGTTCACGCCATTGTGGCTGGAGCCGCTTATGGAGGCGTTGGATTGTGTCCGCCTCGAGGGGTCGAGTGAGTGGCGGCCAGCTGATTTTTAGCGCCTCGGAATTGCAGTCCTTGAGCCCGTCGATAAGTGGAGTTACCTGATATACCATAGTTCCACGACCGATAAGACCGCGATACGCGAACAAAGTGTCTTCGAGACGAAATCTGCCACGCTCAGAAGAGGGGTTCAACGTGCGAAGATCTATCTCGGCGTCGACGACGTCTTGCCAGTGCATATAATCCTTGGGACGTGGAGAACGAGTGGCTGGGAGGACGAGGAGGGGATCGAAGCCGGCGTGCTTGTCGTCGCAAGCACTCAGGGCGTAGAGCACTAGGGCGAGCTGCTCGGGATTGGAGTGGAAGTCGAACAATACACTGCTAATGACACACGATCTGTCATAATACCACAGTGAAACCTTGAATCGATCAATGAAGACACCCGAGGCATAATGCCTGGTAGATGCGTCCAAACACTCCAGCGCGTAAATTGCAAGCTGCACTTGGTCTGCGGTGACCTTGGGTACCTTATCTGAGGTACAGACACGTTTCGCGTCCCCTCCCCCGTGGGTTCCACTGTTCTTGCGTTTCTGGCTACCAGCTGGCGATGGCGCAGGATCGGCTGAGCGACCTCCGCTACTCGCGGTTGCAGGAGTAGTGGAATCTTTTGAGCGGGTGGTCCGCCTCGGCGCAGCATTCTTTGCCTTTGAGGTTCGACTGCGTTTCGTTCCAGACACTGAGCTTGCTACAGATGACACTTGCGGAACGCGGATACCGGAGGATGAACCAGCGGCGGATGAACTACTAGCAGTAGGATTGAGGGCGGGAGGATAAGCAGAGGTGCTCGACGAGGCTGTTGGGACTATCCCCTGTAGCGATTTCGATTTTCGTTTGAACTCTATGACCTGGCGCACCAGGAGCCAGGTGGGTGTGACATCGACAACTTCTTCCTTAACAACGAGCATGTCAGGTTTGCGTTTCGTCAAAGCACTCTTCAAGATCGTGTCGCCTAGTTTGCTCCAAAAATAGATCGAGGTTTCCATGCCTGTCTGCGCCTCGAGGGTGGCCTTCCTTCGCGTCAGAAACTCGCGGACCTCCTTCCTTGCGTCCTTGACCAGGGACTCAGCGATCTCAGCGAACGGGACATACATTTGCGGTTCCCGGCGAGCCGCACTGTATAGTCGCAGTGGCTCCGGTAGCAACGTCCAGCCCTTCGACGAAAGGATGTGCCCAGCAACATCAGGGTCAATTCCCCAAACACGGGTCACGAAATCGAAGAGGGTCACGTCGCAGGAGTGTTTACCCTGGATGTCTTCTTGAAGGCGGTGTGTTACGATCGACATGTCTAAAGCATTCGAGAGGGGGGTCGAAAGAAGTAATAGAATTAATGCACACCAGAGTGGTATGATTCAGGAGATGAGGTATAGTCCGTGACAGACGAGCCATATCGGCGCAAAGAGGAGCCAGGAGAACTGGCGGAACTGAACATTGTGCGCCGGTATTTATATAACCTGTTGAGCAACGAATATATGAAGATCCCCGAGTCGAAGCGTGCTTCAGACAATGCTGCACAGTGATATGTCCTGGCCAAGGCTTAAAACGTTGAATGGGCCTTAAGACGGCGAACTGGCTGAAGAGAACAGTCAACCACCATGTTGTCACATCACAGCCATTGTTGCGCGTTGACCACGTGACAAACACGAGGTTCAAATGATCGTCCGATCGATGATCTCAAAACGTCAGCCTGAGAAGTACAAACGTCAAAGTCACCAATATTGTGGCTTGGCTAAGGAATAGAATGGCTTCGTTTTATTGGAGTTGCAATTGTAAAGGAGGTCGGTCTCTGGTTACTTTTCGCGACGATGAATTAGAGCACTGCTCGAAATGGTCCGGAACTACTAAATCCGAGTCCCATCAAATCTTTTCCTTCTCCACCCACAGCCCACAACCAACACGCTCTCATCTGATTTGAAGATAGTGAGGATGTCGGCCTCAAATAAACTAACACCGTTTTTTCTTCTTCGGGTGATGAACTCATCCTGAATATCTTAGCATTCTTAGACATACAGCAGGTTCTTACCCTGCGACAGTTACTTACAGCCGCAACTCTTCATCATCCGCGCTCCCCTGAACTCCCCCCCCCTTCCCCTTCACGTTAGACATGCACCATATTTGACCAAATCACACATGCTCGATCGCTGTGGCTCGCATTCCTCTTTCAGCAGCAGGAAACCCTTCCACTTCCTCACAACTTTTCCCTTCCGTCGACCTTTGTGCTTCCTTGCAGCTATTGCTTGAACTGTCAATTTCTGATTTAGAGTCGGCCGTGGCAAACGCCTACCGCATTGCTCGGTCATGGACCCAGCCACGCACGCGAGGGCCCTCAAGGCTGATTCTTCCAGGAATCAAGAAAAGGCGGTAGAAGGAATCCAAAGAAGTCAGCCGAAGGGTCTTGGCTATCAAGTTGTACATCCGCTTTGAGCTTCCCAACGGGATGGCCTACAGGTACTTTCAGCAGATATCCTCTCTTTCAGTCAAGGATATACTTACAGGGTCTCGCCGTCCATGATAGGTGACAAACTTACCACCTCGCTTCATGAAAGCAGAGAGGTTTCCGCTGGACGTCGACACGCCACCTGGATTGATTCTATCCGCAAGTGCTATATGCCTCAAGCCAAAATCACTAAAATCATAGCTTGTGTCGTTTAAAATAGTGTTCCGGTACCAATCCTGATTGGCACTCCGATGAATAAATGTGAGGGTTAGATTTGTGGCATAAGTAATCATGACTGACCGCTGTGGGACCAGTGATTGATCCACTAAACGTTGATTGTGCGTTGCCGTCAGCTTCGGTTCCGGGATCATATTGAGGGTACAACAGCCTCCCAGCCGGATCATATAAAGGTCGGTAAATCTTCCGCAAGACACCAACCTGAGCATCTGACAGGCAATTTGTAGTTCTTGTCCTAGTGCATCGAATAACGTCGGGTCGGAAATGACAGTCGTCGGGCTCGGTGATGATACCGTCCTTTACACCGTCCAACATATCGCACTGATTTAAGACCTCGTCTGCGATAACATTCCAAAGGTGCGGTGGGATGAAGGTGGCACTGGTACTTGGATCAGGAGCACCAACATAGCGTTGCATCATTCCACCCCATCCCAAAAGGTGGTTCCAATCGGTCGCTGGAGAACCCGCCACAATTCCGTCAAAGTCACCTGGAAACATGAGCGCTGCCTGTGTGCCCTGCCGCCCACCTGTTGAACAGCCAAGAAAATAGGATTTGTCATGGGATTGTCCATAATAGGCCTGAACGATCTGCTTTTCGATGACGGCCTTGACGTGAATGGCGGGCGCGGAAGGCGTAGTCGTTGATGACTTCTGGGTTGTTCAGGAAATATTCCCCGGTATAGCCATCGTGTCCATTATCCAAAGCGACGACGGCAAAATGGAGGTTCGAAGTATATTGCATGTCACTGTAATAAATACCTACAAGATCCATTCAATCCAACTGGACACACAAACTAGTGAAAATACGGACACCCTCCAACGCCGCCGTTTCCTAAACCTAAGGAATGTCCATACCAAACGTCAGGAAGCCATGCCTCTGCATACACAGATGAAGTCAAAGTAGTGTTGACGACGAATTGAACGCGGCAAAGAGGGTCAGAAACATATGCGTAGGTCTGGCATGATCCTGGAGTTGGGACATTTGCGGGTTCAGAAATGTAAGTGGCGTTCAAGATCGTGGTGTTTTCGAGATGTAGATTATGTCTCAAGGCTAGGCAGGCAGATGCGAGATCATCCTGGGCTGGCATATTGCAGAGCACAGATGGCACCACCAGGAGAATGAAGACAAAAAAACTCATTAAACGACATGGGAGGAGCGTGTAACTCAAGGATTCGTTGGAATGCTAGCTTATATTGTCAATCATTTCGTCTGCCGACGAGGTAGCGAACTCGCATGGGGCTCAATCAACAATTTTGTAAGATTAGTCACAGTCACTGGCTTCCTCGTTGTATTTTCGGTCTTTTGAGAGCTTTCTCAGTAATCTGTCATGAGGTATCACTATCACACGTGCACAGCGTGTTCCAAATAAGTATGAAGCCCGCGTTACAAGGGGATCCAAAGTGTGCCATGCGTGGATTGTGGTAGGTGACCAGGTCACCACGGGAACGGGACGGAGTCGAAGGTATCTCATTTTGGTACCAACAGTACGCGATGCGAGTGAGGGAACCAGACTTTGGGTCCCGGCACAAATCTTTGATTCTATTAGACATAGTGTCGACGAGAACAATAGACACAAGTTGGCATATAGTAGGGTGAAGATGTAAAAAGATGAGCACGGAAGGACAGTAGTTGAAAAGAGACTTAGTATAGAATGTGGGTTGTCGATATAAGCTTATATACAGCCTGATTCAACAGTACAAAGATCAGTTCTTCAATTACTTGAGCGCCATTGCATAAATCTCCCCGGTTAAAGCCTAAACTTCTTTAATGATCTGAAAGCAAGGCTGAGCTTCCTAAGCTGGCGTGTCCTCTGGCAGATCTTACAGAGCGACACCTCGGCCATATTTCTTCACTTAGCACCTCACCCGTGACTTCTGCCAAGAAAACAACCAGAGGTCTTGTGAGTGGGGAGCGGCAAGGGGAATGACGAGAAGAGTGCGAATGCTATTATTATTTTTCTAAGAAAAGTGCGATCCGGCCTAAAAAGTGCGATACAAGGGCAAAAGTATGGAACACCGGACTGTCAAGCTCGTTTTTGGAACGGGAAAGCCCAACCATCAGTGCCGGCGTGTGTTACCGTTGCCAGGGACCTCGGATACTAAAAAATAGGTCCGAGAAATATATGTAAGCAACAACTCATTGCAGGCAGTCCGACTCATTCATCTCATAGCGCGGCTACAACAAACCAACTTTGGCTAAAAATTTGAATATATATTAAGTACACTGTGAGGGACATTTATGAAAAAAAAAGTTATACAGGTGGACTATGAGTAACGGAATGGAGGAATTAGCACCTGGCCATTGCCAAAAAAACAAAGGCAAGCAAAGCGGCGCGCACTGTTCAAGGCCGTGAGTCCGACTCATTCATGTCATAGCATGGCCACAACCAACCAACTTTGGCTGAAAATTTAATTACATGCTAAGTACACCATAAGGAAGACAAACTTTACATCTCTACTAAAAGTTGACTGGAAAAGGCCAGGGATTTTTGGTACTAATAGCTTGAACATCTACAGTACTAAAGTCAAAGCTGTCCCAGTCAAAGTTTTCCCAGTCATAATCAAGACAGTTATAGTCAAGATCAGGATTGAGAGTAGCTGCTGTATCTGAAGGTGGAATCAATTTGGCATCCGTTGACAATTCTGCTTCAGTCATATTTTTGAGGCCAGAAGTAGGATGTGAGTCCGATGGCAGCTGATTGAAGGGCTGTGGACACGGTGATGTATCTGGGTGCAAAGACGACTCGGATGGCAGAATCAGCTCATGCTGTAGGGGCTCATCATCCACTGGTGAGATCTCTGGTGCTGGCGGTGTATGATGAAAGGTAGGTGATGGAGGCTGGGTGCTGAATCTGTCGGAGTGGCCTTGTCATCTGCCATTGATCTGTACCCCAGCCAGTCCATCATGCTTCAGAGCATGCAGTTGTCCATCAATCTCCTTCTGCCAAATTCTCAAGTCACGACAAAGCTGCTTTTCTTTATTGATCGCATTGGTAAGATGTTGTATTTTGTCGTATGTTGATGGCCGCTTTTCTTGTTTGAAGGATTCACGAAGGGTCTTGAGCTTGGTTGTTAATTCATTTTCCATTGCCATAGATGCTTTCAGAGTCTTGGAACTCTTTGTTTGCTCACTTATAAGAGCATTGTGCTGAGAAAGGTGCTGATTTCGAGTATTTGCCTTTTGACTGGCCCAGTTTTGTCGCTGAGTACTGCGATGCTCCTGATCTACTGGCCCATTTAATGGATTTGGAAGAATCCCAATGTCTTCAATCAGATCAAGCTCATCAGCGATCTTGTTGTCTAGTTCACGAGCACTGTCTGAATTATGATTAGTAAAGGAGTCATTGAGGAGTTGTCGGATTATTACAAGCTGTACCTTAGGATTGTCTCAAGAAGAGGTGTCTGAATTCCAGTAGCATCATTTGTAAATGCATGGGCACCTTCAACCAAATTTGAATGTTGTGGTGTCAAATTCCAGCTGTCGGTGTCCATTGGCGATACAAAGCCATTGAGTGATGGGAGATACCATCAGTTATCCAATTTTTGCTTATACCAGTCTAGCATGGATATTAGACTTGATTGACAATAAGAAATAGACAAGGCAATTTACAAACTTATTAAAGACTCATCCTTCATATTCTTGCAAAATTCATGCCACGAGGCCACTTCCTGATCATTTTTGAGTGCTTTCCAACTCTTTAATCGATTGATAATGTCTTGTGATATGGATTTCGGCAGCTTGTCAATGTTTCTAGTAGAAAGGATTATAAGATGACTCAAAGTCTAAAGATACATATATGCAATACACACTGATCAAAGTGGACACTACACGTCTTGAGAACTCTGAGTGCAACATCAATACAATCTTGAGGAAGACCTGGATCATCATGCTTCAACTGCAAAATATACAACTGAAGCGCATCGGCCAGTCCCAAGACCTGGGCAGTCTCAGCATCAAGGATGAACACCCGAAAAATTGCAAGGGGATCATCAGGGTGGAAGGCCACAATCTTGAGGATTGAACCCGTCAACTGTGGTATAAGCTGAAATAGCTCCGTAAAGAGTCAAAAAAATGCTTTGCGTGTATTTTGATTGCAGTAAGCACACGCCAAAGTGACGCCTAATAAGATTATAAATAACAAGTTCACAAGGAAGTGATAAAATAACTTACGGTGTGCAACTCGCTCCACAAAACCTGTCACTTCCCATTCATCGATCTCTCCTCGGACCCGTTTGAATGTAAAATCAATAGCGAGATACATTACAACGTGAAAGAGCTTGGCGAGCCGTGAGTTCATAGTCAATACAAGCTTGATGTTTCCTGTACTAAGTACGGTGTGGATGTATCGGTCCTTGATGGCCAATTTTGACTCTCGTTCTGCATGTTCATATACAACGCCTAGAAATCATAATCTGTATCAGTATCATAGACACATGAATGTAAATGCAACATACCTTCCCAATCTAACCCCTTTGGATAGTCTTTGATTTTTTCCTTCCGTACAACATCACAAAATCTACGTGTATCCATAAATGCTGGACTTTCCGCAGCAATTGGCTTTCCCCCATATAATGCCACAGTCAATGGGGCTAAGACAACGAGATAGGGAAAAGACTCGTTAGAATAGGACTTAACCTAAAGGAGAAAACATTTACATACCATTCCTCACTTTCAATGCTGTAAGACTTGCTTTTCGGCTGCCTAGCATATTCATTGCATTGTAAACTTTCTCTTTGTCATTGAATGTTGGTTTATGTGGGCAATGCATTGGATGGTTATGTGGTTGAGCTTTGTGTATATAGACAATAGCCTGCTGAATGGTATTGTCTACCGGGACATATATTGTCATTTTGGCAGAACAGGGACGAGGGACAATGCGGCTTAGTTGAATCACTCCATTGATGGTGTGCAAATATTCTAGAAGGAATCGTTTACATTCTGGTTGAAATTTGAGGTGGTATAATCTATGTCTAACACTCACTACATTGCTTTAACCCCGACAATGGATGTAGCATGAGGATACATGTTGGATTTGAGCTTAACTCCTCAAACTCATCTTCATCAATGTTGAGTGGAATGGCCAAGTAGCGGTGACAACAGCCTTCTTTGTATGTCCAGTGCAAACAACCAACACATTTAGTTTTCATGTTAGTGGAGGGTTTTTGAAGACGACGGAGTACCGGGCGGCCAGGACACTTTAATGCTGGGTCACATTTTGAGTTCATTGCCTCTCGGTAGAATCTAGAAAATGTATGCGTTAATTTTTACCCTGTAATATACTGTATTGTAAGATGTCAAGTAAAAAGGATACCTCAATATAATATTGACTGGGGATTTTGCTTCAGTTTCATTTGCATTCAGCTCTTGCTTGAACATTGCCTTCATTTCTTGTTCATCGGGCTCAAAGCGCTGGCAGTTCTCGAGGAGTGCATTGTCGAAATGTTCGCAAATTTTGATACCATTGCATTTAAGCTCTACACGGCGGCACTGAACAGCGACATCACCCTGATTGGCAAAACCAAAGACACCAACATCACCCTGCCCATGACCCAAGGAGCCTTTCCAGGAGTCTTGATCCTGGAGAAAGCAATGTTTGGAGAAAGCGATGTTTGTAAATATTCATAGCATCACTCAGAAGCCAGAGAACACATACCTGAGACCGGATGAAGGCGTCCATTGTCATTTTGCTTCCATTCCCTTTGTCAGGTAGCTTCTTATCTGTTAGATCGAGCAGTGTTGCTTCCTTTCTCCTTGGCACCAACCAAGTAGATGGAACATTGGTTATTGTGTGTAAGCTTTCAACTTTCATTTTGGCAGTGAGTCGAAGGGGCTTGCTAATGTCATTGGGCTTGGCTACAGCTTTTTCTTTCTCCTCAGCTGTGAGACGTCAAAATTTGGTATGCATCAGAGGAGGAGCTTTTTTCCTTTTGATTATGGGTCCAATAAACTCAATATCTGAGTCATCATCTTCACCTGTGATCCAAGAAAGAACAGTGAGTTCCGAAGCAAGAAATTGTGTACTATCAACTTACTAGGAAGTTTGAATGGTTGTTTTTCTTGTTTAACGGCTTTCTTGATGTCAAATTTGGCTATTTCATCGAAGAGAATCAGCTGTAATTAAATATGTAGCTTTGAGAGAACATTACCTTCGATTTTTGGTGACAAAAATATGGAATCAAGAGGTTCCGACTTTGGAAATGAGGATGGAAATCCAAGTTCATCATTGCTATCCAAAATTTTGATTGGACTTTCTTGGTGGCCTCCAACGGATGCATTACCACTGGAATACATCGAGTGAGGGGGCGATGAGGCTCCCCAAAATGAATATTCAGATATAGACATGCGAGACAAAGGTTGTGAGGCTTCAGAGAGGTCAGACATGCAAGATGAGGGTCGCAACGCTTTGGAGAGCATGGACAGGCGAGAGGAAGGCCGCGAGGCTCTGTTTTAAAACATTAGACAAAGCAATCATCAATGAAACAAGCAAATGAACTCACAATGTCTCTGCATTGGTAGTGATGGACATTCTTGACGATGGGCGTGAATAGATGTCTTCTTTTTCCTGGGGGCTTACTGCATGCCTGTACCACTGCAGCCAGGCTTCAAAAGCGACAGGGCAAATCCACTCGTTTGCATTGTTTAGTGAAAAGTACGGGTCATTGACGAAATTGCGAGTTATGAGCTAGAGGAAAATGATGCAAATGATGGCGGTGAATTCAATGCAAACACGACATGAGTTCAATAAAAGATACTTGTGGAGAATGTACTGGACTTACAAAGTCACGGAATGCTTGTAAATCACTGTATAATGCATTTTAGACCAGATCCTTCCGTTTTGGCGGAGAGTCCACCAAACCATCTGGATTGGCCAGCTTCCAGTGCTCATACAGCTTGTATCCGGAGAGCAAGAGCCATTCTTCAGGCATGAATGCTGAGAAATAGGGACGGTGGGATGGATCGGCAAGTGCTGCAGCAAATGCCTGGATGGAAGGCTCATGTCAGTGAAATCTGTCTCACGGAAAGGTTGGGCAAGCCACAAAAACTTGACAGTACTCACAAATTTCCAATAATCCTCTTTTTTCCTTATTGAGAGCATTGAAATATCCACCCGCAGCATCTTCTGAGGCCTCTGTGCTATGCAGGTTAGCCTTAAGGGTTGGGGAAATGGGAGGGTGTGTCGAGCTCACTTGGAGGTGGAAAAATTGCTTTGAGTGGATGCTGATCAGTGTTCAACATTAGTCTAATCTAACGACAATGGATCCATACACTTACCTGGATGTAGGTCCCATATCTAATTACAGCTAATTACCGGCAAGGCAAGGGGCTCAACGGTATAGGCAGTGATGGGTGGGTCTTGGCAATTTGGCACGACAAAAGGGGAAGGGACCACACTGTTCACGTCTCACGTAATCAACCCCCTTGGTCTGGAATTGCACTCTCGGGATGTGAATCACACTTTCAAAATCACATCGCACTCTTATTAATGATAGCATTTGCACTCTACTAGTAAGTCCCCGAGCGGCAATGCCTCCAAATTTCGCATAATGTTTGGTCATGTTTGGTCCCCGCCAAAAGTCAAATCCTGACCGTCGTCGATATTTGACGATGATTTACTGACACGCAATTTTATTACACCTCCTGAATCTAATAAAAAGGGTAGATAATAATGTATTAAGTACTATTTAGTAACCTAGCTCTAAGTCAGCATCACTATCAATGTCTGAACCATTAAATTTGGCTATAGGATGAGTGTCATCCTCATCTAAAGTGTTCTCATCTAATTCTACATCTGAGTAGCCTTTTCCATTCGTAGAATATGGCGCTCAACAGCCTTGATGAGCGCTCTAATCTTAAGTGGCTTTGTTTTAGTGTTTGCCTTGCTGGGAACTTGCTTATCAAGTCTCCGAAACCATCCCAATTCCAGATCTAGGCTGGTGTTGGTCCCTGGGGCCGCTTCAATTTCTGTAATATTCAGACGGCATACCACCTTGTCAAGAGCGGCATTTGCATTCTGCTTCAGTGTTAGCCGTACAATATCTTCTGCGCGTTTTGTTTCAACAATACGGTTGTCCGTGTGTGCTTGAATTTGGCGCCGTCTTTGTTCTAACTGACTGCTGTCAATTTCACGCGCCTTCGAACAAAGGTACGTCAGATCCCGAGGCTTCAGTACCTCTCAAATATACCTTTTTGTGTTGTTGTGTTTGTGCATTGTTTGCGCATTTCATTGATGAAGCGACATACTCGATGCATGCCGCGATCCAACGCGTAACATTCCAAGTGTCCCTTCATTGTCATCATTTATGGTCTTCATCCATGCGCGTTCTTGTTCTTGGGTGGATGCGGTTTCTATTTCTCCTCCAGGCTCAAACTCAGCGCTAAAGCGCCGCCATGTTTCCAGAGCACCTTCAAAGAAGGCCACAAGTGCGGGTCGGAGATGAGGTAATCTGGAACTCAATGTGTGTACTGCATAAATAACTTCGGGCTGTTCCCAGCCGTTTCCGTCCATGGATCCAATATTGCTAGAGCAATTGACAAGCAGGATGTTGGGGTTTTCAATAACAGCTAAGCAGTGATTTTTGACGTGTTCATGGAGTGGACCCAGGTCTAATAGTGTACATATATTGGTAAACTCGCGGTCTTCTCCTCGGACTTCGCACAAATAAGGATGGCTGATGGCTTGGCCGTAAAGCGCAAGTACAAGTTCTGTGAGAGTCCCAACATCCTGTAGACCTCGGTATACATTTTGTTCCATGTGATTGAGATTTCTCTTCTCCTTTTTGTCTCGGACCTAATTTCAAAGTATAAATCAACCAATATTGTAATATGGCTCAATAAACATATATACCTGGTCAAGTAGCTTCAGATAGAGATCAAGATGAACAAGAAGCTCTCCAGCAGCTAAGCAATGTGACTGATAATGTGTGTTGCTCGTATCCGGAAAGCAAATCATATAACCGATCTCGCGTCTAAAGAAAATGCAGAAGGTGTCTGCTTGTCCCTTTTTCTCGTCTTTGTGGTTAAAAATTGCACCCGCCAGAGATGTCAGCTTTGTTCCACCACCTTGCAACAGTTTCCGCATTCTTGAGGGCTGTCAAGGATCCCAATGCGGCTGCTCTTGCATTTTCTATATTCATTAGCTTCATTGGCGGATCAAACTCTGTCCCAATCCAAATAGATCTCATTGCTGCATCTCCGCCTTTGACTGCATTGAGCTCCTTGTGCATGCAGCACCCCGCCCAGACAAAAAGATTGGCAGCCCGCTGCTGCTCTGGACTCAAAGCGGCATATGACATCTCTTCCACACGGAAGAAAATGCGCTCATATGTCTCAGTGTTCAGCCGCTCCTGATGCTTGGCTGACAGTGCTTCGAAGTCCGCAATGCTTCCCACCATGTCAATCTTTTTCCCGCTCTCTTCAACAATGAGCACCAAAAGACCTTCTGGTGTCCATTGCAACGTGTCCTTCTCCCCTCGCACTATCCTCTCACTCTCGATCTTCCAGTCCTTGATGCCTTGCGCTAGTTTTTTCTGATCTGCGGCATGATCAGTATTGGCGGCTGTTAGCTTTGCAGGCATTGAGCAAAGGCTAATTGGTGCTTCTTGTCCTCGGGGGCTCTCGTTATATGTCTCATGAAACTGAGCGTTCAGCTCTTTCCATCCTGCAAGCTGTGTTTCGGATGTATGGTCCGGCGCTGAGGTCAAGCCAAGAAACCGTGTTACACAATTGCCTTGGAATGTGTTGGTATAGCCAGGAACAATTCCAGGTATTTCTACATCTGACCCGGCAGGTGCGTCGTACAGTGTTGTTCGAAAATTTGCGTGCTTCGACTCATAATTTAAATGACAAAGACTGGTCCCATCCCCACTCATTGTCACATCTGTGGAAAGTAAGTAAAGTTCACCATTGGATAATAAATGACTCACTGCTTGACATGTTCCATTCCTAAACCACCTGAAGAGTTGCTGCAACCCCCCCTTCCAGGACCGCACGCGACACGGTTCTCTCACTGAATGTGTCCTCAACCTTTAGCCTCAAGTGCTTAGAAACAATCCCAATTGCCTTCCGGACATATTTTACAGGTATGTTACATCCGACAAGGTCGCAAATCATTTCCCGCGTGTTGTCTGTAACAATTCCATTCTCTTTTAGATGTCTTGTAACTGTTGCATTGTTCAATTGCTGGGACGCCTCGGATATGCGGTCTAATGACCTCTTGTTTGAGAGCTTTGCCCGTGTGTTCTTTGCCTGAAGTGATCGCCTTTTTTTTGCAAGGCAGCTGATCTTGATATTCCGCGCCTCCTGTTCCTTCTGCATCCATTCCACCACTTCTGAAAGCATGTTGTTCTTATCTTTTGCCTTCTCCAAGTCCCCTTCCACCTCTTCAACCAACTCTCTCAGCTTCCCTTCACGTGTCTTGCTATCCGTTCCTCGCCAGCGTGCATTTGTATTCAAACGGCGAGCATCATATGTTTTCTTGATCTGATTCTCAAGCTGACTTTGTGCAAGGTCCATTTCTTGTTTGGCATGTTCAAGGTCGTGTTTAGAGCTGTCCAGGCCCATGTTCTCCTTGTTGGCAGCTGAGTTGTGTGTGTGTCCCTCTTGTCCAAGCTTTGAACTATTGATTCTTTGAGCTTTTGATCGCTTTTTTGGGCCATTTTTCCATGTATCCCTTGGCATATGGTTCTGAGTGGGTAAAGGCAGCTACCAGTAGACAATTGGGTTCAGAAAGTAGAGGGAATGTGGCCAGCAACACGCTTTTGCCGCGTACGCCACTCTTAATTGCATTTCACTAATTACATTTTTGGCATACACGTGACCTAATTTAGCTGTTTCAGCGCGGTATCGTTTCCCTTCTTTTATGACTCAAGCAGGCTACCTTACATTCCAATTCTTTTTGTGCATGAAAGGTATAGAATCAACGTGGATTGTCTAGTTTCTCAAAAGGCAAATTCTATGCTGTAGTACATTGATCTGAACTCGATCATCAAGTAAATAATACTTATTGGTCAAAAATGAAACTAGAGAATCCTTCTAAGACAATTTAAAGTAAAATGGATTCTTAGGTTTGAAGCCAGAGATGTTGTGGACACTCAAAAAAGTAGGAGTCGAACACCGACGGTCAGATTGAGCAAAATATGCCTATGGGAAAATCACGGCGGAGTTGAATTTTTGGCGTAGCATTGCCTCTCCCCATTGTGAGATGAGCCCACTCGTCCACCTGTGACCATTAGACCAGGGAGCAGGTCTTTGTCAGGCTGGTCCGCCATTTCGCTACCGTATTTAAGTGAAACTGATACGGGTCTAAAGTACAATGGGTCGTTGAGCAAACCTCCAGCGTCGAGAAAACCTCCAGCGTCGAGGAACTGTGGAGCATGCCTAGCAAAAGCATATGGAGGACCTTAAAGCCTGATTCGTGATGATGAAGCGCCGCCAATAGTGTAGTGTTAGGGGGGAGGGTCGCAAGATCCCGGAGATCCTGGTCTGCTTGGGTACGTGAAAAGTGCTTGAATGGTGTCTTTGAGATGATCTGCTGGGAAGGTCTTGAAGACAACCATGAAGGAGGTGAGGGTACGAGAATAAGCAAGCACCACTCATGAGCAACTCAATTGCGAAAACCGGAGAACACTGACGTTGCCAGTCACAGGATATCTAGATAGGCAGTCGTCCAGCGCTAGGTGTCAAGGGTTGCGTCCTTTCGGACTTCTCTCTCTGGAAGTCCCATATAGTAGTAACATGGAGACGCTAGTAGCTAACAACAATCGGCCAAAATGAGCTAGGAATTAGCTATACATGATGCTTTACTGTTCAATCTTTGAGCATCAGTTTCCGTGGTGATTAGGCAAACACATGGATAAGTCATGATGTCAAGTGACCTATCCATTTCCTGAGGTGCCATTCTCTAATCGCGCAATCAATGACGGACCCATGGAAATTTCGCTCATAACGAAGACATGGACCAAATCTGACCGTCATCAGCACTGTGACAAGGAGAAACTTGAACTATAAATGGTGCTCCGTCGGTTGGGTCTAAGCATTGACCTAGAAAAGATTCCGAATGAGGATTACGTGTCCCAGAACGCTACCGAAGACTTGAAGCAGAACCGCGTACCAGTTGAAGCTAATTGAATCTGACTTGCGGCTGTGAAGGACCATTTCTGCGCTGATAGGTCGTCTGAGCATTGCGAAATCTGTATTCCTTCGCCATTTGTAGGATCTATGCAAAAAGCAACCAATTGTAAACATTGGGCTCTCCATGTATGACATTTTAACCATGCTTACTTGTGCCAGCATCCAAACACATTCCCGTTCCTGCTAAAACAATCTGGCTGTTCGAGCCGGAACCCATCATCCATCTTTGTCCAGGACCACTATTACAGTCAACACTGCAGGGCGATCATAATCAGCACCATAGTCAGAATTTCACGAAAGCGATACGCTTGGAGGACGCACACTCGTACTGCCGCCCCGTTGACAAACGGTGCAGCACCCACGTCCATACATGACGCAGAGTTCCCACTTAGGCGGATAAGTACAGAGCTTTCAGGTGGTGGGAATGCTCGTTCCGGACAGAATCTAGCAGGCCAATTGTTTGAAAGCGTCTCAAGATGACGAGGAACATCGCGTACGTGACAGTAAATTCCACATCATCTCCCTTGCACTGGAATAGGGGAGGTTCTGGCGCCACATTTGTCGGTGATGGGAAGGTTGTAGGCGGTTGGGAATACGAGCTTGAACAGCTGGTGGTATCGCAAGTGACTGCTGCGCAGAAACCATCGGTTGACTTGACGATGCAGTTTACCAGTCAGCCGTAACCATCCGGCAAATGTACGAACCACATACCAATGGTAGGGAAGGCACGATGCTGACGCCAGTATTGAAGCTGTTTGAGTCCTTGATGATGTAGTAGTAGTTTGTCTGCGGGAACGTTAATGGTGATAGATGACATTGGAGTGTCCAAGATACTTGCGTTTCCCCAAAACCCTGCCCTCGTAGTACCTGCACTATTTGCATTACCACCGTTTGCCGTGGTGTAAATTTCCCCACTCCAGTTGTCATCTAAAGTTTGTTTCATAGACCCGCCGCTGGGCTCGAGAGAGCCCTGATCTTGACCATTTATGAATAGATCAATATCCTGGGGGCAGAGATTCTGGTATGTCCAATGAGAGTGACAGAGGGACAGAGGTAGACTAGATATCAGGATGAACGCGACAGCAAAGAGCATGACCTAGAAGGTGGATGAAGAAGGTGAAGAGGTGAAGGTCTTTTTGGGGAGGGCTCGAGGAAGTTACGACAACATGACGGTGACGATGAATGGGTGAGAAAGCTTTTCCGTCGGGGTTACTCATCGGAAAGTATCAAGACGTGAAGAGACGTGAGCGTGTTCCCACCCAAGGCTGACAAGTAGCGTCTATACCACGTTGCTTGATCCGTGAGTTGCGATCATTCAACGTATTGTTCACATGGGTGACATTCGACTGCCAGCTAAACGTGGCGTGTGGGGTATTGGAGATGACCCAGGGTGATGGCAGACTGATCAAGTTTGACGCAGACCACCACTCGAAGGAAGATATCAGACAAAAGATTGAATCCGAAAGGAAATGTAAGGATGCTTGGGGTAGTAGGTGGATGGCTTACGCAGAGTCGGAAGATTGTATCGACTTTGCCGGGTCCGGCAACGTCTTCAACCGTGACGTAATTGACCGAAAGGGTTCAATCAACAACCCAAATACATGTGTTCTCGTGTGTACTTACTGGGTTGCGTATCAATGGGTGTCGGTAATGTACATGATAGTCTGTATCACCTCCTCGGACTTTGCGTCAAAGGCATTACTATGGAAACACAGAAATGGCGTCGATTCCGAGTCAACTAGACGGTATAATCGAGAACGTGGCACTCACTTCATCCCCGCCATAGTCAAGCATTGGTTGTGGGAGAGGATAAATTGTATAAAGTGTCAAATAAGAGAGTAGAGGGAAAGTCTATATGTGCCTATCATGTAGAAAGCGTTCCATCCCAACCTCAGTCAGCGTTGACCGGTTCACTCAACAAGAAAGGTATAGAGTTGGTGTCATAGAGGAATTACAAACCCGCGGGGGAGACACTCGAAGAAAAGAGGATCTACGCGAGCCACGAGGGTGAATGAAGTCTATCGAGCGAGATGCAAGAAGCGAGAGTGAAAACCACAGGCGAAGAGAAGAAGGAAGATGCGTAAATACGACCAAATACGTATTGTTAGGCGCCAACCTTCCACGTATATATGATGCATACAAATGTCTTTCATGCCTAGCTATATCGTCAGAGTAGGTCAGCTACAAAACAGATCTTGCCCATCCAACTGCGTTGATCAAAGCACCCGAGGAATTTTGTTAGCCAAACAATACGCACTCTTCCCCAACAACTCAACGAAGTCAGCGCATTGAGAAAATCGATGGGCACTGGAACAATGAGAGGAGTAGGAGCGATGGGTCCATCTGAGCAATTATCATCCCTGCCCATCACGGTGTCGTATGTTGAGCCCAACAGATGCAATAGTGAACTATTTGATGACTCACGAGAATACATAGCAAGACGCAGGTTGGCAAAATACTGCGTTGGCGATGATCTTCCCATCTTTTCTCCAAGGAACGCATTGGTTGTATTGCACAGGCTCAGGCTGACCGCCTCCATAGCGAATGTCCGCAAACTACGGAAGCAGATGTTTAACACTGACGACACCAGCAGCATTGACGGACACCGACACACCGTTGTGGCCGGGTCAGCGGCGATGCATTCCTGGTACTGCGCGTTATCCTTCACTAGGTCAACATCTCCGACAACCGGGATATTCAATGACACAACAGAGGTAAGGGTGGTAAGTAAAGCAAGAGCTGCATTTAGGAATTGCATGGCTGAGAGAGTATGTTGGGCTGAAGCTGAGTGGGCACTGGGGAGCCTGTTGATAGTTTGCAAAGGTTGTGTTTACATGAGGTCCAAGCAACACCTGTCTGAGAAGGTATGGATGCCTTGGACATAAAGAACTCGGAGCATGGTAGGTGTCAAGGAATGTGGAGGTGATGCTTCCAAGATGCTTCTGGAGTCCACCAAACGGTTTGGAAGGTGATGAGTGGATAGGATCTTATTGCCTTGCTCATATCTTTCTGACTTATAACCTGAGGAGAGCTCAAAATAGAGATGGTTTGACGGTACCACCACTGTTACCAATATGACGCAAATCTCTCCAGTTCACTCACTCGCATAATACCGATCCTACCCAATCTGTTTTCTGGCTTGCAGTGGTAGCAACCTCACCACAGAGTTCAATTTTTCGTGAAGAATTGATATTTTTAGAAGACATGAAAGATAAAGATTGAAGCCTGTCATGCCTGGTTTACTAATTCGAGATGCGCCACACCGAGTTACCTGTCCGTTATTGACGTAGGCACTGTCAACGAATAACTCCCCGGCGGTTCAACTCCTCGAATTGCCTTGAATCTGAAAGCTGAGAACAGAGATCGGCAACTGGTCACACCCCTCCTCCTCGCCCTGAGAGCCGCCGCACATAAACACCTAATAAAATCAAGGGTGGCGCTTCTGGACCCAATCATTCACCGAGCTACAATATACATACTCTTGTTTGACCCGCGTAGAGGTTGCAAACCATCTCGGCGGCTAACTTAGAGCACTAGATATTCGCCAAAGCTGCACCGAGTCATGCCCAGAAGATGCACACAAACATCTTTTCAGTACATTACTACCGTCTAGGTACTATGTGCTCTACGATTCCAAATCTCCGAACACTCGAGATCTCCGGAATTGACACCGGACGACATTGACAGGCCTTCAGAGCATCAAACAGCTGAAAGCGCTGAACTCTGGCTAATTTCAACACCTGGATCCCTATCATTATGTTGAGTAGATAGCCGAGTCTGGTCGTGAGTGCATGATAGCTCCTTGTTGAAGTTTATCGGTGTGAGTCGACGGCTGTTGACGACTTCCTCAATGCCAGGGTAGCTCTCAGGGCCTCCGTAGTTGGTGGTCTCCGCTTTTCCTTGCGCCACACGACTGATGATCATGAAAGCTGATATGACCTATAGGTGATGAGTTAGCGCATGTGTTCTATGGATGTAGAGGGGAGGATCACCGACATAAACATGAATCAGCAGTTCCTGCGGAAACAACGAAATTCCAGAAAGGACGAAGCGATCTGGTCGTAGGTTTGTTGCATTTGAGCTGGCGGCGAAGAAAAGGCCCATAAATGTCGCGTTGACTACGACCAGCAGCGTTGCTGATTCGAGGCACATTGTGATAACCCTGGTGTATAACGAACTAGTTCTTCGGCCCAGGGCCAGGCTAATATAGCGGCTGTGATGTACGAGACGCAGGACGATCAGGCTGGTGATGACAAGGTTACAGAATAGGCTGATGGCAAAGAAGACGCTGAGGGGAACCTCGATCCCTGCTTGCCTCGGGGGATGGAGTACTATGATTCCGGAGGCTGTAGGGATCTTAGTATCAAAGATACGCGTCTTGTGGTTAAGTTCAAACAGGCTTACCAAAGAGCATCAAGCTGAGTACGCAGAGTCCCACATACAAGCTTATTTTTCGAAGTCTTGTCAAATCTTGGTAGAGTATGATTGATCTCCAGAGCTAGTCATAACGTCAAAGAAATGTACCACGACAAGAAGAAGGTGTTCGCTCACAAGAAAACCATCACCTCCCCAAGTGATGAATACACTACAGGCTTCTCCCACAGGACTGTACGTCCCATCCCAGAACAAGTTGTATATGCTCTCCGGTAAGCCAGTGATGGTTGGATATGATATTAAATGCCCAATTATGTTAACGATCATCCCCAATGTGCTTAGGAGAAACATTACGATGACATAGGCAAATAGGAAGTAACGCATTCTCTGGGATGCCTTGGACGACGTTCTCAAGCGGTGGATGCAGCTGAAGAACAAGGACAATACGATGCCATAGGATACTGCAGAGAGGTTGACAGAAACAGTTGTGAAAAAAGGCCATTCGAGTTGGGCCATGGCTGTCGCAAGGCTGTCAGGAAAGTGGTGGGATTGTCGTGTTTGTAAAGCACATCTTATCACCAGTATTTAAGTTAAAATAGTTTCTATGAGAAGCGCGCATAACTTGCGCATAACAGGGAATAGACACATAGATGACGAAAGAGCAGTTTCAAGATGTGGAATCGACCGCGTTCATACCTCCTTGTAACATGGCACTGTTAGGTCCAAGATTTGACAAATGATTGATGTCGTTGATCGATATGAGCCAATGATCCTCTTCCTTTCCCTGCCATACACCATGCCTAAGGTTGGCGGGAACTCCACGGCAGGAATGGACTTCGCCGTTGTGACTTTCGACTCTGCCCTCGTGCTCTTGAATAAAATTCCGCGTTCGGCAAGGCCGGCACCTGCTTAATTGACCCATAGCATACAAAAGGCGACAACTTATGGCAGTTTATGACATATAAGAGAGCCGGAACTGTATGTTCTAATAAAATTGAACCATACATACATTAAGTAGAGACATTTGAGTACAAATCCACAGAATTTTTGTTGTAAGATATGGAAAAATAGCTCAAAGATTTTGCAAAGATAGCCAGAACATTTTTCTCACTTTTCTCATTGCGTGCTCCCCATTTTTTTTTGCGCAAAGCTTGGAGGTCCTATGCCTTATTTACTTCCTTATTTTTGCTATTGCCGAATAAATTCTGCATGCACAATTTGTCTATAAAACACACAAGAAAAAACATCGGAGACAGAAAAAAACATTGGAGACAGAAAAAGACATAAGACTGAGAGCATTGTATCTCATAATTACAATTCAGCCAAGTCTGTCTTTGCTCACTGCTGGCCCTACATGTATGTACGAGGGTCCATTTCCACACAGGAAAATGGGCCAGTACCTAACTGACAGGAAGAAGCACGAGAACATCCAGCAAAATTGAAAGTCAGAAACGGCAATTGGTAACTCTCAAACGTCAAGAATCAAAATCCTGCCGTGGAGTTCCCGCCAACGCTACCATGCCGCGATATTTTCATGCCAAATGGGTTGCATCAAAGTCTGGTGGCGGTCTTCCAGTCTGTAGAAGCCCGCCCGGCGGCCAAGGAACACTTTGGAAATGAGATGAGACGACCTGTCAAGAAATTTGTGAGACAGGCACTAACCGTTGCAGCGACTCATAATACTGATACTAATTTTATCGATCTAACCGTCATCAGCGGATTGATTGACTTCGTCCAATCTCAACGCTGGTGCATAGATCGCGTTGCTGCACGCTGAAAAGTCTAGACTGACTCAGTCAGTCAGATTTGGTAACGCTTCATATCAACCTCCGTGAAGTCAACTACCCACCATAATTCTTCCCAAAATTTCACGTTATCTGTTGACCAGTCAAGGTTGAGCAAATGGAGCGAGAGATTTGAGAGGTGTCACAGGTGAGTATGCACCCTGAGGGCAGGGGCTACGAAATTGACGACGGACTATAAAGTCACGTCATGGGTTCAATGGGAGGAGGAAAGTTGGAGGAAAGGGGATAGCACTACTTGAGCACTACAGCCAATAAGAGATATGTGGGGATTGAATATATGTCTCTACGAGCGTATGGCACAACTGCGAATTTTGGAGACGTAAAGATTCGATTCAAGTTCGTGGGCATCAATCAATACTTTCAGAGTCCATGATCGCATCAAAGGCGTCGATATAGATGTGGAGATAGTTTGCAAGACATGATCTGTTATCGTGTTCATATCATTCCCCGTGGTGTGGTCAGCAATACACCATTGTTGCTGAGGCGTGTCTGGGTCCAAACATATCCTCGGCTTTGGTTGGCGAAGGAGAAGCTTGTCGACAATCTCAGATCTGTTGACATCGCCAAATGCTCGTCACTCGTGCATTTGTGCTCATATTTATCAATACAGCGTGAACGTTTGTGGCAACTCCGACCTTACCCGAATTCCCTAGCATCAGTTTGCACGAAGGCATTCAGATATCAAATGATAGTGAGATCTATTAAAAAGTTGTTGCAGGAGGAATGTGGAAGATACATAAATGGTATTCAAGAAAGGCATTAAGAAATCTATGCAGGAGAAAGTCAAAACCTTTGCATTTATGACCCAGGACTGCAGAAAGAATTAGCATCAATCATCGTTTCTAGAGTGCTCGAGAATGACTAACACAGGGGCAATAGTAGGTGCAGGACCAGCAACAGTTGCAATGCTGGGGAAGGGGATTTGAGGGCACTTGACGAATACAAGTATCAGTGAAAACATATCAGGCTTTGAAGTCATGACTCACAGCAATCTGTACATCCGCCTGCGAGAAGCTGGCGGGGAACTTGATGGGTCCTGCGAATGGCTGGGGAACGGGAACAACATCAGAGCAGTCAATGAGTTTGCTTGTGTCCTGGCCGAGGACTTGGAGCTTGGCCATGGCGGCCTTGAACTGAGATGTCATGAAATTCTGATTGTCTGTTAGAGACGCTTTCGATTTAGAATCCTCTTCTTGAACGATATGTGTACTCACTGATCATCGCCTGCCAGAAGCAAGCGGTCCTGCTGTCCTGAGAGATGACGAAATCGCTCTGCAGACGCATCTCACCAGCGAGAGGCGACAGAACTTCACCGGGATGGGATACGTTGGCTCCAGGGAAGAGCTTGCCCTTGAGGAGAACCTCAAGGAAGACCTGTGTATCGCTGAAAACACAAATCAGTATTTGATGGGAAGGGAAGAAAGTTATCTACTTACAATGTACCGGCAGTGGAATCGAATGGAGTTCCGGGAATGGCCTAAATAGAGACACATTGAGTAGATTAATCGCGAGAGAACTTGACAGTTTAGTTACAGTATCAATGACATCCTATAGGCAAGATTAGTACGGTTTAACACTGGTAGGAGATAATCAAACGCACGGCAGCAGCGATGGTGTGAGAGGAGAGGAGAGCGACAGCCTCTTGAGGAGAGAAGCCTGCATCAGCGAACCTCGCCAAGATGGCTGTGACACTGTCTGTTCTGCTAGTGAGTTTACGTTCATCATGATTGATGATATGTATTTACCAGTTGGCTCTGGGACAGTGAGATCAGGAGCAGGGGCGACGGGAGGGGGGCGACCGAACATGAATTGCAGCCTTGGCGCACCAGGGCAGTTGGCGGTACCGACAGCTGCCGCGAGATGAACGCTGGATGACACAAGGTTGAAAAGCTAGAGCGTGCCAAAAATCAAAGCACTCACAAATCACCAGCGCTAAGTGTCGTCTGCTGGAAGACGGGGAATTGCCCGTCAGTTATATCCTCGATGCTGAAAATGATTATCAGAAAAACAAATTATCATAGCCAAGATTCATGGTTCACCCTCCGTTGGCATCTGGATAATGGAGTTTGAGACATAGAATGAGCTGCAAATGAGTTGCAAACAGAAGAGTTACATACGGAATAGGTTTTCAGTCGAGTTGAAGGCCAAGATGGAACCATCAGCTCCTCCGCCCCTATAGAAGACGGTCAGTGGCTGTTGTCGCGATGATCAGGTTTGACTGACTTTCCACCGTGGATTGAGAAACCAATGGCGTCGTGGAATGATAAGCGAAGAGCGGAGTGTGCCTGGGTGAGCATGATTTAGAAATGTATCCGTCATATGGTGCAAGACCCTCAGACCTCTTCGCCGCACTCAGCTCCATCAAAAAGTTGATCTTGAAGCAGGTCTACGACGGGGAAGAGGGCTGATCTCCTTATGTCAGATGTCGGACTTTTCAATATGGCAGAACACTTACCGCAGCACGCGGCATTTGCGGTTACCTGACCAGTGGCACAGGTAACACGCCTGGTGAGGGCGGCATCTGCAAACTGCGAAGCAGCGAGAGCAAGACTGATGATGGCAGATAGGCGAGCGAAAGCCATGGGAGCGTCGTCTGAAAGTAGATGTAGGAGATGTAGGAGAGTAGCTTGAAGATTTAAAGCATTAGTCGAAGCACTTTATATAGATATTCCCGGCACCCATGTACGGCCTCAAACGTACAGCTGAGAGCACTTAATCCCAAAAACAGGCCAGACCTGAGTTCGAGAATCCAATCGAGCGGAACATCTTTGAATGTGTGAATAGCAGGTTATGAAGAAAGCAACGGTGAAGCGAGAGACGCGCATTGATACACGTTGATTGCCATTGTGCGATGGTAAGAAATTTGTAGTACCGTGCCATCCGCGGTTACGGGATTCACAATCAGTGGGACCCAGAATCGCGCCGTCGGCAGCAAGGAGATATTCTCAGCGTAAATCGCTAAATATGAATCGGATAAATGACGGTTACAGGGCAACTAATGCTGAGCATTTGTGAGGACGCGTCAGCTACCAAATATGTTTCGGTGCCGGGAACAGTCAGTGATAGTAGGAAATCTTTGGTTCGACTTTTCCCATACCCAGATCTTTCTCTGAAGATAACCCCATGGACAGCGGTAGAGATACTTGACGAGTTTCCGAATCGGTTGCAGGAGCGGATTTCGCAAGCTCAACAGGTAACTCTCGGTTGGCTGACTACCGCAATAGTCATCTCTATTTTAAAAGTACCAAGGAGAAAAGGGTATCGCCAGCTAGTCCCCCAGCGTATGCATCGAGTTTGTGGTGGTAGTGAGGAACCGGACTGACTTTCCCAGAGGCGGAATGCGAGGAGATACGAAGATATCAAATCCTTTACACATTGTTGGTGAAACTGGTATGCCTTCGTGGAAAATGACACGAGTATCTTCAGTACAATCGTCGAGAGGCAAAAGTGTCCGGCAACCATGTCTGGGAGTTTCTCGCGTAACGTGAACATGCACATGCTTCACATTGAAACCGCGCCATAGATATTCTGGAAGAAACTGGTGCAATCATATTCAGTGAACAATACCTCTGACTGCTAATCCCACACTTGACTTTCACCTAGAGGCTCATCCGAGCCTGGATGCAGCTAGAAGATGAAACCACAGGTCTGTATCACGAACAGAGTGTAACGCAGTGGAGTGGAGTTGTGGTGGGATCGTTTTTGTGACAGAACCCCTTGGAGTGGAAGAAGGCAACATGGATGCTTACAAGGTCGATAATCGCAGAGAAAGAATTTGTTTCCCGCGATCTTGTTCCCACGTTCCCGAGACTGTTAATCGACGCTTCCCCTTCTCCCTTTGTCATCAACTCATCTCTGCCCTGTCGCACGAAGATTTACAGATGATTTGCAAAGAGTTGGCTTTTGACAGAAAATTGGCATGAGTGGATGTGCCGAGCCGTGCTTCAAACAATCTGTCCATCACGTATCAACTAATCGTTAAAAGATCTCCCGTCAAATCCCTTGACATATTGATCGTATCGTCTCGACCAATGTATGCTATATTTAGCACGCCTTGGCGCCCGCCCCTGTCGCTCTCGGATATATGCGCTATGTACCTCTAATTTCCTCATCACTAGCTCGCCGTGGTGAGATTGTTCCAACCTTTTCTACCTGAAAGCTTATGTAAAAGATTCCGCCCCTCTATCAGACTCCTAAGTGTATATAACGTCCAGGACGAAAATCGCAACCCTTTGTTTCCCGAGGGGTTTAGTTATCGAAGACGTCAACATCGAAGGTTCTCGTATAATTTATCTCCAAAAGTCCACACGTTGGGCGCTATCAGTTTCCAGAATGAAACACAGAGTCTGGCGGGAATTTTCTCCAACTCCAGCTAGAGATTTCGCGGAAGTTGGAAACTATTGAAAGGTTGGGTCATTTGAGGTTGCCTGCGAAAATAAACTGTATTTGATCCTCAACAGATCGCGACCTCTACTCGTAGTCAGGCTCTGATGCCTCGACAGCGTGAGCTCCATTCACGCGCGGCGTTTCCCTCAGAAAGTACTGCGTTGCTCAAACGTTCCTTGACATCGGATCCATACTGGTCGACCTGCATGGGAGGCAATTTCAAAGCTTTTGACCTCACGGCGACAAGAACTGGTGTGATCCACGAGGGCACGGTAACCAGTTTTAAACATAGGACAATTTCAAACGAAAATTCATCCCCGAGAATGGAAACAACGAGCGATGGAGAACACGAATCAAAGAATGCAAGAGTCGAGCTGCGATTGGAGAAGAAGGGGTGAATCTACGAGCCACCAGTCAATGCGGTTACGGCCTCCATTGAAACCATAGAACAATGGCAGGCCCTTTACATGGACACCGCGGTCCACTACGATGCTGATGGATCGATCGTTTGGCAATGAACTCAACGCAGTCGAGAAACCGGACAAGACCAGGCATTGTACAAGTTGCGCATCGTACGGAGTCTAGATATGGTCACATGAAAGCGGTCGCGATGAAGAAATCAAACAACTAATGGGGACCGGCATTCTCTGCCAAATCCTGTCGGTGTTTGGCTATGTTTGTTCTCGACTGGAGCGCGGCCACACAACTTTGGGTCTGTGTAGGGTTCCACAGGACATATTTTGATATAGTTTATGGGAGGAAAACCTTTCTAATATAGTTCTAGAGGTAATTTTCGAAGCATATTTTAAAATTTCGCAAATTTGAGCGTTCATGGGGCATATAATCAACATTACACAAGGTCAGGAGGACAAAATATAAGATTATGGCTCGAAGATTACCTCAGGAATAACTCACCTAAGGGTATGTACAGCAAGCTCTGTACAGCCAAAGTGAAAACACTGAAAAGTCGCTTACATAACCCAGATCAAACGCGGTCTGAGCCAGTCGTGTCAATGTAAATCAGACACGCCCCCACTTATCCACGCGTTTTCTCGTGTTTTAGGCATTCCGGACCACCATGGTAGGCCCTATTAGGTGGGCTATGTCCAAAAAAGAAGCTTGGCACAGAAGAACCGTTTCCGAGAGCTCCAAAACTCCCGAAAAAACAAATGTGGGTTTGAGGATACGGACGACGAACAAATGGAGGCCTGACTGGACTGATCTCCGCATTTTGACTAATTTCTTGAATTGTTATTAATTTAGCTGATGATCGTCTTAATTTTTGTTACATAGTATACTCTAGCTATCGAACTATATGTCTATACCTTTCTTTATGTGATTTATGTTTGTGTTACCCTCTGGACGGCCGTTTGAGTCGATGTCCCGCTCAACGAAGTGTGATTGACAAACACGACCAAATGCCGACAGAATTTGGCAGGGAATGCCGGTCCCCACAACTAACGATTGGCCGCCTTACAGGGACGGAAATTCTGGGGCATAAAATGCTTACTGGTGACCTTGGGGTACGAATCAAAGCTTTCCAAGAGGACACTCTTCACTCAAAGATAAGGTGCATCTTGACATGTAAAGCAAAAGAGAGCAGATATCGTTGAGTAGTGTTCCGACGCAATGCGCGGATGGTACATGAGGGAATGTATGACAATCTATAACATAGGGGGAAATGGAATAAATATCACTCCAAGCCTCCAAATTTATGACCCAGGGCTGCAGAAAATGATCGTCAGAAGACATCTCCAGAAGCCTTTGATAGAGAAAGACCAACATAGGGGCAACAGTAGGTGCTGGACCGGCAACAGTGGCAATGTTTGGGAACGGAATTTGAGGGCACTTAAACGAAGTAATGAATAAGGTGAGCCGAAAAAATATGGCTGTTACTCACGGCAATCTGGACATCAGCCCTGGAGAAGCTGGCAGGGAACTTGATAGGTCCTGCGAATGGCTTGGGAACGGGAACAACATCAGAGCAGTCAATGAGTTTGGCCCTATTTTGCCCGAGCACTTGAAGCTTAGCCATGGCAGCTCTGAACTGAGATGTCATCAAATTCTGGTTGTCTGTGAGAAGCACTTTAGATATAGAATGTTCATCTTAAACGGTTTGTGTGCTCACTGATCATCGCCTGCCAGAAGCAAGCGGTCCTGCTGTCCTGAGAGATCACGAAATCGCTCTGCAGACGCATCTCACCAGCGAGCGGCGACAAAACTTCACCGGGATGGGATACGTTGGCTCCAGGGAAGAGCTTGCCCTTGAGGAGAACCTCGAGGAAGACCTGTGTATCGCTAAAAACACATATCAGTATTTGATGGAAGGGAAGAAAGTGATCTACTTACAATGTACCGGCAGTGGAATCGAATGGAGTTCCGGGAATGGCCTAAATAGAGACACATTGAGTAGAGTAATCGCGAGAGAACTTGGCATGTAGTTACCGTATCAATGACATCCTAAAGGCGACATTTAGTACGATTTAGCACTGGTAGGAGATAATCAAACGCACGGCAGCAGCGATGGTATGAGAGGAGAGGAGAGCGACAGCCTCTTGAGGAGAGAAGCCAGCATCAGCGAACCTCGCCAAGATGGCTGTGACACTGTCTGTTCTGCTAGTGAGTTTACATTCATTATGGTTGATGATATATATTTACCAGTTGGCTCTGGGACAGTGAGATCAGGAGCAGGGGCGACGGGCGGTGGGCGACCGAACATGAACTCAAGCCTTGGAGCACCAGGGCAGTTGGCGGTGCCTACTGCTGCCGCAAGGTGAACGCTATATGACACAAGGTTTAGAGCCCATGGCAATGATTGAAGCAGGTAACTGACAAGTCACCGGCGCTGAGGGTAGTCTGCTGGAAGACGGGGAATTGCCCATCAGTGATATCTTCGATCCTAGGAAATCTTTATTAGACAAAGCAATGGAAGACAGCTCAGGCCATAATTCACCCTCCGTTGGCATCTGAATTGACTTAGGTTGAGACTTTCTGTGAGTTAAATCTGGGAACGGTACTCACGGAATAGGTTCTCAGTCGAGTTGAAGGCCAAGATGGAACCATCAGCTCCTCCACCCCTTTAACGAACGGTCAGGAGCTATTATTGCGATGGTCACTAGGATGACTGACTTTCCACCATGAATCGAGAAACCAATGGCGTCATGGAACGACAGACGAAGAGCAGAGTGTGCCTGAGGCAGGTTACGATTGAGAAACGTCCGCTGACACATGGTGCAAAATCCCCATACCTCTTCGCCACACTCGGCACCATCGAAAAGTTGGTCCTGAAGGAGGTCGACGACAGGGAAAAGAGCTAAGCTCCATTCAGACAAATATAGTTATCACACGGATAATAGCACTGACCGCAGCAAGCAGCGTTTGCGGTTACCTGACCAGTAGCACAGGTAACACGCTTGGTGAGCGCGGCATTTGCAAACTGGGATGCCGTCAGGGCAAGACCAATGATAGCAGAGAGGCGAGCGAAAGCCATTGGGAGAGTGGATATGGAGGAGAGTAGCAGAGCAGCCTGAAGTTTGACGGTCGTGGTCTCTCACTTTATATACTCGATTCTAGAACCCATAAACAGCTTCATGAGCAGATGAGAGTACCTCAACCCAAAAAAATGGCAGAGCTGGTTTCAAAAAATCCCAATCCACTGGGACCTTTCATAACGTGTGAACAACAAGTGACCATGGAAGCAACGGTGAACTGAGTCAATACACACATGAATGTCGCGTGTGCGAGGGTCGAACGAAAAAAATGCAGTGCGTGCCATTACACGCTATGGGAGATTCACAATCAGCAACACCAAAATAGCGCAAACGGTCGTCGGCAGAGAAGTAGACATTCTAAGTATGACACGGATAAACGGTGAGCGCTGGCAGATCAAATCGCTGTACTTGAGTGTCAGCAACACGCGTTATTCACCCATGGTGTCTCGGTGCCGTGAATAGAGATCGAAGTTTTGACCAGGGAACCAGCTTTTTTTTCACATACGGGACTTCCTATCCGAAGATAACCCCATAAACGGCAGTACCATCTCCTGAACGCATGTGCCACAGATATTCGACGGAACACAGGGGTCTGAAGGGAGTACGCTGCAGAAGGGGCAAGTGGCAAAGACTAGAGTATTCCTTCGTTCAGAGGTGCTAGACAGACCATTGACCAACTTTTCACAATATCGAGTTCCACTTCATGAGTGTACGAGCTCGAACCAATGGGGTATGTCATCGAGCTTTGATAGTGAAAACCCAGGCGATACGATTCGAAATTGGATCCATGTTACTGGTCAGACTGCCCTTCGTTCAATGTGAGGGCCTCCGTGGAATTTGGGACAACCTAAAGCTGGAACATCCAAACAATCTCAGAGACTCCAGATTGCCACGGCAACAGTGATTGAGAGTTCCCAGCGGGAACTGGTCGTTTAACAACTCAACATCAGAGCCGCATTGTAGATGACCTCCAAAGTATTGGATGGCACTGCCCACTAGTAAACAACTTTACCGGGTCTAGAGATCAGCTAGAACATTGTTTCTCTACAGCGTTATTGTCAGCGGGTGCAGATGTCCGGCTGCATAGTAGTCGACTGACTTCTGTTTTTTCTTATTGGCCTCCACTTGAAAGATCTCGCAAACTGAAAGTTGAGTCACGAAGGAAATTTTGTGTTGGAATCATGCAGACAATTCGACGAGGCGAGTGTGGGGTCCAGTGGAGTCGAAGTGGAGTGGGGGTTTCGATAAACCCCTTGGGGCGTAAGAAGGTTGGTTTCATTTTGCTTGAACTAACCTCGAGATTGCGGAGATAGAATTTATTTCCCATAGCCTGTTTCTCTCATTGCCTAATTTGCGATGGGTGTTCTCACCCTTCTAACCACGACTCTCCCCAGGTCCATAAGTATCTCCCTCGTCTGTCACACGAGTTTGCGGAGTCCAATCGGAGATATACGAATGTACCTGACAGAAAATAACACTAGGATCCATCGAGCGACTCCCATACCGCACGTACGCTAAGCCCTGCCATCCGTATCCATCGCATTTGTCTGCAGTTCTAGGCAAGGTCTTCAAACGGAATTCCAGACAGATTGTCATGTTGAGGTGTTGTATAAAGAAATTCTGGATTCCTTTTCGATAAATTTCAAACCACCATCGTATAACTTTCTGAACCCTGGTTGTTTTGATGTTAATCGCCAGCCAATCCCGGTGTCTGCTTTACGATGGATTTCGGCAGTTCTAACTCTACGGAACACGAAGACATTGCCGTTCCGCGAGCGAAACCGGTCTCACACATTGTTTTGCGCGCCCGGATAGGCGACCTTGTCCTTGAGAAGAGCGCCGGTTGCCGATTATGTTACCTGGGGTTTGAAAGCAGGACAAGAGTAAGTTCCATTCCAAAGGGTCTTCAAAATAGCTTCGTTTCTCATATCAAGTGAACCGCGAAGGAATATACACACTGTCAACGACCTCAAGATTATTACCGAACCAGCCTCTGATGTGAACTCGATTATATGCGTCAATATATTCCCTTCGTAATATATCTCACACGAGTTCATGAAAGGCCTTTTACTCTAATTTCAGAGTCAACCCATAACCACATTCAAACTGCCACCAACTGCGCTCGCACGGTCTCAAATTAGTGCGAGTGGAAGTTAAATATTCGTCAAACCTACAAGTGAGTCAGTCTCACTGCGACCCAACGTTCATTAGGTCTCATGGCGTGCACGAATGCAGACGATGTACCGTATGATTTGGGTGTCGAGGATCAATGTTACTTGCGGTGTCTGAACAAAGTATTTTGAAGTAGGGATCATCAGATACTCTCAAGTCTGTCTCATGGCACTTCTTTTCCCGAACAGCCTTTCCACGATTTCGAGAGGAAGTATCTGAATTCTTAAATCGTTTACAGAAACCAGTAACACATACAAGTTTTTTTCCTCTCAGGATCCTGAGGCATATTATTGTTCTCCCCAACGATATGTTTGTTGGGTTTCTCTGTGATCCCTTAGTTCTGATTTCTTATACGCCACGCCATCTTTGTTTTCCAATTTTCTATGCTTCCAGATTGCATGTGGAGTGGGAGACTCGTGCGAGGGTGAACATGTTGAGAGCTCCCTCGTTTGCATTTTGCATATAGGTGTGGCACTCATTCCGATGTTCGCTTTGTGATGTATTTATATGTATACGGGCCAAACTGACAAAATAAACCTTTCATCTGGGGATCAAAAAGTTTGACATGGGATTTACGCACTATTCCGTCCAAGATGTTTGAAATGCGCCTCTACGGTCCAACTTATCATAAAGGTGCTTCATTATTCTTAGTGGTCATTCCATTTGAAACCTGCGTACTCAGTCAATACTCAGCATGAGCGCTTAAGCCTTTGCCGAGACGCCGAAGCCCGAGCGGGTACTCAATCCTTCGGGCCGCAAGGAACCGTTTCAATCTGAATCCTTCCCTCGATACGAACTCGGCGACACTCCCAAGGGACCTGTGGGATGAATTCCTTGTATAAGCTTCCATCCGTCACTGTACAGAGCCCATCAATATTTGGCGCTCATTTACTCGCTATGAGGATGTATGTATGGGCTTCTGCACCGAAAATCCTTCCCTGGTGCATGGTTTGCTCCCATGTGCGCAAGGGCCAACGTCGCTCCGCTCAGGACCACATACATTTGCAGTGTTCCATCCACCGCAACTTCAGATTTCAACTTCAACTGATGTTGCAATCATCTTCTTGTACAGTCCAAGGCTAATGCAAGGTCATGTTTGGGCCACGTACCAAAACCATCACTGATCTGGGGTTCAGATTGATTGGGGATGCGAATTTCCATTACTCAGGCCGCCATGAGCCTTAGTGGCTGCGCTGCTTGAATCTGGTATAAGCCGCACTCTTATTTGAAAGGATTTGGAGCTTCTCTTTGAATTCTGAAATATCCGAACCTAACAGACAAAGCCCTGTCCATGCATCATCTAATCAACCTTGCAATGAATGGCAGCGCTGTCTGAGAATTGTGGAAAGGTGAGCGCACGCTACCAATGCCAACACAGGAATGGCTTCCTCCCACCTTCTCGTCTGTAGTGACAGACGAGAAGGTGGAAGAAGCCATTCCTGTTATTTTTTTCGACCGCAGAGTTAGGGTAAACGTCTATTGCACCGTACAGTTTGTGCGCCATCGAAGAAACAAGGGGATCTCGGTGGATTTGACGTTCATCTAGCGCCCATTGTACAAATTAATTGATAACGAAAGGATTGACTCTTTCAACAGAGTGATATAAGTAGCTAGTCGTCTTTGGTGCGCTCACCAGTGAACAGTCGATTCTTATTCGCCAGAGCTTTCAAAGACGTAAGACCCCATGACACGGGTTATCCGCTATGTAGTTGCAAGCATTGCATATGCGTCGAAAAGGTATCTAACAATCTAGTCTTCATTAAATGATCATATCCATTTAGTCTCTTGCAGAAAGCCGCAATCCGGTTGCAATGGTGTGCGAATGCAGTTCCGCCGATTGATATCAAACGAAATGTGATGATCAGGCTCTGTATGAAGTCATGGATTGTTGAGCTCAGATGCGATGCAGTCATCTTGGTGATTGTTTTATTATCCTACTCGTGTGGAGTCTCGGGAAACACAGTTGCCAAGTTTCGCTCTGCAGGCTTCTTTTGCCATCGCTGCACCCTTCTTCTTTTTTGGTTGATTCCTCCAAGATTCTCCATGACATCCCCATACAATGTCGAGCTGTTGCACGGTCACTACTAAAGAAGCCACGTTGTACAACTATACCATGCCTCCTTGCCACTAGAACTCGCTTTTCACAAGAACACTGTCGGTGCAGCGTGATAGTAATTAGCTCCTGATGGACATCCGGGACAGCGGCCAGATGAGCCGACAAACGTTCGACATATCGTTGGTTGACAAAAATAGATCACCTGTCTATGCCAATCCTTCCGTCACCCGTCACCCGTGCCCCTCGTCCTGATTTCAGAATACGAAGATGACAGAAGAGACGATTGGTCGAAAGGCAGTTCGTATCGAGTTCGTATGGGCAATTCGATCAGCAGACAGTCCTCGGCAGAGCGATCGGCGGCAGACTCCGCAAAGTTCCAAAAGGGAAAATCTCCGATAACGAAAACTGACCTCACATTTAATGGCACACGACCACAAATTTGCTCTTCGCCTCCTTCTTTCCAGCCAGCCGTTTCTCCACTCAAGTGGGGCAGTGTCTCCAGTTTATAAATGCATGCCTCACAAATCATGTCTTTCTCCTCGTCACTCATCTTTCTCCTACAGACATCAATACCCAGGAATGGCGGATAATTCCACGCAGATAACACCTATCGAGTCCAAGACCGAATCTGCTCTGTATAGAGCTGATCTAGAGGAGTTTGAACGACATAACGGAAAACCTGCTTTTGTTCTAACGTACACGGAGGTCAAGTTGTTGGGAATTGCCGGAGTATGTTGTTCCTCGCTGTCTCTCGCCACCACTCTTGCTGAGCGCTCAATGTTATACCATTAGGTTGGTTTCTTCTTGGATGGTGGGTGTAACCCTTCTTCATTTCTGGTTCTCGTTCTCATTTTTTGACATGCAGCTTATGATTTGTTCATCATCAACGTACGTCCCAGCCCTTCTTGGTATTGCGCTATAAAAAGATCTGACCCCAAGACATTCTTGGCAGCCTGTGGCTACGATGCTCCAATACCGATTATATGGCGGCGGGCACCTTCCAACAAATCTGGAGGGATTCCTGAAAGCTGGGGCAAATATCGGCAGCGTCATTGGACAGTTCGCCTTTGGTCTGTCGTTTACTCCATTTTCTTTACAAGAAGATTGACCCCATTCCAGGCTATGCCGCCGACTCCCTGGGGCGGAAAGCGGTTTGTGCGTATCGTGGGCTGCTTCGTCTAATCCTCGCTGACTCTGTTGATAGATGGAAAGGAGCTCATGCTCATTATCATTGCCACCATTTTAACCATGACGACTCCGACGGGATCGCTCTCGCCCGACGCCTGCCTTATTTATTTGGGTGTCTTCCGCATATTACTTGGCATCGGCGTGGGTGGGGATTACCCGATGTCCGCGTCTATAACGTCAGACAGGGCCAACCTCCGGAAACGCGGCACGATGCTCGCATATATCTTCTCCAATCAGGGGTGGGGTTCTTTCGTGGGCAGTTTGGCCACCATTATCGTGTTGTTGGCGTACAAAGGTGCCATGGAAGGTAGAGGGGAGACATCGAAGGTCGATGGAGGTGAGCATGAAGCTTGACCTTGTTAGCGAGAAACTCAGAGATCTGTTCCAGTGTGGCGAATCATCGTCGGTATCTCCCTGATTCCGGCGTTCGGAACACTCTATCAACGGCTCACCCTCCCTGAGTCTACGCGCTTCTTGGCCTCCCAAAAGTTGAAGCGTCACGATCACGCTAACGAAGCTGCTGATGAGATTGATGAATTGAAGAACGCACAAATTGATGAGGACATCAAGATGGGAAATGTCTCCAAGGCCAAATCAAGAACGGGAAGCATCGTGGTTGAGGCTAAAGAGGAGAACACGTCGACGGAGAACAGCGAGGAGGTCGACGAAGAGACTGCTCCTGAGTTACTCGTGAAGAAGAAGGCGCATTTCAAAGGCGAGTCTATCTTAATCTTATCGCGATATATACTTACAGCTCTTTAGAGTTTATCACCTACTTCTCAGAATGGGAGCATGCGAAATTACTTATTGGAACTTGCATGTGTTGGTTCCTTCTCGACGTTGCGTAAGCCATAAAGTGTTTTCATCCCGCCAACTCTCACACCCTCTGCAGGTTCTACGGCATCAACCTCAACCAAAACGTCGTCCTCCAGCAGATTGGATATGACGGTTCGTCGGGTACGCCTTGGAACAGGCTGTTCAAAGTATCAACTGGTGGAATAATCATCACTGCCCTTGGCTTCGTTCCTGGTATTCATCCACCCTTATATCTACCTTCCTCACCACCTAATGCCTTCGAAGGATATTATGCTTCAATTCTCACGATTGAGATTCTCGGTCGAAAGTGGATCCAGCTTCAAGGATTCCTTCTAGCTGCTCTTTTCCGTATGCCCTCTCTGTTTCCTTGCACACCATACATCTGATTTCCGCCCTTTGTAGTCGGGATCCTTGCTGGACAATTCCATTCCTTGAGTAAAGTGTCATTTATCGTCTGCTTCGCCTTCCTACAATTCTTCTTCAATTTTGGAGCAAACACGTGAGCGTCCTCGTTTGATATTCCGATGTGATGTTAATATACTATCATCTCAAGGACAACATACGTGAGTTATTCTTCCTCCTTCTTGACAAACCTACATATGCTAAACGACTCCGAATCATAGTGCTATCCAGCTGAAGGTTCGTCCCATTTCTCACCACTCGCTTCTGGTCGATTAATAAAAAATTTCTAGTGTTTCCAACACGCTTCCGTGCTTCAGCTCATGGTATATCAGCCGCTACTGGCAAAGCAGGAGCTATCGTATCTGCTCTTGCGTTCAATACCCTCTCGAAAAAGATCGGAACACCGGCGGTACTATGGAGTGAGTTTCTCTTCTGTCGTGGCTGTCGTAACTCTCATTCTCGCATGTACAGTTTTCTTTGCATGTTGCATCGGCGGTGCATGTAAGTTCCATATTTCCTATCATATATAGCTAATTAACATGTTCCATGGCTAGTCTTCACATTGCTCTTGCCTGAAGTCAAGGGTCGTGATCCCGACGTCATCTTCGCAGCGGAAATCAAAGCAAAGCGCGCGTTGAAGAAGGCGAACTTGACAAAATGAAGCTAGTTCTTGTATACGACAATCACAAATGCGAGAGACCAGTGTTTATGTGCCGGCGGAACCACTGGGAAATGAAGCAGAAACTGCAAAAAATGTACACGTACCACTAGATATCCGTCTGCAATTCAGGGATGTTATTTCTCAACAAAATTGAAACCGAATCCTATATTTGCATAGAAAAGCCAAATCTTCTACCGTATTGCATTAGTCTACTTGGTGAATTCAAGATACCTTTTCAGCACTTGTGTTGCGATAGGCAGGTTGACGAAATTATCTTGGGGTTGTTCTATTCTTGTATGTGCCCAGCCTCTTTGTTTTGTCGCTCACGGTTGTTCTAATAATAGCTATGCAAATGAAGTTGCTTGGTGCTACATTGCATTCACCAAATCCATCACTATTCAACACACCGCGCCTCGGATGTGTAGATCATCAGAGTAATTCGTACGTTGCAGTGATAGCACTCTATGAATTCCCACCTTAGCATCGACATTCTCGAGATGCCGTTATGCTGATTAGGGTAGCCGGACCGGTACATACCCGAATTGTCCCAAACTTTCAAGAGTGCTTACAGTTGGTCATCACCCTAACCTTCCTACTCTCCAGCCATTACCTCTCCTCTTTGATTTTTGCGTCATTTTGGAAGGGTTTACACGCACCAATCACTGATTGGGTATTTGGGGAACACTTCCTCGACATTTCGTTGAGCCCTTTGTCCATGGTTTGGTCAAGGTATGATGACTTCGCAGAAACGGGGATGGCGATAGCAATGCATGGTACGGGTTCAAAAACCCCATTGGACTGTAGTTAGCTCGGCTGTGGTGCTTTGGAGTGGTCTAGAATATGGGCAGCGCAACCTGAAAAAAGAATCTTTGATTGGAGACATTCACGATGTGTATACATACTTACGTCATAAAATACGACACCCATCCCAAAACCTGTTTCGCTTGTATAAGAAGTCTTCATCTCCATAATTCGGCGCATTCACGTATCTTGACCAGCAATCGTAACCATGTCCAACAAAGTTCTCATCATCCTCTCGTCTTCCTCCTCCGTCACCCTCCAGACGAAGTCGGGTGAACAAAAACAACAAGAAACTGGCGTGTTCCTCAAAGAGCTCGCCGACCCCCTTCGCCACATTTTATCTGCTGGTTACCAACCAGTCTTCGCCTCTCCTACTGGCGAGAAGCCACATATTGATCCCCTGTCTGACTCCGCCATCTGGTATCTAGGGAGCACCCAGGCTAAAGAAAGCGACAAAAAGCTTATAACCGATTCGCTCCAGAAGGTGCAAAAGTTCGCCGACATCTCGTCCACTGAGCTCGAATCGTTCGCTGGTGTCTTCGTCCCCGGTGGCCATGCGCCCATGACAGACCTGGGGCAGGATAAAGAATTAGGCCGTATCTTGACGCACTTCCACGACAGGAAGAAGCCAACAGCAGTCATCTGCCACGGGCCCATCGCATTATTGTCAACCAAAAACGCCACCGGCGGGTTTCCCTATCAAGGGTATAAGGTCACTTGCTATGCTAGCAAGGAGGAAATAGCCAACGAGTTCATGTGGGGCGGAAAGCTGAGGAAGGTCGAGGACGCGTTGAAGGAAGCTGGGTGTGATGTTCAGACTGCGATGGTGCCGTTAATGTCGAAGGTCGTTGTGGATCGGGAGTTAGTTTCGGGTGAGAATCCTACGAGCGCCGATGGACTGGGAGAGAAATTCGTAGGGCTACTACAGACAAAGTCGCAGAATTAGTTGAAAATTAGAGGAAGACACTGATTGTCAGCTTATACTTGCGCGAAATATGTACCTGTATAAATTGCTGCAGTTGACAATACATACTCGAATCCGTCCGATGTGAACCCTTTATCACATACGCCGACAGAAGGCAGAATCTTGAGTGCAGTAAGTATAGGTCCAATATGGGACGCACAAACAGCCGAAGACCCCAAGCACAGCCACGAGGAGCCGTGGAACCCTAACCCCAACATATATAAAATCGGCTGTTCTCAACTTGACTTTCATGATTCCTACCATTTGGGCAATATGGGACTTTCACGCCTGCTTCACGCACAATAACGACTCTACGAGCTTAAGCTACTGTTTCGATCTTGTGAATTCGGTTCAAACAGGGTCAATCATATATTGGTGGCAAACCAATGGCAAACACCTTCAAGTTCTTGTCATGTTTCCATTGGAAAGAACACTAGAAAGTATCATCCGGTACGCATCTGCCTCAGCGCTCATCGCCGGTTCCCAGTCCCAGGGTCAGATTCTCTCAATCCCCAAATGTACATAACCTCCATACCATGAGGGCACTACTGAGATAACACGACCAATATCTCCTAAGGATCTCTGTCAGCCATCGCAACTCGTCTCCTTCATTCGGCAATAAAGATGATTATCATTATCAAGGATTCCATTCCCCGTTGTTTCATGACTTCTTTTAGAGTACTAAGCTTCGCCATACAAGTACCAGCCAACGGTTATTACTCGTGGTTGTCTATATCATGCAAGCGCCTGGGTCTGCCCCGTTCGTTACATTGGATTGTGCAATCGGATTTTACAAACGACATCAACCTCGAATGTGATTTTGTGACTGGCCTTCTGGATCCCTACGTCGCTGTCGAATGTGATGTCTGCACAGTTCACTTCGTACGCGCACCATCAAGATCCGGTATCCCTCTCCAAAATCCTTAAAGCAACCTCCAGAATGACAACAGTCATTCTGATAAACATCACCACCACGATTGATGCCTAGCGTAGAACCTCATACAATACACTCACTTGCCTCACGAGACGCAGTCCAAACATAGAACATCATTCAACCATGTGCTCCAGCGTTCCGACAAATGGTGAATGGCATGGATCACCCTCCATTAAAGAGTATGGAATTCGGTAAGTCTCATTTCCCCCCATCTCACCAGACACTCAGAACGCAGTCGTTGTAGCTTTCGACTTCCATCATGTCAGGCAATCCCGAGAAGGTCACTGCAACCGACGACATTGGGCATGTAAATTGACGACGTTCATGATGGCTTGGTATTCCCGACTGAACACGAACGAACGACTCTGCGGCGCGTTCCAGACTCCATCCCGTGGGGTGCATACTGTAAGTTGCGCAATGCAATTGTGACGGGAAACCAATCTTTTTATCGCCCAGTGATCGCAATTATCGAACTTGCGGAGCGATTTTCGGTAAGAAGCTTACATGATCGTCCTCCAAAGTAGATTCTCAATGCCGCCATGAAAGTTCTACGGATCCACGGTCGTCTTCGTAAGTGTAAACTAAGGTCATAGTTCTGGCGTTGACGGGTCTCCTAGACCAACTTCATTCAACGAGATCTTCCTCCTGGCTCTCGTACAGGTGCGGGGGGTCTCGACGGGCAATCCGGGGCCTTGGGTATGGGTCAACGTGCATCAACAGGATTAGGGACTTTTTTCCAGTTCTGGTAGGAGGAGTCGATGGATTTGATCCAGTTTAAACAGTGACTGATTATAACCAGGGCCTACGTGACGCCTCTCATAGGTGCCTACATCGCCGATGCACATTGGGGATGCTTCAAGACGATCTCTTGGGCCATCTGCATCGCATTTCTTGGTCATGTCATCTTGATCATCTCAGCGATACCTGGTGTTATTGAGAAACCAGGTGCGATTGGCGCATTCTGCGTTGCGTTGATTGTTATGGGATTTGGTAGGCAGTCTTCTCAATATATAGAGTGCTCAGCTCTCTAATTTTGATTCCTTCAGGCAGTGGATTGTTCAAGGCCAACATATCTCCCCTTGTGGCTGAGCAGTACATGCGAACGAAGCTCTTCGTTATCACGACGAAGAGAGAGTCATTGTTGACCCAAGTCTCACTATCTCGCGCGTTTACATGGTACGTGAATAATCGGGACGCTCAAGTCGGTCTATCCCTTCTGAGATTGCCAACTCGGGAGCAAAATGCAGTATTTTTACCTCTTCATCAACCTCGGCGCCTTGATCGGCCAAATCAGCATGACATATGCCGAAAAGGCGGGCTCCTCGACTGCATGATGAACTTGGAAATATATGTGAACTTTTGTATTCTACAGTTCGTTGGATTCTATATGGCATACACCCTACCCACCATCATCTTTCTCCTGTGCCCTCTGGTCCTATACTTCGGGCGGAACCGTTATATCAGGTCTCCTCCCACTGGTTCCGTGCTCGCAACGTCATTCCGCCTGTTCTGATTCGCTGCGAGGGGAAAATGGAGTTTAAACCTCGTCAAAACTTACAAGAATATGACTGCCCCAGACTTCCGGGATAACGCAAAGCCTAGCAGGCTCTATGCAGAGCAGAGGCCCGCGTGGATGACCTTTGACGATCAGTGGGTAGATGAAGTTCATCGAGGACTTAAAGCGTGCAGTGTGTTCTGCTGGTATCCGCTCTACTGTAAGGTGGTAACATAGATCACTTTGCGACTATCTGACCCGCTTTACAGGGTTAACATACAACCAGCTCAACAATAATCTGATATCACAAGCTGCCACGATGTCTACCCATGGGGTTCCGAATGACATTCTTTCCAATCTAGACCCTTTCGCACTTATCATTCTCATTCCCGTTTGCGATCTTATCGTAGGTCTCACGTTAGTGACTGGCTTTCAGGCTCCTGACGATTCCCGATAGTTTTATCCAGCACTTCGTCGCATGGGCCTGAACTTCAGCGCCCTGAAGAAGATCACAGCCGGATTTATGACCGGTGCTGCTGCGATGGCTTGGGCTGCGGGTAAGAATTCACATCTCTTGGACTTCACAACAGGAATCACGCCTCATTCCAGTTGTCCAACATTATATACAAGGTACATTCTATGGTTCGCTATCACGACTTAACATGGTTTAGAAACTCTTGGATAGACAAATCCGTGCCATGAACATGCGAATACCTGTGAAGGGGTCTCTCCGCTCAATGACTGGATTCAAACCGGAGCGTAGGTCGCAATATAACTTTTTGAATCGATCTGAAATGACAATTTCTATGAATAGATATGTGCTAATTGCTATCAGTGAAATTTTCGCCTCCATCACTGGTCTTGAATACGCGTTCACAAAAGCACCCAAGAATATGCGTTCTTTGGTCATGTCTGTCTTTCTCTTCATGTCAGCCGTCGCCTCTGCGCTAGGAGAGGCGTTCGTCGGTGTGCCCTATTTTGGTCTCCCTCATGGTTTCTTCTGAAAATTCTGACCAAACAGCCTTGTCGGACGATCCTTTGCTTGTGTGGAATTACGGAGCTATGGGCGTCACCGCCTTTGTCGCGGGTTGCATTTTCTGGTGGTCTGTTCGTGATTTGGATGCGCATGAGGATGACTTGTACAATCTGGCAGAGGGACATATACAAACATATGACGAAAAACACCGAAGGCAGCAACCAGCTAACAAATTGCTTTAGATTTAATCATTACACGCATTTCATGTTTGTATACCCATGTCCATCAAGGCTCACACTCCGAGAAAGTAAGTATACATTACTGTCGCCATTGAAATGCCAAGGCGTGAGTTGCCTGCAAAATTAGGCGTGTGCTGTTTCCACTTGCATTGCATCGCAGATGTCCTAGGGTGCAATGTGAGCTTGATACTACGCGCAGAGCAAGGACGTTGTTGTTGACAGTAAATCAGGTTTTCAGGATGCCTCAACACTCCGTCAAAGTATATTAATACATATTTAGGAGGCGAGGACGCACAAGGTTGATTGTTGTTGATCGTGAATCCCTGTCTAGGTGGTGGAGTCTGCAAATGGTTTTAACAATAAATTTGGAGCTAAAAGCCAGGCGTTTTCGGTTGATCATGACGACAGATGGATTTCTTTCAATTAGGAAACTTAACCGAGGATTCATCTCGAGCTTTGCTGATCATCTGAATTGTTTTCAGGCTGTACGAGGCTGTACGAGTCAAGGTCAAAATATAATGACTAAATGAACCTTGCTACTCTTGGCTAACTAATCACATCGAGCAGCTACTGAAGTCGTTCAAGCCTGTATCAGTTACACTTGATACGGGGAGACAATACGGCATGTCAACGCCTTTCAAAGGTCTTGTAAACACCCTAGACCACTCTTGGCTTACAACGTCAATAAACTCCTTGTAAATCCGATCACGCTGCATCCGGGTTCGGACGAGCGATGTGACACCACCCAACAGGCCATTGACTGTCGTCACTTTACTGTCCCAAGAAACAAAGGAGGAAGTTGCGGTACCGTCGATGCGTGTGCTTTCTGACGAGCCGTAGGGATCTAAAACGGACGTTGAGTCTAGAAGACGTCGATGGGAGGTGTACAAAACACTGACTTTGCATCCGCTTCGCAATCGCCATATTATGCCACCATACAAGTCCTATGGTTTTATTGGTGATCATCATATTCATGGTTGAGTATGGAGTTATGACTGTCATAACAGGTGGTATAAGCACGCTGGCAAGAAATGCATGGAATGAAAGACATGACGTACCGTCAAGCTCTTGAATTGTCTGATTGGCGATTTCGGGAATACCTGCATTTGAAATGTCTATGGAAAAACACCGAGATTGTTTGGCGTTAGGTGAAGATTGAAAGGCTGTTCTCAAATACTTACAACCAATGATCTGACCATTAGAATCGGTGGAGTTATTGATGCTCGCAAACATTCCTGGAAGATTCTTCGATTGAGAATCACAGGTTCGAACCCGCTCCATGTTCGAGTAGATATCTCTGGAAAAAAGAGGTTGAGAGAGGCACATGTCAAACGGAATTGGGCTGACTGCATGAGCGGTACGTCTGTGTATGGCATTTGCATCAAACCCCAGTTTTCGTGTGACGAGAACCAAAATCCTGATACATAAAACTCAATTAGATAGAAAAGCAAATGGTCGGGGATGGACATACCTTTCTGGACAGTGACAATGGGATACCCTGGACGCGACCAGTCGTTGGAAACGAGCTGCGGTCGTTTGAATTCCAAGAGGGCTTGCTTTTCAGTTCGGTTGAGACTGCCGAAAAGGTATAGATACCACATGAATTGTTGGCCTAACGGATAGCGTAGTGGAATGTTAGGTTATTGCGATCAAGACCCCATAGGTCTAACATACCTTCAAATGGATCGTTTATGAATGGGTTACCGGACGAATCGACGCCTTCGCAAACATAGGATTGAGAAGGGTCGTCAACCTGAAGTGATTGGTCTTTGATGTTGGTGACAGCACAAATGCGGCCGTTGCCACGATAGAAGACCTAAACAACACAAGGATTGGGAAGAGCATGTAGGTTGGAAAGATGGTGCTTGCCTTGGACATCGTAGTGGAAAGATACGATAGGTAACCCTGCCATTTACTAGCGAGCTCTGTATATTTGTTCCCCTTGACGGATTGGAGAGCTTCTATCAACGCGTATATCGCCCACATATTTTCACCATTGTCAAGAGCGGGTACTCGATTTACCCAGTCCCATGTCGGTGCAAGGGTTTGGAACTCTGTGTGTGCAAACCTGTGAAGTATAAAATGAGAGGAGTGGAGACAAGGTCGACATTGAAAGATGAGTGTACCAAGGAAGGAAGCCACCAAATCCTGGATATGTTTGGTTGAAGGACGAGTAGCTTGTCCACTTGCGCTCAATGATGTCAATAGCGATCGACCTAGCCCTCTCGGTGTTGGAGCCGCCGCCATGAGCCGCCAGAATCCACTGAACGGCACCCTTCTTTCCTTCAATGACGTGAGCAAGAATCATGATGTGCAGCGACTCCTTGCTCGCTGCTGAAAAGGTGTGCAGTCCATTAACGTTGTGTACCCCAGTAATTGGATCAAGGAGAGTCCCATCGAATGTCATGCCATTGACGGAGTTATAAGAAACGTTGTGTTGATGGAACATCCCCTCCCACGTTAAGAGATCAGTTTCGAACGCTGAGGGGTTTTTGAGGATAGAGGATGCGCTGTAGTCTGTGGCAAAACGGCATGATGGGGGCTTCCTAGGTCCCGCCCATGAGACAGTTGCTGCTGCAAGGATCAAGAGAAGACGAGGATTGCCCAACATAATGGCCGAGAAGACTGGCACGTCGCGCAATAATACTCTGAGTAGCTAGCCATCGGGACCACCTTTAAATATAAATGAAAAGTCGCTTAGAACATCTCAGGAGATGACGAAAGAAGTAAGATAGGTACCATGTGGAAAAACAATGACATGTCAGGCGACCCATTTGTGTGCACGGATTTGCTTGCATCAGCTGGTATTTCGCTCCGCTTTGCACCTACTGCACCATTGCATCACATCACATGCGGAAAGTTCAGTGCATGAAATTCAAAAGTCATTAATTCGGACTTATTTTGCGTCATGAAGATGGAAGATATGGATCTATATGGATCCACTCTCTCTTACGATGTCCACAAGCTTACGGGATTTGGGTAGAGCATGTGAATCCGCCATCCCTCTCAGATGGATCATCTGATGCATTCTGCCGTTTACAGGCTGCACTAGTTAACCGGCGTCAATTGAACTCGCGCCCTTGTCCGTGTCATGACATATCTTGAGAGACGAGGTTTTGCTCTGCTGTGCTTTGTGCTAGGGAGAACTTCGAAACTCCGTGGGTGGCTGTTCTCAAGGAACCAGGTTCCAGAAACATTTTGGCCACCGTGCGAAAGTGCGCGCCGCGGCTTGGCCTTTCAGCGAGGGCTATAGCGAAATTGACTGTCAGAAATCCGCCGTAGTTTCTAGATGGACATTTGTAAATTGTCGAAATCGTCGATAATGCAGCAGGCCTCAAGACCGGGATAACCTCGGACACCGCCACTGTGGCTACAAATGAAAGGTTCACCAAGAGCTCTGATGGAAGTCAGGATAAAGTGTGCTCGAATTTACGGAGTTACATTGAGGTGTTACGAAATAAAATATGCGCCCATTGCGGTTTGAAATGAAATATACACGCCTAAGCCAGGAGATCAGTCTCCTATTGTTGATCAGGAGGGAGTGCGGCATAAATGGGGCAAAGATCCAGCCACTCTTGCTTAATGATTTGTGACGTTGGACCCGTCCTTTGCTCAGTCGGAGCTTCCGCAAAAACAACAGCAAGCCCAGCTTCGAGGTGCCAATCTGAACATGTCATGAGTTGACAGTAACAGGTTGCGAAATCAGGAGCCCTCACCGATGTCTATAATATTCAAAATGAGTTATGCATTTGAGTCAGCAACGGCCACCATCCGTCAAATGAAATCAAGACATACGGCAATGTAAGAACCTATTTCCAATAATATTTGTCAAGTTGGATAGGACATATCGCCACAAAACATTTCTCACCATGGACCAGGATTATCTGCCCTAAAGCGAATGATGACGGTCGAACCTAGAGGCGATATTATTTAGATCTCTAATGCATGAGCATATTTTTTTTCCGAAGTACCTCCGACACCAACAACGTCACGACGGGGTGGGTTAACATAGTTGGGTGGACCTTGCATGCTTTGAACCACATCGAATGCGTGTCCGTGTAAGCTTAGAGTGGAATATTGAATATCAGCCGAATCCAGATGGGATTGAACTCACTGGAAAGGACTGTTGGTGGCACAAAAATGTAAGTGACTCTCGAACAATCACCTATTGACTTACTGGACGTGTCCTGAGAACATCATTTTGAGAAAGGAGGGTTGCTGCTGAATGTGTATAGAATACTCACCGTTTGCGGAGCCATGGATCACCAAGTCAATGATCTCATTATGATTCAAAACCAAGGTATGCTCCGTCGTCGTGAAGTTGCTCTCAAACGTAAAACCGTTCGCCATAATGTTGAGGAGGGTAGGTAATGATGGTGAATGGTACTTGATGCCGTTGATCGTCCACTAAAATCACTGACTCAGATTTCTTCAGCCTCACACTGAAAAGACACTACCTTGAGTCCATTGTTATCGGTACTCCTCGTGAATTGAAGGTCAATGGTCTTGGTCGCTGGGCTGTTCCCGCCAGGGGCTCCTGGATTCTCGAGTGGAGCGAGAAGGTGTTCTTGAAGTAAATTGATGACGGTGCCCGACGCCTGGGTTGTTGGCTCTGAAGCCGAAGCACCGCTATAATGCAAAACGGCATAGACATTGTTGGTATCCACTGGACTGGAAGGTCAGCAGATGTCAGATGAACGAAACAGCCGTACGCACGGTTATCGTTGTCGCTGGCGTGCTGCAGTTGCATCGGAGCTCTAATCCAGTAATTTGCCACAGGTTTATTGGCGTTCAAAACGACCGAGTATCTCTGGCCAGCGAAGATTTCAAAACCGTCGACAGTATAAGGAACATGGTTGACACCGTCGACCTGATATAGGGCGAGTGTCAAGAGATAATGCTTGATGAATGAGATATGCTCGTACTTCAATGACAGTTAAAGTGTGTCCCTCGATCGAGAACCTGAAGCCAGAGTATGCCGATGTGTTGATTACACGGAAACGATAGCGTTGACCAGCGACGACGTTTACACGGGGTCGAGCAACTGAAGGGCCTCCAATGTATCTCCCAACGCCATTGATGGTACCACAGTCCGGGATCTAACAAATCACGGTGATCGGAAGCAAGTATGGAAAGGGAGATAGATGTTGACGAACCGGTTCATGGAATCCACTGCCTCCTTGAAGATAAGTCTCTTGAATACCAGGTGCTGCCTGCGATGAGGCACGTGAGACTGGAGTATGAATAGCAGATGAGACGAGAAATACCAGGTGATACCAGTCTGCTAAAGTGATGACAGTGTTTGCGTCATCTACATCGTAGAGGCCGAGGTGAGGGTCAACAGGGTCTGGGTGATGAATGAGAGCGATGCCAGAGAGGAGGTAAGATATTCTTACCGTATACGACCAAAGCGCTAATGAAAGTAGTTTTTTCGTTAGTAGATAGAAGCACGGTGGGAGAATCATAGCTGACCCTCGAAGTCCATCGACGTATTGCGAGGACAAATGGCTATACAAGTTGAAACTCTGCAGGTCGATTTTATTATGAGGCATACCTGTGATACCTGTGGGGCGTAACGATTAAAATGTATAGGTTGCCCTGCAAGCCAATATCAACATACCAGAATGTTCCTGGTTGTCCATTCAGTGGAACTACAAATAATGTGAGACAGAAGATGTATACTTTGGGGTGCTTCACTTACTGTCGTAGGTATAAGAATGAGCGGGGGAAATTGGGCATTGGTTGACCATTGCGGCTAAAAACGATACGTTGTTGTCATCAGTAACACCACTAAAATTGAAGGCTTACGGCCGTCTTCAGATGCGGTCCTGAACTGAAACTAAATGGCCGACAAGTACTCAGTACGTTGTATGCCTCCCAACTTTGACAAAAAGACTTTACCAGTCCATGCCAATGAATTGAGGTACTGCGCCTAAACAATGAAAGCTGGGTTAATAGCATATTGCAAGACGACGCTGCATAATTACTTCATGTCCGGATCTGTGAGCTGGTTGTTGACTGCGATGTGCAAAGTATCGTCTTTATTCGCTTGAATCAAAGTACCAGGGAAGGCGCCGTTAACCAAGACGGCAGCACGCGAAAAACCGTCCGGTGCGATGTTCGCATTCACGATGTTGAACGTATAGCTGACATCAGCACCGAGGGAAGTGCTAGCCTCAAAGGCCAGAGCCAAGTAAAGCAGGTGTTGAGAGATAGAGCGCATAGCAGATTCGAGGAGGGAATGCGACTCTGGGCTGAGGTTTCTTGGTTGACCGAGTATCTTTTTATACATGAGCCACCTCTATTATCCGTTGGTTGGTTTTTCCATGATTTTTTCATGTTGCAAGACGGATTTGAATGCGAAATAATCATTATACTCCCGAAAGCGGGATATGCAGATACTCTTTTTCCTAAAAGGCTCTCAAAGCTTCAAGATTGTCCACGTATGAAGTAAACAATGTTTATCTCGAGCGAATAATCAGAGTGAATTGATTCTTGGAGATACACAAGCGAATGCATCGGGTTTCAGGTACGCCTTGAGCAGCTGCCGCGCATCGCGTATCCCTTCTGTCGGAAGAGGGATTCCAAGATCCTCGTGCAAACAGACACGACAGGGAGAGGTTGGTAACATTCAGGGGTGAGCGTTGAGTGAGGGCCAAGAAAGCTAAGCCAAAGTCTTTCTCCGAATAGTTTTGTGACGTCTACGTAGTATCAGAAAGTCAAAAGACAAGTAGCACGAGGAACCTAAGAATTATTGCCGTAGAAAGAACCTGATTGGGGGCGATTTTGAAGGGTGGGTTGTGGAATATCTTTGGCCCAAGCGAGTGCAGTCCTGAAGACAGTATCATGCTATCAGCCTTGTAAGCTGGGCAATTTGATGAGGTGATTTCAGAGCGGCGGTGAAAGAGAGATTGAAAACGTTGCACATTTGCTTTTGTTTGGAGGTGTATCGTTTTTTCTTGGAGTGCCGACGCAGTTCAAAATTCGGGTACTTACGAACAAACACGCCCGACTCGAGGAGAGCCTCCCTGGCATCGACTTGAACACTTCTGGTGGGAGGGGGATCATACCTTGATCATAGCTTTGATGTTTCCGTTGATTTCTGCGCATTCGGTGTGGGAACGGGGGATGCGATTTCTTCACAGACATTTGGTTAGGAATTTTGCAAAGGGGCGGCCTGCTCTGGCCTGCTACGAGTAACATTACCCGTGAACATTGGACGTCCATCTCGTACCATATACCATTGCTTCAGACCACTGCTGGTATCCCTGGTACTGGTAAATTGATCCAGCGCACAATCATCATATCCCGTCTATCGGTCGTGACTGGTTGCATTCAGATCTGCCTATCGCCCTGATTGATGGCGAATGCGGAAGTGGTAAGGTTTAATTGTGCGTAAGCATCGAGGTCTGACAGCGGAGCTGTCGGTTTCTTTCAGTGATTGTGTAGTCAGTAGCTTAGTGATCGCAGTGACTGACTGACTGATTGGCATGAGAGGCCGATCAGAATGGGTGGACGTTGATTCGGATCGGTGTCTCCACAGTGCCGGATTCTGACTGAATCCGAATCCAAGGAATCTTATAATAAATGGAGATTGCTGTTTCAAGCGCGCATAAAATCAGCATGAGAGCAGGCCTAATGGGCATTCCATAAATGAAACGACTGGGGTTTTTGCTCCGACAGTTGGTTGCCCAACCCAAGAGGCACAATATGACGTGGACGCGTCTCAGCTCAATGAAAATTCCTTTGCTCTGTCAATATAATTTTCTTCGTCCCAGGCCTGGCACAGGTACTGAAGATAATTCTATTCATTTCTACAGACCTGCACCAAGCCATGGTCAGGTCAGTTGGCCTTGTGAAGAACAGCGGGGCGCCCATCATTTCTCACACACATGTCGCGACCTTTCATTTCGAAGACTTTAGTCTTGGAATATCGGGATGACATTACTTGGTAACATGGAATCAATAAATCAATTGAGAAACACAAATCCATCCGATTCAATGATTGAGCCGAGCAACGAAGGTGTGGGAGCTGAAGTATGTTATTCGACCCAGACGCCTTCTCATTTTAGCTTGATTGAAATCTTCGTCGGGATCCTCAAAAGGTATAACTTGACAACACTTGATCTTGGTAATTGACGCAAGGCCGAATAAGAAGGACACAAGGTGCTGATCATCAGAAGGACATATGGTTGAATAGGACAAAATGAAAAAAGGAGATAGAAAGCCCCCGCTGATATCCTTGAGAACCGTTCCTAGGAGACGTTGTACAAAATATGAACCACCTGATGACTTGTGCAAGGTAGAGAAAAAGGAATACAAAGGGCTGACCATCAGAAGAATATATGTAGTTCAAGGCATTGAACAGGTTACGCTCAGATGATTAGAAAGCGTTCCCATCTGCCGATATTACCTTACCGTATCCCCGACAGTCTCCTCCAAGGCATCCAGGGAGCGACAGGAAATACGGAGAGGTCCAACCCCGACTCTCGACCATGTGGCTCTGCACGGAATGGATCTCCAAGAAAATAAATTATATATTCATGGGAAAGGAAACATGATTCCAAGAGCAAGACCGAGGTACAAATGATTGCAAAGAGATGATATGGTCAGACTCTGCGAGGGTAGAGAAACGAGCTTCTGTAAAACTAATCACAAGAACTCAGTTAACGGAGATAGACGCATAAAACCAACATGAACTGCATAATAAGTCTTTCAACAGCTCGCCCGGGGGCCATGTTGTGAGATAGTGAATTTATTGGCTTAAGATAAGTAACCAGTATGTCGGGTTGCAGGTATAGGTCAATCCTACATACGCAATTCTTATAACGTTTGATGTACATCGATTCTTCAATGGCCCCCAATTGCACTGATGGCGGGTACAAGGATAATGTTATCTTATCTAATTATCCTTACCGGTCCCGGCCCGGTGCCTGGAATACATAGTTAGTCCCTGATCATGGCCGCCGAAAAGGCAATTCTGTGGTTTCTTATACGCAAGTGCCCTGCAAGTACCTCATCATCATCTCATGAGGATGTGCCCTGATGTTCATCACCACATACAAGAAAATACAGACCCTGTGAACTCACGAGTTGCACCGGACGAAATCATCGCCTCTACGAGTCTTTCTACTCACGACTCGCTTTGTGGACCGTGATTCCGGACTCACACGAGTGCTTACCCTAGGCTTTGGAAGCTTCAAGGGTGTCATTTATTCACCATCTGCTGCTGATTCTCTACTCCCATTCCTTCACGGTTTCAGCACACGCGGTCAACTTACTGAGGCCCCTCTAGAGTTCAAGAAATCCGGAATCTGGGAACTCAATTATTCTGACTGGAAGCTTTCCTGCGTGAGCCGAGATACCGATAGCAAGGTTGACCTTCGATTTTTCCCTTGGGGGAGACGGTCTGGATCATGTCAACGACAACACAAACCGCCCCGCGGAACATCTTCCCGACATGCCTGATCTATTAATGCTCGTAATTTCTACTGATTGAATCCTACGGACGGTGTGAGAAGGGAAGGGAAGTTGGGTAAGAGGAGTAAGTGTCTGCTCTGGTCTTTACTCCAATGCGGCGGACATATCCGTCATGAGTTAACTTCACAAAGTTACTTGCAATACATCTGGATATCTATTCCACATGCCTTTATCGAGCGGTTCTGCACGAAACTCAGTGGCCCCGCCGAGGCCCACTCCTCTCTGTGTTTCTAAGTTGCGAAATTGTCACTCTGCTTTAACGTCAGGAGCGGTGCCACGCACGCATCAGGGGAAAAATGACCACCTCTCAATCTTTCAATCATAAATGGTACATGTACAACGGTGAAGTAATTCAAAACATCCCGTAACTAACTTAATTCTGCGTTGTCGCCCTCTCGGGCTCTCCCAAATACCCGCCTTGATCTTTCTCTCTCAACTCCCTCTTCTTATCCTGGAAAGTCTCCTTGCCCTGCCTCACTTGCCTTCCCACCCTCTCCTCCAGGTGAGTGATACTGGGCGACGTGAGTCCCATAGTATCAGCGAACCCATACCCACCCGCGCGCATAATGGCGGAGGACCAAAAAACGTCTTGGAGGGATGCAAGGAGGAGGAAAGAGGATCGGTAGCGGTGCGGGGCAAAAAGTGTGACCAGCAGACCGGTGAGGGCGAAACCCCCATTCAACGCAGCTGAATTATGTGTACATCAGCTGGAATGATATGGGTAGATGATGAGGGGTAGATATTTACCGACAGTTTTGTGCGCTTCCTCTGAATCAGTTTGCCCGGCTTTGATACCGGCAAGCGCGCATCCCATGATGAGCGAGCCGAGACCGAAGGCGGCGGAGGGGTCTTTATCCCAGTTTGGTGTCGCCTGCAATAAGAAGGCATAATTCAATCTCAACTAAATCCCTTTAGTTAGCTGAATATAAGTACGTACCAAACCAGTGACTTTGGATATCATGTAAGTGATTGGACCGTCGTACAATAAAGATGGGAAGAACATGAGTGAGAGCGCTAAAAAGACGTCGAAAACTCCTTTGGCGAAGGTGATTTTTCGAGCCCGCGTTGTGGGACTATTAGACGAGGATAGATGGTGAGATTGACCATGGGATTGTAAGGGATTGTTGTGTTGCTGTGACATTGTGTTGGTTCGGTTACAGAGTAGATGAAATGGTTTGTTGGGAGAGCGTTGGAAGAGCTGTTCTAAAATACAGGAATGTCTGGCGCGGCTCCGCATTTCGCTCCATTCAAGGTGGAACATATGTTGCACAAGTTGACGTGTTCGCTGACGTCACATGCTCGCAACTCGAAGTAAAGATGTTATTTTTGGAACTTCGGTGGATAGGGACATATGGACGTTGGACTCGAGCGACTTGGCTAAAAATATGCATCGAATGATTGGAAAGGAGGTATCATTTGGTAGTTGTGGTAAAGTACAGTATGACTACATACTTGAAGGTGTCGGTAAACAATGACAAGCAAGTCGTGATTGGAAGGGTCGGCACCCTTGTGGCTGTATCACACATCCTCCAAGCGTCCAAATCATCACCGGCTGACCGAAAGATCATCGAAGACCGAGTACAGCACCTCTTCTCCGATTCCCTTACATGGCCAGCCCAACGCTCGTTATATTACCTTGGTCTCCTACCACCTCTATTACCTCCAACGTTTATAGACCAAACGAGCCACACGCGCATTGCTCACGAATGCCACGCTACCGCCATCAGACTAGCGGGACAAATCTGGGGAACAGTCCGTCGACACTACTTCAACCACAACCTGGCTCAACAACGTCCCTCTCATGTACAAAACACGATCACGCTACCTACCCATCTTGCCCGTATTTTACCTCCTTCCCTCTCCTACCCTAATTTATCAATTACCTTCGCCTAACCTAACTACAACGATTCCTATTTCGTCCTTACGATACACGCTACCTACCCATCTTGCCCGTATTTTACCTCCTTCCCTCTCCTACCCTAATTTATCAATTACCTTCGCCTAACCTAACTACAACGATTCCTATTTCGTCCTTACGATACTTATTACTTACTTACTTACTCACTCACTTACTATGCTGGCGAGGTGTGCTTACATACCTGAGTTACTTACGTAACGTAGTTAGCGAAAATTATTCCATTCCATGCCTTGTAGACGCAAAAAACACCATGAAAGTATATACTCAGGTGTTGGCTTGATTCATGTGATGACTTCCATGTGTAATAAAACCATTGCTTTACTTACAGTTGGCTGCAAGTTGGCTGCATAAATGGTTTCCAGAAGAAGCACCAAAAATTTAACTTGCTTCAAGCAAGTGAGATGCTAATAATATTAGAAACTGATGAATCATCTAAGGAGGTAAATATAATTATATCAAAGTTGAAGTTCAAACTCAAGCAACACCAAGAAGTTTGGCGACTGCATCGTCGCGCGGGATCATTTTGATACGGAAAGGTACTGGGGATCGACCAGAAAGCCCATCGTACTCCTTCAAGTCGATGGGCTCTCCTGGAATCTCCACCATCTTGAAGGCCCACAGCATTCGGGCAATGGCAAGCCATACCTCGCGTTCCGCTACCCACATCCCCGGACAGATACGGCGGCTTCAGGATGCTTAATTATTTGTAAAGGGCGTAATAGTATACAGAAGGCTTACCCTGCACCGAACATCCAATTGTCTCTCTCCATAGGATTCGCCAAATTTGCTGATTCTGACGACAACGTCGCATCGTTAATGTACCGATCCGGCTGCAAGAGCGGACCATCAGAACATGATACCTCCAGTCACTGCGAACTTGCTTACGTTGAATGTGAAAGGGTCGGAATGCCTCTGGGGATCATGGTGCATTGTGTACTGCAGATGTATTGATACACGCCAATCATCCGTTGGAGGTATTTGCTTACCGTGTTCAGCACAATGACAGTATCCTTCGGTATATACTGCCCCTGATAGGTGAAGTCTTCCGTGTTCACGTGTGGCGTTCCAAGCCAGAACGGGTTATGACACCGCTCAACCTCCTGAAAGTAGGAATTAACAGACGGAGCTGATGTACCAAGATATTCTGAGACGTACTTTGATGATTGCATGTATATATGGCATATTCTTCTCGTCCTCAACAGTTGGCATGCGACCGCGACCGACGACTCGGTCTAACTCTTCATGAGCCTTCGCTTGTACATCGGGGTGAGCAGGAATCAACGCCGAGAACCATTGCATAATAGAAGCAGTCTGTCGAATGACATAAGCATCACCCGAAAAGAATGCGGCAAAAAAAAGACGAACGGTCTCAACACCGCCAATCATAAATGCGGAGCATAGGATTGACATATCCAGGTGATCAAGTTCTTCCTCTTCGCGAGCCAAAAGCATAGTTTTGACCAAACAATCGGGAATATCCTCTCCCTGCTTCATACGTTTGTCGATATCATTGATCATTCCACCGTAGGTGCTGACGAGATCAGCGTGCAGCTTCTCTGCACGAGTCTTCATGTAGTGAGGAAGTTTTTGAAGGATGGGTACGAAATCGATCAAATTTGAAACCGGGCCAGTGCAGTTCCTGAAACGATTGTTCGTCAATTATCAACATGGGTGAGAAGAGAGATACAAACATGAACTCGCGAGAAAGCTTCAGAGCACGCCCAACAAGCGGATGCTCGATGTCATCCGTACGTGTACCAAAGGTGATAGTCAACATGTTATTGAGTGAGCAACGCCCTGCATGAGGCTGAGGATTGATAGCCTTCTTGCCAGCCCCACCATGGCGGTATAGGTCTTGAATAAGCACAGTGGCCTCATAATCGAGGACGGAAGTGTAACCATCGACAGAAGGTTTATTGAGCCACACTGATGAGATACGACGATGTTTCCTCCTGTTCGAATAAAAGACGTCAACGCGAAGGAATGAAAACGAATAGAAATTGCCACTTGCCATCGATCGTTATATGGAGTAGCGGTAATACCGCGTCCGGCGAAAATTATCTTTGACTTTAGGAACATCTCTTTTCGAGACGAGAAGATTGCGCCGTTCGAAACCATAAGGTCTTTGACAATGTGCGGGTCGGAAATGACGACAAAGAGTTGGTTTCCGAGCCACATAGAGTATAGAGAGCCAAACTTCTTTGCCCAATGATCCAGTGTGAGTTCAGGATAGTCAGTCATGAATGGGAAAGATCCTAGTATAATGCGTCTTCATAAACTTAGACGGCTCGAATAAACTACAACGTACCAACAATCGGAAGTCCAAGAGGTCCACGTGGGATAGTATTTCCATCTCTATCTTTGAGGCGGCGAAAGAGTATACCTCTTGAGAATAGATAGACAACGGCGGAGACCAGGGAGGCAATCAGGACAATTCCTTGAGTCATGGTAGGCATAGAATTTCCTGCTGCGTCTGAGTAAGAAACCATAGATGATTGAAGTTGGAAAGTTGGATATTTGGGAAGGAGAATTATCGTACTTATATACAGTATCGCCAGTTCGAGACCAAGCCCGTTGTACCCATGTCTCCGATCGACAAAGTCCAAACTTCTACGAGATTCGTTGTACGCACAAATCAGCCATGAAGTGACAATCTCTGATGTCATGGTTTTCCATCGTGATGCGTCATTGCACTGATAGACGCCTGTTAATCTCCCCTTTGAACATTGTATGATGGAATCATGACAACCGTATAAGAAAAAGCCGGTCTTAGTAGGGAGATTGACACGATGAGCGTGCCAGAGTAAACCCACCATCAGAGATGTGGTTAACATCGACTCAAGTTAGCAAAAAGCATAAGCATGTCATTAGATGTGCGTCCCGAGTAGATTTTTGTTACAGAGGAAGACGTCCACTGAACCGGGCATAATAACTCTGGTCTCAGCTTTCTGGCCAGTTATTCAACCTTGCCAAAGGAAGCGTCCTCCGTCCATAACTGTTACGCGGAGCATGAGTGCTGCCAGCCACACAAACAAAGATCAGCACAGGAATAGACTCGGCACGTCGCATCTCAGAATCCAGAGTGACACAAGCGTTGTCGGTTACATGAAGGAAACAACATTGACGTCCTCAGATTTAGTGCAAATCCTGAACTTGTGCTAGCCAAGCGATATCATACGAGTAAACAAAACCAGTTCGTGCAGCAAGTCATAGCCCCCAATAAGCGAATATTATGTTAGGTCAAGGTTTGGATCACGAAGAACTTGATCAATGTTGCATAGCAGGCGCCCTCCATCCCGAACTTCCCGATATGTCCGAGACGCATCAAACTGGCCAACGGAGACGCATCAAACTGGCCGACAGAGACGCATCAGACTGGCCGACGGAGACGCATCGACTGGGCCATGAAATACATTGACCTCCTAGATTTAGTTGGGTCCATGTAGATCAAGAAGACTCCGGAAAGCAGGCGCCCTCCATTGGAACTGCCCCACTGTGCGAGTCCGGGAACTCCTTCTCGCGGCGAGGGCGGGAAATTGAACTGTATGTATGTGTGCATACCTTGAGATGGTTTAGAGACCATCTCAAGAGACTTGTATGATGCAAGTTGAGCGGGAGTTTCGACAGGTTTGGACTGGACAAAATCGGAACCTCATGTCTTCCTGACCCGTATTCACACGAGTTATTTTTGGAGCAGCCCTCGTCAAGCTCCCAATGCGGTGTTTTCCATTGATGCCAAACCAATATTTGGGGAATCTGAGCAAGATCCGAGTCTCTTCATTTCACCGAAAGAGAGGACCCGCAACAGAGAGGTACTTGACTTATAAAAAGCTCGTGTTCGTCCAGCCCAAGTCCAGCCGCTGTCGATAACATTTAAAAGATTCAGCTCTATTCTCAAACGTCACGAAAACATACCAAAGTCATGGCGCACCCAAGCCGTCTTTCGCGCTTGCCACTGTGGCTTAGCCATTGTCTAGGCTATAGGTCAACACCTGCTCCTAAGCAGCCCGACTATACGATTTGGATATGGGCCTTCATTGGTACATTTTCTGGAATCTCCCTCATTCAAGCCATCTTCAGTCAAGCACACTACTTCGTTGAACGGGGTGTACCGCCAATCGTAGCTAGTTATGTACGTACTGCTCATTCAGATTGCAGCTCATTTGATGATCGACCAAGATATTAGGGAGCTAGTGCAGTGCTCATCTACGGCGCGATTGATTCTCCGTTAGCCCAACCTCGCGCCCTGTTTGGCGGTCACTTTGTTGGCGCTCTCATAGGAATTTGCATCACAAAGCTCTTCCATCTACTTCCAACCGAAGAGAGATTCCAAGAGCTGCTCTGGCTTGCAGGCTCGCTTTCATGCGCAACCACAGTCGTTGTCATGCATATGACGGGAACAACACATCCACCCGCAGGTCCGTGACATGATGATCCATGCCCCAGTGCAAAGGAATACTAACAAGACAGGAAACAGGTGCGACCGCACTCTTGGCAATCCTGAACACAGACATTCGCCAGATGAACTGGTATTATCTACCAGTTGTTCTCCTCACATCGGCCCTTGCGTTCGTCGTCGCCATGATCACTAACAATATACAACGTCGGTATCCGGTGTTCTGGTTCCATCCTGCAATTTCCGCTCCGAAAGTGCGTGAAACTGGGACTATGGAAGCACTAGCCGAGGAGAAGGGAGATGCTACCGCGGCGAGTTTCGTGGTACGAACTATGGATATTGGTCCTTTTAAATCTTTATAGAATTGGCGGGTCTTATAAGAATAGAGTGGTCATAAGAATAGAGCGGTGTTGAGCGCCCGGTATTATTATCTCAACATGATCTAGTGATATCTTGCACACAAGAACTTGTACAACTGACATATATAAATGACGGAAACCGGTGGGCGGAAGGATGCAAATAGTCAATTTGTTGGGGAGCTTATTGATGACATCGCGTTAGTTCCTTGCCTTCCCTAACCCCTCTCGCAGATTACAGAAATGAGCATGTTGCTTTCCACGGCGCAGCGCCTAAAGAGAGAAAGAGAAAGAGAAAGAGAAAGAGAAAGAGAGGGAGAGAGAGAGGGCTAAATTGTGGTAAGGTCGGAACGATTGGGGCTCGTACTACATGCAGGTCATAAATGCCATGTATGCAAAGAAACATCAACAAATGACCACCAAGGATCATTGTTTGAGTATCTTATTCACTTCGGACAGGCGCAGGAATATTCTTGTCGACGTTGTCAAACGCTCCATATTGAAGTTCCTTAAGCTGGGGAAGTGACATTGGTATCCTTTGCCGGAGTAGGGAGGTGCGAGCCAGGGCGTCACCGAGGCATCAGATTGTAGGCTTTCCGGTCAGAGTGATGGAATAGATGCTCATCACCTTACTCTCTGTCCGCCCTCGAGGATCTCGAATAACAAATGTACCCTCCAGTAGAAAGCAGTAAGGTGCATCCCACAAATTCTAACCTGAACAGAGAAAATTTTGCAAAGGTGCCTAAATGCAGTTGAAACAATACAGAGGTTTATTCAAATACTACTCAAACCCTGTCAAATACACCCGAAATTTGTGTTGCCTAGTACTAAGAGTATCTGTATTGAGAATAATGAAATCATCATTATAAAAGACAATCATATCAAGAATGCATGCAAGTTGGTACGTTGCAATATCTCCATTGAAGTTTGGTGGTATTTGCCCAATAGGATATGTCTGGATAGGTTGCTGAACCACTTGATTCCCACGCACATTGTGTGCCTTTGCCTGACCATGGCCAGCTATCTAGAAAATGAAAAGCAGAGTAAGGAAAAGATTGCTTTTTAATAGAAGATACTTACAGTCTTTTGCAGTGGCCTCAAGATCTCAAGTCCTGTACGACGGACATTGTATGCCATAAGCCGGGTATTGCAGGCATTGACACCGACAGATGTATCAATGGAATCGATAAGGCGCCAAATCTTCCGAGGGCGCCGCAGCAAATTGCCAGGTACGTACTCAACCTTTCTTTCTCTTGTCACTCTGGTTCTCACAAGGTTCCTTCAATGTCAAGACTTCCAACTCTTCCCTGACAAGCTGGCAGTGATTCAAGGACGTGAGCTGGCTGGACTCGGACTGTGATCTTCTTATTCTACAGAACACAAGGTATGCTCAATCTCTTTGTTTCATTGTTTCATACATACTCAAACGAACTATCCCCAGCGTCTCAGAGGCATTCCTGCCGCCACACGCGAGCCCACCGCCGAGGAGGGCACGCCGGAAGCTTTGGAGCAGGAACAACTGGTGGCGCATGAGCTCATCGATACAGACATGTTCATCCTGTTTTGTAGGGATATGAACCTTTGCTGACTGTTGGCTTCGTCGTAGCTGAACCTTTTGACGACGATGACCTCAAGCAGAAGGAGGAGTATATCAAGCAGGGCTTTCCTGACCGGAGTCGTTGCGATTTCCAGCAACTAATTAGGGCTATGGAAACATACGGCTGGTGTGTTTATTTCGACATTCGTTGTTGTAGTTGTGACCTACATTTTGTTTAGGGGTGTCGACGCCGCTACGCTGGCGGGCGAGATATGGGACAAGAGCATCGAGGACGTCGAAAAGTATTGGAAGGTTGGCGTAAACATCAGGAAATCAGGGAAACTCCTATCAGGTATTATGAGCACTAAAATGCGTTACGGATGATTATGAACAAGTTACAATATTTTAGGTCAGTTCATAACTAAACAACTCTGGACACTGGTAATAACAACTTCTCTCCCCCTTTTCCATACCAAGTACTCTGAATTTTACCATGGGTATTAATATTTCGCTGTTAATGCAATGAAACAACACATGAAGAATCTTGTTCAAATCCTGTTACAACAATGTAGACAACTAATGCTGTAAATTGCAATGGGAAATTCAAAGCAGATGAACCTCTAATAACATAGCGTAAAGCAATGTACGCACCAATTCTAGAAAACATCCCCCAAAATCCCTCTAACTCTCTCCAAAACCATCCCATCGTATTCCCCCTCCTGTCTGGTTGCCTCCCGCGCCAGCCCCGTAAGCTCCCAAAGAGCACCAGGCAAATCTGCATTCCCTTCCACACCCGCCTCCAACCTCGTCGCGTGCTCGTCGAACCCATACACGCCGGTCTCTTTGTACTCATCTGTGTATGTCGCCAGTGGCGTAGAGGGCAGAGTGGTTCCGGGAAGGGGAACGAGGATGCGGTCGATGGCGAACCCAGTGCGCGGGTGTGCTACGCGCCATTGATTTCGGAACTCGCCAGTTGGGGGTAACTTGCTGACATCGTTTGCGAGTCCCATGATGCCCTCGTAATCGGCGGGGGTGAGGATGGACATGTGGCCTTTCTTGTTCACGCAAGTGCGATCGGAGAACAGCGCCATTGTGAACGCTTCGGGGTCCACGGGTCCGTTCTGCAAAACGACAAGTCTCAGCTGCGATCGCGAGGGTTTGTAAGAGTGGGGGTCGGAATGCGGTGTGGCTCTGGTGAGAAAGCCGGTGTGGACTGAAGACCAGTTGGGTTGAGTCATCTGTCGGATGAATTCGAGAGGACCGGTCAAGAAACTTGTAGGGGTGAGGAAGTGGTAAACGGTGATTAGAGTGACGAAACCGAAGACGCTGAAGTATAGGAGAGGCTTAGGGCGGATTGTTGTCATGAACTCTTCTGGATGTTGACGTCAAGGAGAAGCGAGAGGGAGTTCTAGCGATAGCAAGGCTCCATGGGTTAAGTATTTACTACATCTACGCAGCAGCTACGGATAAGATCAAGGACTATCAGGGAGACATGTGCTGCGATCCTTCTGCCAATGTGGTCCCCCGCGATACCTTGATCTTAAGCGATCTGGCGATCTACCTGAACTCGTGACCAGCCGTCGAACAGGGAGTGGAGGAAGTAATGAGGCTTTTCAACGCCATCTTAGAGGAAACGGTTACATACCCTTCTAGTTCTACGCACGAGACTTACAATGAGAGAGTGTTTTTGGGGTGAGGGATGAGAGGAGTATTCATCTTCAAACAGCATTGGATAGAAGTCTTCAATTCTGGTATGGAATTTTTTGCCCCAATTCGGGCGCACCAACTAAAGCGCCTTGAAACGTCACCTTGCGTAATGTTTTTGACGACATGAGCATCATCACCGAGATCTGACGACATCCCAAGTTGAAGGTTGAGTACATGGAATGAAGAGTATTATTGGCTGCCAAGGCTTCATCAGATATTAATTTCCGAGAGGAAAAGTACGACGATGTCGACGGATGGCTCGCGATCGCTGCATACAATACTCAGGCTTCCTGCAAAGTCGGACGAGACTTCTGAAAGAGTACGGGGTAACATGTTAGAGATCATCTCGTCAATCTCGGAGCTGCTGAGATTAATTAGAGTATTCGAAGGGCGACCGAGATACCCTCGTTCAGTTGGTCGCATGCGTCGCAAGCATATGTTCCCACCTCAACAACGTCGATACGAACACGATCTAGCAAAAGAATCGTTGGCTTACAGAGTATTATTTCGCCGCCATTCTCCCTATCCTCTGGTGTCGACGGGCCGCTGTTGGCGAATGCGGGAGGAAGGGATAATCCCACGTCGACCTCTCGTTGTCCCACTGGAGACAATGCCTGTGACAATGATTGGATTTCGAGAATCAACAGAAGCTCTGTGTCTGGTCTAACGGCTTCGGTAGAGGCTTCATGCTTGTTAATGAACTTGAATGTTGGTATATGAATTAAATATGAATGCACGTTGAATGCATGCTCTTGCATGGAGAATTGTAGCCATTGTTTGGCGACGGAAGGAAACATAAGCACCTCTACTATACAGATAGATCACCGGAACGAGAAATAGCGCCGGACCACGTCAACGGAAGCAACGAAGCACATGTCGTGCATCTTATCCGTAGTTGATGCGTATACGTAGTTATCTAGCTCATGCTAGCATAGAGCTCCCGTCTCATTCCTCCTTTGACTGCAACCTTCTATCTGCATCGATGGCAACGCTTCGACCGAAGCCTCTCCTATACTTCAGCGTCATCGGACTCATCACTGTATTTACCTTCTACCACTACCTCACCGCCGCAAGCCTTTTCCGCCACCCTCTCGAATACATCCAACACTTAACTCATCCCAACTGGTCCTCACCCTACACCGGCTTCCTCACCAGAGCCACACCTCACCCCAATCCTCACTCCTACAAGCCTTCCCGTTCATCGCTCAAGCTTGTCGCCCTGCAGGATGGACCCGTGGACCCCCAAGCATTCACAATAGCGCTGTTTTCCGACCACACTTGCGTGAATCATAAAGGGCACATCTTTACCCTCACTCCCGCCGACTATGAGGGCATCATGGAACTCGCCGACGATGTAAACAAGCTGCCCCCAACTCCTGAATTCCGGAATCAATGGCGCGTGGCGCACCCGCGCACTGGGTTCGCCATTGACCGCATCCTCGTTCCTCTTCCTGATACCACCCTGCCCTCCACACCATTGGTGAAATACGCAGACGAGTACAAAGAGACCGGCGTGTACGGGTTTGATGAGCATGCGACGAGGTTGGAGGAGCCCGTAAATGGGATTAAAGATTTACCTGGAGCGCTTTGGGAGCTTACGGGGCTGGTGCTGGAGGCGATAAACCAGGAGGGAGATTATGACGGTTTGGTTTTGGAGAGAGTTAAAGGCATATTGGGTAATGTTTTCTAGTACCGGTACATCATTTATTGCCGCAAAATTATCAAAGGCTTGGTTGGTTGTTCCCTTCGTTCTATGATATAGAACTTCGTGTATACTTTGTAACAAGAGCTTTATGCATCATAATATGTGTTTTGACATTTCGTAAATGCTTTGCTACTTTCTCGATGAGTGTCCTACATTCTGAACGGTGTCAAATTGCCCACGGCGGTATGATTGTGCGCCAGTAAAGTTTCGACCCAGTATCACATCACATCCAGAGGTGACATACTTGCAATTACATGCGCGATGTGCGTTCACTAACACGTGTTTCCATTGGGCACAGTAACTACTGTCGGTACGGTTTCCTCCCATCTCTTGCACCCAGTGTGATTCTTCATGGCAAGAGGTTTGGGTGGGTCGGATGTGATGGATGGAAAGCTTGTCGTCGGCTTCTCGCGATGTTCTTCATTTATCTCATGGGCAAACTTCCTTGCAGCTTCCTCAGACTCAAAATGTCCTGGTTCTCGGGCGCTCAATCGGCAACATTACACACGAGTATCGATGTGCGCGTAAGCGACCGAGTGTCATATAGATATGGTGGCCGCATTTGCCTTCCCATGAGGCTTGAATAAAGGCTGACTACCCACACCATATCACGCATGATATCAGGGAGGTTATATGAATTTAAAACAAATGATGCTCTTCCCCGTCAAAGTTACATGGCCATATGTAGAGTTGTGCGATAACAGGATGCCAGTAATGAATATATGTCGAAATTAATCAACGTCATGTGTAACAGTTGCAACAATTGGGGATGAATATTCAAGAAAGGAAATCGAGTCAAAATTTAGATTTTAAGTAGGGAACGCGGAAGTGTTAGCGCTCACGGCTACATGGAGTGGGGATGGTACATTAATCGGACTTGTTCCACCACCCACCATGGAACATCATGAAACCATCTTTCTTCAGATTCAGACTGCCGTCGTCGTGTTGCGCCCAGATAATTGTCTTGATGCTCTCAGGGCGCCACACAGTTCCCGAGGATGCCGGCTCGTTCCAGTGATTATCGGGTTGTAAGACGAAAATATTCTTGCCGGATTTATCAGCTGGGTCCGTGTCGAAATAAACTCAGTGACTGCCTGGAGTATACGACATGAGCTTCCCCGTGGAGCCGTAATTGTCCACATCAATGAAGCTTCACTCATGTCCACGATGGCAGGGTGTCACTCACAGCTCTTTGAACGACCACTTGCTGTCCACAGCACTCGCCGACCATGCACTTTCCGTCGTTATCTCAAATCTCGCGCAATCTTCTGGTTTCGCGTGTGCGTAGACGGCGGGATAGACGGCGCCATCTTTATGGTGACGGACAACGATGCAGCCGAAGTCCTCCACAATTTGAGTCCCAATATCAAGAATTCCACTCCTGTCCTTCTTGACATGCCATGTTGCTGTAAACTTGTCTCCAATGTTGAACTGCGCTGTGTGACATGATGAGCACACTCAGAAGGTTTATTCATTATTGAAATCAGTTACCGTGGACGATGCTGGCAGTGAAGATGAACAAGAGAGCAATCTGTTTGAACTGCATTGTCAACGGGATTTGTGTTGGAACTTGATAATATTTGTGTCATGTTCGAGCGCTTTTATATGATCACAGTCAGGGCTTTGCTTTTGCGTTCGTTCATTCGGAGCTGAGAAAACACTCGAACAATCACCCCGTAAGCCCACAAAAGCGTGAAGCGCCCTGCCACATCCCTGTAGATTGAATTGGAGACTGACGGATTTGCAGCCTTAGGATACATAGATAATGATCAATGTGTTGTTATATAATTGACCGTCGCTCATTGCGTAGTCCTGGTATAGTCTAGAAGTCGTCTTTCAACATGAGGATGAATACTAAAGAGAGTAGCATTCTCAGAGAAAATACGCGCCGTTGAGACAAACAATGCGACTAGCATTAGTGTATGTTTGAACCTGACAGTTATATTCAATCCATAAAGCAGTTCGGTTGCCGCCCACACTCGGTTTTTTTTGCCTCCTTGGGCTTTAGCCCGGTGAATGTTATGATTCCTTGTCCCGGAATCACACCGCTCTAGCTGTACTCAAGTATTGTCTCAAAGAATGGCTTCGCCCAGATCACGCTGGTCAGATGCACTAGACAGTCGGTCCGAAAAAAACAAACAATTGCTGAGTAGGGGCGGGAACCGAGCAGCTTCCATAATAATGAAGACAGCATGAATGAAAAACATTGGCTAGGCTAGTTATGAATTGCATATGTACCACCTCCCACAGGGTCTCAACTGGTATCACTCGAAATACATGCCTCTTGTTCGACATGACATGCAGGAGCGGTGCTTCTTCCTCTGGAACAATGTACTTATGGAGAAACGTAACATGTTCCGGTTTTTCGTGAGCCCCGATTGACCAGGGTGAGATTGATGCTCTCCATTTCAAGATTAGACACCAAAATAAAACTTAAACCTAACGCGAAACGCATTCAAATGAATTGCATGACTATGGTCCTCTCATGGGAAAGTGACGCAGGATGAATTGGTTACCATCTGTTCTTATAAGTGAAGTAGGGCATTAAAGGAGAATCTTGCTGCAACTTTGCACTCCAAGCTTGTTTAAAGCAATGAGGTGGACATAATTCGGCAACGTTCAAAAGAGTTCATAATGCCATCATACCCGATAACCAACTGCGCAAAGTTCATCAACATATTGTCCTTGCGCTTTAGGCCTATAGGGTGTTGGCACAATGCCGCATGGCGCGTCATATGAATCAATTCAAAGGTTTGTTTTATGTCAACCTGTGGCTTCATTTAAGCATCGGACGGAGGAGAAAAGGAAGAGATTACATACAAATGAACGGCACCGAGCTTGTCGGAAAATCTTCTTTTCAGTCACAATGTTATGAGATCAAGAGTTCGTCATGTGCCTGAGTATTCCTAGACTGAAATGTCAAGGAACAGTTGGCGCCACCTTATTCTTTTGTCATACTATGGATAGCAATTCTAACCTGTCTTCAAAGCTAGAGCCATCCAGAGCTAGTCAGAACGTTACAATCGATGTGAGAGTCTCGAATGAGATCAAGTATCCAAGGCGAGTATCCATTGTGATTGAGAGCCTCGTGTAATATATCCGAACGACAATGCTCACACTTAAAATAATCTTCCAAAACGTAAGCAGAAGAAAAGTGCCAAAACATACATACAGAATAGCTCAGTCATTAGTAAGGCTTATATATGAGTAAGGACTCGAATACTGTAAGTGCTGATGAAGCAGAGCATCCCAAAGTCCTCGGGCCGTGTTGATAACTTGATTCACCATTATGCTACATCTGAGAAACTGTTAATGTTCCCCAATTGGCCATATCACCCTTGAAACGATCAACAGGGATGCAACTGTAAGAGAGTCCAAGAGCCATCCACATGTTGACTGTCTTCTTGCCAGGTGGGCCGAGGCCGTTCTATAATTAGACGGCGGTTGTGGAGGCTGAAATCACTGCCAAGAGTGCGCCGAGCGTTCTCGCTGCAAAGCGGTGCGCAATGTGTGCCCTTTGTTTGACTGTCCCTAAACCGAACTTGATTGTCGACACACCTTCAGAAGTTGTTCCACTCAATTCTCTTGCTCAATGTACAACTCTCCAAGGGCGACGGGGATACATTGTTCGATATAATACTATGCAAGGGCATACAGACTCTCGCAGGCACGGCTGCCACTAACGCTAAACATTCGTGATCTACGAGCTTTTTTCTGACCCTCAATATTTTTAGCTCTTTCACGCATGACATGGCTTCTTCATCATGTCGCACTTTATAGAGGTATAGCGCCATGGTCAAATGACTCTTATCGGGGAGTAGCACGCGGTGTCGTCAATATCCTGTGCGCTACCTTCGGTTTCTCCCCCTTATATAAACCCTATCGTAATTATTGTTGTTTTCGCGTGTCCTTTGCACCAAGCCTCCCATCTCAAGTCCATACTTGATAAGGAGATACGTTGAAGCAAAATGTCGGAAACACCCAAAGACGAGAAGGACAACGTCGAGGTAGCAAATCCAACTGTTTCGCTAGCCAACGAGAAGTTTTACACCGATGACAAACTACATTCGCCGGACTCTGACAGTCTAAACGATCCTGGAGAGGTTTTTGCAGACGGCCCTCGTCTTATTGATTTAGGTGCAGACGGAAAGGAGCGTCCCATAGGTCAGACCGTACAATGCCTCACGCGTTACTTTGCGCCAGTGCTGACAGTTCCCCAAGACACTGATGCTGATTATGCCACTCGTCTGCTCTCCCTGGACGATGATCCTAGTCTTCCGATATGGACGTTCCGCATGTGGTTTTTGTCCCTCGGACTGTCATGCTTTGGAGCCGTCCTGGGCCAGATCTTCGTTCGTCCTCGCAACGTCCATCAGCTACCAGACACTAACAGTCCTGTAGTACTTCAGACCACAAACGGTGCTTCACTTTCTCCTCTGAGACATATATGGATGCTTATTTTGCTAATTTTTCACATCGACAGGTCACAGTCAGCCAGCTGTTCCTACAGGTAATATGTGGTTGCGAATGATCATCCCGCGTTCTAACTCCCAATTACCTTTCTAGATCATATCTTACGTTATGGGAAAGGCAAGTCCTCCTAACGCCACAGGCGCCACACTTGCTTTACCCCGGTCTTACTTACCTGCCTCTTAGGCCATGGACGAGGCCATACCTGGACCTGGGCTTAATGCACGGTTTAGGGCACCCGACACGCGCTTCTGGAGGTATGGTTCTCCTGAACAATTTGCCGTGGCATTGACCAATTTCTGACGACGACAAACGTAGGTTTATGAATCCAGGTCCTTTCAGTGCGTCTATCTATACTGAGCACCTGTCGAATTGTTGAATTGCCGAATTGCGTCGATGATCAGATTTAAAAGAACACGTTGCCATCACCATCATGGCATCAACGGCGTCGTCCTCAGCGTTAGCGATCAGCATATTCGCGGCGCAAGATTTGTACTATAATGTCAGGCCCAATGCCGCTGTTGGAATCTTCACGTTTGTCTTAAGACCATACGATGCTCCCATTATGCTGGCCTGACACATAATTAGTTTGATAGGATCTCAGCTAATCGGGTACGGGCTTTCCGGTACGTCGAAGCTCGCTTTTAATCATAACTGCGACTCAGATCTATTCACCAGGTGTAATGAGGAGCTTCCTCGTTTACCCGACATTTTCGGTCTACCCGCAGCTCATGCCGACTGTCCAATTGTTCGATGCATTACATCGTGGTCATGAAGCTATTCTGCAGAAGAGGCGATTGAGGTTCTTCTGGATCGTCTTTGTAGTGATTTTCGTCTGGGAGTGGTTCCCGGTATGTGTACCCTGTATCGCCCACTTCGAACCTGCATTTACAATTCGGTGCTTCAGGAATACATTGCCCCGTCAGTGCTCGTATTTTGGCTATAGATCGAGCTGGGAAACTGAACCTCTATTGGTTAGAACGCTTACCGGAGTCAGTATATTCTGCCTCGCGAATCAGAAGAGTGCGTGGTTTACACGAGTCTTTGGTACGTTCTATTCTCGAGAACTATTTACACATATCCTCTGAATGTATATATTACAGGTGGTGCAGCCGGAAACGAAGGTTTAGGAGCTTTCTCTTTGTGTTTCGATTGGGCATACGTCGGGTCAGGGGGAGGTTCAATTGGTTCCCTCTTCACACCCCTGTCCACGCAGCTATCGTTATATGGCGGTACTGCCGTTTGCATGTATGACTTTCATGCTAGTTGTGCTTGGTCCCCTGGCTAACGTTATATAAGGATTGCTTTTTCCGCATGTTATGCAATGAATACTTGGAATACTCAGAACTTCCCTTTCCTTACCCAGTTGCTTTATTATCAAAATGGTACCATTACACTGTATTCTCGCCGCGTTTCTACTCACGCTGAACGTCGGCAGGAACGGAATACGACCAGCTTTCAATCCTCAATTCAGACTTCACGTTAAACGAAGACAAGCTAGCTGTGCAGGTTAGAATATATCTGATTCCCATTCTTCAGCATGCTAATCATATGATCAGGGACTTCCTTGGTACGCTGCATCACAACTGCTGTATAAAGTCAGCCGTACGATGTATATTGGAGGTCAGGGAGTCTTTCATTTATAGGCTATCATACTAAAGGAGAATGCTGTCCCAGCTGCCGTCACTCATTTCGTACTCTGGCATTCTAAAACCGTCTATAAAATTATCAAAGATTACCGCGTAAGTGCATACATACAACTTGCTGTTCGTGTACGATTTTTGTGCGTGAACTGAAAGATGTTTTCGTTCTACAGAACAATGATTGTCAAGACCCACATTATAAGAAGATGAAGGTAAGCTCTACTACATATTTTCTTCTTCCTATTCTAATTCATTTCCCCCGACCTACAGATTTATAAAGAAATCTCAAACTGGTGGTACCTCGCCATATTCATCGGAACCACCGCCATGGCTCTTGCCACAACATACGCCGCCAAGTCTGGTCTCCCCTGGTGGGCCCTCTTCGTATCTCTGCTTTTCGCATTCATCTTCATCCCCGTTATTGGAACTGTAAGCGGGCTCCTTCTGCTCCTTCTGTTTAAGCTTGTGCTCAGGTATTTTGATGTGCTAGCTCAACGCGACCGTGGGTTATGCCCCTAGCGTTGAAAACATGGTTCAAGTACGTCCTTTTTTCCATCCATTCTTTCTCAAAGTCAATGAATTCTGGGTTCAAAGATGTTAGGGGGAGCCCTAGTTCCTGGAAAACCAGTTGCAAACATGTATTTCACCATGTACGGCTTCAACCCGGTCACCCAGTCTCTGAATCTCCTTCGTGACCTGAAGCTCGTAAGGGAATTTTCCTGCGACGAGTTCTCCTTGCTGATTCGTTGGCATGAGCAGGGTCAGTACACAAAGCTGCCTCCGAGGGTAACCTTCGCAATGCAGGGAATCGGGACGATCATCGTACGTGATATGTTTCAAATGCAGGGATCTAATTTAGAACACTGACGCGTCTGTGATGTAGGGAGGACTATTGAACTTCGTAATTATGAAGGTACGCGAAAAAATTAAATACGGCCACGAGACTGTAACTTGACATCGTGAGATGTACAGACAGTTATTGGCGCACAAAGAACCGTTCTGCGGGATGTTCAGGGAACAAACGTTTGGTCTGGTCAACAAGTCAGTCTCTGATAAAAGTCCCTGGAATTCATCGCCTAACAATCCACGTTCCATGTCAGGTGCAATCGTACAACAGTGCTGCTATAGCATGGGGCGCACTCGGCAAGCCGCTCTACGCGACTGGCACCCGATACGGGGTATGTCCCTTTATTTCCACATTCCCACAACCTTCCATAGATGCTTAACGTGCTGGAAGTTCGTCCCGTACATGCTTCTTGTTGGGCTGCTCTTCCCCATCCCATTCTGGCTACTACACAAGAAGTACCCCAAGTTCGGCTTCAATTACGTTTTCACTCCTGTTCTCGTTGGTAAGTTGCCTCCTTGTGTTTGCTAGACTGCAAGATTGAACGTTCAAATATAGCTGAACTTGGGATATTGAGTGTGGGGATCAACTCTAGCTTGTTCAGTTCGTTTTTGTTGGCAATCTACTCTCAATATTATCTGAGGAAGTGAGTGATCTTTCTCCTACGCAAGAAGAAAAAATTCATACCTTTTCATCTATTCTTCAATTCTAGGTATAAGGCGACTTGGTTCAGGAAGTACAAGTACGTCCTTCATTCTTTTGCTTTCCTTGATCCCGCATATATGACCATTGTAGTTTCCTCTTGAGCGCTGCACTTGATGGCGGTACTTCCGTGCGTCCAATCCCTGCCTTCATGGTCTTTCTATTAAACGTGAATATTGACAAAATTTAGGTTATGGTCTTCGTATATACGTTTGCCGTCGGCGGAGGGAGTGGGAAAGTCATTCCGTTCCCAACATGGGCCTTGGTACGTTTTCCTGCTCCATTGTTGCATGTACGCTCATTTTTTGCATCCTGAGTTTAGAACCCAAAGGGAAATCCGGATTATTGCAAGAGGTTGACGTGATAAAACTAATTCGTCAAGGTGGATGGGATATTAGATTCCTTCCTATGTATAAATATTCGCCTCGACGTGCTGTAATACTCAAATTAACTGCGGTTCCGGATGTTCGCGTCTCAAACAATCGACATTTCGTCAGCCGGGAACATTCAAAGAAGGTCAATAGAAATTTTACGGAGACGTAGAGCTGAAGGCGCCAGTGATACGTTGTGTGTGTTACTTGTTAGGACCTAGGTTTAAGGAGGGTGTCGAGCGAGATGTAATAGGGTTCAGTCTGACGTGGGAACTCTCGAAGGATCGGAGCTGCCAGCGCTTCTTGCCTCCATCGGTCGGGCGTCACCTTGGGGCCTGTCGGGAGCTTAGTCGGAACAAGGAGCTGATCCTTTACATTAGATTGGATATGATCTGATTGTGGTGTTGGAGACCTACTTGATTCTGTTTGAAGGCACCCAACACCACGACATGCTCATGAAGTCTTATTAGAGATATATGAGAAGCGTCCAATAGCAATCCCGACCGTCTTATCTTCTATACACAACTGATTATTGAATGGCTGCAGACCTTGCATAGAAGATGTTCACTAATCAGAACCCCCGCTCCGAGATAGACGTCCTGAAGCATGGCGAGGAACAGACTGAGAGGCCGAGACGATGGCGTCTACTGCAACGCACAGGTGAACCCTCACCTCACCCCTCTCTCACCACGGCTACCATATGTTGAGTGCTGTATGTGAAGAGTACGGAGACGATACTCACTGGTATCGGGGTACTCTCGGAATGGGGATGTTCAGTCACTACATCACATAAAATGTTTCCTGGCGAAATGGTGTCTTTGATGATGATGGCAATGGCGACGCACATGATTTCTGCGCCAACTAATAAGTGCAACCATCCAAAATCCACGAGGGCATCGACTCTCCATCAATCTCCAACCCCAGTGTCCGCCTATCATTTTCTATCGTCGCGATAACACAAATTGCATGCACTTAAACATTGATGCACGGTCGATCAATCAAGAGCGCCACGATCGGCGGGTCCAAAGGTACAGTATAAGAAGGGAGGGGCAAGAAATGTTATCTTCCAGATCAGTGCTGGCAGTACGTCGCCCGCTTCATGCCAACTGGGGGTCAATCACCCCATGTCGATGCTCATGCTCACCTGTTTTCATAGCTTGTCACAATCACCTCAACCAATTCAAATTCACGCAGTCGTCAACTTCCTCCTACACTTATTGTTCGAATATAAAATGCGCTTGTCGATCATCCTCAATACCAGTATTGTTCTGCTCTCCGGTTGCGTAGCGGCCAGGTCATCTATTCCGGGATATGGGAGGGGTTCACTGACTGCGAGAGATTTTGAGGAGTAGTAAGTGGAGTTATGTGTTGTATTAGTGACTCTCTGACTCGGTGGTGAAGCTTGATTCGAGAGATTGATATGGCGTTCGAACGAGCTTTAAGTGCGTCGTTAATCTTCCCCCACCAGTTCTACCTTGAACCAAACATTTCATCCAGGCAAGCGAATGGATCACACGCCTACTGGAGACACACGAGGTGGACGCGGACGCGATCGCGAGAGGACCTCAGGGGGGTCAGGCCATCGCGACTCAGCACCAGTCCGTAAACCGCGCCCTGTGACACATGGAGGGCAACCACATATCGTGGGACAGGTCGCTCCTGCTGCGCGGCGGTGATATATTTATTTGCATGGAACTGGAGATGCGTGGTACTTTAGTGCAGTGCGCTTGATGCAATGGTCATCCTGGTATCTCGAAATGGGAACATCGTTCAATCGTTGATTGGTGTATTTATTACGGCCTTCGTCATTGCCAGTGAGTCAAGCCGGGGATTGCAAACTTTGTGAACAGCAAGTAAACTGCATGCGATTCCAAGGAGAACAACACTGCTGATGCGGACATGTCACTTGGGATTCATCTTCGACTAACACAAGTATCGTTATATGACGGAAAATGTAGAGTTAGAGAAGAGACTAGTGCCTCAGGCTCTACTTTCCATTCGACGCTCCATGGGTAGGTAAGAAGAATATAATAATGATATGGATGTACGTATGTATGGATGGATGGATGTATGGATGTATGGATGTATGGATGTATATAGGCGCACGTAGGAATTATGGAAAGAAAGATAACCACCGTAGCAACTCCATCATCAGACGAAAGAAGAAACAAAAACCGAATCCGAACCGTCCCATGTCAAAAAACACAATCTACGATCTACACTCGAAACATTACATGATAACGCACTTCTCGTCCTCCGCCTTCGCCCCCTGGAAGCCCATCTCCGCAAACGTCTGCGGATACTTCCCCCCTCCCCCTCCCGGCGTCTGCATTTGCGTAGGCCTCGGCGTCGCCAGTGCCCCTCCAGGCGTCTGCACCCCCGTCCCCATCGCCGTCCCGGGTGTGCCAAGCCCCTGCCTCCCCTCGAACGACGCGCTGGCAGAAGCGGAGGAGGAAGAAGAAGGGAGAGGACCGGGATCTTCGAGGTTCAACCTCATCTTCGCCAACTTGCCCCGCCCCGGACTTGGTGCTCTCCCCCCAGTAGGGGCCGCACCTGGCCGCGCAGGGCTACTCGATCTCCCTCCCCCTCCCCCTCCTCCTGAAGGCCCGATGGGGAGTCGGGAGGGGGATTGGGTACGGGAGCCACCTTGTTGTTGGCGCTGGGGTGATTCGGTGCGCCGTGAGCCGCCGGGTGTATATGTGTCGGTCCATTGGTTGGCTGGGTTGCGTCCCTGTCCTTGGTTTTGTTGGGGTGGGGTCTGCTGGCCCTGATATTGCTGTTGCTGTTGCTGGGGAGGCCGCTGAGATCCAGGCGACTCCAATACCCCCGCTAACCTGCCCACCGCCGATTGTTGGGGCGGCTGTGGGAGAGGCTGGGTGTACCCCCCCGCCGCCAACGAGTTCTTCCTGATCACATCCACCACCAACCTCCCATCTCTTCTCCCCCCTCCCTGCTGCTGCTGTGCCTGGGCTTGTTGTTGTTCCTTGATAGTGGGGAACGTCTGACCATCCCATGGAGGGCTCAGCGGCTGCGTTTCCGCGCGCTGTGCCGCAAGCGTACGCCGGCGCACAAGCTTGGTCTCCGTGATCGTGTCGTGTTCCTGGCGGGAGAGGGTTTGGGCGGTCGGTGCGGATAGGGCGAGCAGGCGGGCGGCGGCATCTGGGTTGCCGTGTTCTTTTGCCTATATTCACAACGTTTATTAAGTTACAAAAGTAAGGGGACGAGAGGGGAGACATACACGAGAATACCACATCAGAGCGGCTTTGAGATCCTTCGGCCCGCCCACGCCCACTTCTGCATAGTACCCCATCGCAAATTCTGCGCTCGGCAGGCCCTTCCTCGCTGCCTTGTCCGCGAACGTCAGCGCGAGTCCCTCATCCTTCTCAAATCCTCCCCCCTCCGCTCCCCCTCCCGCACCATTGGCCGCCCCGCCACTCCCGCACAAGAACCATTTGCTCAACGCCATATCCGCCTCCACCTCCCCCGCCTGACTCGCGAGCGAATAATACTGCACGCTCAACAACGGCTCAAAGGGAAACGGCGCCTCCGCAAACTCGTACGCGTGGCCCAACTTGTACTGCGCCGCCGGGAAGTGCAAGAAGGCTGCGCGCTCGAGGTGTTTGCGCGCTTCCAGGGTCGGGCTCGAGTTTTGGGGGATGAAGGGGGCGAAGAGGAGGGGAGGGAGGGTGATTTGCGTGAATTCGGCGAGGAGGAGGAGGGCGTAGACGTATGCGGGTTGCGGGGTGGTCAGCGATGCTAGTGTGGCTGAGCGGTGGAGGAGGGGCAGGGCGAGAGTTGGGGAGGAGGGCAGGGAGAGCTGGCCGAGGAGGTGCGCCATCCCCATGCGATAGAGACAGGACTCTACTCCAAGCTTCGCGCCGCGCTCGAAACACTCGCGTGCATGGGCATGGTCGTTGAAGTTCTCGTAATCCCGGCCAAGGCGGAACCATGCCGGTGCGTGCCCGCCCCTTGCGGACGCCTCAAAGTCGCGGAACGCGGTGCGCGGGTTGTGGCGGACGTACTCCGGGAACGCACCCGTCGCAGCCAACGTCGCCCTCATCCCAATCGCCTCCGCAATATACACCGGCATCTTTGTGCCGCCTTGTCCCGGATTGAACGAGTTGGCGAGTTGGAGGACGAGGGGGACGGCGATGTGGGCTAGGCGGGCGAGGGCGGGGTCGGGAATGGTGAGGGGACCGATGGGTGGGTCGGTGCCTGCGGGGGTGTGTTGGCCGCGTTCGATGAGGAAGAAGACGTCCCTGCACCAGGCAATCTTGAGCGCAGGGTCGTGAGTGGGGGATTGTATGGCGTTGGCGGCTGTCACCAGCTGTTCGAGGATCGGCAGGGGGGCTGTCAACGATGGTATGGATGGTGGTTGTTGTTGGGGAGGTGGAGAGGTGGGCTTTGAGGTGGGCGGGGTGGCATATGAGGGGTATTGGTGTAGAGCGAGGTTGGCCATGGATTGGGCGAGATCGGCGGCTTGTGGTGGGGGGTAATTGGTGTTCTGTGTGGCTGTGCTAGAGTGTGCCCACGGAGACCAGTTTTGTTGCTGCTGTTGTTGTTGGGGAGGAGGAGGCGGTGCGGGAACAGAGAAGCCAGGAGTGTAGTTGACTGATGCATGTTGGGGTTGCTGTCGTTGTTGATAGATCTGATCATCCAGTGACCGTGCCATCTACAAATACCATCAGCACTCCGGACTACCTACTTACCAAAGAAGACACGTACATTCGCTGGGATGGATGGATCGAGTCTGTGAGGCCGCGGTGCAATGAGCGGATTCTCGAAATGAGGTGGCGACTCGATCTCGTAGGGGCTAGGTGTGTTGTACCTCTCCGTCTCCAACCGCAGATCAGGGGGGAGAGGCGGGAGTGGCGGGGGTGGACCAGGATACCCATTCCTGTTGAGAGTCGTTGATTCGTAGGGACGAGGAGGGACGGGGGGTGCAGAGGCCATGGTTGAGAGAGAGAAGGGTTTGTCGATTTCACATCGATGCTGTTGAAAGGTGTATTTAGAGCCGTCACGTGCGCAGAACAGCCCTCGCCGCAGTAGCAGGGTGGCCTCGGCTGCTTCTCCGACACCACAGGCGCTGTGTGTGTACCGCCGGATGCTGTGATAAAAGCAGGACTTGAGGAACCTCGTAGGCTGGTATGCTTGTGGTACAGATTGGATAGGGAAGTGATCATGTAAATGATGCAATTCTACGTTCCGTTTCGAGCTGAGGCTTGCTCACCCAATTTCCTGGGTTTGAAGCCTCTCCGCTGAAGCGGATGAGCCTTGGTCGGAGCTACTTGACATTGAAGATCGGCAGATCTGGAATAAGATGAAGAGATAATCAGTCAACTGTTGAGCTGAGATTAGATCATAGTTACTTACCTGGCTTTTTGCAGCCTTCACCGCGTTTCCGACTTCAGAGTTTCCATGGTACCACTCACTCAGGAAGTTGCATAAAGTTTTGATTTATTTCTTTCGATTCCTGCGTCGTCGTATAGTTCTCTACCTCCTCGTTTGAGGCGCATCTCTTTGGGCGCAGTATGCCAACAGTATACGCTTCGTCCGAATGTCAGTATGATCACTCGCCTCATAATACGATATTTGACTCAACAAGTGGAGATTTCAAACCGCTCGGTGAGTATATATACGTCAATTTGATCATTGTCGACCCGCCCATGATGATACACAAGGGTGTCAATAAGTCCTGATTCCGAGCATCGATGCTTCAAATCCTGAGAGTCATTCACTGGAAGTAGTTATAAGAAAGAGATCATTGCATACATGGGAAGAGGGAGGAATGGAGTTGTAACCACGACGTTCAGTATTTAGCTCGTAGTCGATATATGCGCGTCGCGGTGCACGTGCCAAGAACAATGCCATGGATTGGACCCATTTTTAGATTCTGCAAAAAGATTATTTGCGGTGGAGATTGGTGGGAGAGAAGGGGGACCACACATACTGGTGGGGTCTAGGTCAATGTAAGCAAAGATTTTGACTCGCGATGCCACAAAATGGTGGAGGGGGGAGTCAAGCTTATCTCTTTGTGTCGCTGGTATTCATTGGGTATTCATTCATTTGTGTATCCAAATTTGGGAAGTAAAATAGCAATGACACCCATGCCATTATGTTGTCGGGGTGGGCTTTCAGAATGCACATGACCGGAGAAGCAATTACGAGTTATTTGGAAGAAGAGTCGTTGAGGTCTGAAGGCAAGCGTCCGCGCTAAGTAATTGCGCCACCGTGGAGAAATTCCATTAGGGCAATTCCGGGTACACGGTCCACCCTCCGGCTCTCATCTCCGTCGGTGGGTGATTATCCGTCAATTCACTGTCCATCTATGTACAGGTTCTCAGCTTGTGCATGCCTGGGGCACAGTGTTGTGGCGCCACAAGTCTGTGTGGCAGGTCCAGCAGCAGCAGAATTGGCAACAACAACGGCAGGGGGTGCTGCCTACGCACCTATTCGCGAGTTCAAGTATGAATGCAGCAGCGTCAAGGGTGCCCAGATCAGGATCAGGGGGGAGTGACGGGAGTGGCAGGGGTGAGCCCGGGATACCCATTCCTGTTGAGAGTCGCTGGTTCGTAGGACTGAGAGGGACGGCGGGTGCAGAGGCCATGGCTTGAGAGAGGGAAGTGTTTGTCAATTTCTCATCGATGGTGTGCAGAACAGCCCTCGCCACAGTAGCAAAGCTGCCTCGGCTGCTCCCCCAAACCACAGGCGCTGTGTATGTAGCGCCGGATGCTGTGATGAAGAAGGACTTTCGGAACTTTGCAGGATGGTAGGCTTGTGGCACAGATTGGACACCAAGTGATCATGTAAATGATGCAATTCAACGTTCCGTTTTGAGATACTGCTTGCTCACCCAAATTACTGGTTTGAAGCATTTTGCCTGAAGCGGATGAGCCCTGGTTGGAGCTACTTGGCAAAGATCGGTTCGATGAAGAGATAACCAGCCCACTGTTGAGTTGAGATAAGATAGGGAGCTGCTTTATAGCAGTCCCGAGCTTGTCCCGAGCACTCGCCGCGTTTCCGACTCCCAATCGTTCCCACCTCGGGGCTACAATACTCACTCTCTCTCTCAGAGTATCCGTAGCGTGCATGGTACGACTCGCTCAGAAATTGAGTGAAGTCTGATCCATGTCCGTCGCGTGAGTAGTACAGACACAGAGCAGTGCATTAAATACTACCCATCGACATCTTATACCTGATCTTATATTGTCATCAAAGTCTATTAGATTCTGGTATATCCAATACAATACTGTTTCATTACAGACTCTGTCTGTGTCGACTGGCCGAATCACTTCTCTCTCTCTCTCAAAGCGAACCCGGCTGTTTACCTTCAGCTTTCCGTTTTTTGTCGACCGCCTTCTTGTATTCTATTGGCAGGCCCTTGTACCCATCTGCAGGGTTCTCCTTGTTTGTGTAGATATGATGTGTTGGATCCAGGATTGCGGGATTTCCATGCCTAGGTGCACCGATGGAGGCGCCATGTTTGTCGTGGACGGTTGCGCTGATATGGATCTTCGGATCTCTGGATCCCGCTGAATGGGCCAGGTTCCTTTTGATCGACATTGAGAATGCATTAATTGCCGTGATAAGAAAGCTTACTTGATGACAGCGGAGTGTGCCCCAGGGACGGTCTTCATGTGGTCTTCAACAACTTTCGTATGATAATCTACAACCGCCTTTCGCTTGTCTCCATGAAGGTTGAGTCTATCCAAGGTGTTGTGCGGCGAGTGCGGGAGGCTTTTGTTCTTCTCAAGTGTGACGGCAGGAGGCGGCGGGGGCACATGTTTGTGTGTGTCTTTGTTCTTATTACGCGCTTCCAACAGTTGTGTGTCGCGGGAGGACACGCTGAACACGGTCGATAAGTCATTACGGGCTACACGGTCACTACAGAGCCCCGTCAGCACTGTGTGATTTTGACGTAGTGGAACATCACTCACTTATCGGGATTGGAAATAGGGAGGGCGGAGGCAGCCTGGAGACCAGCGCAGGCAAGAGCGAAGAGCGAGAAGAAACGCATGATGGTATGGCACGATTTAAATTTAAGTTAATGGTTGGGTTTATTCGACAGCGACCAGCACTGAAGAAGGGAGATGGGTAGCAAAGGCTGAGCATTCTACTTTGAAAAAGTCTCGTTTTTAAGTGGTGGGTTTGGCCTGTTTGAGAGGATTCCGAAGTGAGATGACTCTGCATTCAACCCAGACGTTGTCATCGAAACCCATTAATCCATAACCTACTACGCAGCATTTATCTACGCATCCTACATGGGCCGCCGCAAGATACACCACATCGACTGACTGTGGCGATGTGATTGACGTTTTTGATAAGCCAAGAAATACTTAGCCGAGCTTAACCTTCACAATCGCCTCCCATTACTCATTATCCCCACAATTCGTTCACCATAAGGATACAAGCGGGTGCGACGGTCAACAGATTTTGATGATTCTGAAGATCGCCACATGTTCACCACTCAGTCGGTAGCCACAGGATACAAAGGCACTTTTCCCCGCTGTAGAAAAATCTCCGAGCTGTGAAGGAGTTCACCACAAATCATGTCTAACTTTCGAGTCATACTGATTTTCTTCTGTCGAATTCAGGATCCTAGTAGATGTTGTACGAAAGGCTGAACGTTCGGATGTATTCACAAAGGGGTCAATCGAATACTCCATTAAGGTGTGAGACCCAGATGCCGTTATGTTGATCCAACCCTAAACGCTAGGTGATGTTGATGCAATGTTGATATCAGGGTTACTTAGTCTCCGTTGCTGACCAACAATCACAGAAGTCGATGATGAGTACAATTGGTGTGAAGGGTTACTACATAGATATAAGTGAGTCGAGAACTCCTTATTCACACCTTCTGTATGCAATTAACGACGCCCATCAACTTGTTGTGCCTACTCATTCAATCCATAACTCGTACACGTTTCATTTCATTGCTCATAAGAAAGACCCTTGCAAGACTTCAAAGTTGTGGAAAATTGGATTGCTGCTTTACCTCTCGACGATTTGGGAAGTACAATAGCAATGACACCCATGGAAGAATGCTGTCGAGGTGGGCTCGCATAATGCACATCTACCCCTGATGTGTGACGATATGACGGGGACAGTGACCAAATATATAGACGCAGACATGATTTGGCAATGTCATTGTGCAGACGGCAATGTAAAATTATGGGAGCCAGGCGATGTCAAGGTGGTCTACCCAAGGTTTACCGGGTATTTCGGGTGCTGAACCAACAAGGCCAAGATAATAACAAGACAGGAGAGCGAGAGAGAGAGAAAACCAGTGAGAAGTAACGGAATAATACGGATTCAGATCTTCTCATAACGATAGGCCCCGGACCAAAGTGCTTGTTTATGCCAATATCTGAGCATCTGAACAAATGGAAACCCTCTCCGACCGCACAAATGCACATGGGTGCTCGAGTTCTTGGCCCCTTCGGTAGCCTTTCAGAAGGTCAAGGAAGCCCGTAATCTGAACCATTTCCGCTACTGCGCACTGGTTTTCTCTCTCTCTCCTCCCTGACTTGTTGTTATCTTGGCCTCGTTGTTTGAGCGCCCGAATCTCTGGTGGACCACCTGACAGCGCCTGGCTCTCAGATTTTTCATTGAAAACGGCTGCAATGGAGATCTACCCTGCCCTTCAGTGACCATCTATTCCTTATACTCGGTCAATAGGTTCTCAAAACAGTGTGGAATGACCACTATATCAATCCCACCCAGGTGGAGTAGTCCGAATCGGCCTGGGCCAAGACATGCAAGGAGCGCCAGTTGATGTTGAGTTGATGAGTTGATCTATTGCCATCAGCGAGGCCTCGAAGAGGTGCTGTTGAGCCACCAATCCGGCCCGGTGTCTGGCTCTATCTACACGCCCTAAGTATCTAACCCTCACTCACTCTCTCTATCTACGTAGTCTGTCTGTCTACAACCAAATCCAAACGACCAGTTCTGTATCCACAATGTATGTATCTCTAATGTATCCGAGCTGTTCTGCTACTGTGGACACTACCACAAAGGGTGAAACAAAGGCTTCGTAGCATGCGATAGCATTCAGTGGCTTTCTCGGTGATAGAACCCTGATGGAAACAACGCTTTTCCCACGATAATCTAGGAGAACATCAATTGGAAGTCCGATTCGTAGCACAGCCTTCATGTGGCGTTGATGCTACGTACTTTCTGCATAGCATTGACCTCGACATGGATCATCGCAACAAGATCTATTGATGCGGGGGAAACTTGAAATACGAAATCAAGCCTTGAGCTCATTCCCATTCCAACTTCCGCGATGTCACTTTTCACCGAAGAGCAACTTGACTCTCCCGCAGGCTATTTTCCTGCTCAACCTTCTCAAACCCTCGACAACGGTCGATGGACAATTACTCGTAAGCTTGGATGGGGCCCGCGATCTTCTACTTGGCTCGCACTGGACAATGGAGGTCGATACGGAGCAATCAAGATATTTACGGTTGAAGCAACGGAGGACTCAACGGGCGCCAACGAACGTAAGATGCTTCTTGGGCCAGTCAAGAACGTACCAAGCGGCGTTCCCGAGATCCTGAGTGACTTCTACGAACACGACTCCAACGGAAAAAGGCATCTCTGTCTTGTCCTTCGTGTATTAGGACCTTCAGTGGAGAATCTTCGCCTCAGCAATACTTACGATGGGGAATATCTACTTCTTCACAGTGTCCAAAAGATCGTGGGCGACATATCGACAAGACTGGGCGGTCTCGCCGAGGAAAAGATAGTCCATGGTGGTAGGTAGTTTCTCCCAATATGCATCACCACCAACCCTTATTTTTCGCGTCGCATTCGAAGCTGTGACGGCCGACAACTTTCTTTTCTGGTCTATACAGGCAGGCGATGACATCCGCAGGGAACTTGCAAAGTCGCCCAGCGCGAGAGCAGAGAAAGTAGTCGGCAGCGATGGTGTGACATACTCCTCTGTCAAAAGCCAACCGTTCCCCAATGGCTTCACTTGGGACTCCCCAAAAGACGATATCATTTGCGCGCAACTTTATTTGAGCAACTACGCATATGGTATGGCTCAACAAAATTGCTAATAACCTCTAACTAAACTATGTGTACTCTAGCAGGTTCCACTGGTGGTGCTGTGAAGTTGGGCGGTCCGAAGAACGTTCAACCCCCGGAAGCACTCAAAGGAGAAAGGATTGATCACAAATCCGATATATGGATGTTAGGATGCACCGTATGTCTATCTTTTCGGGTATTGATTGATCTGTGGAAGACTGACCATTGTTGACAGACATATCACCTCTTAACCGGAAGTCCACTCTTCTCTGATTCTTATATTGAATCACCCATCTCCGTCGCAACCGAGACGGTTGGAAAGTTGGAAAGTCTGCTCACGGAAAGCGGAAAGTTATCAGAGAAGGATATTCCGCCCACCGTTGCGTTCCTCCGATCATGCCTTGCAATCAAGCCCGCAAAGAGAGTAAGTGCTGCAGAAATTCTTCAAGGCAGCTGGGTATTCAGCGGCTGCTCGTGCGGGTGGTGTGGTTGAGTAATTGTATCATTTGAACTAGCTTTCAGCGGCGCTTTCTGCTTTTGTACAAGTAAATATTTATTAGTGAGCAGAAATATGATTCCTTCTATAATCAGAGGCGTTCGAGGAAGCAAAGATCGAAGGGGGAGCGGATTGGAAAGCCGATTGATCCGACGGCATGTGATTTGTTGCAAGGGAAGCGGGAGGTGAAGGCGGTTTTAGCGACTGCTCGATTTCAGCACCTCCTATGCGCTTTCCGCAACACTCCTTACCTCCTCCACAACAATAATGTCTGCCGGTTTTCGCATATCGCCCGCACTATGGGACAGGATACATCACTTCGCTTCATTTCCGCAAACAGGTGGTGAGTCCTGCCCCTCCGTGGCGCTGTGTGCCATGCGTATGTGTGTGGGCATCTGAATTCAAAACATCAAGTCTCGTTACAGCAGATGGTGTTGTTCGGACAGAACCCAAGCCAGGGAACACTATTGAAAGCTAGCCAGTTTCTGTCAGGTGCGTCGACACGATACGGAAATGAATTGAATGACTCATTCTTGGCGCGAGAATAGAGGAACTACCGGTGCGACTGGCGCATCGAGTGAAAGAGCTCGATGAGCTACCGCACAACCTCAGCGCGATGCCTTCGATCAAGAAGGTGAAGAACTGGTACGCGCAGTCCTTCGAGGTACGCTTTCAACCATGTCCGCGAGTCGTGTGACTCAAACCCCGCACAGGAACTCATCACATTCCCTCCCATCACCCTCCCCACCAACATCCGCCAAGCGCTCATGGTCTCCCGCCCAGACGACATCACCCTCCCCGAATCCAAGCCCAACCCCTCCCTGACCCACCTCGCCGACACCTACTCCAGCCCACCCAACAACGGCAACGGCAACGGCTTCAACAAGCTCAAACTGCGCGTGCCCATGGAACGGAGGTGCTTCACCCCCATCCCGTCCTTCTCCTCCTCCACTGAAAACACGCACAGGTACTACGCGAACACGAACAACGTCAACTGGCCGCCCGAAGTCCAGGATTACAATAAGCGGTTCACGAAGCTGCTGGAGCATATAAAGAGCCGCCATGACCCTACGGTGACCACCGTCGCGCAGGGTGTGCTCGAGTGGAAACGCAGTCAGAACGCACGTCACATCGGGCTGGACATGCAGGCATGGTTGGACAGATTCTACCTATCGCGGATTGGCATCCGTTTCCTCATCGGTCAACGTACGCCTTTCATCAACTCGTCCGTTTCTCGGCGTACTCATTCTTTCTATAGACGTAGCGCTAAATACACAACAAGCACACAAAGACTACGTCGGCATCATCTGCACGCAAGCCAACGTCCACGACATCGTGCAAGAAGCCATTGAAAACGCGCGTTTCGTCTGCGAAGAGCACTACGCAATGTTCAAAGGCCCGCCCGTGCAGCTCATCTGCCCCACCAACCTCAGCTTCCCCTACGTCCCCGGCCATCTCTCGCACATCTGCTTCGAGCTGCTCAAGAACTCCCTCCGCGCCGTCGTCGAGCGGTACGGCGTGGACAACGAGGACAACTTCCCCCCTATCAAGGTCGTCGTCGTCGAGGGCAAAGAGGACATCACGATCAAGATCTCGGATGAGGGCGGCGGGATCGCGAGAAGCGCGATTCCGCTGATCTGGACGTACATGTATACGACGATGGAGAACCAGGGCATCGACACCAATTTCCAGGCGAGCGACTTCAAAGCACCCATGGCTGGGTTCGGGTACGGTCTGCCCTTGTCGAGACTGGTACGCTCTTTCTCCCGTTCTTTCCCGCGCGTCTAGAACGGTCCTGACCTCGCTCTTCCGTTTTTCCAGTATGCTAGATATTTCGGAGGAGATCTGCGCTTGATCTCCATGGATGGATTCGGAACAGACGTCTATATCCACCTCAACCGGTTGTCGAGTAGCCGAGAACCGCTGCCCTAGAAATACTACCCCCTCTGTCGTCTTCCATTCTAAATCCATAGCAACTTGTAGACTCGCGAACCCTCTGTATTACCAGCCCATGCCCACCCTCGATCGCACACTCCTTCCCACAAATAATATCTGTTGTTTTTGTCCAAGAAGATATATGATTGCGTGAAGAATCCTAGATAGTACAATGGGATCATAACGATGAGCAGTTATATGTATGTACGAGTACGAGTATGTATGTATGTATGCATGTACGAGTGTTCATTATCGTCCGACGAGGAGAGATGGAGTGAAGTGATGAACCATGAAGTATATACAATGAAGGCTCTACAAATGGAGTCATGAATCAAGTGCGCAGAGAGAGGCATGAGCAATATAAGAAAGAACCAAAAAGCACAGAGATACGTGTATCCGAACCTTCAGCCGAGATTCAACTAACCAACCGAAGAAAAAAAGATATGATCTCAAACAGAGTCCGCCATGGTGTTCCAAGATCTTTTGAGCGAGCCCGCGCCCGCCCCACCTCCATAGCCTAACACCTGTCCCTGCCCCTGCTGTGCATACTGTCCATGCGGATGCGAATAGCTCGACGGGGCCATCGTGCTCCATTCCGTCGCCGTCGTCGGCTGCGGCTGGTGCTGGGCTTGCTGATGGTGCTGGGCCTGCTGGTGGTGCTGGGCCTGTTGCTGATAAAGCTGCTCATGTTGCTGCTGTTGTTGCGGCTGAAGTTGTGGCAGCGGCACATGCAACGGCAACGGACGAGGCTGAATCGGCCTCTGTCCTTGCCAATGCCGCTTGCTCCGCGTCGACCCCTCCGTCCTCGTATGTATAACGCTCTGGTGTGGCTGCTGGGGCTGCTGCACCACCGCATACTGCGCCGGCAAAAGGTGCTGCAACTGCTGCTGCCGATGATGATGGTGCTGAGGTTGCGGGTAATGCAGCTGCTGGGGCTGCTGGGGTTGTTGCTGCTGTGTCGCGTACGGGCCGTCTTGGTGTGAAGACACTTCGACGATGGAAGATTGGTGCTGTTGGGGTTGGATGGGATAAGATATTTGCATATCGTGGTCGGCAGAAGGATATGCCATCTCCTGATGCTGTTGATGCTGGTGCTGTTCCAGCTCATGCAGTTGCTGCAGTTGATGCTGCTGTGGCTGCGGCTGCTCATACTCATACCCCCCAATCTGGCTCTGCATCTGGCTCTGCATCCCCTGCCCAACACCCGCCGCCGCTACAACCCCCGCCGCCGCCTCCGCCGCCTCCAACGCCGCCACCTCCTCCCTCAACCGCATATTCGCAAACCTCAACTGCTGCAGCTCATACTGCCAACTCGACCCGCGCGAAATCGCCAGCTCATCAAACATATCGGCGCCCGATTCTTTCACTGCATCGCCCGCCGTGCTCGTCGTCGTCGAGGCGCTGGATCCGGAGGAGGACATGCATGGTACGGCACCTGCTAGTGAGGACGAAGATGAAGATGAAAGTAAGTCCATCCCCATGCCGGATCCCGCCAGAGAGAGAGGCGCGCGCGTTGCAGGCCCACAGGGCACGGTCTCTGCGCCTACGAGTCGGATCTGATAAACGAGCGGGGCAGGCGATATGCCCTTCCCCGCGCCCCTCTTCTCATCTACCACCACCCCCGGGCCTTGCAGCGGCTTCTTCTTCACTGTCTTCTCCCCCACCCCCGCCCCGGTCGGGGTGGTGGTGGGGAGTCGAGCAGTCTCCTTCTCGGAATTGGCACCCTCATCCGGATCGGCGTCCGCCCTGTAGATGATAAACCACACATCCACCACCACCCCATCCTTCCTCCTCATCCCGCACCTCACACTCCTCACCCTCCCCTCACCCTTCCCCCACCCCCTTAGCTTCGCAGCCTCCTGATCCGCCCTCAACCCCTCCACAACCCCGCCCACCACATCCATCGCCGCCGCATCCACCACCACATCTCTCACCGCCCTTCCCAACAACTCCTCGGGGGCATACCCGAGGACATCCCGCGCGCCCTTGCCGACTGAGATGAACGTCGCCGTGTTGCGTTTGAACCCGCCCATCATGCCCCATACCTCCTGTTCTGCGTAACGGTATTGCGGCTTGGCATTGTGGGAGTGCTTGCCTTTTCCCTTCTCCTGCGAGGGCGGCTTCCCGACACCACCTGCAATTTCGTCGGTGGGAGAGATGGGCACCCGAATACTCCTCGCGAGCCCACCTGCCCGACCGACGTCCTCCCATTTCAATGACATCATCTCCCTCGCCCGCCCACTCAACACGATCGCCTTCCTTCCCTTCCCCGGCTCGACGTGCAAGCGGCCCCGACACTCCACCCAGACATACCTCCCCATCTTCGTCCTTGCTCTAAACAACAAATCCACCGATCTTGGCATTCCAGGCACCACCACCTCCGTCTGACTGGCATTCTGATTGTTAGTGGAGGTGCAAGCGGACCCGAGCCCGGTTGCGCTGCTCTCTTTGAGCTCGCGCATGAGGGGAACGACGTCTTCCGGGTGCGCATAGTCCGCAATAGACCCGCCGACCATTTCGTCCGGCTCGTACCCCAAAACACGCCTCACGCTAGGGGCGACGTACAAAAAGCTTCCTTTGAGCGATACGACGTGCACGAAATCCGGTAGAGCCTCCAACAACAACAAGTGCAGCAGGTGATTCGCGCCCGCGCCTACGGGGTCGTCTACCGCATTACCTGCGGTGGCGGCTGCTGCAGCAGCGGCGGATGTGGGGGAGGGGACGGTGGTGGATGTGGTTATGGGGATGGAACGCAGGAATGCGGGATCTGCGAGGATGCGTTTGAGTTCCTTGGAGATAACAACCGTCGGGATCGCCGCTGATTTCCTCTCCCTCCCGCCTGTGGTGGCAGTCGACGACCCCTGTTGCAAAACCCTTCGTTCCTGCTGCTGCATCCCTCCAAACGACGGCACGCCCGACCCCGCTGAATAGTTCACGATATAACTCCCATCCCTCAACTTCTCCAAAATGGCATTCGGCTGCTCGCTCAAATCGACCTGGAATCCGACCTGATAAACGACATCATGCTCCTCATGCGGCGCACCACTAACACCCCCATGGATCGGAATAACAGTGACAAGATTGATGAACGCCGACCCGTCCTTCTTGTAATTGACAATACTGGTCTGACACTCCTTATCGGCCAACAAGCTCTTCCTCAAATGCGCGACCGCATCGCCCGACGTGAACTTGCGCACATCGCCCTTGTTTACCTCCCCACCGGGCGCCTGCAAGAACCTGCAATTTCTGCCCAGGACCTCGCTCTCGGAGTATCCGGTGAGGGCGCAGAAGGAGGGCGAGCAGTAAACGACGGGGTGGTCGAAGCGACATACGTCGACGACGACGAAGGAGCAGGTGAGGTCGACCGGGCCGAGAACGACGGACGGGTATGGCCGGGTGGCGACGCGGGCGAGGATGGAGAGGAGGTCGAAGCCGGAGGCGGAGTAGACGGGGAGGCCGAGGGGCGAGGGGGCGGAGAGTGACGGAGCGAGGAAAAGCGACAAATCTGGCTCGCGGTGGGCAACATGCTGTGCAGCAGGCCCGCTCTGTGCATACTCGAATGGATTCCCTTCTAGCTCCTGCTGATTCTGCTGCTGATCTGCAAAACTCCCATCAAACATCCTACCCACCGTCAACCCCCCAACTCAACACCGAAAAAACACACAACTCACGACGAGAACCCGCCATTGCCAAACCACGACCCAGCAGGCAACACCTCCGCCCCTCCCCCGGGTACCAGCGTCGGCGCAGAGTTGTATATAAAGTGTGGGATCTGCAGCTGCAGCTCGTGCTCGTTCATGGTGGTGGCAGTCCAAGAGCAGGTCTCACCAATGCAGCCAAGAGAAGAGCAAAAAGTCACATGTTTATTATGTATTTGTACATTCATCGATTGCGCCAGCTACAGGAACTAGTGGCTGGCTACATAGAATACGATCAACGCAGAATCCATCTTTGCCCCATTTCCCCTATCCATCACCCACTATTTCAAGGTGATGTAGTGAATATAGAGGCATGCTTTCACACACACATAACCGACACAAGCGGCCTGTCCAGTTACCTTTCTTCTTCCTTTACGTACCCCGATGCGGCGACAACCTTCCTCTCCGCATCACATCGCAGCGTATCGAACGCAGACACAGTATATCACACAATCTACCATACACAAAATCAAGCACGGAGCTGATTGCGAAGGTTCTGCTCAAGAGGGCCCTTGGGGCGAATAAACTGTACATACGCGCCATCCCTGTCATAAAATCAGAGTCCATCCATTCCTCGAACAATGTCATCACTTACTGCAACACCTTCTTGTCCTCCTTCAGCTTCATGTAGTCACCCTTGGCCACATTCGTGAATCCCCACTTCTTCGAGACAATGATCTTTTGCCTTCCGGGGAACTTGTACCGGGCGCGACGCAGCGCCTCCATGATCACAGGCGCATTGGCATCCTTAGTCCGGATCGACAGAATAATCTGGCCAATATTCACGCGGGCGACGGTGCCGTAAGGCTTGCCCCAAGCACCTCTCATACCCGTCTGCAATCTATCCTCATCATCAGCTCTCTCCCCTTATCGCATCACAGAAAAGATAACACACCTATCGGCACCAGCGCAGGACAACATCTTGTTGATGCGGATAACGTGGTACGGGTGCACGCGCACCCTCAGATGGAACGAATCCTTCCCGCTTGTCTTGGTAACATATTTGTTTGCGCAGATACGCGCCGCCTCCAAAGCCTCGCTCGACAGCTGCTCGTACTCGTCGGACACTAAATGGCAACAGAAAGGGAACTCGTCCACGTTCGCGCGCTTGCGTCCCAGATCGAAAATTCTGATCTATAAGCAAAAATGTCAGACATGTTTTTGGCGGTGGATGAGGAAGGGAGGACCTTGGAGTCGGGCACACCACGGTTGTACCGAGACTTGGGGTAGGGCTTGTTTTTACAATAGCGGTAGCACCGCGCAGGACGACGACCCATCTTTAATTACTGCAACGCAAAAAAAAAACCGCATCAGCAAGCACTCTCGAAACGTCATCCGCTTCCCAAAAGCCCCATCCACCCCTTAAACGCACCCAAACCCCACCAAACCCATCCAACAGCTCCCTCTACACCCAAACACAGTGCCGGAAAGCATACGAAAGAACGAAACGGACGAGGGAAAGGCGTACTCACATTCGTGGGGGGAAACGGTGTGAGCGACACTAGAGCCAGCGGGCTTTTGTACGTGTTTGGCGCGGCTTGTTGAGGTGTGATTGGTAAGGGGGATGAGTAAGGTGTGTAAGCGGTGATGCGATCATTATTGCGTTTCCGTGCCGGGAGCGAGTTGTCGCCGAGTAGAGTCAGAGTTGTCAGAGTTGTCAGAGTCAGAGGTTGGCAGAGTCAGAGGCATTGGTGAGTAACCAAAGGTAGAGAAGTCGGTTTGTTTAGAGATCGACGGCCACTGCGCAGCCTGAATCCTCTGCATCACCGCCGTACCAACCAACTTCATTCAACTCCAGAAACAAAGGCGTGTCCATCCCAGATATGCACCGGCGCTCGACACCTTGCACCAACCTTCCACCGAACCCTTTGCCAGTTGACCCATCCATCTCATCATAGCCTTCATCTCGACACCATCTCCCAGAACGCGACGACGGAGCTCAAGCAGGAGTGTTTAGGGACGCTTAGCAGTGCTGCGTGTTGCGTTGTCGTTATCGGAGGTTTGCGCGAAGAGATGGATCGAAGGAGTGCAGAAGCGCAGAAGCGGTTGGCGGCGGGGTGTGTGTGTGTGTTCTCGGTTTCCCATTGTCGTTCGAATCGTTGATCTCAGCGCATCATGACTCAACATCAGACCAACTAACCTCTGTATTCGCAGCACGCTCGTCTCGCGTCTTGCGTCTTGCATTTTCCGTCTTCTCGTTTTGCTCCGCTTACTCGTCTCGACCTCGTTTCTCCGTCTCTCATCTCCGACGCGACGAGATACCAAAACCTTATTGTGATCACATCCGAAACGGACAATCGGCACTCATCAACGTTTCATCTTTCTTTTCTGTATTTGTCTAGAATTTTTCGTTGGCTGGGCGATATGGTACGCTCACCCAGCGCACGCAGGAGTGGTTCTGTTCAACATTCGCGTCCACTTCTCTCCCGTTCCAGTGATACCAAACCCACAACACTTACCGCCCCAACTCAACTTCAAAAACTCAGAGCCGCCATGGACTTCCATACCCAAGACCTCACACATGCTATCACTTCCTTCCGGCCTGGTGTACCCCTTTACTCTGGGCCCACCTCATGCCTATGGAGACTACCATCAAGCTTACACACCCAATGTTTACACACCCAATGTAAAGCACCACCCTCTTTTTGACTCCGCTTGCTCGGGAGTAAGCGCTTGACCTTGTACCCTTGCGTAGGTTCTTGCATGTCAGCACGACCTCGTACACCATGGCCTTCCATTGCGGCGCTTTTGTTCTCTGACACGTAAACACGTGGAGCGAGCGTATGTACGACCTCTAGACTTGAAGGCTATCTGAGGTCTTGGTCTTCTTTCAATACCGAAGCCGCGGCGAGGGTTTGTCCCCCTGAAGCTCTTGGTGTGATACCTGACGGCATTCCCGCCTTGTTCAAGGACCAGTCAGTTACGGCTCCTTCCCGCGTAATGATCACGCACGCACGACTGGCAAATCGGAACGTGTACCCATTTGTCGTCCTCGCTATGCGGCGGAAAGCAGTGGAGACAGAAGACGCCGATGGGCCGTTGCGCGGAATCCAAAACCGTCTTCCCATGGAGCTTCATGCTATTTCGAGTTCAATTTCTAGGTGTCTGTTCGTGCTTGCGTGTGCTTGGCTCTTGTTACGTTGACCTCTTTGACTCGCTTGCAAGATTTCTAAGAAGCGCCTCGTCATATCTACCTGTCAACTTATGGCTTTATGGGACGCATTATGCCTCTTCGCTGACGAGAGTCTAGGGTCGGAGACACATCCCGACGACGCACAGCCGAGGCATTATAATTTGAACCAAGGTTATGCGCATATCTCATCTATATCGATAGTCAAATCATGTATGCTTCTGCCAGTTCTGCATTCTCCAGCTTGTCACTTATCCCCGCTGGATGCGTCTCAAGCTATTCCTTGTACTGAGTGCACATTAATTGAATCCACGTTGCTTTCTATATCCGTTCCTGTCTTCCTCGATATCAAATCCAAGTTTATCTTCAATGTCCCATAGCAGCTGAGTCATATATCTCGCACAATCTGGACGTCGAACAACCTCCCACCGGCTGATCACCCACAAGCCGGTATCAAATCAAAATCTTAACAACCCATCTCACCCCCCATCTAATTCCTTCGCCGCATGCCCGGTCCAGCTGCGCAACGTGGACGAGCCGTCTCTTCATATCCCATCCATCACGATTAACCTCAGTACCCCCAACTTAACCTGACTTCCCCCGGTACGCATACATATTTAGAAGCGCCGACTCTCTTCCATGGTTCTGGGACGTTGCCTCATCCTGGAGCCGTTAATTGATAATACCAATCAGCGGGTATGATCTGAGATTTTCGCTGGCAGTATTAACGGTGGCATGGTGTTCTATTTATACATTGGTTGTAGGTGCGCATGTACATTCTTGAGCGAGATGCTGCTTGGTAGTGCTATCGGTTTATTATTATTTGGACTCCTTCCTCCACCACCTGGAAGGTGTTTCGAGCTGGTAACGTTGGATCCATGATAATTTAACTAACTACATACCGGATTTATTTTCGGAAAAATAGACTCTCGCTGTGAGAGATCTTTGCAGCCGATCCGACAACCGAGCGAGCGTCCGAACGTCGGCCTCAAGGTCACCACTAGATTCGTGATCCTCAACATCCTCCCCACGTTTCCGGAGGCTAGACGCTGGAGTCTAACATCCCATCTTCTCGCCACCATCACATTAAAATAGCCTACAAGAACCCCCGAGGCTGGCATCTTTCTTTGTAGACAGATACTTCCGCCCCGGTCTGCACTGCATTCATTCCGGTGTTAAATTTCACCTCCGTTCTAGTATATATAGGCTGACATCAGTCATGCGTGAGGTATATTTATCTCGGTGAATTTGTCAACATCAACAGACGTTACTGCACAACCCGCTGGCCATCTTCAAACAAGATTGACCAATCATTAACGAGTACTCAACTGGTGCATTCATGAGCTATACTACGCCGTAATGGTTGATTTGTACTCTGCACATCACATTACCACCCTTGACATACTACCGCCGGCTCGAGTCCGCCACCGCCCAGTGACGCCGCGGTACTCGTCTCTATAGCGTTAAGGTCGGGACCGAGTCAACGGCGAGGCATTTCTGGTAGCGAAAGCCTGTAACCTGAGTCCTTGTGACAAATCTCAAACTGTGTCCGCTTGTTGGCGTGATTCAACATGCGCCACTCTCAACGATTGAAGCGGCAAAAAGGCTTTGCGGTTACGTTTGCGGTAAATGCTCCAATGTATTGCCAAAGCATACAGAAATAAAAATGCAAGTCCAGCAGTTCTCCAGAATGGGATGCATGTATATAACAAGATGTTCAGACCAACTGTACGAAGGCAATATCCGATCGTTCTATATTCGCATCGAAGTTGAAAGCAGCTGTTACGAGACCTTGCTCCTACAAAGAGCGATAGGTAGCTTCAGATTGACTTGAATTGAATCGAAATTACATACCAAGCGAAATGTTGGACTTTCGACGACTATCGAAGAGGTAGAAATACATCCCATATCATGGTGTTTGTGTTCAAGACGCGTTAAAGACCGCCACATATCTCGGCTATCTGGATCCGGGTGCAATAGCTTGCAACGCACTCTCACCCAGGGTCATTCATGTCGCTGCTTGAAAATTCCTGCAAATCACATAAAACCACTCACTCACTGCCGAAAGGTTATGAGCGCTGTCATCACTGGCTGTTACTTCCTCACTTCAGTTACGGTTGAATAGCCACAGTCAGATTGATGAACTGTGCCTCCACAACATGGCGCCTACCGCGGACATTTTCCAGTTCAAGAGTGTTCTCGGATCTTCGAAGAATACCATAATCCTGTCTGGTGCTGGGTTACTGGCTCCATCAGGTATGATATATCTTCCCAATCTTGGAGAAACTGCTACTTGGATGATTCGTATAGGTCTACATGTATCTCAAGACATCGAGGAAGCAGCTCATCTCTGTGCTTGAACCCCGTTATTTGAGTGCTCTCTAATTTTTGTTTCATTTTTGCGAGCAGTGGCATCCTACAATCAAAAATTAGTGAATCCGAATCATGAGACCTTCAAGCACGTTCCAGCGGATCCTGGCAACTTTATCATCACAGGCACTCAAAGTGAGTTACCATACCCTGCTCTGAGACTTGGAGAGCGCCGAAATCCTCGCTCCATGTAAGATCTATTCATGCCAAAAGTGACAAAGGCCACATCGCCTCGCTGCTTTTAATCTTCTGTCAGTCCCCGTCCGTGTCATGCCATCCGCCGTCTCCTTTGCACAATGTCGACGACCTTTCCCACCGTGCTCCAAGGTTTCTTTCTGATGATATGGCAGCTGAAGTTGCTGGACACTTCATGCAAGTGTAAGGTTCTCTGTTCACAACACGATGCCTGGCATGCAACCGGACATCGCACAGTTACGAGTCATACCTCGCGGCCTCCCTAAGGAGAGCATTGATTCTTATTCCTTCATCGAGACTGCCGCAGATAGACTTCCCCGCTGTGGAGGCGGCCGACGGCTCCCTCCACTGATGGGATAGATTGCGAAAAGTAACGCGGTGCGATTTATTGTTAGCAGTAGATACTTGCTCGAGTGTAAGTCCTTTCTATCGTTCGATAAAATACAACGAGGCTCGCTGAATGCGACCAAAGGTGCAACTAGATTCTGGATTCCCTTCTCAGGTCAGATAACATGGTCGATTCAATGACGATGAATTGGCCGATTTCTTGTTCTTCGGCAGTTGCAACATCGCTCTTCCAGAAATTTTCGATGCAGAAGCAGTTGCAGAACTTTCGCAAAGCAATCCTTATCCGGCGTTCATTATCAGGGGTTTTTTTAACTGGTCAATTCCGCTTGATCCTCCGGGGGTCTTCTAAGTCGAGCGACACCGTGTACCTCGGCCCATGTTTGTGCAATTGATCACGATCTTGTTAATTTGATAAGAACGACGGAGTTAGCAAGGCTGATACCTAGTAAGGGCGATCCTCTCCTTCATCTCCCGGTATTTATTATCAGAGCAGAGTGTGGAGTAAATATAATTTCCCCATGAGCTCTTCACAATTTACTTTCATGAAAGCCGATTCATGTGGCGTAGAGTCAACGGGTGCAGACACAGACTGACAGGTAGCATGGGTCCTAACACGATTGCGTTTAGCTTATTCGTTCCTCTGTAACCTACAGATAGGAACAACAAAATGATACAGGGTTGCACGTATCCCACCTCCGAAAACTGTAAAATGATCAGGTTGATATGCATAGTCCATTGTTTAATTTCATTCGCATGAACCAACACGATTCCCTGTGTGTAGAAGATGTGTCACTGGGAATGAAACGGCGCATGTGGTGCGCTCAGCGTAGCTATCCCAATCAAGCAAACTACGGAAATGGAAGAAATGCTCTTTGTTGACACAAACCCCATAGATGAGCTTCTTTACAGTGTATGTGCCGATTGATAGTTGGTTGCGGTGGGAAAGTTCCACGATGACTTTGCACGGCTCGCACTCATTACCTTCCATACGTTGGCTTAGGGAGAAATGAATCGCATGGAGAGTAGAATGAATGACCTTTCGCAACCCAAGAAGAATATAAACTGCACTTACACCGTATGTTTCTGGAGACATTTTGCGTTCCTAGAACTCACTTCTTTTGCGCCGTATCTTGTGAGTACGTGAACGTTACAGAATTGACAAAGGGCGAGCTGAAAATTCGCTACCCATTTTATGCGAGAACCCGCAATTCACAGTGTGAGACTCTCTGAGAGCCTTGGCTCGGCAGGTATGTATATTTTAATTTAATACGGCACACAGAACGACGACATGAGAACTACTCACCCCCTGAAAATTGTGCGGCGTTTGCCGTCGCATTCTTGTATCGTCAAAGGCCAGCCTTTCAAGGAAGGAGGAAGATCCCTCACCTTGAGATATCTTGTTGAAAGTTGTTGTGTGTCGTTGCCGAGTCGTCATTCTATTGACGGCGGTACATTGAAGACCCAGGACGTGCCCACGGCCTTCAAAGCATATCAAGATATGTCAGATGTACGGGCATAAACCAGTTTTGGGCAATCCCATGTTAAATCACTCCGATCGCGTTGTTACCGAGGTGCCTCGCTTAGTCCGCAACGAAGTGCTGACGATACCTACCTGACCCTGAAGGGGTGAATCGTGGAAAGCGACATTAGTTGAAGAGCCATGGCGCATGAGGTTTGAAGTACCCAAATCTTCACAACAGTGCAAGACAGCTCTTTCGCAAGGGTACGTGAGACTCATTATCGAACAGATATTATAACGGAGGACAAACCTGCACAGAGTCCTTCAATTACTCATGCTGAGAGTGATTTCAAGCTTTTGTCCATGGCCCCCATATCCAGAAGCTTTACCAGAAAAATTGTGTCGCAATTGATGGTAGCTTACCCTGTCACTCCCTCCGGAGATATGTCGACCTTGTGCAGAAAAGGTGACAACCGTCCTTCTTTGACCTCCGCGTGCCTATGAATGCCATTTATTTTTAGTTCAGTGATGGAAATGCCACAAGGCACACGCCACAGAACTGACGCCCAAAAAAGTGGCATTATGCTGCAGGTATGCTTAAGACGATAAACATTCCGCGCACTTTCTGTGCCACGAAGGGCAAAATACCCCAACGACTCTCTTTATCAAAACACAAGTACGACCTGACTCAGGGGGGCTACGCCTCATGTCGGCGCTGTCTGTATACCTACCCCTCGGAACGGTGCCGTCTTCATTGGGGGGTCTTATAAGTTACTCTATCATGAAGGAATAATATTAAAATCGTGAATGTGAAGCACAGAGACTAGAGGAGAGAGAAGCCGATGAACTGGTCACGATGTTGACATACAGTCTTTGTCAATCTGTTCCGGTCTCGATGCATGTAAACATATCTGCAAACAACATCTGAAGGACGCAGACATGGCCAGTATCCATTCGACAAGTATAATAGGATCACCGACACACCAAGAGATAGCAAGAGATCTACCGATAGATCTCAAGCTTACCATATCCGCGGGCATGGGTCAGGTGGAGACCAGCGCGACTTTCTCATGGAGATATCCGATGAGAGTTAGCATCTGTTAGCATGCACTGTGCATATTACCAGTAAGATACTCCACATCGACGTCTCGAGAATTCTGGCATGGGAAACCAAAACCTGTGCATATATTGAGGGGCTCCTTTGAACCGTACGACCGCCCAGTGCCGAGGTATGCCACGGAATGCGGGATTCCTTGACCAATTGGGGATGGATTCATTTGGGGATGGATTCATGGCTTGGATCGCTGTTTCGTTATTGATGAGTGTTCTCAAGGGGTTATACTACGACAATTAAGATACTGACACATTGTATGACTTGACAGCAGTGTCAAAGCGCTTGTCAGATGCTCAAAACAAGTTCAACCCGACTCATCTCGCACTCGAGAAACGTAAAGTGGATCGGAGAATGCTGTTGCTGATCGAATCATTCGGACCAGTCCTATGGAAGGGGCAATAGATCCAGAACGAAGGTATTCGGCGGGTAAGAGTCATCAGCAAACAGAAACTTTCGGAATCGGAGGTGATCCCGACGGCAATGTTATTGGTTGTTTATTGTTGAAGGTGTAACGCCTCGCCTTTCACAATCATCACTTGGACGACTTCGAGAATCCTTAGAGACATGCCTTCATGTACAATCTCAGGCGAGCACCTCCGCGGAAGTGAACATAAAAGGGCCTTGTTCTTCTCTTCTTCGGCCTGTACGGAGAACCCTGACACGCATCTGCCTCGGTACCCAAATGTGACGATCATGCGAGTATGTGCTTCAAGTCAGGGCGCCAAACTTCCGTCTCATCTTCCCTAGGAATAATTTATTCGGACAGGATCACAAGCCCCAAACGCTATGTGCCGATCAATCTAAAAGTGTTCCTGTATTTCGTTTTTTAAGATCTCTCCGATTCCCTCTGGACTTGTACGCTTTGGTCGTTGTAGTGTTGGTAAATTTTCTCCATTCCCCATTGTTCCATGAGCTATCAGGATGACACCTTTTCAGACTATCCATTTGAAGCATCTACTTATGTCCAACACAGATGGTAGCCGTAAACGAAACTTGCCAAATAAATAGAGATGAATGGTATAAAATGCAGGAGGTCTTCAGCATTGAAGTACCATCCACATCCGAGCAATGGTTTTCCTCTCGTCGTTCTTCCGAACTCTGCTCCTAGTTATTGCGCCAGCAGTGGTAGCTGGCGCCGACGTCAACTATGTTTTCAACATCGACAACTCCAATGTTGCCCCCGATGGCTTCTCGCGTGCGGGAGTCATTGTTAACGGAGTCTTTCCCGGAACCTTGATACAGGCCAACAAGGATGATGTTCTTCACATCGCTGTAAATGACCAGCTCACTAATCCAACGATGAGGTACTTTCGAGCCTTCTATTCCTTTAACTTGCTCGATTTTCTAATATCGAATCAACAGGCAGAGTATCTCGATCCATTGGCATGGATTGGTAAATAGCCCAGTCTCAAATTCATGTCTACTCTCTGACGTTCATACCTAGTTTCAAATGAGAACTGCTTCAGAGGATGGACGTAAGTTGCCTTCCCCTTTTAATTTAAATGATCTGTCTGATACTTTGGGAATAACAGCTGCAATGGTCAACCAGTGTCCTATCTCACCGGGCCACTCGTACACGTATGATAGTGAGTTCGTGATGATTGAATCCAAGGATTTCAAGTTGAGATTATTTCAGTCCCTCTGAACGGTCAATCTGGAACCTTCTGGTATGCCCTTAGCCTTGAGTCATATATTCTCAGTAACTGACTCTGCACTTTACTACCAGGTATCACAGGTGTGAAGATTAAGGACCCCCATATTGGCCAATGAACTGACATCATCAATAGCCACCTATCGTCACAGTACGTTGATGGGCTTCGCGGGTAAGTCACTCAATTCGACCTCCCACATTACTCGCCAATAATAAAATTCGTCACCAAAAAAGGGCCTTGGTCGTCTATGGTTCGTGATTTTCTCAAGCGATTATTTGAGACTCCCAACAGCCTTTAGATCCCGTTGACCCGCATCTCGGTCTATATGATGTCGATGATGCTTCGACAGTCATTACTTTGGCTGATTGGTACCACAAAGTCAGTTTTCCTCCTCCGTGGCTCTTGTTAAACCCTCAACAATTTCGATTTCAGCCCGCCCCCGGGATGGAGGATATTTTCCTCCAAGGAAACGATGAGCCTGTTCGTATTTTGTTACGATGCATCTGCCGAGAATCAAACCTTGGCGATTTCCACAGATTCCAGATTCCGGTCTTGTCAATGGCGTGGGACGTTACAACGGAGGTCCAACCGTTGTCCGAGCCAGGGTCAATGTTATTGCTGGAAAACGCTACCGCTTCAGGGTGATTAACATTTCTGCCTACGCCGCATTCCGATTCTCCATCGAAGGCCATGATCTGACCATCATCGAAGTAAGAACCCCTTCTTTACTGCTCTATCGTCTCTTAATCTTACCTTCTCAGGTCGACGGTATCAGTCATGTTGCACATACAGTTGGAGGCTTTGATATTTATGTCGCCCAGAGATATTCCGTTGTTCTAAATGCCAACAAACCAGTCGCTAACTACTGGATTCGTGGCCCAATGACCCTACAACATGACAGTGATAACCCAAATCGTAAGGCAAGATGCTTCCTTATGATGCGATATCACTGACACCGTACGATGTTTTTAAGTTGACACTCGCAACGTTTACGCTGTCTTGCATTACAGTGGAGCTCCAAATGCAGATCCAACAACGCAAGCAGATCAAGGTCCTAACAACATCCTTGAAGAATATCAACTGGCAGCACTAGAGAACCCGGGTGCTCCGGGTGGAAATGCGCCTGCGGACAGATCCATCGATTTGAACTTCAGCCAGGATGTCACCAACGGCCGACTTGAGGTTTTTGACCCACATTTACGCGTTGCAGTCCTTTCTCATCTCTTTTTTCCACAGTGGACGATCAATGGCATACAATATCAATCTCCTGACCTTCCAACCTTGCTTAACATCATCGCAAATGGTTATTCCACGGAATCCAACTTCACACGACCGGAGCATACATTTGTCCTGGCCCCCAATCAAGTGATTGAGCTCGTCATCCACGGATCTTCGCATGGTAATGCGACATTACAATCTCGTTGTTCTCCTACTGACTCGTAAAATGATGTAGGACACATTCAGTAAGGATCCAAATACCTCAATCCAAATCCAGATCAACTAACCAGCTGCCTGCGCGCGTAACAAAATATAAAGCCCTTTCCAGTCAGTACATCCTGACATTGGCTGATGGTTGTGCTAAAATCCGACATCTAGTCTCCACGGCCACGCATTTGACATAGTCCAATCCATGCAAGGCCCACCCAACTACGTCAATCCTCCCCGTCGGGACGTCGTGGGAGTTGGAGGTGTGTAGTTTGTCGGCAAAGTTCTACATACGACTGACTACGCCAGGTTCCACCGTCATCATTCGTTTCCGGTCTGACAACCCTGGCCCGTGGTGCGTACCTTGATTGTTTCGCCTTAATCCGTTCTCAATGCTACTGTCCAGGTTCTTGCATTGCCGTACGTACCCCTGGAAATTCTTTACAACACGCGTCACTTAACTATTCTGGAATGGTGTCCTTTATCATCATAGACATCGGTAAATAACTTCATGATAATTCCGAGAAATACTGCTGATTTGATTTGATTGATTCGCTAGATTGGCATCTTGAAGCTGGCCTTGCTGTTGTTTTCGCTGAAGATCCCAATGGCCAAAGGACTGGCCCTAAAGCCCAGATTATAAAGCAGTCCTGGTTGGACTTGTGTCCTATCTACAAGGCCTTACCCGCTGGTCTGCAATAATGGTGTGGTGGGCTGATAATATGTAACACTTCTCCCTCGAACTATCGGTTCCCGCGCTGTTCAATGTCTTTATTAGTTATGCTTCCGTAGCTCCTGTGGCCGTAAATACGAATAACCAATCAAAATCATGTTCTGTTTCCACAACTTTTACCTGTCAGAATTCTCGAAGAGTCAACTACATATACTGGATGACTCGCTGTTGAGATATACTGGCCAGGATCTTGAGGTTCTTGTCGGCTCCCAAAGAGAATTAGACATATTGGCCAATTGTGCATTCACGAGGTACATACATCAGATTTATTAGACGGACAATTTGTATCCATTTCGTATAATTGGAAGTACGAATTTCTAGCTTTTCACCCAACCCAACATCTCGTCTGGACATGTCCAAGTAGTGGAGATGGCCGAGTACCTGATTACGTACACTAACGGCTATATTATGTAGTCACTCGAACAAAAGGAACGACAAGGTTAGCTTGAGCTTACACTTCAAGTTTTGCATTCGTACGAGAACTCCGTCGTGACGTGGCGCCCTTGCTTTCAAAGGAGTCATTTGATGGGCATCCAGCCAAAAGTACAGCTCAAGCTAGAGGTTTTGAAGCGACTGAGCCCGGAGAAAACATATGAATTAAGTGTATCGTAAGTGCCGCTTGGGTATACCGTTTCAGAATTAAGAAAAGCAAATCCGACTGAGGAAAGACCCAAAATTTAAACTACTTCCAGTACCTGCCCGAACAGTCATCAACTCAAAATATCACTTCTTGCTTCCTGGAACGTTCTTCCCCGTCAACATCTTGAAGAGTTTGCGAATTCCACTAGCAAGCTTCTGATCCTTCGCCTGCTCAGCGGCCGACTCGTTCTTCTGAGATCCCTGTTTGAGGACATGCTCTTGCACCATGTCGATGGCTGGTTGTATGAAAAACACGATGTTCATTTTTGTATCCTGATTCCGCTAGTAGCCAGCACAAACGTACCTTTATCAAGAGGGTCTACAATGAAGGCCAATAAGAACCTCGTTGACACTTATGAAGACATTCGAGACATACCAGACTTGCCCCCGGTGGGTTTAGTTTGATCACCAGCATGGGCCGGGCTTCCTCCATGACCACTCTTGGAAACCTTGTCCATGACGGCTTTCTTGACAAAATCCATGACAATTGAAAATCGAAGTGTTTGGGTAACGAAGGTGGAAGTGCAAGAAGGGATTTCGCTCTCGTTCAATGGTCAGAGCTGGCGTTTTAAAGGCGTTCTAGATCAGGGAGGACGGCATCCGAGATATTGGGCAGGCACCGGCAGTGCGTTTTTAAGCCTTGGCACGCACGCTGATCGAGGGAACCAATCCATAATAGGCCAACACAAGCGTCTCAACACCACGACACAAGGGTTCCTGAGGCAGTGCGTAGGTGTACGTGCCCTTTTGAAGAAGAACTTGGGATAGGTGGCAACTTAAGGCCGTGCTGCAAAATGCAAAAAGAGTAATTCGGGATGTTACTCATGGTTATTGACCCGCATGCCAAGTTGCCAAGAGAGATGACTGGACCGATCCGTTGAGGATCGAGAAATTTTCAGAGCGATGGCTTACATTCGACATTTGGGAGATGTTGAGTCTTGTGTAGTGCTGGTATTGAGGAAGGAAGTCATCGTTACCTTGATATGACATCAAGCTGTTCCAGCTTCCAAAGTATAAACAAGTCAACTTGGTGGCAATGTCAATGTACAAATACAAGTTCGAAATTGTATAGGATTGTAATGACTGATGTTGAAGGTCAGACCAATAAATCGGAAGCGCATGATTAGACATAACATATCCATGAAAACATGAAAAGAATTGGTTAATCCTGTTACATCAAAATTTAGTATGGACGACACGAAATGACATAAGGACCCACAAGCGTCATCCTCTGTCGTTCTGTCTTCATCTCCCACAGGCCCTTCCGGCTGCGCTTGAGACCAGTCAAGCACACGTTCTGCCCCAAAAAGTCGATGCGCCGAATCCCATTGGCGATCTCTTCCGGATCCCCACCGCACCTGCGTCGGAATACCGCACCCAGCATCTCGCGTTGAGAGTAAGTCAATTCCTCGGTGTAATACTCATGCTCCCCAATTGACCGCATCATTTCCTCGTATATCCCGAAAAGGATATCTCGGACGGTGATGCCGGTTGGTGCTGCTGCTTCTATTCTGACAAGCCCAGGTAATTCTCGGTGCCACAGATCCAGCCGCTGCACAGGAGGAGATGTCGCCAGCTGGTAGATGTTGCGGTTTGGCGGGCCATTCAAACATAAGAAGGATATTCCATCAAGTTCGGGAGAAAGCAGCAGGTCATGGCTGAGGGCACCGCGTCTGCGATCGGTGTGTAGAAGAAGAGGGCTCATTCTCAGAAACGGTTGTCGCAAACAGGGTGGTCCAGCTGATCAATATATTGAGCTGTGTGTCACATATCACAGTCTGGTAATGCACTCACACAAAAAACTCGAGCGAATGTTTTCAAGATACTTCCCTAAACCCTGCTTAGATGGAGGTCTGTACCTTGTCGCTCTGCAACTTCGTGGCCTCCGTATTAGGCGAAAGGGAAAGAAAGCCGCGGAATCAAGAAACCCGGGCGGGTGCCTTTGAGGCAAGTGGTATGAATGGGAAATGGGTGACCAATGATTGTGCAGATTGGATGTATGATGCTGAAGAGACCCCCGTTGGAATCTTCTCTGCCGAGCGGAGGTCGGTGGAGATGGAGGAGCTTCGAGAAAGTCATAGTCCGACTGTGACCGCGATCGGGATTTCGAGCTTGCAGATGGATGCAGGGACACACTCGAACGAAGCTGGTACGACCACCCGGGCTGGTAAACGGGTTGCGGATAGGGTGATGCTGACCAAAAACCGTATGGCTGGTAACTTTGCATCCAAGGAGAACAATATTGTCTGTAGAATACATGCATCAATTTACCTCCCATACCTCCCTGACGCGATAGACACTCACTCAAAAGGCCTAACAAGAAAGCATCAGTTAGTAATCCACTTGAGAAAATATCACTACCAACCTCATTGGGGAATAAGGAGCATAAGAATCAAAAGAATGCAGCGGAGTGTAAGCCATGGTCGTTATCGGGCTGCCAGTTGGGGACGAAAGATAAAGACGGTGGCCCAGAGTACTGCAGCTTTAAGTAGAATAGACGCATTGTTGAGTCGTCTGAGGCGCCGTATACACCTCTATAAGGTGAAAGACGCGAAAGAACAAAGGCAGTGAAGGACAAAAGCGGCCTTGTCAGGTTTACGGACCCACAACCCTAACCCAGTCCATCACACAACAGCGAACAATATTACCTCATATTCGTTTCATAGATATATTTCCGCAGGATAAGTATCAAGGCCAAAAAGCCTCATGTTGGATTTGTTGCTACCTTGGGAGGCATTCGGATCAGCAGTGGATGCGATTTGTTTGCTAATTTCCGGCATGAGGCGATAGCCAAGAAAGACAACCTCGAAATTATTCACAAGGTCGAACAATAGACATAAAATCGTGTTCATCATCCATGAGGGATTGCGAGGAAATCTGCCATGAAAGCACAAATGGATATCGCAAGACAAAAACTAGATAGCCGTTGTTGTAGGGAAAACGTGGACGATACAAAGAGCAAACAGGGACACAAATATCATGATTACACCTGCTTTCTCCTTTTCCGTGGACTTACTTCCGCGTCCCCGAACCCATCGGTATGTCCATCGCCCTCCTCGTCCTGGCCCTCGTCCAGACCCGCCTTCAGACCTTTCATTTTCCGCGTCTGCAGCTTCCCCAAATCCTGCTTGCCAACGTGTACCCGGCCTCTGAGGTCTCCCATCTCGTCCACCTCCATGTTCTTCTTCCTCTTTCCCAATCCTTTCTCTACATCCGTTTTCTTCAGCTTAGGCCGCTTCATGGCTTGTTTCAGCAACTCGGGATCGGCAGGTTGATGACGACGAAGAGCCAAGTTGAGTGACGGGCCCATTGGTGTCAATTCCACACGAGGTATCCGAGTTCCAGACGCAAGAAGCTTGATCGTATACGTTCTGATATGAACCTTGGGTAGGATGGACGTATCCTCGGGTGCCGAACGTTGTTGGTTGGGATACATGTTGACAGTGGCATTGTTGAGAGCGGAAGGTGTCGGTGCGCATGAGACACTGATAACATGCTCCAAACCTGGAAGACATATCGATTCGATTGCTTCGCCATTGAAGAAGTCAAGGAGGATAGATTTCAATTGAATGAAGCGCGGGTGTGTATCAAATAATTCTGAAGCGAAATGCATCAATGGTTTATGGCCTGGTGTTGATTTGGGCGTCTGAATGATGCTTAAGATGAGGAAGAAAGGTTACTGGTCGGTCCAAACATACCTTGAAGTCTGCCATTCCAACCCAACTTTCGACACCTACTTCCATCATATCCAGCACCTTCCCATCATACATTCTTACGAATGTCATTCCATGTGGACGCTTCTTCGTCGTCTGTCCGACTACAAACATCGAAGCATCGTTTTTGTCTGCCCAAAATTCTAGCGATTGGATTGACGTCGATGCAGCGTCGAAAGGATGGATCGGGTTCTTTTTGTTGAATGCAATTGCATTTGGGCGTTTCAAAGCCATCTGGAAAGCAAAGTTTAGAAATTAATCAACACTTATCACTCATGGCTACTAACGAGTTCCCGCATAACCGAATTCAAAACCTCTCCAGCGTGTGTTCCCTTCACAAAGATGGCTGTTCGAGGATCTTCAGTTTCTTTTGGAAGACGGGCATCCAGGGCTCGTTTTGAACGAGCATTTTTGGGTTTTCTTCAACAGATTAAGTGCTCTGTAAAGATAGAAGAGTTGAACAACCTCTGCTTACATTGTACGCAACATTTCAGGTTAGAGAGAGGCGATCAGAGGTCGAGCTCACTCGATTACAAAAAATAACGTTTGTGAGAAATGCGAACCAACGACATCTAAACCAAACAAAACGGATGTCCAGTTCAAAGCGCAACTACATACGCCGCCTAAAACAGAAAGACCTCAACTTTTCCAGACTCATCTCGACCGCTTGACCCACCTATTCTCCCGTGATCTTGCTGCCTCATCTATGTCCGTCGCTCTAACCATACTCCGAGCACTCCAACCTGGGAGTTTTTGGCTTCCGATCTTCTGTAGTCGGCTGCCGCAAATATGGCGACGTGGGTGCCCGCATATTGGCGTAGAGAAGCCATGGCAGTGGCAGTCATCCGATCTGGGGACTCAGGCTACAGCCGGCAGGAAGCATGAAAACACGTGCGCTACAGTCGGCCATTCCTCTCGCTGCACGAACCTAGATGTCTTTGACAAGTTCACACCAGATGCCATCGTCTTCAAACGGGGTTCTCTGCAATGTGAGTTGTGAGCGGCGCGATATCATGCCGCGTTCAACCTATGCGAACTCCAGAACAGACTTTTACCATATCCGTCGCCATCGCTAGTCCTAGGAACCCCTTCCGCCACAGGCCATCCTCTGCCCGAGCTGCATTCTTAGGTTAGTAGGGGTCGCTATCGTCCCTGTTGTCCTTCGACATATGCCAAACAATACTCTGGCGACACGTTTTGATCTTCCTAAAGCATCAAGGACTCTAGATCCTCCAATTTCTGTTCAGTTGTTGACCAGAAATCCACATGGGAACTGCAAATTTGACTTCCGATCTTCTTGCATGCCGCATTGACCTTTTGGAAGAACATGTCAGTTCGGCAGGGTCCGACATATCATACGGGCATGTACGCGCTGCGCGCAGAACGGCACGGTGTGGATGCGTGATGAAAAGAGTCATTCAACATCATCTGGGGGCTAATGTCTACTAACCCTTTCCAGCTGCTGGGCGATTCGGTCGCACATACTTATCTATGGTCGTCCACAACCTGATTATTCCATTGTGTGAAAGTGCACTATCAGTCTGTCAAATTGGGCGACCCTTTTGTTTTACTTCTCGGTGGCGGCTTGATTACAGCACAACCTTGCCTTATCTTCATCAAAAAAAATCAGTCCCTGTGCATTCCTGTGCAAGGGTTACTTTCATCTCTTGTCCGATCTCCGCATATGTCGCATCGTTCCCAGCCAAACCAAGTGACAGCGCACATCACAAGTCGCACTTGCCTCCAAAGTACTTACATATCTCACCAACGCAACCACCTCAAACCGCCAAACTCCGCGCCATTGGTGTTCCAGGTGTTAAAAATATCCTTTCCCCTTCAGTGCATAGCGCACTGTAATTACCTTCAGCCTAACGGCTTCTGGCAACCATCAGCGTTTCGAGGCGTTTCGTTGATTGAAAGCAAATCATGTGCTCAAGTGGATGCGGGTTGGCAGCCGTGTGGGAGTTGCGGTGCGCCACCCAGGCCTCTGCATATGTCCAAAGTACGATGGGTCGCAGAGCTGCTATATCCCCTTGCTTTGGAAATTGAGGAGCTCATCTGACGGCGACAGTTTCCCTCCACGTCAGGTTGGGCGGTATCTTCTCATGGCAGAATACTCCGTCGTCAAACCTTGGTAGAGATTTTACGTGGGCCCAAAACGACGTGGAGATGACCGAAAACCAAAACAAAGTGGCATAGTATCAAAGAAACGCGAGAAGTCCCACTGAACTTAGACGAGGTGTAGACTGCATTCCGGACTCACATTCTCCATGCCGGCCTGGAGATTATGCGCTCATAATACAACTTTTCTGTTATAACGATCTAATCACCGAAATCACGTCCAAAACGGACGTCGTTATTTGCCTTACGCGCCCATGTTCTTAAATGGTAGCATCCATGGTTAACAAACTCAGCCAAGAACAAAGCCAGTTCCTTGTCGGCGGTACAAAATAACCCCAATACTCTGGGTGGAATATACCACTTCTTCGGCACAGAGCACTTTGTGTGGTACGCTTCCCAGTGGCATGGGATACCGAACCTCAGGATTTCTCAGAAATCCCAAACAAAATTGACAGATCGAAACTGGATCGAAATGCTTCAGATCTCTTAAGTCATTCCCTTGAGTGATCAGGGCCATGACATCAGTCATTCAGGAACAAGCGTGCCGAGCGCCTTAAGGGGAAGGCGGGACATTCAAACCGATAACATGTTTGGTGCGTAACATAAATAATGGCCGTCTTGTTAAAAACAAATTGCTTTTGCTCCGAGTAAGATTGTTGACAGCCTGAGATCCGAAGACATACAAAGCTAAGTCGAAGCTAAGTCGTCCGATGGGGTTGCTGGTTGGCAGTGATAGACAACGATTTTGGTAATGAGTTATCTTTAGTGATAAGTTCGAAAGAGCCCTCTGAAGGTGAATATTCTCTATGAGAATCATTGAGAATACAGCAAATGGGATCTGTCTACAGAATTCACCACTTTCACAGCCATGATTTGGCTTGAATTTCGTTATTTGTTCGAGAGGTCTCTACCAAGCAACAGCAGCAAGAAAAACATTTATCGTCTCATCGTCCACTGCAATGACAAACTGCCCAACAATCAGAATCTCCTCAGACTTGCAGCTTTAGTCACTACATGAGACTCATCCGAGTCATGGATGAGAACTTACTCACTTCTTCAATGCTTCGAGCAAGGATCTGCAAACGCAGTTCGCCCTCGGACTACGGACGTAATGCAAGTTCATTCCAGGAGGCCATTCTCTTGAACTCCATATTCCAGAAAATTGTTTGATGTGAGCATGCTATGCCGCTGATCATGGGCACGCAGAGGAATGGCTAAAAAGTGACTGTTGCTCGCACGACCCCACATCATCTGATCAAAGATTTGTTTTGTGCCTCGCGTCTTTCGTCGGCTAATTAATATCTAGGTATATTTTTATCTTGCGTTAATTTGTCTATACAATGTCACCATAGCCCGAATCTTGTTTGTTCAACATTCGCATCGTGAATGTTTGCACGGACTCCTCGTCCAGGGACATTGTTCAATATCGGCTAGCTATACCCATGGATGCAAGCTAGAGTCCACCACATAAATAAGCCAATTCTTTCAACGATATCAACCCAAGTCCCCAATGTCTCGCCTTCTCGGTCTTTCGCGAACACTTGCCTTACTTCTGATCTCTTCTCTCGGTCTCGTATTGAGTGCGGATGTGGACGTAACGTTCAACGTTGCCAACACGGTCGTTGCTCCAGATGGCTTCTCTCGTACCGGGGTCATTGTTAATGGTGCTTTCCCTGGGACTCTAATCCAAGCCAACAAAGACGATGTCCTGCATATTGCCGTGAACGACCAGCTCACGGACCCAAGCATGAGGTCGGTCATCATGTTATCATTCACATATATCATTCAGACCAAACGGTGTTCAAATATGCAGGCGAAGCATTTCGATACATTGGCATGGGCTGGTAAAAGAAAACTGTCAAACATTCATGTTGCAACTTAGGCTGACTCTATGACGTAGTTCCAAATGAGAACCGCATCTGAGGACGGACGTATGTGACCCTTTGTAATCGATTCGTCTATTTGCCCTAATAGCTCTTAAGCCGCCATGGTCAATCAATGTCCTATTTCGCCAGGACATTCTTATACATACGATAGTTTGTGACGTTTGTATCCTTTATTGGGTCTCTGTGCTGACACCCTCCCCCATAGTACCTCTGAATGGTCAATCTGGGACCTTCTGGTATGTTGCATCTTCCCCCGTTCTTTCCTTCATTCAAATCTAGATTGTGTAACAGGTACCACAGGTTCGAGATATATAAATTGATTCTTTCACAGAGACATGCTCACAATGCCTGTTAATTATTCCTTAGTCACTTATCTTCACAGTATGTCGATGGCCTTCGTGGGTGAGCTTCGTCGTTTCTGTTACCTTTGATAGTCGTCATTTATGACTCATGGTCAGAGCCCTCGTCGTTTATGGTCAGTTCTTTTGCTCATGCACACTTTCCCTCTCTTATCGTTGACTCCTCAGATCCCGTCGATCCACACCTGTCGCTCTACGACATAGATGATGCCACCACAGTCATCACGTTGGCGGATTGGTACCACAATGTGAGATTCTCGCCCTCTCCTCCCGAACAGCCTCCCTACTCTCTTGCTAGGCAGCACCTGGAATGGAGGAAATATTCTTGCAAGGAAACGATGAACCGGTCAGTGATCACCACCTGGCATTGTTTTTAAAGAAAATGTTTATTTTGGTTCAGATCCCTGATTCCGGCCTTATCAACGGAATTGGTCGCTACAATGGGGGACCCCAGGTTGTTCGTGCTCGTGTCAATGTCATTGCTGGGAAGCGTTACCGGTTCAGGGTGATCAATATCTCAGCTTACGCCGCGTTCCGATTCTCCATTGAAGGTCATGCCTTGACCATCATCGAGGTTAGTTTTCATCAGTCGTCAACATTAAGAATACCTCACGATTTGGTTAGGTCGACGGTATTAGCCATGTTGCCCATACAGTCGACGGATTCGACATATACGTCGCCCAACGATACTCTGTCGTATTGAATGCCAATCAGCCCGTCGGAAACTATTGGATTCGCGGACCCATGACCCTCCAACACTCCAGCGACAACCCAAATCGTAAGCCCGAACTGTACTCCACCTTGACAATTCATGTTAGCTAAATATGTATGATAAGTTGACACGAACAATGTCTATGCTGTGCTCCACTATAGCGGTGCACCAAACGCTGAGCCAACGACGCAGGCGGACATGGGTCCTCAGAACCTTTTGCAGGAATATCAGCTGGCGGCGCTTGTGAACCCTGGAGCCCCTGGTGGGAATGCGCCCGCGGATAGGTCCATCGACTTGAACTTTGGCATGGATGTCACCAACGGTCGACTTATGGTTCGTCGTTATATCATGCAGGCACGTACACTGACACTCTTGATTTTTATTAGTGGGAGATCAATGATATTTCGTATCTACCCCCGGACCTACCCACACTTCTCAACATAATCGCTAACGGTTATTCAACTGAGAGCAACTTCACGACCACGGAACACACCTTCGTCTTGAATCCAAACGAAGTAATCGAACTTGTCATCCACGGTTCTCCTAACGGTGCTTATTAAGTCATGAATCGCTGTTGACTTGCTGACGATTTTGTGCAAAGGCCACATCCAGTAAGGTTTTTTCCTTTGAAAAGAAATCCGTTCACATTCCTTACACCTAATCATCTTTCCAAAAGCCCTTTCCAGTGAGATTTTCAATCCTGTTCAAAGATAATTGCAACGTCTTATGTGATTCATAGCCTACACGGTCACGCCTTCGATGTTGTTCAATCCATGCAAGGTCCACCGAACTATGTCAACCCCCCGCGTCGAGATGTTGTGGGCGTCTCAGGTATTTGTGTTGCCTTTTTTCTGTTGTTCGCGGCTCATGGCGGCAGGTTCGACCGTTATCATTCGCTTTAAGTCGGATAATCCCGGACCCTGGTATGTGGTCTCTTTCTTTTTTTGACCACTCATCATTATTGATATCATGGCACAGGTTCCTCCATTGCCGTACGTGAATCCCTTAAAATCTTATCGACCATTCCCTGTTGACCTCACATACAACTTTTGTTAGACATTGGTACGTATACGAACATCTGACCCGTATCTCGATCTAAAGTTTCCCCATTTTATGTAGACTGGCACTTGGAGGCCGGACTAGCTGTGGTATTCGCTGAAGCGCCCAATGATCAACGGAGTGGACCTAAGTCCCAGATCATCAAGCAGTCGTGGTTGGATCTGTGTCCTATATACAAGGCTCTTCCTGCTGATCAGCAGTAGAGTTCTGTGGGTAAGGATATGACATGGCGGCAGGCTGACATTGGTGGTTTATTTGCTCATAGAAATTATCAATGTCGTTGAAATGTGTATGTGAAGTTATGAAAAGATTGATGTTTTGTTGCCAAGGAACTTTTGAATTCTTCCACTTTGAGAAGCCCTCAGTTAGTCACTCTCTGGGTATCCTTAGGAACCTATTGCCCCATCAGCCATTCATCAGCACTGTACTAATACTACTTCTCTCTCTCTGCAAATTGGCACGAGCTTACACACGAGTAAGAGCACGAGCCAACGAGAATCACGGCTCACATGGGACCACCAGAGACTCGCATCTCCTTGACCAAAAAAAATCATCGCCGTACTTGTCAACCCACAATCAGTTTGGTAGGTTGAGAATATTGACTTCGTCAACTCGTGTCATCTCACCATGTCTCCAGCCCGTGAAACCGCCTACAACCCCCAACACCCGGATTAGCCTATGTCAATCGAAGAAAGCGGCCGCCACCATGTATGGGGCGGCAAAACGTGTCAGGTCTCATGTCAGCCCCGTCGTTGCGCAGCTCAACTTCGATCTTTGCTTCCTCGAAGGCCTCAAATTGAAGTCAAAACAACACGTATTCTTGCTCGGTAAACCGCCATACGGAGGTTTATTGCGGGGTTGGAAATGCGCGCAAGATCCTATCAAATATTTACTTGTACAAAAGCAGAACGCGCCGCTGTTAACTAGTTCAACACTACCTTCATGATACACTTATTCAACCACACCAACCGCACGAGCAGCCGCTGAATACCCAGCTGCCTTGAAGAATCTCTGCAGCACTTACTCTCTTTGCGGGCTTGATTGCAAGGCACGATCTGAGGAACGCAACGGTGGGCGGAATGTCCTTCTCTGATAACTTTCCGCTTTCCGTGAGTAAACTTTCTAACTTCCCAACTATCTCGGTTGCGACGGAGATGGGTGAATCGATATAAGAATCAGAGAAGAGTGGGCTTCCGGTTAAGAGGTGATATGCCTTTCGACAATGGTTAGTCTTCCATAGATCAATACCCAAAAATATTGACATACGGTGCATCCTAACATCCATATATCGGATTTGTGATCAATCCTTTCTCCTTTGAGTGCTTCCGGGGGTTGAACGTTCTTCGGACCGCCCAACCTCACAGCACCACCATTAGAGCCTGCTAGAGTACACATCGTTTGGTTGAAGGCTTTGGGGAATTTTGTTGAGCCATACCATATGCGTAGTTGCTCAAATAAAGTTGCGCGCAAATGATATCGTCTTTTGGCGAGTCCCAAGTGAAGCCATTGGGGAACGGCTGGCTTTTGACAGAGGAGTATGTCACACCATCGCTGCCGACTGTTTTCTCTGCTCTCGTGCTGGGCGACTTTGCGAGTTCCCTCCGAATGTCATCGCCTGCCTGTATAGACCAGAAAAGAAAATTGTCGGCCGTCACAGCTTCGAACGCGACATAAAAAATAAGGGTTGGTGGTGATGCATAACAATAGAAACTACCTACCACCATGGACTATCTTTTCCTCGGCGAGACCGCCAAGTCTTGTCGATATGTCGCCCACGATCTTTTGGACACTGTGAAGAAGTAGATATTCCCCATCGTAAGTATTGCTGAGGCGAAGATTCTCCACTGAAGGTCCTAATACACGAAGGACAAGGCAGAGATGCCTTTTGCCTTTGGAGTCGTGTTCGTAGAAGTCACTCAGGATCTCGGGAACGCCGCTTGGTACGTTCTTGACTGGCCCAAGAAGCATTTTACGTTCGTTGGCGCCCGTTGAGTCCTCCGTCGCTTCAACCGTAAATATCTTGATTGCTCCGTATCGACCTACACTGTCGAGTGCGAGCCAAGTGGAAGATCGCGGGCCCCATCCCAGCTTACGAGTTATTGTCCATCGACCGTTGTCGAGGGTTTGAGAAGGTTGAGCAGGAAAATAGCCTGCGGGAGAGTCAAGTTGCTCTTCAGTGAAAAGTGACATCGCGGATGTTGGAATGGAAGTGAGCTCTAGGCTTGTTCTCGTATTTCAGGTTTCCCTCGCATCAATAGATCTTGTTGCGATGATCCATGTCGAGTTCATTGCTATGCAGAAAGTCTGTAGCATCAACTGCCACAGGAAGGCTGTGCATGAAACCATACAAATCGGACTTCCCGTTAATCTTATCTTATGCTATCAGACGCTGCCAAGCCTTTGTTTCGTCCGTTGGGAGACACTGATTGGTGGGATTACTATGGTGTTCACTCCACACCGCTTTGAGAACCCATTGACCGAGTGCAACGAATGTCTTGGGACGGTCACTAAAGGGCAGGGTAGATGTCCATTACAGCCGTTTTCAATGTAAAATTATGGGAGCCAGGCGCTGTCAGGGTGGTCCACCGGGGAATTCGGGCGCTCAGACAACGAGGCCAAGATAATGATAGAACAGGGAAGAGACAGAAAAAGAAAACCAGTGCGAAGTGTAAGACTGATTAGATTCGATTCAGATCACAGCCTTTTGATATCGATAGGTCCCGGCATTTCTTGCTTGTTTATGATTTGTTTGGTGTGCCCAAAGCTTCCTTGACCTTCTCAAAGGCAACCAAAAGGGCGGCAAGAGTTCGAGCACCTACTTTTGAGTTTTTTTGCGGTCGGAAAGGGCCTCCTTTCGTTCAGAACCTCAGATACGACCGAATTTTTGGCATACATAAACAAGCAGCGTAGTCTGGCCTGTTGTTTGTCTCTGTCTCTCTCCCCTGTCTTGTAATTATCTTGGCCTTGTTGTCCGAGCGCCCAAAAATCCCGGTGGACTACCGTGACAGCGCCAAGCCCACCCCGAGGGCATTATGCCATGGGTGTCATTACTATTGTACTTCCCGATAGTGCGCTCGAAAATGTACAGAACAAGCCCAAATGAAACGTGTACGAGTTATGAATTGAATGGGTAGTCACAACAGATTGATGGTCGGGCGTCGTTTATAGCATACCGAAGGGATGAATGAGGCGTCCTCGACTCACCCTATGTAGTAACCCTGGCATGGCATCAACATCACCTAGCGCTTGTGGTGGGATCAACATAACGGCATCGAAATTCCTTAATGGAGTACACCTTGTGAATACATCCGTACTGTCATTAGTTCGCACAACATCTACTAAGATCCTGACTTCTAAGACCAAAAGACAAGTATGACTCAAAGGTTAGTAATTGGCAAGTAATTTGTGGTGAACTTCTTCACAGCTTTATTTTTTTCTACAATGGGGGAAGACAAGTGCCGTTGTATCCTGTGAGCTACCGACTGAGTGGTGAACATGTGGCTGATCTTTGGAATCATCAAACTCTGTTGACCGTCGCACCCGTTTGATTCCTCACGGTGAATAAAATTGTGCGGATAATGATGTAAAGGGAGGCGGTTGTTGAAGGGTAAGGTTGGCCAAGTACTTCTTGGCTCATCACAAACGTCAATTGCATCGCCCCAGTCATTCAGTTTGCATTCAATGTGGTGTACCTTGCGGCGGCCCGTGTAGAACGTGTCGATAACTGCTGCATAGTAGGCTATGGATTAAGTGTTTCGATGACAACGTATAGGGCGAATACAGAGTTCATCTCACTTCGGAATCCTCTCAAACACAACTCAAACAGGCCAATCCTACCACTTAAAAACGCGACTTTTTCAAAGTAGAATGCTCAGCCGTTGCTACCCATCTCCCTTCCTCAGCGCTGGTCGCTGTCGAGTACACCCATCCGTTAACTTAAATTTAAATCGTGCTATACCATCATGCGTTTCTTTTCGTTCTTCGCTCTAGCCTGTGCTGGTCTCCAGGCTGCCTCCGCCCTCCCTGTTTACAATCCCGTTAAGTATGTGATGCCACTACGTTAAATTTACACAGTGCTGACGGGGCTCTATAGTGACCATGTTGCCCGTGACGACCTATCGACCGTGCTCGGCGTGTCCTCCCGCGACATACAATTCCTGGAAGCGCGTAATAAGAACAAAGACACCCACAAACATGTGCCCCCGCCGCCTCCTGCCGTCACATTTGAGAAGAACAAAAACCTCCCTCACGCGGCGCACGGCGCCTTGGATAAACTCAACCTTCATTCAGACAAACGAAAGAAGGTTGAAGATTATCATAGGAAAGTGGTTGAGGACCACATGAAGACTATCCCAGGGGCGCACCACGCTGTCATAAAGTAAGCTTTCTTATCGCGGCTATGTATTGGTGTATGCTCAATGTCAATCAATGTAAAGTAACTTGGCCCATTCGACGGGATCCAGAGATCCGCACATCCATATCAGCGCAACCATCCACGACATCCACGGCGCCGTCATCGGTGCACCTAGACGTGGAAATCCCGCCATCGTAGATCCAACACACCATATCTACGTAAACAAGGACCACCCAGCAGACGGATACAAGAACCTGCCGATAGAATACACGAAGGCCGTCTACAAGAAACGGAAAGCTGAGGGTAAAACGCCGGGTACTGTTTGAGATTGATGCAGAAAGTGTTTCGGCCAGTCGATACGAACCAAGTCTCTGATGAAACACTGTTGTATTGTATTATACCAGCACTTAATAGACTTTGATGACAACAGAATATCAGATAGAGTTCATGTAAGACGACGATGGAACTGGGTGGGTATTTAATGCATTGCTCTGTGTCTGTACTACTTGCGCGACATACATGAATCAATTTCTGAGCGAGTGGTACCATGTATGCTATGGATACTCTGGGAGAGAGAGAATATTGCGGCCCCCAGGTCGGAACGATTGGGATTCCAGAGAGCGGCGAAGGCTCGGGGCTGTGGAATCACAAAACGGATTATTGTCGGGCAACACGGGTACAAACATATTTCGATTATCATGTACTCGTATGTTCTTCATACGTAGGAGAAATACATGAGTAGGTTACTGTGTCGTCGTGTCACCTCAGCTCCGTTCTACGCGTGTACTGAGAATATCTATGTTCTTATAGGGACTGTAAGGAGAGATTTGATCTGATCTCAACACAACAGTTGACTGCTTATCTCTTCATCTTGATTCAGACCCAATCTTTTTATGTCAAGTAGCTCCGACTTAGTTCCGGTCAAGGCTCATCCGCTTGAGCCAAACCAGTGATTTGGGTGAGCAAGCAGTAGCTCGAGAGCACTTCCTATCAAATCTGTCCTACAAGCCTACCAGCCTGCGTGGTTCCGCAAATCCTTCTTCATCACAGCATCCAGTGGTGCATACACATCGTCTGTGGTGTTGTAGAAGCAGCCGAAGCAACCCTGCTACTGCGGCGAGGGCTGTATCCGCTCTTGCGGGGGACAGGGGAAGGCTCGCTGGGAGGTCCGACTTTGTGATACTTTGTAAGTATCATCTACCTTTCTGTGCACATTACGGTCCCGGAGAGAAACAACGTATGCGCCCAGAGTTTGTATGTGTTTGTTCGGGCCAAAACCCACAATGTATGCGCGCTTCGCTCGCAATGATGACATCGATCCCTCTCCCAAGCCATGGCCTCTGCACCCCTGTCCCTCCCCGGCCCTACGATTCAAGACTCTCAACAGGAATGGGTAACCCGGCCGACCCCCGCCACCCCCGCCACTCCCCCCTGACCTGCGGTTGGAAACGAGAGGTACAACACACCTAGCCCCTACGAGATCGAGTCGCCACCTCATTTCGAGAATCCGCTCATTGCACCGCGGCCTCACAGACTCGATCCATCCATCCCAGCGAATGTACGTGTCTTCTTTGGTAAGTAGGTAGTCCGGAGTGCTGATGGTATTTGTAGATGGCACGGTCACTGGATGATCAGATCTATCAACAACGACAGCAACCCCAACATGCATCAGTCAACTACACTCCTGGCTTCTCTGTTCCCGCACCGCCTCCTCCTCCCCAACAACAACAGCAGCAACAAAACTGGTCTCCGTGGGCACACTCTAGCACAGCCACACAGAACACCAATTACCCCCCACCACAAGCCGCCGATCTCGCCCAATCCATGGCCAACCTCGCTCTACACCAATACCCCTCATATTCCACCCCGCCCACCTCAAAGCCCACATCTCCACCTCCCCAACAACAACCACCATCCATACCATCCTTGACGCCCCCCCTGCCGACCCTCTAACAGCCAGTGACAGCCGCCAACGCCCTCCATTCCCCCACCCACAACCCCGCACTCAAGATCGCCTGGCGCAGGGACGTCTTCTTCGTCATCGAGCGCGGCCAACACGCCCCCACAGGCACCGACCCGCCCATCCGACCCCTCACCATCCCCGACCCCGCCATCGCCCGCCTAGCCCACATAGCCGTCCCCCTCGCCCTCCAACTCGCCAACTCGTTCAATCCGGGGCAAGGCGGCACAAATATGCCGGTGTATATAGCGGAGGCGATTGGGATGAGGGTGACGTCGACTGCGACGGGGCGTTCCCGGAGTACGTCCGGACTACGAGAACTGCAACGACCACGCCCATGCACGCGAGTCTTTCGGGCGCGGCGCGAAGCTCGGAGTCTCTACCGCATGGGCATGGCGCGCCTCCTCGGCCAGCTCTCCCTCCCATCCTCCCCGACTCTCGCCCTGCCTCTCCTCCACTGCTTAGCCACCTAGCATCTCTAACCACCCCGCAACCCGCATACGTCTACGCGCCGAATTCACCCAAATCACCCTCCCGCCCTCCTCTTCGCCCCCTTCATCCCCCAAACCCAAGCTCGAGCCCCACCCGGAGGTGGCAAACACCTCTAGCGCGGCCTTCTGCACTTTCCGGCGGCGCAGGACAAGTTGGGCCACGCGTACGAGTTGGCGGGCCGTTCCCGTTCGAGCCGTTGCTGAGCGTGCAGTATCATATTATTCGCTCGCGAGTCAGGGGGGAGGTGGGGCGGATGTGGCGTTGAGCAAGTGGTTTTTGTGCGGGAGTGGCGGGGCGGCTGATAGTGCGGGAGGGGGAGGGGAGGGGGGGAATTTGAGAGGGTGAGGCTTGCGTTGACGTTCGCGGACAAAGCTGCGGGGAAGGGCCTGCCGAGCGCGGAGTCTGCGATGAGGGGTTACTATACTATGCAGAATTGGGCGTGGGCGGGCCGAAGGCTCTCAGAGCCGCTCTAATGTGGCATTTTCGTGTACGTCTCCTCTCTCGTCCTCTTCGTCTTGTAACTTGACAAACGTTGTACATAAAGGCGAGGGAACACGGCAACCCAGACGCCCCCGCGCGCCTTTTCATCCCCTATCCGCATCGACCGCCCAGACCCTCCCCCCAGGAACGCGACACCATCAGCATCGCGGAGACCAAGCTTGTGCACCGGCGCACGCTCGGAAACGCAGCCGCTGAGCCCGCCGTGGGACAGACGTTCCCCGCTATCTATCAAGGAACAAGAACAAGCTCAGGCGCAGCAGCAGCAGCAGGGACAGGGACAAGGCAGGGAGGGGGAAGGAGAGTGGGCAGGTGGGTGTTGTGGTGGGTGTGATCTGTGCGGAAGTTGGAATGGAAGAGCTTCAGGCTTGTTTTTGTATTTCAGGTTTTCCCGGCAACCATGAATCTTGTTGCGATGATTCCATGTCGAGTACATTGCTAAGTATGCAGAAAGTCTGTAGCGTGCACGAAAGCATACAAATCGGATTTGCACTTGATCACATCCAAAGCACACTGAACACTGTCAGACGCTGCTGAGTATCATCCGTTGGAAGACACTGACACTGATTTGTGGGATACTATAGTGGACATTCACACCGCTTTGAGAACCTATTGACGGAGTATAAGGAATGTACTTAATGGGACGGTCACTAAAGGGCAGGGTACAATTGGGGCACACAGCCGTTTTCAATACGAAAATCTGCGAGCCAGGCCTGTCAGGGCTACCGGGGATTTCAGGCGCTCAACACAAGGCCAAGATAATAACACCACAGGGGAGGGAGAGAGAGAGAAAACCAGTGCGAAGTAGCGCATTTTTTGAAACGATAGACCCCGGCATTTTCTGCGTTTTGTAATTTGTTTTTGCTTTCTGGAGGTTTACTTGACCTTCTGGAAGGCAACCGCAAGGGCGGCAAGAGTTCGAGCACCTGCTTTTGGGTTTTTCGCAGTCGGAAAGGGTTTCCTTTCGTTCAGAACCTCAGGTACGACCAAATTTTGGCATAAACAAGCAGCGCCTAGCATTACAGAAACGGCTGTGATCTGACTCAGTCTTATTCCGCTACTGCCCACTCGGTTTGCGTCTCTCTCTCTTCCCTGTCTGTCTCGTTATTATCTTGGCCTCATTGTTTGGGCGCCCAAATCTCCGAACCGTACAGCGCCAAGCCCACCCCGAGAGCATTATCCCATGGAAGGACGTGCTATTGTGCTTCCCGAGAGAGCGGTCCAAAATGTCCGGAGACAAGCAAGAGACAAGTCTAATTGAAACACGTACGAGTTATGAGGTAGTTGACCACACGTTGATGGTTAGGCGTCGTTTGTAGCGTACCGAAGGTATGATTAAGGAGTCCTTGACTCATCAGACCTCCCTGAGATCAACGTCACCTGGCGCTTGTGGTGGGATCAACATAACGGCATCCGAATTCCTTAATGGAGTGTTCGATTGGCCACCTTGCGACTACATCCGTACGGTCAGTCTTTCGGTGAACTTCTTCACAGCTCGGAGCTTTTCACAATGCGGGGAAGATGAAGTGCCTTTGTATTCTGTGGGCTACCGACTGAGTGGTGAAAGAACATGTGGCGGATCTTTAGAATCATCAAACACGGTGAACTGATTTTTGCGGATAATGATGTAAAGGGAGGTAGGTACCTTGCGGCGGCGTGTAGATAACTGCTGCAGAGCAGGTTATGGATGAAGGGTCTCGATGACAACGTGTAGGTCGAATACAGAGCCATCTCACTTCGGAATTTACTCACTCAACCACAACTCCAACAGGCCAAACCCACCAACTAAAAGAGAGGCTTTTTCAACGAAGAATGCTCAGCCTTTACTGCCCATCTCCCTTCCTCAGTGCTGGTCACTGTCGATACACCCACCAATCAAGTTAAATTGAAATCGTGCCATACCATCATGCATTTCTTCTCGTTCTTTGCTCTAGCCTGCGCTGGTCTCCAGGCTGCCTCTGCCCTCCCTATTTCCAATCCCGTCAAGTATGTGATGTCCCACTACGTTAAAACTTCACACCGTGCTGACGGGCCTCTGTAGTGACCGTGTGGCCCGTGATGACTTATCGACCGTGTTCGGCGTGTCCTCCCGCGACACACAATTCCTGGAAGCGCGTGGCAAAGACGAACACGTACATCCGCCCCTGCCCACCCCGTATCATGGCTCTGCAGTTGCAGAGCACAAAGCCAACAACGATCACCATTCGGTGGTGAAACCAATCACGGTTAAAGATATTCATAGGAAAGTTGTCGAGGACCACATGAAGACCATCTCTGGGGAGAAGCATGCCAAGTAAGCTTTCTTATTGCAACTGTGTATTGGTGCATGCTCAATGTCGATCTGAAGGGTCCATCACTGAATTATTGAAACTCCGGTTTGGCCACCTACGAGTTTGTTGCCGCGTTTTGACCACCTTGCAGCAGCTTGTAGCCACCTGTGAGGAGTTGGTCAGATCACGTAGACAGTGTATGGTAGATAAATGGAGGCACTCAATTCACGAGAACAATACAAACTTATATTGCGCCGGTCTTGCCATATGAGTGAGCTGCCATGTTGGCAATAAACCCGCAAGATCACTGCAATTTTGACGATGCCGCTTCACAAGAAAACAACAAACTTACATTGAGGTTTTTCAAACCTACAAGCAATGTTCACGCTGGGAATAGGTCACAAGGCCACCGGCACGTCTGCAAAGCCTGATAACAATCCTGAGGGGGAAGCAAGAATGTCAGAAAAACGTGAGATTTTGGCAGTCCGTTAGGAACAGTCATTCTATAGAAAGTGGAATATCTATCTAAGTACTTGCATCAGGAAAAAATCAAATTTGTCATAGTTCGTCGGTTAACTATGTCCCCCTGTGTTGCCTGGATTGCGCATCGTAGACTGGACCGACGGAAATATTGTTGTCGGGAGACGGCTTGCAGACCGATATTGAAAATAGTGAGCTACCAAGCATTGGGGATCATATCTCATGTACCTGATAGTTTGTAAGTACGGATTTATCGGCCACATTGGCAACAAGCTCCTATAGATCACTATGCCGTGCAATGAGCTGCAACGAACGGTTTCTGAAAATATTTGGCTTGAATTCATGTACAAAAAATTTTGTGACGGCCAACTACTTAATTTGAGAAAATGTATCTACATGAATGTACGGATTTAAGAAAAATTGCTCAGCTTTGTCCAAAACATTGTGTGTTGAGAGGGACTTGTCGATTGTCCTGCCGCATTTTGCCATGAGATGGCAGCCGAGAACGAGCTCGTGAATGGAAACAATCTCCGCATTGCGGCGGTGATTACGGGTGCTGCATTTGACGATGTGCATGCCAGTCAGAGGATTGGGACGGCCTAGTGGCGTAAACCACTCGATGTTACGCAAGGGGATGAGCAAGCCTGCCCAAATTGTGGGGGAAGGTCAAAAACGACGCAGACTCGAGCTGGACAAAGACCTGCAGTGATTATACGTCAGTTTCTTGCGGAATTGTAAGAGATAAAGGGAACGCACCTGCAAATCCCTCACCAGCTTGATAGGCATCTCTGTCCTCAATGACTAAAGCTACGTCGAATTGTCCTGCGGTTTCGCGTTTTTGGCCTCGAGCTGGAACTGCTGGCATGGTTCAAATCCGGTTTGTTCTTGTCTGATTGCTTAGATAGCGGTTTGGTGGGAGTGTGAGTACGACTTGTTGATAGGCGTTGAATTGGTCAAGCATGTTGGGACGGATCAAGGATGGCATGGCCTCGCACAAATAAATGGACAGGGCAATGACAAAATCATCTGCACCAAATTGCAAGGAGAGGTGGTTGAGAGATAGGTTGCGGAAAGGTGGCACCTTTGCGACTTCCCAAGATGTTGCGTTCACAGGCACAGCCAATTCATGATCGAGATCAACCATGTCCGTGGTTTGTTCTTCATCATCATCGTCCGCATCCTCGATCTCGTCTTCAGCACCTGCCTTCAGAGAACCTGGCAGTGTCTCAGCCAACCACAAAAGGTAAGCATCCTTCATCCACATAGCCTCTTGACGCTGAAGCCACATTGCCATCTGTTCTATATAGTCACATCATGTGACATTTGTTACTCGCCCGGTACGCTGCCTTTGCAAAGTTGATGTGGAGATGTTCAGGGGACTCGGAGTTGTAGCCATCGGCGCTACCAAGGGAATGGATGCTTTCAACATAATGGAGGATGGCATGGAGCTTAGGTATGTTAAAATGCTCATGGATTCCGAGCTTGACAAATACATCCTTATTTTTGTGGAACATTTTCAGGCAGTTTTTGAGCTTGGTAAGGGTTTTTGATGTGTGGAGTTGGAACTGGGAAAAATAGATGAAGTCTAGAAGCGCTCAAGCCACAGTGAGCACCTCCGGGCATACAGCTCCAGCCAAAATTCCTATAAATATCTTCTCTATTTCTTTATGTTCAGATCCTGTCCACTGCGTCACAAACGATATACCTTTCTTGAAGTGCCGAAGGCCTGGATACGAAGACATCGCCTTGAAGCATGCGTTGACCTCCACCTTGCCAATTACTTGTGTGCACCATTTGACAAGGTGGTCTTTGAACACACCTTTGTGAAGTTGATGAAGGATATCGGGTGTGAAGCATCCAAAGATGTTACAATGAGGTAAGTTGTGCCAGAAGGGTTGGTAAATGGCGCACAGACCATATTGATCAGTTTTTGCAGGATCTCCTCCTTTCTGATGCTCCTCAAGGATTTTGAGTGTCAAGGTCTGGTCCCGGCAAAGCAATTTCACGTAATCTCCACGAGTTTCTGGGCTGACGGTACACCTTGGACAGTGATTCTCCATACAGCATCCCACGAGGCATTGCTCCGGGTAGTCGGCGACATAAGCGGCAAGAATCAGGTAGAAAAGTCTTCCAGATTTCACGTTCGGACACCATGTCCGACTGGGCTCGGTAATTCCTCGGTAATTGCATATTGTGACCACATGGTTCACTCTTGATCCCCAACCATCACCTTCTCGCTTCCCCCTCAACTGAGTCTTGAGCTAGTTCTCTCAATGTTGTCTCCTGCAAAAAACCTTGAATCTCCTGACTTTCCTGCTCCTATCAGGCTCTGGGGCCTGGCATTTATAAGGTGAGCACTTTCCTTTCAACACTCAACAAGTTTACTATCTCTAATATTTCTAATACCAAATTCAATAGCAACAACCAAGCCAAGAATGTCCATCCATCAAACCTATGGTACACTCACTTCTCTGTTTTGAATTTGCTTGTTTACGCACCATTATAGCACAAGTTGCCATCTCAAAGCCATCCAAGACGTCAACTCCAGCGGCAAATTCCTCTGGTCAGTCTGTTGCTGTGAATTCTAACAGGCAAGACAAGGGTCAGTTTATTTTTTATTGTTTACCATCATCTTGCTGATAGACCTTACAAAACAACTCCACCCGAGCTCCTCGTGAAAGATGTCCCTCCAAGAAAGTCCTTGCCGTCCGTGAGTTGTTTTGTCAAAGCCATTCAAATTTTTAATGACATCCATCTTAGGTCATGAGCAGGAAGCGGCAGCACACCGTCAGGAATTGCTTGAGGCCAACCGCGCTGAGAGAGCCAAAAGGTCTGAACGCAAGCAAAACAAGGCCAATGGCATTGACAGGCCAGCACAGAGCGTTGACAAGGAAAGGCCCAACAACGCTGTATGTCTCCTTTTTCTTATCTAAGTAAGATTCATGCTGATACTTCCAGTTTAGAGTCTGTTTGGATGGCATAATCAGAATTGATTATGATTTTAATGGCTGTCGGACATTTCTGCCGGTTGCCAAATTGAGCGTACCATGTCACGCCGTCCTTATCAAGTGATCTCTGGTCGATCATTGTTGTTCTCGCCTCCCTTCATGCCTCTGTCTACAGGAGAGATACGGCAGCGGCAGCTGATAATGGCTGCCGCGTATATTGTCAATGTTATTGGTATTGCTACTACACTGTATGCCTCTCCCTTGTACTGGAAACAAGACTATCATACCTCAAAGTTAACGGAGCAGATTGGTTGAAGAGTTGAGATACGGCCATCCAGATCGTATTCAAACAGAGCTTGGAATGTGTTTGCATGTATTCCTGGCCCTGGTAGAAGAGCTGCGGTCACTTTGCAATCTTCAAGACTCCAAATATGTCACTCTCAAGGAACAGGTTGCTATCTTTCTGTACATGTGTGTTACTGGCCTATCAATCACGCATGTTGGCAAGAGGTTTCAATGCTCAAACAAGACCGTTTCAAAGTATTTCTTCTCTAGATCAATAATATAAACTGGCCTGATTTATCTCCTAGATGTTTTCAAAGAGTCCTTAATGCAGTTTCATCTGGGCCCTTCTACAAAAAATATGTTTGCCCTCCAAGCATAAATGATCCAATACCAGAGTATCTTTGCCAACCAAAATTCAGCCCATGGTTTTTCCATGGCTATTGGCGCAATGGACGGCACACATATTAATTGTTGCCCCTCAGCCGAGGATTGTCACTCAGCCCAGAATCGCAAAGGTGGTGTATCCCAAAACTGCCTTGCCTGTATTTCCTTTGCAATGAAGTTTGTCTACTTCATCAGTGGATGGGAAGGTTCAGCTGCGGACGCCACAATGTATGCACACTCCCGCCTTGTTGATCTTACAATTCCCGCTGGAAGATTTTATCTTGCCAATGCCGGATTTGAAATCTGTGATTCCCTCCTGGTTCTGTATCGTGGCGTGTGCTATCACCTTGCTGAATGGGGACGAGCTGATACCAGGTATGTATTGGTACACTTATATGTGTATGACATATTCAAATATTTCTCCAGGCCTTCAAACCGTGAAGAGCTTTTTAATTTGCGTCATGCTTCTGCCCGCAACATTGTCGAGCATATTTTTGGAGTCATGAAAAAGCGCTTCGGGATACTCACTCAACTGCCTCAATTTTCAATGGACGTCCAGGCCAAGGCTCCACCTGGTCTTGCAGCAACTCATAACTTTATTGTAGACCATGATCCCAGCGACATTGAGGAGTATTTCAATGATAACAAGGATGACTTTGATTCTAATCCTGGGCATCCTCGAGAAAATGAATTTGGCTCATTAGCAGGCGGGGCAGTCACTCAGGCAGAGAAAGATCGGGCAACGGCAAAGAGGGATGATATTGCGCAGGCAATGTGGGACAATTACCAAAGGGTACTACAGATGAGAGAATAAAGGAATATGTAAAGAGTGTAATGTAGTAAATGATAGAAGATTATTGCAATGAGTGAGGGTGAACAAGAGGAGCAATGTTGCCACGCCATCAGAAAACAATAACACCTAGTCTCTCGAGTTGAGTGCAAACCCACTCCTTGCGGACATTGGGCTCGGTGAGGGCAGAGTAAATCTCAGCCGCCGTACGGTCATTCCTTAGGAAATTAATCAGCGCAACCAGCTCGGTAAGGCTCAGCCAATTGGCTTTAAGACGCTGCGCGGCAGTGACGGTGTTGGTTTGGCAGACGGGGGAAGGAACAACGGCGGGTGCTTGGGGGGCAAGAGCAGCTGTGAAAGCAGTATTGAAGCCGGCAAGAGTGTTGGACATGCTTTGCAAAGCCATCGCGCCCTGTGATACTCAAACACGCTTAGATGCAGAGTGGGAAGAGGTGGCAGCTTTGCGTGCCCGTTTGCGCAAGCCAGAGCTAGAAGGTGGAGTCTATTGAGAGTTCAGATAAAAAGTTGGAAGGTGTATTTTTTAACAAATGCCTACTTTGTCGTGGTCCGAGTCCTCGACATCTTGAGGGTCCAATGACATTGGGGGGTGGAGGTGAACTGGGAGGGGGCGGGACTGAAGGAGTGCTGGTGTTGTCAGAGGTGGCAGTGGGATGAAAGACGTTGGAGCCCGCAGCGGTGGAGGGCATGATGAGCGCAACTTTGTTGAAGTGCACCCAGCCCTTATTCCTCTTGACATAATTGTCCCAAGACAAAGCAGAGTCTACAGTGATGCTAGCCACCCGTACTATTGTCCCAGACCCAGCCTGAGACAGACTGGATTGCACGGATGATGCGGTTGATCTTGCAAAACTATCTGATTGTCAATAATCTATTATGATCAGTAAATATCGGAAGCCTACCGCGGTCCACTTGTTCTGACAGGTTTTCACGGTCTTGACGGCGCCCCTCTCAATCAGAGGGGCAAGGTGGCTAACAGCCCGCTGGAACATGGCCATTTTGAAGTTGCCTCCATTGCCAGCTTCCGCCACATGGTCAACAAGAAAGTCCACATAGGCAGTTTCTTTGGCAGAGGTCCAGACAGCTCCAGCAGGCATTGCAGAGAGTTTTAGGGGAGGAGGTGGGGGTTGAGATGAAGAAAGGAGGCGTCCATGAACGGGTTTATAGCGTTGGAAACACACGTTCAGTGCAAGGCCAGTGCATATTGCAAACATGTCGCGAATAGCAGGGCATCTAATCAGCTGTGACAAGTACCAGATTTGGACGGCGGCAGGGTCCGGCTGCCTTCAAAAATCATAATCAATTATGATTATGCCATCCAAACAGACTCTTACATCCCAGGCCGTTCGCACAAAGCCTGCTGCTCAAAAAGCGGCTTTAGTTCAGAGGCAGGGCAAGGTGCCGCCTCCTACTCCAGCATGGGTCCAGCGATTGGAGTTGCTTGCATTGAAACCGGCCGCCACCAACACATCTCAGCGACGCATCTCAGAACAACACTCTCCATCTCCAACTTCACCGGCATCTTGTTCTAGACCACGTCATTGGTCCTGCTCCCATTCTTGCTTGCGCTCTTGTTTGCGTTTGCGCTCTCGCTCACGCTCTTGTTCTTGCTCTCAGTCTTACCCCAGTTGTGGTCGCATCCAACGCTCTCCCTCCTTTGAGAACAACTTTGATGGGGATGTACAAAACAAGAGTTATTCTCATTCCTCTTTGCCAGCCACCAGCATCAATGGTCACGGGAAGCGTGCACGCTCGCCACAGGCTGACACTGTTGCCAAAATTTCTGCCAACTTTGTCAAGGCCCAGAAGGTCACGGAGGGTGGTGGAAGACCCAAGGCGTCGGATTACAACGAGGTTGCCAAGGAGGTCATTCTCACAGCTGCCGCCATCTATTGCTGCCTCATCAGCACTTCAAACGCTTTTCCTAGCCCATCTGAAGAGGCGGAGATGATCAAGCAAGCCTGGGACCGTGCCAATGAAGACACTGCTCAGAGAATTCCAATTGCCCTTTCTCCCCTTATTGCCAAAATGGTAAGCCATTCTTATTCATATCTTCTTGCCCTTTTCCTTGCCCTTTATTTTTTTTGTTTAGATATCCGCCTGTGGCAGTCAAATCCGGAGCAAGGTCAAGGCTTGCGTAGTGATGTATGTGGAGACCCTGTACGGCTTTGGGAGCGGTCGTGGCAAGTCCATCATCAAGCAGAACTGCAAGCTTGCAGAGGAGCTGAAGCATAACAGTTCTGGCTATCTTTACAAGGTATGTTTTTGTCATTCATCTCATCAACTTTCTAATATGATCATATATAGAATTTCGACAACAAATCTGGTCTATACCAGCACCCAATCATTCAGAAAATCACAAATAAAGTTTGGTTTAACAATCCCCGTGATGAAGGCATTGTCTATGTGGATCTCTTTGATCCTATCTCAGTGGAAGCCATTGCCCTTGTACTCACTGCGGTACATTGCTTCTCACTTTTCTTTTCACTTTCAATAACTGAGAATCAGCATAGGTTGAGTGTGGGATTGATTCCTGGGCCACCGGCGTCAAACCTTCTACAGTTCCAAATACAAACCCATCTATACCACCCACGTCAAGACGCTCAAGGTGTTTGGCGTCGCGACAAGCAAACACGACCTTTTAGGTAAACTCCAGAAGTCCACATTTAACTTTGGAAGGTACAAAGTATTCTCAGGCTGTCATCTTTTACTTCAACATTCTAATTCTTATTGTAGGACTCATGCAGGTGTCTCGTCGGCTGTCTCTCAAAAGGGTCCCGTGCTCTCGGTGTCTGCTTTTGCCGCTGCTTTGAAGGAGTATGAGGAGGACACTGATACTGAAGAAGATGGCGAGGACTTGGATTAATGATTCTCATGATGTTGTTCATTGGCGTGAATATATTATTGCTCCCTATTCTTCCTGTGTGAACAAATCTATTAAGTACTATTATGGCCTATATCTTACAACCAGAACTATGAACCAACCTTTTGACTTATAGCCAATAGAGTCTACGTGAAAATCTATAGTCATCTATAGCACTTCATTGTAGACCTAATAAACTATGGAGTACCATATACTGAGGGGCTTGCAACGGAGCTATCAGTGCTATATAGGCTATGTTGGTCTCAATATACTTTTGACTTTTTCCTGATGTGGAGCAAGCCATAACCATTGTTGTCAGACTCCCCATCTGGCTCAAGCCTGCTTGCAAGGCCCTCATTGTCATCATCATGTTTGTTTTCATCCTCCTCCTCATCTGCACTGTCCCCATCCTCTTCAGTATTTTCCTCCTTGTTGCCATTTCCAATATCATTACTGCCAACCTCACCATCACCTACCTCCATCTCATTGACCTTGGGCTGTCCAGCATGACAGCTCCCCTGCCAATCCTCAAACAGCCGCCAACGCCATCCAATCCCCCACCCACGACCCCGCACTCAAAATCGCTTGGTGCAGGGATGTCTTTTTCCTCAATGGACGCGGACAACACGCTCCCGCAGGCACCGGCCCGCTCATCGGACCCTTCACCATCCCTGACCCCGCCCTTGCCCTTGCCCTCACCCGCCTAGCCCCCATTGCCATCCCCCTTGTCCTCCAGCTCGCCAATTTGTTCAATCCGGGACAAGGCTGTACAAAGGTGCCGGTGTATATAGTGGAGACAATTGGGATGAGGGCAACATTGGCTGCAACAGGTGCGTTCCCGGAGTACGTCCGCCACAACCCGCAACTTCAAGGTGTCTGCAAGGAGCGGACACACACCGGCATGGTTCTGCCTTTGCTGGGACTGTGGGAATCTCAACAATTACGCCTATACACGTGATTGTTTTGAGGGCGGTGCAAGGCTTGGAGTTGAGTTCTGTCTCTACCACAAGGGCACGGCGCACCTCCTCGGCCACTCTCCCTGCCCTCCTCCCCGTATCTCGTTCTGCCTCTCCTCCACCGCTCAGCCATGCTAGCATCTCTAACCACCTCGCAACCCGCATATGTCTACCTCCTCCTCCTCCTCCTTGCTGAATTCTACCAATTCACCCTCCCACCCCTCCTCTTCGCTCACTTCATACCCCCAAACTCAAGTTTCCCAACACTGGAGGTGCGCACCCTTCTTGCACTTCCCGGTGGCGCAATACAAGTTAAGCCATGCATGCATACGAGTCGGCGGGACATTTCCGTTTGAGCTGTTGTTGAGTGCAGGGTGACAAGTTAACAGAGAGTTTATGGCATCATTCAGATTCATTAAGTTGCATGACTGGCTGTCATCCAATGAGGTTGCTCCAGTGAGCATGCAAATGCTAAGGGCCCTTTCAACCTCTCAACATGCTGACAAGCATACTGAGAAACACAAAGAGAAGACACAGATGGTGCTCAAATTCAATGATGTATCAGTGATCAACGTCGGGGACAAATTGATGGTGGTTATATAGGTCACCACATCTGCAGCACTTGCCTGTCTTGGAGAATATAGCCAGTCCAACAATTGAGCCAAGCGCATGATTTCATTGTACATGTATGCTGCAGGAGCACAATGTCAATTGATGACAGTTATCTCATCATTGGGCCTTGCCAAGAGCTATCTCAACTTAATTTCCAAGAATTCCCAGCACCAGCAAAACATGTGCAGTCAAAATCAAGGCTTGCAAGGTGCAGTACAAGGGCTGGGACAAAAGGAGATGTAGAACAATCCAGTGGCAGAAGGACCAGAGCAAGCGGTGGCTGTGGATTTGGATGTGGTTGAGAAAACGGACACACTTCATCAACTCTTAAATTCTATGCACCAGAAAGCACAAGATGTTGCTGTTGACAGACTTTTTGCAACGGTATACAATAACGTCAATATGAGCTTTGATAATTCATGGTATGCACCTTCATATTTTGACAAGGATCCAGCGCTAATTCTAGTGTCTAGATACTCAAGAAAACGGAACATGTGCAATGCTAGTTCCTTTATTTGATGCAGAGATTGAAGACCTTGACTTGAAGAAATTCCAGATGGCATTTCTGGAGGCACCTGTACTGAAGCATGACAACATCTTGCATACTCCTGATGAAAGTACGACCTTTTCCAAATCACTTGTATTCACAATTCTTTGAATAATCATCAAGCTTGGGGGTGATAGCTTCAAAGGATTTGAAAAAGAAACAGAGAAAGAGCAGCCAAATACCCCGCAGAAAAATTGAAGTCCACCGTTCCTCCCTTTACCCTCTACCACCATGGAATATTGACAAATCAACAATTGCTGGGAATGCCAACGTCTGCAAGGCAATCTACAAGGAGCTTGATCTTGGTAAAGCTCCTGGAGTTGATCAGCGTGTGCAATTTATGAGTGGAGACCAACTATCAATTGCATGCCTTTGAGCACTCAAAAAATCAGAGCTGGACATGAAAGTGGCAATTCTGCGTTTTTCTGGGATGTATGGATTCCAGGATTGTTCCACGCCAAGATTGCTGACATCCACGGCACACTCCTTGTGCACTTTAGCAAGGCAGACACTGGATTGCAAAACCCTGGATCTCTTTGGTTCCACAATGCTTACTTGGATAGGTTACCTTTCACATTTTCATCATCTCCTACTTTCTGAGTATGTCAAGAGCTTGTCTTTACCCCGCTTTATGCTTGGGTGCTGCATTGCCTGCTTTGTGTTGGGACATGCCTTGCTTGACAAGTATCTTATAAAGGTTACAAGCTGGAGCAAACTTTATTGGCATGTGGAGCAGATTCTTGATGAATATGCTAGTCTGTTGAAGATGGAAGAACTACAATGGAAACACAAGAGGTGCAAGACTGAAGTGCCAACAGAAGGAGATATGGTGTTTGAGAACACGCTTCTCTATATGTGTGATGCTCTTTTTTTGCAAGAGTTTACAGATGCAGTCAAAGCTGGTGACTCTGGAAGGGTTGTTCTGGTTCTCAAAATATGGGCATTGGGGTTTAGAGGAAATGGCAGGACAAAATATGCATATGACATGTTGCATTTCATTCACCACATCACAAATGTCTGGCCAAAAGGATTCCAGTTTGTTTCCATTCATTTTTCTCAACTCATACTGATTTGGATCCATAGAGATATTGTGCTAAAGAACTGGCTGCTCAATACAACAGGAAATCCAAATTCATTCTGTGAGTTTGACCTTATACAAGAACATCTTAATTTCTGGGTAAAAGTGAGTGTAGGAGTTATCATTGCCAGTCTCTGATCACTGACTAACAAACAAAGAACACATACAAAGTCCATGGTTCTAATTTATCATGGGAGTGGTTGGAAACTATGGCGCCCCTCCAATGCTCTACAAAAAGTTGCACATAACTTCAATGGTATGCTTGGTTCAGACCAAGGGACACAACACGCACCTCCAGAACTAACAGATGACATAGAGGCACTTATGGACAGCCTCCACAAGAACAACATGTATTGGTTGAAGAGAGATCAAATCTTGGATGATGGTGATGAGCCTGTAAAAGATGTTATTGCTCTTGGATTGCGAAGCCTCAAAGATGGTTCTAAAAGCCCTTTGAGTGAGGTGAGTACAATCAGGCCTTTCAGAGACTTCAGACAAGAAGGCATATGCATCCAGTATCCTCAATCACATCAAACCCATTAATGTCACTGCTAATTATTCCAAATCCTACAATGACCAAGTTGACTCCGTCAGGTGCGTTGATTTTGCCAGATCAATCAGATCTAGAAGCCACAATGGCACTAGACAGTGATCATGAACAAGGTGAGAGATTTAATATGTATCTTGAATCACTTACAAACTTATCTTAAACTGGACAACAATGAGCCAACTGAGGTGGACATGATTTTTGATGACCTCCAGCGTGGTATTTCTGAGTCTACACTCAAAAGATTGAGTGCATTTGATGTGGTACTAGACATGGATGAGTTTCCGGTAGAGTATAATGATAGTAGTAGCAGTAAGAGCAAGGCGGAAGATGAGGAATAGGCATTGAGTACGTGGGCATCTACCAAAATCAACGGAATTGGGCTAAGTCCAATGTGACAAAGTGTGACCCTCTCAAAATGTGTTTGTTTGTCCCAGCCGTTTCTAAGGACAGTCCAGTGGAGTTCAAAAGAAATGGCTGGTCACAAGCATCAGGAAAAGGGGGTTTGGTCCTGGAGAAACCTAAGCTGCTTTGGGTGTCTCTAGAGACTCCAAAGACTTCAAAGATGCAAAGCCACCCAGGCCTTGCTTGGAACTAAGTGCCTCAAGTTCAATTTTCCCCCAGCTCTCCCAAAGCAGTTGCAGAGCATCCACCGGGAGTCTGCAGAGCAACTCAGAGCATCCACAGAGGGTATACAGATCATCTTAGAGCATATACAAAGGAACCTAGACGTCCTCAAGAGATCCCCTAGACCACCTGTAGAGCACCCCGTTAGGCATTTATTTACTTCATATCATTCAAGTTCATAGGAGGATAAGAAATCATTATTAAATTGAGGCTAATGAATACATTTCAAATATATATCTACTTGTCCTTAACTTAATCTAATAACTACTTGCTCAGGCTTTGACAAAAAATGGGAGGAAACATACAGGCTGTGGGCTCAAGGGCAGGGTCCAACATTATCGTATAGGAGTGGCAGAGGGTGTGGTGGGAAAGGGGCATGGGCGTAGGCGGTTGGTGTAAGCGCATGCTGGCAACTTAAAAACAAAAATAAAGATTAGATTTTGGGGGAAAAAATGAAAGGAGGTGGGGACATACTGGGTCTGGGCGTTGACGGCCGTGTCTACTGTTGTGGCAGGCTCCTTCAGCCTATCAAGGCCGGATTTACTGGTTGAGGGGTGAGAGCGAGAGCTGGGAGGAGAGTGGGGGTGACTTACCAGGGGATCCGGGGCCATATTCCCTTTGAGTTGTTGGTGTCCGGCTATTTTTGCTTGCTCTCCCTGTTTGAACAGGTTGTACGGAGCGGCGGAGCTCGGGGTGGGGGGTAATTTGTTGTCTGAATTGGCAATCTTAAGCTTTCCATGGGAGCGGGTTTGGTAGCGGGAGCCGCCGCAGCGGCCTATTGAACGCTCATTGTTAATTGACATGGCAAAGTGGAGGGGTAGCGGCAGGGGCGCATTCAACGCTTCACGTCAGTTGACATAGCAGAGCGGAGGGCAGTGGTGGTGGGCAGCGGCACACTCCACACTTGGTGTCATTTGACGTGGCAGGGAGGGCGGACTGGCGACGGATGCCCAATGTCTTTTGACGTGGCAGGGCAGATACGGTGGGGGAGGGAGCCCCAAGCTCAATGCCGCTTGAGTGGGCAGAGCGGAAGCATGGCGTCCTGGACATTTGACGCCATACGTTGGACGGGAGATGGGTTCTGCAGGGGAAAAGTGTGAGGGCAGTGGCGGTCAGTGGTATGTTTGGGTGGTGGGTGACCACATACCTGCCGCTTGCCTTCTCCTCCTTGCCCTTGCCCCTTGGCAGTCAACAGCTTGCCGGTGCGCGCTGCTGGCGTTACCCCGTTTGAGAGGCATCGAGGTGGGAGCTGGGTGTGTCAGTGGCCCAGAGGGGCGTTCATGGTCCTGGTGGCGTGTTGGCAACAAAAGTGTCAACAGTGTTGGGAGCCATTGACGGACATGAGAGAAGTGGGACAAGGGAGGTGGTGGTGTAAAGAAAGAGGGTTGAACTTGGCAAAATCACTCAAAGTTCAACATTCACGTGATTGCGGGCCGCCAATTGCAAAGGTGAACTTTGAGTGACTGACCGTGTGAAATTGAGGAAATCACTTCCAAGATTTCACACCCTCTTGCGGCTTCCACATCTACGCCCTGCGCTCACCCAGTCCAACGGCTTCAAGGATAATGGTGAGTTTTCATTCTTTCAATGTTACTTATTTTTTTACACTAACAAAAGGTGGTAGATCCGGATGATGACGCGCACACCCAGTTGCGTGCCTCTCCCCTTGTTGAGGGATGTAGGCCAACTTGGGATTGTTTTTAAGTACTTTATTATTACACTTTTTTCACTCACTTTCTCATCTTAGGTCCCACACGCCGCAAACAACTCGCGCCACATCATGAGCCCCGCTTCAGCTTTGAGGGATGTGGGCCAAGGTTTTCACGGGTTTGGGTTGGTTAGGGGTGAAGATCAGCGAGGGGAGACCCGACTGAGGGAGACCCATACGGTGCATCGCAGAACGAGTCAATATTTTTGACTCTTTCTGCTGGTCTCATTTCACCACCCATTCCCCACTCACCAATCCCTTGCCAGCCCTTCCACCTTGCCGTTTTTGCCTCAAGCTCCCATCAAGGCCTCTCCCAACTCCCCTTCCCTCAACCCAAATAGCAATACTGTGGGGCGGCAGCATCACAGCTGCTGCTGTTGCTTGAAGACAATGCAAAGGAGCAACAGCATCAGCAGCACCCACCAGTGGCGCTGTCACTCAAAACACGGTGCGGTCAAGGCAACAACGAGGGCAGCAGCATCGCCAATGCTGCTGCTGCTTGAACACGGCGCGTGGTCAGCGACAACAAGGGCAGCAGCATCGGTGCTGCTGCTGTTGCTTGATCACAGTGTGGAGACAATAATGCGGAGCAATAGCGGCAGCAACAACAGTATTTGTACTGCTGCTGCTGCTGGGATACAACGGTGGCAGTGCAGCAGCAGCATTCCTGCTGCTGCTGCTTGTATACGGGGAAGGGATTGTTCCCCTTGCCTCACCCAATTCGCTGTTTTCCCGTACCCGCCTCCCTTGGCTTTGCCCTTCTTGTCGCCTCGCTCCTGCCATTCCTTTCCCCGGAAATTGCAAGAAGGACAAGCAGCAGGCTGATTTGACGGCAGCGGAGCAATAGCAACGGCAGTTTAAATGCTGCTGTTGCTTTGATATGAGGTAGAGGAGGCAATGAGTATGTCGGCTCCCATATCTCCCTCACCCGACTCGTTTTTGCCTCCTTGCCCAATTCTGCTGCCCAGGCCCTTCCCCACTTGTTGCCGCTATCTCCAACTCATCGCGGCCTCTGTCCCTCACCGCACGTGTTTCAACAATGCCCGAAAGGAGCAGCTAGAGCAGCAAAATAGTTGCTGCTCCTCCAAGGTCTTTGTTGGGTCCCGCATGGCTTTGACAAGTAAGCGGCTGGTGTGGTGAGGTAGTAACCCAGTGACAGACCCGGAGCACCTATGTCTATTCATGTATGACAAGGAGCAGTATGTATGTCACTAATATTCCGTAGTTATTGAGTAATTTAATATATCTGACTCCAAACCATGTTTCTATTGAGTTCTCGTTTATATGATATAAATGTCTCAAAGAAGTCTCAGAAGGAAAGCTGAACTATCTGAAATGCAACCCAGGTAATTGTAATAATTTCAAAGATTACTAGAGAAACCCAGGCAATTGTAGCCTTGCCAAAGACATTCTAAGACACCTGGAGCAACTGAGAGACCTAAAGTCTCTCTGTGAAAGTTGAAATTACCTGAAGCGGCCTGGGACCAAAGGTCCTTTTTCTGATGAGCCTACCTTCCTCTACATGTAAAATTCTCCCTGTTGTGTGGGATGAGCCTTTGAGACAAATAGAGTGTGGAGGGCTCTTTTAGGGGCTTATCATGTGTATATTTGATTGTAATCTAGATTTATTTAAAATAGAGATAAATGAATATTACTATCATTGATAACAAAAGGGATGTGGTGAAAGACAATGAAAGCAACTTAGACTTAAACTAGAGAACAGAGCTAAACCTTGCTTGTCATTTTGTTCTAACTAGTTATAGTATTTATACTACCAGGAATTCCATGTAATAATAAAAATGAGTTATCCAAAAGTAAGCAATAATCAAAAAAAAAGTCATCCAAGAGTAAGCAATAATAGATCAAAAAAAAGTCAGAATATTAAAAAAGCTGCCTTATACATAGCCTTGATAACAATGTGACTACCGATCTATTAACATTTATAACAAGACTATTTGATGGCATAAAGAGAGCCCATAAATGCTCAGTTTTATACTGAACATTCTGTTTAGTTTGTTGTAGCATTAGCAATTGATTATGGCTGCTAAACTGTATATAGACTTATTTATTTTAGTTGTGTCTTAGGGTTTAGGTTAGGGCTAGGCCATACTGCCCAGTCAAAAGCTGCTCTGTCGAGGTCGGTTGAAACAAGTTGTGAACGGTCAATCCGTTCTCAACCGCTGTCAACACAAAATCTGGACTGGAGCAGATGAGGAAATATTGTGATCAGTTGACAGTTGTTTTTTACAGATTGAGATTAGTTAGCCTCTGTTTTGCTCAATTAATATCTTTATGTTGCCAAGGCATTTATTACGGTGCTTTTCACTTCCAATATGATCTGAACCGATAGAAAAGTTGATATTGGTTGGGGTGGACTACGAATCCTCGACCAAAAACTACTCTAGTGACTGTATATCCTTGCGTCGGTGCCTACTAGTAGGTACTGACATTACTCTTGCTTCTTCCCAGAAGTCTTACGGGTCGCAAGTTTATCTGTGCGGCGTTGGCTCCAAGTCTAAAAGAGGCTGAGAGGGCGGAACTCGGATTGTACTAGCTGCCACATACCTGTTTTCCGTCGTCACTAAGCGCATCATATGCAGCGCGAACCTCCTGTTTTGTGGGATGAGGATGGGATTTGCTATATTCTTCTTCAAAAAGGTTCCTAAGAACAACGTCAGTGGCTTGCTGCCAGGCGGGGAGAAAAAAGACATTTACCATTCGACGCAGTTGTTTGGTTGGAAGCGGAACATGTCTCCAACAGCTGGCTTCTTCTTTGTAGCCTCAAGAATCTTTGGGCTGCAGAGGGCGGAGAGCGTCGGTGTATCGACAGTGCTTGCTTGAGTGGTGTTCCCATTAGCTGCTATACTGTCCTCAGTTGCCGTGGGATGAGCAGCACCAACAGCAACTTGGGGAGAAGCAGCTTCCTTTGTTGCTGCTGCAGAGTCAGCCAAGTCCAAGACAATAACTGGGTATTAGATATAAGTTGAGCCTAGCATTGATGAGTACAAAAAAGATAAGCCGTACCTCGATTGACACTATTGTCAACAGTTTTAGCCTCTATCTCATTACCCACTACACCATTGAGTCCATTGTGGCTACCATTGGCACTGGCAGCATCGGTGCTAACCGAGTTTGCATTGGCCGGAAGAGGGGGCAAAGAGGTTGTGTTGGAGCCAAGAGCAGCGCCAGACGTTGTATTAGGAGCAGGAGCAGCTCCGGAGTTTCCCACTGAGAGCGGAGACAAGACCCGCAAGGTAGCAGACCTGTAAATTGGATGGAGTAAGCATGCAAGGACTGCAAATAGAGAGGTTACGCACAAAGGATGCTTCAAATTTAATGCCTTGAAGACCACCGGAGCACAAGGGACAGGCGTTACTGCAGTTGATTCTGTATGCATGCTTGCAGCAGCGGTAGTGCAAGTACCAGCAGCAACATTGGCGGCGGAGTCGGTGCTTCCGTGGTGAGTTGACGCTGGCTAAGCTTATTGTCAGCCAAAGGAAGATTGAATGCCTTGTTACTCACCAACAAATGACCGCCTTGCTCTTCAGCTAATTTGATCCCGACGCCAATACTACCTGAGGCGCAAGGGCCATGGGCAGTAGCTGCTATGAATATGTGAAGGGTGAGCGACGTGAGATGGGGGAAAAGTTGAACAAACAAACCAACTTCTGCTGGATTATCTGATGTGTTTGGCGTTGTTGCGGATTCAGTGACATTACGCGCCCGTTTACCTCGTTGCTCCTGTACTTCATCATTGTCCTCCGTCGGCTTTCTTTTCTTCGGATTTTCTTCAGCTCCTTCAACTTGAAGGTCTTGCCCTTCCTCCCTCTTGATTGCTGCATCATCTTCCTCAGCCCTTTGTCGAGACCAACTTGGGTAGATGTCAATTCCCAACCTTTCTGCCTTCCAATCCCCATCGCAGAACTGTAACTCAGGGAAGTACCCATACATCACCTGCCTATAGTATTGGGAACTAGCTGACGAGATCTTGGTCCAGGTTTGCAGCGCCATCTTAAGCTCTTCCAACTTAGAAAAAACTTTGCGGGCTTTGTTACACATGTCGCGTGCGCAAGCCTCGGTGACAGGCTTTCCCTGCGCGTCTTGAATATAGGCCATGGTTTTTCGGGTCATGGAATCTCCGGTCTTTGCTGGGCGTCCCTTCTTTTTTTGAATGCTGGCATCGTCGTTCTTCTTCTTTGTTTTTTGCCAATCTTCAACCGACCAGATGCTGACAAACTAGTAGTTGTTCCGGTCAAGCCTTGGAAGGACAATTGGAGGGGGTAAATCCGTCGTTTCCAGTACCCGCAAGCTGTCTTTCATTGATCTTTCCGAGGAGCTCACTGTACATACCCCAGGATAGGATATATTTAAAGTGGTACTTGTTTAATTGATTCAAATGGCTTACTTGCAGACTCTGATCTCCGTTTCAAGCTCAAAATTTTGCATGACTAGTTTGTTGTAGGCAGGATTGCCAGATTGCTTCAAGTTTTCATCCGTCGCCAGTCTGATCACCTGCATGCAAAAGTCAACAGCACTGTTCATACCGCCGCCGTGGCGGAGGACATCAACACGCATTGGAGTCGGAGAGGGAGTAAAAAACTTCTGCATGTTGCCCTGATCCCCAAATTGAAAGACTGGGTTCATGTTTTCGTTGTGAGCCATCTGCTGATTGCCCAATAAAATTGGCCCAAGGGGCAATGGAGAAGATGGCTGGCCTGCATCTGAGTTTTCCGTCAACCAATTGAGTGAGTTAAGATGGAAAGGTTGCTCCATTCTGACTTCCGCCGTCAAATGGGATGCAAAATGGTTCAAAAGGCACCCGATACACCCTCCAATTGCTTCCTTGGCTCGAAAAAAAACCGATCTCAACCAATATCAAATGATTTCTCTGTTTTCTAAATCCGGTAAGCTACGACATCTGTTTTGAGACTGTTGATCAGATGCTTGATAGGATACAGGAAATGGCAGAAGCTCTAGACAAGTACCGTCGAGGTTTGGATGAGTGGAAAAAGATTGCCATAGCATCCCATGAACTGCTTTCACACATAACTGATGATGCAGTGTATTAATCTACTTCTTCTGTGTCTAACTCCCCGTCGTCTGCGAATACTTGTGCCCGCAAAAAGTGAGCACAGATATCAAATTTCCATTTACAATTTGACAGGTTCATTATAAGCCTTGGATATTTTAGGCAAATATTGAGTAAATTTCTGGTGCTTTTGGATGGTGCCTTTGGTTTTCCAAAAATCATTCCTACTCTCCAATTATGGTAGGTTCTTCCTCAACACCAAAAATCAATCTCTACCAGGACTGCTCTGTTTGGCCTGAAATTCTGAGTGGACGTACATGTGTTGTATTCAACCAACTTTGTCTAAGAGACCTAATTATTATACCTCTGGGATCCTTTGAAATTGGGTCAGTTCCAGAAATTTCACGGTTTCATAATGAGCACACAGACATTGCAGAAGTTGAAAATGTTCAACTTTTATTCGCAGTATTAACACCTATTACAACGCCTGGCATCTCGCAAAATTTTGTAAACCTATGTTCTGCAGTGACTGAGATACATAGCAATGAAGCCCAGATGCTGTGGGAACCGTGCTTACTTTTTGTGGGCATGAGTACATTTGTCAACAGTGCCATGTCCATACCCATCTTTTCCCATATAAAATATCTCTGCTCGTCACCGTTTACCTTGTAGTTGTGTGGTATAACTGCAATGACGGCGATGATTGATTTTGCATTCACGACACCAAGGCCATCGGTCAATTTCCGAACAGAATAAACAGTGTGATGTGATTCTTGCAGAAGGGTTGGATCAGGTTCCGAGAGAAGGGACACAAGAGCAAGAGGTTGACGTGAATCATTGATCATTCCATGAAAATAGAACTGGACTTTGGCAAAGTCAACCTTATTGGAAGAAGTTTGAATCTGCAAACAAGGTTTCGTCATGGGAGCAGGAAAAACAGGTAAATCACTTACCTTGACACAGCATGCCCTCCGAAGATTGGGGGTTGTCATTTTGTCTTCCTTCCATTTGGAACGAGCAGTCTGACCGTTTGGCAGACGGAGACGTGCCCATCGCGCAACCTGCACCCCGTCCCAGTCATCATCTGGGAAATTCCCGAACTCTGCTTCGCGTTCCAAAAAATAGGTCTTTACAACCTGAGCCTGAGCATAATCGTCCAGCTTGTGTGCATACCTCTCCTTTGCACAAAGGAATGCATACCCATCTCCAAGATCCAGTGAGTACTGTGGCAGGGATGTGTCATCCTCGCGAAAGGCCGGAAAAGATGCTTTAAGAGTGTTGACTTGGCAGCGACGAAGGCCTCGTTCAGATAAATTGTGATAAGGGTTTGATGGTTGTGCAATCTCTCCACCAAGATCTCCAATCATGCGCTCAATTGTCCAAGTGGCGTACATTGTAATCGGTCCAACTCAAACAGTTTCCAATGGCGTATGAAGTAAGGCATGCAGGCAGGGTTGCATTATATGAATTGGGTCTGCACATCGTTCGCAATAAATTTCCTCAAACTCTCGGTGGAATTCGCACATTAGCTGATGTGCATGTTGAAGGTGTTCCCGGGATATTTGCCGTTGATGTAGTATACGGATGGCTGACACCAGTCTGCAAAAATTCTGCCAGAAGCGGGTCGGAAGAATGGCATGCAAAAGCGCAGGAGCAAGACCATAGAAATAATTTTGCCATTCTTTAGCCTTATACCCACTGTTTACCTTTTCAGCAATGTTACGTGGAGGGCAATTGTAAGAAGTTGGGATATATGGCTTACAGCCTGCAACCGCTGCTCCGTGGGCTTGCCAGGTAGCATCATCCTTTAGCCCTGTCCATGCCCAGTTACGAACATTGTCGGTGGAAGCACATGTGAGTGAACCGCGCCAAAGGGGTACAAGAAGCTCTCCCATGTTTAGATTTGGGGCATGCATTGAATCACCTGGAAATCCGGATGGAAGGGGAAGACGTCCTTCGACAGGAAGGCCGCTGAAAATGCTAAGTGTGGTGATACCTGTATCTTTGCGTCTTGTTTTGTAGTCGGTTGCATTGTGGGACTCAAGAAGGTGCTTCAGGTTTTCTTGATAAACTTGAACGCTGCCGTTGCCAACCTCAGTGGGGTCAATGTCATCGTGATCACATCCACAAACATCATATCCATCGGGTTTCAGAAGTGCAGGGTAGTATTGGGGTGCTCCGGGCTTGTGTTGACCTTTGATACCACAGTAGAGACGGCAAGGATATGCCCCGTGGTGGCCAACGAGCCCGGTGAAATGAACACTACCGGGTCCATCTGCACATCCAGGATAGAGAAATATCCTTGATATGAAGAGTATGTTGCGTTTGGCATCCCATATTTTGAGGCCTTCTTTCTGTAAAGCTGTGATGTGTTGAAACCCAGGAAAATGGAAAGAGTTGCTGTTTTTCGGATTGTTAGGGCCAGGAATGAAGCCTCCCGGGATGACATGTCGCTTCTTATAGCGAAGCTCAGGAGGAAGATCCAGAATCACCCAAATGTAGACCCAGCAATCAGACTGCTTGTCTTGATATAACTGGGCCCCGTCTGTTGCAAACATCAAGACCATGTCTTCAGTCTTGATATCACCATGTTCTACTGCAGCCAAGTAATCATGTCCATGATAGATGTCAGAGTAAACTGGGATCTTGCCGGATTCACTTTGATTGAGTTGGTCGATAATCTTGTCAGTTTCTCAGCTGCAATGACGCATTGAATGAGCTCCTTGAGGAGTCCTCCAAAGGGCTTGAAGCTGCGGACCAAGGGGAATGGTATAGAAGTGTTGACGGGCATGTTTTCCTGGCTTATTGGGGTCGTAGCGTGAAACTTGGCATTTTGGACATTGTTCAAGGACCAAGAAGGGTCCAGTATACGCAATACATGAGTTCGGACACATATCGTGAACAATGGCATGGACGCCGGTGAGTTCTGCGAGTGCCTTCTTCACTTGGGCATGAGAGAGAATGTTGCGATCTGGAGAGTCTTCAACTAGGTTCTTGTGGATGTTCTTGTAAATTTGATCAGATGCATTTGAGGTTGATAAAAACAACTTTATTGAAAGCAAAACATCTCGGTCGTCGATATCTACAGGCTTGGTTACGGGATTCCGCAGATGGTCAAGTTCTTTGGCATCGAGATCTCCATTGTCCAGAGAAGCCTTCTCCAATGCACGTTTAAATTCTAACGCGATTTGAAGGTCCTCGATTTTCAGCACAAAAAGGTCTGGAATGACAAATTTGGAGGGGCGCATTGGCCCAGGCGCGCTTGCGGGAGAATCGGAGACAGTTACAACATCCAGAGGTGGTTCAAGGAGCGGCTCAGGTGGAGGAGGCTCGTTTATAGCTGTAATAAGCAAGTCAGAATTTTTTGAGGAGTAGTCTACAGTTTGGAACAAACTTTCTGGAGCACCTGCACCACTGGTGTTGACTAGACCCTCCAAATCTTGAATTTCACTGTGACTTCCCTCACTGTCGTCACCTGAAAGCTCCATAGGAGTATAATCACCAAGTTAAGAGAGATTCAAACTTACATTGGTCTCAGAACTGAGTGAATTTGGCTGAACTCCGTGACGCGGCCTCTTTGAAGGCCTCTCATCAACAACCGGCTGTGAATGGCTTGAGGATGTGTTTCTGCCCGATAATAAATTGAGAACCGGGGGTAGAACACGTCGGTGGATCGTGTGAGTGTAGTATACGCTGCCTTTTACAATCCTCTGCTTGCCGCGGCAAAAGCAAGTGCGATTGCACATGTACGTGCATGCACTGCTGCCTTCAGGCATCCCGCTTTTAGCAGCCTGTGCTCAAAGTAGAGGTTCAATGCAAGTTATTGGTATGATATGTACAAGGCTTACCTTTGACTGATGTGAATGATGTTATGCCAATGTTGGAGGGATGACCCGGAAAGGGAGTGTAGGTAGATTTAACAAGTAACTTCAACTTGAGACGCAATGCAAAGATTACTGTCATGTGACTTTTTTGCGACAACTTCGGAGGGCGAAGCAGGAAAAGAGCAGTACTCCGGACAGTAGGATTACCTTTGAAAAATATCTAGGAAACCTGTGTCATGCGCAAAGTTCACAGCACTAAAGTGGGATAGATTTAAAAAGCATATGGAAGTGTGAATTTGTTAACAGAGCTAAACAGATCCCAACGGACGATATCTGATTTCTCCGATCCGAACTTGTGTCAACATATCCCAACCGAGCTGGTTTTGACTGGGCATACTGTCCTTAACATTTTAGGCCATAGTTCTTGCACTGTAGCATGTTGCACTTAGTGCTTGCTCTATAGAGCTGGCCGCTGCACTTTTTTGCTTTGCTATAGTTGTCTATACTAGAATGATTCATCAGTCTTATTATAGCTAGATAAAAAAGCTTGTTATTATATTCTGGCTGCTAGACTTCAGATAGCTTTGGACCTAGTTCACAATACACTAGTATGTCTGATTAATTTCATGCTAGTTGTTCAGATTTACTGATAGACCTTAAGAACTTGAAACTGTTCAGAATATTTGCGGGCCTAAAGCTAAGGGCCAAAAACACATTTCTTACATAACATCCAAGAGACAACACTATCAAGCTGTTTCTGATAAATCTATTGCTAAAAATATAGATGAGATCTTTATAAAAGTAGAAGAAGATCCACTTTTCTTCCTCTTATAATGCCTAATCAGCTCAAGATTATTCAAACTCTATAGTAAGGTATATTCCTTTGTTCAATTGTCAACAATTTATTTACAAACACCAGACAGACCTGAAGAGGTAAAACCCTTTATCCAACTTGTGCTCCTACTTAGTTCAGCCAGAAACAAAGACCCAAGCTGGAAGAGTCCACCCACAAGATAGCGTTAATCTGCCACCTCCTCAAGTCTAACTTCAACTGCCCCAACCTTGTTGTTGGCGCCTTGAGCCTCATATCACTACACCACTCCAACAGTGTCAAACCTGCCTTCCCATTGATCATCATAGGTATCTTCCGCAATATGTTCTGCTCTCTTATTGCTGGCAGGGCTTGGGTTGCGCTAGAAATCACTCTTTTTATCAACTGTCCCAACTCCTTCACCTTCCCCTTCATCATGTTCTTCTCTGGCTTCCTACTGCACAACACAGCTGAAGACGCAACCATTATTGCCACCACTGTACAATGTTGGGTAAACAACAACAGGAGCCTCAAGGTATTTCTGTCCCAGATCATCAATGACAGCTTTGACACCACCCAGCCTTCAAAGACTTCTTTGACTCCATTGTCCACTCTATCTAAGCCAGGACCCCTCACCATCACTGAGAATGTCCACATCTTCACTGTCTTCAACATCTATGGCACCCTCTTTACCAAGGACACATACCAGCTTGAGCAGTGGATCAAACACCTCAAGGCCCTTAAGTATGTCTTGATCCACAGTACTACCAAAGACCACCCCTCATTCCACTGCAATGTCTGCAAGGGCAAAGACCACCCTACCCGTCTCTGTCACTTTTCCTCCTCTCCAGGCTGGCCCAAGCCACAAGCCCTGGCCATTGCCAACTCTGTACCCCCAACAACTTCCACTCTAATAGAGGAGGTAGAGGACAAGGTGGCTATCAAAGAACATCCTCCTAAGGCCAAGCTCAAGGGTACTAATCTATCTACACAATTCTTGTTTTTAACAAATTTTTGCACAAATACCAAGCTTGTAGACACTGTTTTACAAAGTCACTTACATGCCTTTCTGCTGTTGAGAGTGCGTCAAAAGCCATGTTGACCTTGGTTGAGGTTGGTCGGACATGAGTTTTGCAGTAGTCTGTACCAAATAGGTTTTGGTTTGTAGATGTTTTTCCATTTCATTGCCATTAACAAAATTGCGGACTCCCAGCTCAGAACAACTTTTAGACCTGAATAGTGACAACACAGTAGTTGATGGGCCTGAGTTCAATGATGCAGATGTAGTGGTGTCATGCACCAATATTGATTGGTTATGAGATTCATTAAATCAACATGTTCTTTCCACCATCCAATCAAGTCAACGTCAACATTGTATGTTATGCCTTGTGGATCTCAAATTTGGTCTGCAGCCCATAGCAAATATCTGGTATCCTGCTTTTAGAATGACACTTGACTGTGCCTGAATGTGGAACTCACAAGGATACTGTTTGGCATCAAAATGTTTGAATTGCCAGCTCAAGCAGTTGTTTCTGGGCTTTCTCCTTGAACTCAAACCACCATTATTGTCATCATGCACTCAATCATTTTTCACGTTATCCATTTCTTTTTTTTGATTTGTCTTTTTCTTTAGAGCAGGCTCTTTCCTCAATTCCAGATCCCAGTTGTCATTGCATATGCTCCTGCCACCCTCACCTTCCATTATGTTGCCCAGGAGACATGGGTCATCATTCAACAAGATAATGTTAAGTCTACACAAGTTGGTTCTCTACTGGAAATATCACTTGCATACCCACATTCCAAAGAGCGCATCCCAGCACATGGACAAGTCCAAAGAATCTCTTACTTTCTTCAAGGACTTATTGTGTTTGAAGTCACCACCGACTCTACCTTTACTAGACCAGGCTACAAGCAAAACAGTGAGGTTGCGGTAGAGGCTTTGTCATGATATCCTTGCTTTCCGGAGTACACTAGCACCTGAATGTAACTGAATTGGCTCTGAATAAAAGGTCCCCATATAACTATGTAGTTCAATTGTCTCATTTTCCTTAGTATTGTTCTCAAGTCATTGTTTGATTCATTCTCAATACCCAACAGAATCTCACAAGTGCATAGATAATTTAGAAACGGTAACCTCTTGCAGAAATTGTACCATGCAGGGAAGTAAGTGGTAGGCCCGGTATCAAATAGCGTACTTTAAATTCTGCGTATTGATTTACGCAAGGCAGCCCTTGTGTCCAGCCGGGTGTGTGGTGCAATACGGAATAGTTCTGCAATGCCACGTCAAAATGTGCTTGCTGCATTTTCTTCCTCATTGACGCCCTCCTCAATCAATGGTGAGGCATGCTAGTTTTCTTTTAGAGAGCCTCTTGCTTCTGTCTATCACCCCAGGTTGTGGACAGAACACTGCTTAGAAAGTGTCCAATTCTTTCTTTTGCTCACCATACATACATACAGTGTGCTTGCAAACCCAAAGCATCTTCCCCCAGGATAGCCACATTCCCTAAGCCCCCGCCAACACCTCCAACGGATGAAAGCTCCTCAATGGGACAAGTGCCTAAAAGGAATTTCCTGTGAGTCACACATTCAATGTCAACCTTTTGAACATTTACAATGTGTTTTGATCACCCCAAGATCACCCACCATACAGTGCCGCTCACGATAACCGCCAATAGGACCCCCAAACATCCTCAATAACATCTGTAGGTGACCGCGTCAGCAACAAAGGCAACACATCATGGTTTGATGTGCTGGCGCCAACTCAATCCACGCCTTGAAAACCAGACAGATTAGTAAGTAAAATTATTCCATGTGGGTCTACTACACAATTGGAAACACAGGGACAACAACAAGCAAACCACTGGGAAGGTTTGCACAAAAAACAGTATAGGTAGTGGATGTGCAAGTAGGGGCCAGGGATGTCAAGCAAACAACAGGTCAGTGTTTTTTGACTCAGCATTGACTATATGTAACTCATTAGACCACTCCTAGGTGTTTGACTGCAATTAGAGGCTGTTGTGAGCAGCACTCCATTGTGAGTGAGTTGAACGTGAGTTAATGTTCAAAACCTGATGTTGGATGAATGTCACTTACCACATCCCTTTTTAGCATTCTTTATGCAACACCCATTTATGCGTACAGACAAGCCGCCAACAGGGAGATTGGAGATGTAGGATGGTGGATTGGTGGTTGTAGTGACCAGTGCCACATGGCTGCCACGTAGACTCATCATTGAACATTTAACTCACCGGATGTCTCTCAGGTTTTCTTCTACAGCCTGGAGGGGCTTTTGCCCTTGTGCATACATGGCGCGCATGTAAACTGACAGACTGTCAACAGTAGGGAGATGTAGCAAGGGGGATTGGTGGTTGTAGTGACCAGCAATGCCACGTAGACTCAACATTGAACTTTTGACTCTTAGGTGTTCTTCTACAACCTGGAGGGGCTTTTGCTTTTGTGTGTACACGCCGTTGGAAAAGGGTGATGTGAGGTGATTGACTGCAGGAGTTGTTCTTGATGTACGGTAGTTATTGCCATACCTTTTAGCTGGGATCTATGGAATTCCAATAACAGATGCTTCTAAGGTGATACAAAGGGACTACTATAAGAATATGGACTTCCGGGCCTTGGGGTCAATACATTGGTGTGAATGAAGGTGTATCTCATTACATTGTGACGGCAGGCATCAACATCATGTTCAAACCGCACAGCCAAGAGTGTAGCGCTGCGCGCATAAGTTAAAAGCAGAACAGCTTGCAGAACAGGTCAAAGAATCAAGCATAGATGGTTTTGTTGAGTTGTATTGAGGTGGTGATGTATAATTGAACTGGTAAGTACTTTCTAATGATGTGCAAAAACTGTTGTTGTGTTATCTGGGTAATCCAATCCACACAGATGCCTGCACCAAGGCTGTCTCTTCATTACAATGCAATCATGCATCTTCCCATACAGTGATTAGTACATTAGAGCCCTGAGAATCCAGTATTGCAATTGCAATTTGCAAACAAGGTAGTAATATGTGCATGAATCAAAACAGAATCATCTTTGGAAACAAACACCATTGCGTAGGTGGTGGGTGTTGAGTGCCTTCCATTGTGTAGGGCACAGGGTCATGCAAGGAATAGGAATTAAAAGCTTGGCAAAGAAAAACGGTGACAGGAAGTGCCAATGATAAATGTGGACGGAGTGTGGCGCAGCATCAAGTTCATGAGCATTGTTCAAACAACGCTGCGTACACTACAGATACAAGACCCAGGTACTAAGGAGAGCAAGTACCCTGGCTCAGTGAAGTATCTTGCTCGGAAATTCCAAGAGCAGAGCAAGTTAAGGATAGAAACAACTTGCATACCATGACTCGGTCTGCCACCCTCTCCTCCACCCCAATTCCTCTGGTTCTGCCTCAACTCCCCTCTTTCTTTTTAGGCTTGGCAGGTACCTTGTTACCTCCAATTGGTCATCTGATTGATCTGCCAGCGGCAGAGCTAGCACAGAAGCTTGATTCAATCCTGTCAAATGGCTCATTCCGCATTCTGCATCTCCGCCTCCCAGTCAATTTTGCCTCAAAATACACACCTGAAACCCATGTATTCCCCATCAAGGAAGGTGACAGCGGGTATATTCTGACCTAGAATGATCTGCATTTGAATAGTATGTCCCAGCAAGTGTGGGTTGAATGAGAGCACCAAGATTGCAGAATCACTTACCGCATATGCCACACTTGTTGTATAGTTAATTCCGTTCCCTGGGTTTTCAGTGACCCCTGTATATGGGGTGCTGGAGCCATGGAATACATGAGCAATGTTGCATTTGGGCTTCTGTGTAATCTGTAGAGTGCGGAATGCAAGGTGGAAGAGGCAAGGTTATCTTTGTGATGTAGAATGAACAATATAGAGACATTTTCAATCTCTTACATTTTGTACATTTTGTATTTATTGTCAATGGTTGGTCTATAGAGCTGCCTACATATCCATGGTATGTGAAAATCAAAAGTGGCATCGAGTTGCTCAAAGGGTACAGGGAGATGTGCAAGTATGCCAACAATGTTCCACTCTATGATTCCCCCAGAAACACCGTAATAGCAGTCTTTCAAAACTTTCTCTCTCTCTCTCTAAGAGTATAGCCCTAGTTAATGTTAATAGTAGAGGAGTACCGGACTCACCAAGTCTCATTGGGACAAAGATGATTTCAACATTTAGCACCAACATGCAACATATGTCCCTCCATCCTCCCTTTGCAGTTCTTGCCTGTTGTTTCAATGGCTCACTTTTTGCCTCTGACCCTGGATACCAGTGTCCTGGAATCTTGTCTCGGTTAGCGCAATTGACTTCTTTCAAAGGAGGTAACAAGTCCATTGACCTACTGGCCTGTTTCCCTGTCATTACGGAGATTTGCACAAAACAACATTAGTCTCAACAGCACTGATGGCTTGAGTAGTGGAGAACACACCAAGGCTGGAACAATCTGGTAGCCTGCTCACAACACCTTGTGAGGATATAAAATCAGCATGAGAAATAAAATGCCAAACCAGAAGCCCAATGATTTTGTGATGAATCAATCACTAGCAAGGGCAATCATTGCACAACGGCAACAACTGTTCCACGGCCAGCAGCAGAGTCAATTGTGTCAACAAGCAATGATATACAATGAGTAATTGGGAACATGTAATGTCATTGACACCATCAATTTTTATTGCTCTGATTCCCACGCACGGTTGATATATCCTTGTTCTATAAATAGAACTTGGAAAAGAAAATGACAATAGGAGGGTGAGTTTGGGCCGTGGTTTTTGAATCATAAAAGATTTTCCATCAAGGGCACTGCGTGAAATGTCAGATTACCGCAAGTAGGGATGTGGCTAGGATCCACGGATTCCACGTAGATTCTAACCCCATTCCCATCAAATCTTGCACAAATGAGAATATAATGCTAACGTTCAACAAATAGCCGCATTCCAGCCAGGTCCCAGCTTAGATTCTGCATTTTTAATCATGTTCAAGTAATCTCTTGCCCAACGCGCACAGCGCCATCCACCCTTGTTTCTAATCGCAAATTTGCTCAAAAAATACAATCCACAGCAAATCTAAGTCATGATTGATACTCAATAGGGTTTATATACATGTTCACAGCAAAGCATGGTCGTAAAAGCAGTGAATACCATGAGACAGACTATCAGAACCACCTTGTCCTCTTGCTGTACATCTATATAGGTATACGGATCAGCTTTGATGGCCTGTTTAACGCTGCGATATTTTTGGATCAAGGTACAGGCAGTGCAAATTCAAAGCATGTCCTGATGGCGGTGACGTGCGTCGCTGCCAGGACACTAAAATAATCCTGATAGCAATATTGTGTTGTGCACCAGATAAATCACTGCTCACCGCTATGGCTCAGCCAACTGGCCTTATTTGCTTGAATGCTGCTGTTTCTGCCCTTGAGGATCTACAAAAAGATTTCGGTGTTTACAAGGCACAAAGTGAAAAGAAAATGAACATACTTCGTGTTCTTATCAAACAGGGAGAGGGCCAAATCCACGAGCTGCAGGAATGTGTCTGCTCAAAGGTTTACTCGAAGTGGAGGAAGACTTACCCGGCAATTCAACCACGGAAATTGCAGGATTGTCAGCGGAGCCAGGGGCTGAGGACGGGCCTAGGGGATCAAGTGTTGGGCCTTCCACTCATGAGCTTGACAGTGACAAAGAAGAAAGCGGTCAACAGCAACGTAAACAGGCTAGTGAGGATGCTAAAAAATCAAAGCCAATAAAGGTGAGCATTCATTCCGCAAAGAAAAAGGAGACAAGTTCATGTGGTACTTGCGTAGGATCTGGTCAACATGACCTTCAAACAACTCATGGGCGTTGATAGCCTTGAGCCCAAGAAGTTGCCCGAATACCCACATCAGATTGGCCGTACCAATGAGCACTGGCCAAAAGATCCTGAGACCAAGAACCCGTTCTTGCGGTTCGATTGGAAGAAGGCAGCGGCCAAGGGAAGCAACAAGACAAATCTTGACAAGGTCTTCCGCAATATTTGGGCACAGGGTGCACAACAATACAAGCCAGCTGAGAAATTCTTATCACAAATCAGTGACGAACACTTAAAGCAGAAGATTGCGGAGAAATACAATTATATGGCTCGTGAATGGACGAAGTTGAAGAAAGAACAGGAGGCCAAGGAAGAGCGCCAGCGGCGCATCAAGGAACTAGAAGAGGAGGCAGATCAAGTTGCGCAGGATCAGAAGGTGCTCAATCGTGCCCAGAAGAACTCCAGAGCCAAAGCCGTAATGTCCCTATCAATGCCTATTCAAAAATAATGCTGCTGACCACAAAACACGTACCTGCAGGTCTTGAATGCAAGGATCCAAAAGCGTACAAAGTTGCAGTATACGGATCCCAAGTATGATTTGGCATTCATCCTCGATGCCATGTCCGACTACAAGGATGACCCAGATCAAGATGCAGACGCTCCTACGGTTTATCTTTGCCCCATTATCAAAGCAATTTGGTTAGTGTTTGAACACAATATTCGGGGAACGGATAACTCACATTACGATAGGTTCTGAAACTTTATGAGGAGGTCGATGCCATCGCCGACCCTGCCCCCGATAAGGAGAAAGCTATAAAGGCACAAAAACTGGGCCCACCCAAGAAGGATTCTGAACCCCCTGTAGCACGAGCCCTCAAGAATTGAATCCGGGCATGGCAGGTAAAGCCGGAGCTATTGGAAGCGAACCCTCATTGGTTCAGTGGTCGTGTGGCAATCAGTGGCATTGCATGGGGTGATTCCGAGGACCCAGAAGAGGACGAGGGGAAGGCTGGCGAAAAACAAAAGGCATCAGCACATATCAGCGGGGAAGCAAAGAAAAGAAAGCGGCCCACTTCTAGCAAAGTCAAAGAGGAGCTGGAGAAAGCGGGACATACCTTGGAGAAATTGACGGGTGGTGGAGAGATTGATGCTATGTTCAACGAGTGAATATATAAGTTGAATACCTTGCAACATTTTGTGTATATTTATCCCGATGAATCAATGACAATTCATTGTTACCCATATAGATCTCTAAGCCAGTCGTCGTTTATTTCTCCCTCGGTCTGTCAGAACAGATTATCAGAATCAATCCGTTTGAGAAGATAACGGCATACTCTGTCAAATGATTGTATGACCCATAACGGTATTCGAGGCAGTTTTGACGATGTTATCGGAACAACAGCTGCGGGGCAGGCTATTGATGTTGCCGGTACAGCCTCCAGATTGTTGAATAGGTTTGCATAAACAAGGTATATTCCCAAGTCATACGCGCTGCAATTCCGTTGTCAGTCAATGGAATAACAAACGAAATTTCTATCACTTACTACAGGTCCCATGGCATTGATGGAAGGTTTCCATCTCCTCGGCATTGCTTAACGATAGAACAGATGATGGGAGGTTTGTCTCCTACAGTTAGCTCAAAGTGATACAAGATTTGATACGGCAAATGTGTACCGCCAAAATCAATGCAAGCAAAACGGTCAGCCTGGGTTCTGGTTGCTGTTGAGCAGCCGTATCGATTGCCGTCCTTGATGATGAAAGGACACATCTGAGAGGATCCTACCCCGAAAAACGGCACAGAATTTGCCTCGACCGTGAAATCATCAACAATGTTGATATCTGGCCAGTAGGAACGCGCAAACAAAAGCAGGAGACTATATATACCAGGGATTGGAAGCTTTCAAAGGTCTGTAACACTTTTAGAAAGGGAGGGCCGCATTATTCGATTGTCTTGTTACAAAGGAGTAAGTAACAGAATAAAAGGATTGATTGAATCTTACCGCTTGAAAACCGTGCAATGTATGATTCATATGTTCCTCGGGTTCCGCCATGTTTCTTGCTAATGCGTTCGAGCAATTGTCTTTCCTCATCCGACGAATCCTCTGGTAGAGCAGACATCTATGAAGGGTAATCAACCCAAATTCAGCGCAAGATGAGATAGAACATACCAGTTCATTCAAGTGTTGCTTCAAGATCCAATCACAAAGGAGGGTGAGCTCCATCTCACCACCTGCATGCCCATTAAGGTTGACTTGCTCCATCTGTCCATTGAAACGCTCGAAAGCAAATAACCACCATGCATAAACCGGACCAAAGCGCCGAAATATTAGCTTGTAGTGCATTAAGGGTTGCGCCTATGCAAATGTGCCGTGGCCTTGTTGTGCTTTGACTCTGGCGTCCAGCGCGGCCTCTCAATATGACCGCCAAGAACTTTGTCTTGGTCGTGGTTTGTGGGTGCCCTTGTGTTGGTATGCAAAAAGCGGCCCATCCGGGCGGCTGGTTCATTTGCATGTGGCGGAGTAGGGCGGCGTTAGGGTCTGTGTCTTTGTGCTGTGTTGACCAGAAGACATCCTCTCTGGTGATGGCGGTCTTGGTGATGTGAATTGGAGGCCGTTCTAATTAGGCTTTCAAAGTCCAGTCGGGTCCGGTTTTTGGCCCATTTTTGCCACAACTGGGACCGCAACCGGTTGCTCAAATTACGAGGCAGCGGCAACTGACGACTGGACCACCAGGAACCGGTTGTTATCGGTCATGTCAACATTTGCAACCGGTTAGAACCAGTTGCGACATGACTCGGTTGTGACCAGTCAAAGGTCAGTTGCAATGGCAACCGACACCAACACCGCAAACTTAGCTCACAAAAACTACCTAAGTGTAATGTATACAGTGTCTAGGTATTTACATATGAATAGGATGAACCTGACTCGTCCGCCTCTCAACATGAGGTTGACTGAAATTGTTTGATTGCATAACATGTATGCCTGTCATGTATATTACAAAGGGCTGTCCCTTTTGATGCACTGCAGCTCTTGATGGCCCAGGGTGCATAACCCTTGAGTTGCAACCGGTTGCAACTGGTCAAAAACCGGTTGCCACAGGCAGGCCATTTTGGAGCGACCGCAACCGCTGACTTAGGAAATCAGCCACGACTGCAACTGCAAGTCCGGTTGTTTCCGGTTGCGGTCCGGTCAAGTTGCGGTCTTTTCCGGTTGGTGCAACTGGACCTCAAAACCCTAGTTCCAATTGTGTTCAACTTGTACATTGGATGGTTTGACATGCATGGTGGGGTTGAAGCCGTCCAGACAACTGACTGTGAACTTGCTGAGTCTGGTGGCTGAGTAGAATGATGTGGTTAAACATGCAAAGACGGTGGTGTGCATAAGGTCCATTGGGGAGAGCTTTCCTTGTATTGCTGAGATGAAATCCAGGGTGTATGGGACACACTTCCTCCGTCTGGAGGTGGTGAGTGTTGCTTTGTCAGCTGCTTTCAGAAGGTTGCAATCTCTGCGTTGTTGATTGACCAGGTGACGCCGTGTAGGATATGCCAGGTGTTAGAGTGTGACATTAGTCCTCTGCATGGTGAATAACATGGTGTACCCAAGTAGATGTCCACACCTCTGCTATACAGCATGTGACAATGGAGTACTCAAGCAGGTGACCACACCTAGGTTAATACCTACCTATAACCCAACATGACTGGATAGCTCAGTGGTTAGAGCAGTCCACCCGGATAGTGGGAAGGTCCTTGGTTCAAACCCAAGACTGGTCACAACTCCTTTTAACAGGTTATGGGCCCCGTGCACTTCACTGTGTGTCGGCAACTTGTATGGAGTGACCATGTCACGGGGGGATGTTAGAGTGTGACACTAGTCCTCTGCATGGTGAATAATATGGTGTACCCAAGTAGATGTCCACACCTCTGCTTTACAGCATGTGACAATGGAGTACTCAAGCAGGTGACCACACCTAGGTTAATACCTACCTATAACCCAACATGACTGGATAGCTCAGTGGTTAGAGCAGTCCACCCGGATAGTGGGAAGGTCCTTGGTTCAAACCCAAGACTGGTCAAAACTCCTTTTAACACCAGGCCTGTATTCCATGGATGTAGTTGTTGATACTCTTCCCTGAGTAGGCCCCAGCAATGGTGGCAATAAAGGAGGCAATCAGGAGGTGGCTGGCAGACACTTGCTGTTGTTCTGTGATTCCTTTGCAACCACAGAACACATGGTATATTAGAAGGCCCATACCATATGATTCCCATGGATTCTGCCCACGCGCCTTTGAGGATGTCCTTTATGCACTGAAGATCCACTGCAACAAGATTAGTTGGGATACCATTTGAGTCCAGCGTGTTTTGTCTGGCTAGCGGGAGCCACAGATGGGTCCCTTGCCAGTAGTGTTTGTAGATCCGGTTACAAGACTGGAAAAAGACTGTAAAAAAAACCGGACTATAACCTATGTAGACCAACATTTAATAAGACCAACCAAGACTGCAACCACGGTCTGGTCTTTGGTTCATCAATATTTTGAAAACTCCAAGACCACAAAAAGACTGGGCTTGGGTTCATGGACTTTTTGGTATGTAATTTACCACTTTAGATAGTACTCACAACATATATATTGTATAGATTCTCAATAAAATGATATTGTGACAATGGGTTGAGTGCATCAACTGCAGGGCATCAACTGCAGGGCATTATAACTTACTTGGTCCCAAATCCGCATATCCGGTTGCAAGGTTGTGGTTAAGAGCAAAGATCAACAACCAGAGCTCTCATCAATGACACAGCAATTGCCAAAATATGTTTGCACCAGCTCTTGTGACACATTCAACAAAGTAATAGGCACTGGGAATGAGTAATGTAGGATCACATGCACATGATCTGATACGCATGATCAACTACAATTGTGATTACACAGGCATACTAACTATTTATATGGCTCAATGCACACTGTAAACATTTAGGTAGCTAGTAGATAAAATATATTACATACATTTTTCTTAATTCTAATGGTTGCTAGCCATTTATTAGAGCTGTATTAAAGCGGTTTGGACCGGTCTTCACCAGTTCTCAACCGGTCTGAACTGAGACCAGTTGAGACTGGGTTTTGTTGGTTATGAGACCGCCTAAGACCAATGTAGACCGGTCTGTGTTGGTCTTTTGCAGTCTTTTGCGGTCTTGTAACCAGAGAAGAACGGTCTCGGTTTTGGTCCAAGGTCAAAGGGCCAGACCTGACCGGACCTGCAAACACTACTTGCCAGGACATTTAATTTATTTTCAAGGGGCAAACATTGCAAGCCTAGGGAGCCGGGCAAACGGTGATTGTTCCACTGGTCTTGTTAGTGTGGTGACAAAATGTTGCGTTCAGCTCCGGCTCTTTGCTTGAGCAAAGAACTCATCCTTCTGTTGGTATGTGAACCCATCAGCAAGCCTGCAACCACAGTGTTCCTCAAGGGGTAAGCTTGGGGAATGGGGTGGGCACTGTTCCTTCCTGTAGCAGGGGGGGCTCAGCAGGGCCAAGAGGCGTGTTGAAGTCTGCAACATATTTTTGGAGGGTTGCTGGTATTGGTATGGCTGGGGTGAGAAGTGAGGATGAGGAAATATTCCTCTTGATGGCCCATCTGCTGGGTTTTCTGCGCTCAGTGTGTAGCAAGCAATGAATGAGATGTTCTGCTGTCCACAGAGTGTGTGGATGAGTTGGAATATGTAGTTTGTTGGTGGATTTTGGCTGTGCCCTTTCCACCACCCCTTGACAACCTCCTTTGTTGTCCCCAGAACCTTGTAGTGGGAGTTTCTGCTGTCTGAGGAGCTGAGGGTGAGGGCAAGGAATAAGAAACCAACCGCTTCTGCCCAACCAATATCTTGCCTGTCTTCTTTCTAACCCAGGAGGAGCCACCATGCTCTCCATTGTTTGCCCACAATGATTCCAATGCCAACTTCCAAGCTAGCCATGAATGATTCCAGGCATGTGAGTTACACACAGCCTGTTGGTACCACAAGGCATGTGTGGAGTAACCTCCTGTAATGTTTCTGTGCTTCCTCCAATGTGTGCCTGCTTTTTACTGAACCGCCAATTGTGTGGAGGTACTTCTCTTTCTTTGATTCAGGACCCCAATTGTCTGCCTGTCAAGGTTTCATATGCAACCAATATACACAATCTCATGCCCAAAGGCAATGTCCTTTGTCTTCTCCCATGGGATGCCAACCTTGTTTGATATGGCATTGATGTCTTCCATGGAGTAGATGAAATTTGCGTCAGATTTGGATCTGAAGCCCTGTTAGTTTGCTTGTGGTTAGCCATACTCAACGGTGTTGCAAGTAGAAGCAGAGGTCAAGGTGTTTCATCCTGCCATGGTGTTCCGGGTTTTTGGAGACTGTGATTGCGCTCTGGTTATCCATCTTGAGTGTAGAGGCCTGTTTGACAGGACAGCCAAACTCTGAGAGAATGTGTCGCATCCAAATGATTTCCTTCCCAGCTTCACATACTTGGCTTCAGTGGTAGACAGCGCTACAATAGTTTGCAACTTGCTGCCCCAGCCAATTGCACCACCAGCCACAACTGTCACATAACCACCAGCAGAGCGTCCAGTATTGGACAATCACCATGGGAAGAGTCTGTATGAGGTGAAGAGCTCATCACCAACATTGTTGCCAGAGTATGTGAGTTTGTGTTCAATGGTGCCCTTGACATAGCAAAGGAGATGCTTCAGTGCCTGCCAGTGTTTGGGGCCAGGATTCGCATTAAAGGGGGCAAGAGTGGAGACAGCATGTTAGATGTCAGGACAAGTCATAGTGGCCAGATACTGAAGCGAACCAACTGCTGAGAGGTAGGGAACATTGGCCATGATCTGTTTCTCCTCATCTGACTTGGGAGCCATGTCATGCGATAATTCGAGTTTTGGAGGAAGGGGAGTGAGCACAGGATGGCAGTCACTCATACCATACTTCTCCAAGGTGTCAACAATGAACTGGCGCTGGTGCAACATGATTGTGCGAGTAGAGCGTAGTCTACCCACTCCAACACAAAGCAGATACTTGGTAGGGCCCAAATCGCGACATTTGAAGTGTTGGGAAAGGATCTTGACATACTTGTCAATGGCAGCAGTGGATTTCGAAGCGAATGTGATATCATCTATATAGATGGGAACGATGATCCTGACTTCGCCATGAGTAGACATAGACAGAGCGGTCAGATTCAATGCATTTGAAGCCCATTTCGCTGAGAACAGAGTGCAGCTTCTTGTTCCATTGATGAGCAGACTGTTTGAGACCTTAGAGTGATTTCCGGAGTTGTAGACTTTGAGGTGCTCCAATGTGGAATCCCTCTGGATGCTTCATGTAGATCACTTTGTCCAAGTCAGAATGCTGAGGTAATGTCCACAGAGCAAAGTTCCAGGTCCTCAATGGCAGCTAATGCGAGAATGAGGCGTAGAGTTGCAGGACGGAATGTGGGAGCAAAGACTTCGTTGTAGTCAATGCCAGGACGTTGAGAATAGCCTTTAGCAACGATACGCTTGTAGCGCTCAATGGAACCGTCCGCATTGTGTTTGACCTTGAATACCCATCCACAGCCAATTGCCTTTTCACCAGCAGGTAAATTGATGATTTCCCATCGGACCAGATAACAGGTGGCTCATCAGAAACATTGTGACGGTGTTTCTTTCACCTTCCATCATTCACCAGTAGGACGCAAAATGCGTGTAGGTCTCAGCTAGCGTTCTGGATCAGGTTGAGGCTCAACAACTGGTTTTTGCTGGGTCAGTAGCGGCCTTTTCCTGCTCTTGAGATATGCAATCACCTCCCATGAGGGTTCTGGAAGACCACTTCCCAACTCTGCGGCCTGAGATAGAACTTGACTGTGTTGCTGTAAAGGTGCAGTTTGTGTTAAAAGGAGTTGACCAGTCTTGGGTTTGAACCAAGGACCTTCCCACTATCCGGGTGGACTGCTCTACCACTGAGCTATCCAGTCATGTTGGGTTATAGGTAGGTATTAACCTAGGTGTGGTCATCCACTTGAGTACTTGACACATGCTATATAGCAGAGGTGTGGACATCTACTTGGGTACACCATTTCACCATGCAGAGTGCTAATGTCCTCTAACAGTTTGTGCGCCTCAGCTCGATCCCGCCTGAGCAATATCGGAAACCTCCCACACGGCAGTCGGAGCAGCGGCCAAATATGCTGTACCTCTTCCGTGAGCGGAATGGTTGCATTGGACGGCCTCTGCCTCTTGGAGAATATTGGGATCGCCTCCAAACTCAACCAGGTCGCCTGGAATATCATATTGAGTCAATGTACGACTTGCAGGACGTTCTGCCTGCTCTTGATTGCCTCCAGGCTCAGCCAGGTCGTTGATTTCAAGACTTGCAAGGCGCTCAATTACTTCTGGCTCGCTCTGGCTCCTGTTTCGACCCAACAGGAACCACAGCACATGGTTGACACACCCTCACCCGGGTCCTGCCAATTTGACCCATCAAAACTAAAATCCCCCTTGTTCTTCTGTGTTGCTATACCAGGGAAGTAATGCCAAACGGCATCCTTTAGCTTCATATCCTTTTGTAAGGATATGCAGAGCGTCTTTGCGCACTCAACATCCGACAGTTCTCTTCTTTCTTGTTTTGTCTCATCTTCTTTGCCGGGTTCCACAAGATTCTTCCGCTGGTAATGTGAAGGCGCTTGGACCATGTGCAACAGGGCAAACAGAGACTTTTGTGGATAGGCAATTTGACGTTAGTGAGGTTCATTTGATGATGCAAACAACTTACTTGATGTTGGTAGCAATGGCAGAGCGGCCACCATCATTGACAACAGGGGCTTGATGCTCACATGCTCTTGATTCGTGAGCCTCTTGATTTAAAGTCTTATGCGCAAGAGACTTCAGTGAGGTGCATGCTTTCGTATCAGGTAGTGGCCACCCAAAGTGACCGACAGTGTTGGTGTGTATACCTGGTGAGTGGTGCCCGGTGGCTGGATGCTAGAACAATATAAGCGAGATATAGCCACATATAATGGATATACATACATGATGTTGCCTGGGGCAGCGTGAACGACAAACCGGTCGGACTCCTTGCCGTAGAAACCTTTGTCTGTACATTTGGTACTAGTGTAGTCTTCATATGTGGCAATCTGGGCAGTCCTTGATGTCCTTTGGATAAACATCCCTTGTGCCCTGACAGGACCTGTGTCCAGGTACAATAACCATTGGCGTCGTGGTGGGCATAGGTATGGGACAACGGTTGGTGCGGGAGAAACCAGGAACTCAAGTTGAGCATGTCAATGGGAATGAAATGGCGGTCCAAGGGTTCCATATGAAGCACGCCAAGTGTGGATATCCCATCGTCAATGTATCTGACTGGTCAGACAAGCCCATTACACAACAACATTACTCACATAAACGAAGGCTTAGCATGGTCAGTGCTTGGACAGTCTAGGATGCATTGGATCCTGGACTCGTCCTCGACGCCTTTGCAGAAATCACCTAGACTCATGGCCTTGTACGGATTGCCTGGATCCTCAGCCCGTAGTAGAGTGTCTGTAGTAATTGTTAGAACTATTCTCATTGTTGACCAATCACTTACCATGTGCATCGACTTTGCGGTTCTTGTATAGCAAGAGCTTCTTCTTCAAATCTTCCGCCTCAAGCTTGACCGGTGTGAATGGGCATCCTTCTATTACGACAGGATTTCCTTGAGAGATTTCCTTCTTGATTCTCACCCCAAGGTCCCACTCCGTTTTTGCTGTACTTGAAGTACACGACCCAGCCAGACTCCCTAGCAAGTCGCACGTCTTTGGCCAGAGCCTTGACATGGACTAGGTGTTAGAGTGACTCTCATGTCAGGTGATTGTGTTAAAAGGAGTTTTGACCAGTCTTGGGTTTGAACCAAGGACCTTCCCACTATCCGGGTGGACTGCTCTAACCACTGAGCTATCCAGTCATGTTGGGTTATAGGTAGGTATTAACCTAGGTGTGGTCACCTGCTTGAGTACTCCATTGTCACATGCTGTATAGCAGAGGTGTGGACATCTACTTGGGTACACCATATTATTCACCATGCAGAGGACTAATGTCACACTCTAACAGATTGACAGTTACATGTCACAGTAGTTATACTTTGCTCCAGAAGCATCCTGAAGTCCTTAGTTCCTAACTTCGGACTTCAGGTGAGTAGTACACTAGATATCACCAATATCATAGTTCCTAACTTCGGACTTCAGTTCCCTTGTTGCTATTCACTCCGTTGAGCTGAGAAGTTAATACTCGGCACATAGGCTCGTTACTACTCGCCTCGTTCGCCCACTTCAACAGGTTATGGGCCCCGGCCTCTGAGCGCACCAGTAACTCATTTTCGCCTTTGCCAGTCATATCGTCACTCGCTCGTTTAACTTTGCGTGCCACGTTGTCGCACGTTCATACACCACTCCTTTCATTTACAAGTCGCTACACGCACATTCCACTCCCTATCACTCACAATGTCAACACCTGCTCCCAACTTCGCTAAACTCAGTGCAACCAACTATGCCACCTGGTCTGGCGAAATGGAGGCCTGGCTACGCGCTACTGGCCTCCAACGCATTGTTTCGGGGAAATCGGTTGCTCCTACAGTGTCCTCACCACCTAAATCGACTGAGGAGGCCGCTTTGGGAGTTGAAAGCGGACAAGGCAGCTGGGCAGATATATCTCATGGTGGAACACAGTCAGAGGGTTCATTTCAATGGCATCAAGGATGATCCAGTGAAGATGTGGAACGCCCTACGCGACGTACACGTCCAGAGACGCCCTGGGACACGGTTCAACGCTTATGACAACCTCTTTTCAATTAGTAAGCAAGAAGACGAGACTCTACAGTCTCTAATCAACCGAGTGGACGACTCTATTCACACCATTCAGGATCTCCGGACCAGTGGATTCACTCTGGCCCATTTGGACGATGAACTCGCAGCCATGGCAATGATCCGAGCTCTCCCAGAAGAGTACAACGGTTTCGTTTCGTCCCTGCTCCTTCAGGACAAGTTGGACAGGTCCACAATTCAGGCAGCCTTCATAACAGAGGAAATCCAACGTCGTCGTCGCGCTTCGGACATGCCAGGCATTGGGAGTGCCCTTGCATCGTCATCCGCTCTCCAGAAGCTCACATGCGATTTCTGCGGCCTGGAAGGTCACAGAATCCACGAGTGCAGTGCCTATGACCGTGGCAAGCAGTATGCACGCGACAAAGCCCAGATTCGTCGCAACAACCGCGGAAAGGGCAAGGACAAGGCCAAGAACGCTCAAAATGCCAACAATACCTCTGAAGACACTTCTGTCTCAGAATTTGCTGGAATCGCAAGTGCTCGCTCTACATCCTCCTCCACTCCTCCTGACTTCGATTGGATTGCAGACACAGGGGCGACTTCTCATATGACCCCCCATCGTCACTGGGTGCGCAATTATGAGCCCCTTCGCATACCAATCAAGTTAGCAGATCACAGCATTGTCTATTCTGATGGGGTTGGATCTGTGGTTTTTAACCCAGTTATTAGAGGAAAGGCAGCGATGCCTGTAGAGTTTTCACGTGTTCTCCATGTCCCTTCACTTCGCAATAATCTACTCTCTTGTCTCTACCTTGCTAAGCACAAGTCCTTCAAGATCAACATTGACTCTGATACCATGGACTTCAAACGCGATGGTAAAACACTTTTCTGCGCGCCTATCTCATCCAGCAACTGTGCGACTCTGGAAGGAACCACAGAACCGGAATTTGAGTCTGCTCACTGGGTTTCAACGCTCCCACTCACCGCTTCGCTCTGGCATCGTCGCTGCTGTCACCACAGCTTTGCAGATATCGCCAAGATGCAGCGCGAGGGTATGGTTACTGGCATTGTCATTGAATCGAAGGACAAACCAGATCCGGTCTGTGAGCCTTGTATAGCAGGCAAGATGCACTCCAACCCGTTCCCAACGTCGCCATCTCGTGCCATGATGCCTCTTGAGCTCATTCACAGCGATTTGCACGGTCCTCTCCCTGTTGCTACCCGTGAGGGCTACCGCTACTGGATCACGTTCATTGACGATTGCACGTCGTTCCGAGGCGTCCTGAAGCTCAAGAAGAAAAGCGAAGCATTTGAAGCTTTCAAAACATTCAAAGCATATGCTGAGAATCACTTCAACGCAAAAATCAAAGCTCTACAGGACGACAAAGCGGGTGAATACATGTCTGCTGCCTTCATCAAATTCACGGACCAGTGCGGCATTGTACGTCGCCATACGACGCGAAACCGCCCCCAACAGAACGGAGTTGCAGAACGAGCAAATCGGACCATGGCAGATGATATTACTGCAATGTTGGTTGAAGCTGGATTACCTCCGTTGTTTTGGGGCCTCTGCCTCGCTGCTCAAGTACACGTCTGGAACCGCCTCCCTACGTCGTCTCTGCCACAGGGAACTCCATATGAAGGCTGGCACAAGCGCAAACCAGATATGTCTCATCTTCGCATTTGGGGCTGTCTTGCATATGTCTTCATACAGCGAGATAAGCGCAAGTCCTTGCAGCCACACATGGAGAAATGCATCTTTGTAGGTTATCCTAGCGGTTACAAAGGCTGGCAGTTCTACAACCCACAGACAAAGAAGTTTATCATCTCTGAACGAGCTGAGTTCGATGAACGCGTCTTTCCAGGGATTTCTGGCATGCCCAAGTCGACAAAAATCGATCTCACTCCCATTCGCACTCCCTCACTGCCGGAGCCTCGCACTCATGCACCTGCGCTCGATTCTGGGGGGGATAGCGACGAAACACTGCCAGATGCTCCCAAAGAGTCATTTGAACATCCAGAACCTCCTGAAACACCTCTGCACTCCCCTAAGGCCAAATCACCCTCTTTGCCTCCCTCTCCCACTCATTCCACTCCAGAACGATCTCCGGAGCCAGAAATAGCTCAACGTCGCAATACACGCCACCAGTCGCTCCAACCACTTGTTGAGCCTCAACCTGATCCAGAACGCTTGCTGAGACGCACTACACGCGTTTTGCGTCCTACTGGAATGGTGGAAGGTGAAACACCGTCACGAGGTTCCTGATGAGCCTCCTGTTATTTGGTCCGACGATGGAGGTGATTCTGATGACAATGCAGCTGAATTCGCAAATTCCGCTCTGGAGAGTGAACCACGCACTTTCAGACAAGCACTGCAAAGTAACCAGTCCGTTCACTGGCGCGAAGCCGCAACACTTGAGTACAACACTCTCGTCGACAATGGGACTTGGGAAATCATTGATTTACCTTCTGGTGAAAAGGCAATTGGCTGTGGATGGGTATTCAAGGTCAAACGCAATGCGGACGGTTCCATTGAGCGCTACAAGGCTCGTATCGTTGCTAAAGGCTATTCTCAACGTCCTGGCATTGACTACAACAAAGTCTTTGCTCCCACATTCCGTCCTGCAACTCTACGCCTCATTCTTGCATTAGCTGCCATTGAGGTGGAACTTCGCTCTGTGGACATTACCTCTGTATTCCCCAATGGTGACTTGGACGAAGTGATCTACATGAACCAGCCAGAGGGATTCCACATTGGAGCACCTCACCAAGTCTGAAAACTCCGGAAATCGCTCTATGGTCTCAAACAGTCTGCTCGTCAATGGAACAAGAAGCTGCACTCTGTTCTCAGCAAAATGGGCTTCAAACGCATTGAATCTGACCGCTCTGTCTATGTCTACTCAAATGGCAAAGTCAGGATCATTGTTCCCATCTATATAGATGATATCACATTCGCTTTGAAATCCACTGCTGCCATTGACAAGTATGTCAAGATCCTTTCCCAACACTTCAAATGTCGCGAGTTGGGCCCTACCAAGTATCTGCTTGGTGTTGGAGTGGGTAGACTGCGCTCTACTCGCACAATCACGTTGCACCAGCGCCAGTTCATTGTTGACACCTTGGAGAAGTATGGTATGAGTGACTGCCATCCTGTGCTCACTCCCCTTCCTCCAAAACTCGAATTATCGCATGACATGGCTCCCAAGTCAGATGAGGAGAAACAGATCATGGCCAATGTTCCCTACCTCTCAGCAGTTGGTTCGCTTCAGTATCTGGCCACTATGACTCGCCCTGACATCCAACATGCTGTCTCCACTCTTGCTCGCTTTAATGCGAATCCTGGCCCCAAACACTGGCAGGCACTGAAGCATCTCCTTCGCTATGTCAAGGGCACCATTGAACACAAACTCACATACTCTGGCAACAATGTTGGTGATGAGCTCTTCACCACATACACAGACTCTTCCCATGGTGATTGCCCGGATACTGGACGTTCTACTGGTGGTTATGTGACAGTTGTTGCTGGTGGTGCGATTGGCTGGGGCAGCAAGTTGCAAACCATTGTAGCAGAGTATGTTGCAGTTGAAGCTGGGAAGGAAATCATTTGGATGCGACACATTCTCTCAGAATTTGGCTATCCTGTCAAACAGGCCTCTACACTCAAGATGGACAACCAAAGCGCAATCACAGTCTCCAAAAACCCGGAACACCATGGTAGAATGAAACACCTTGACCTCCGGTTCTACTGGCTTTGCAACACTGTTGACTATGGCAAAATCGCACCAAACTACATTCCTACTGCGGAGATGATTGCGGACAACCTCACCAAGGCAGTACCAGCGCCTAAAGTCAAATTCTGTCGTGAACAAATGGGCATTTTACCTTAGTTTGTTTTATTTTCATTCATTCTTTCCATCTCTTCATTGTAGACATACGAGATCATGGGGGGGTGTTAGAGTGACTCTCATGTCAGGTGATTGACAGTTACATGTCACAGTAGTTATACTTCGCTCCAGAAGCATCCTGAAGTCCTTAGTTCCTAACTTCGGAATTCAGGTGAGTAGTACACTAGATATCACCAATATCATAGTTCCTAACTTCGGACTTCAGTTCCCTTGTTGCTATTCACTCCGTTGAGCTGAGACGTTAATACTCGGCACATAGGCTCGTTACTACTCGCCTCGTTCGCCCACTTCAACAGTATGGTCGGATATGTGGTGTCTGTATATGGTCGGATATGTGATGGCTGTATATGGCCGGATATGTATGGTTGGATATGTGATGGCTGTATATGGCCGGATATGGGCTGGGTACGGTTGCACAACATGAGAAAGCAATATATTGGAGATGAAGTCTACAATTTGATACCACTCGCTTTGGCAAGCTGAATTGCAAGCACCCATATGTTATACCTACACTGGCCAGTTGGCCAGAAATTAGCCCGCTCGTCCACAAATTCTTCACATAGCCATGGTTGGTAGTCTTCAATGGATTCCATGACCGTCTTGCTGCTTATAATTCCATATGACGCCTTGAGGTTTTTGATACATTAAACCCATAGAGAACAGTGTTTAAGAAAATGATTGGTGCAGCTTTTCTATTGCAAGTTAGACTTGCAATGCTGTATGTTCCTGCAGGTGGCGGCATAAGCGTCTTGATTAGCAAGTCAGACTCGCAATGCTTTGTGTTCCTGCAGGCAGTGTAAGTTGTTGATGATGGTTGATGATAGCAACAAAGATTGTGTTCGCGGTGATATGCTGAGGGACCGCTAAAGTGGGAAATAAAAGTACCTAAGTTCTATGTGACGAGCCAGCGGCAATCCGACAAGCTATAGGCAAGTGCGAAGGGGCTCTAGGTGTACCAAAATCCGTCAACGAGTAGACAAACAGCCGGCGCTATATGTGGCTGTGACAAGATAAACGTGAGCGATTTGAAACAACGAGGGCAGCACACTGGCTGAGACGGAATATTAAGCTTAGACGTGAATAGACTGGGACTCAATAGAAAAAGGGGGAGAACCATTCTGTTCTGTCGTAATAGGTATTCTACAAGCATATTTATACTAAAATGAAAAGGCATTATCTATCTAACCAGTCAGCCTCTTGTGTCTCTAAATAGCTTATTGGTGTATCAGACAGTATTATAATCGATTAGCGCCTAGCACTTTGATTTCAAATGTATGTAATTGGCCTGTAAGGTGCGTCGTGTGTCCGTTTTCCTAATATAGGATGTTGTGACTCTCAACAGCGGCTTCTGAAACAGACAAAGCCATCACATGCGTGATCAATCAATCACACTGGATGATTATCTTTGTGTTTCCAAACCGCAACGAGCGTTTGTAGGGGGTCTGTTGTTGTAGGGAGTCTGACTCCTGCAAACATCCTTGTCAACGCTATCCGGCACAATCAAGAATATTACCTGCCCCACAGCAAGGTTCTTCAAGCCGCACACTTTACTCCATTTCATAACTTTGCTGGATAATTTCATTAACAATTTCATATCTTTTCATTGTGATTTTCTAACCCTTTCATTGCATTTCCCTATGAATTTCATATCATAATAAAAGAAATCCATTTAATATGATTATGTAATACAGTCATGTGACTTATAAAATGCCTTTTCCTTGCATCTGCACCTCAAATACCATCATATTATGGCCTCAAATCCAAATTATTTCCTTAATGGGGCCCATCACCTGCTGCACATAGGCAAACATATATAAACATTAATTATTAATTTAATCAAGATTAATCTACCAAAAAAACTTATGAAATAGCTCTCTCTAATCATTGAAATAGAAATCTAAGAAATTACTAAGCAAAGTTATAAAATTGCTATGAACATCGCAAACATAAGTTATGAGATGGCAATAAAATATCCAGCAAAGACTTATGAAATTGCTGGCCTAAAGTTATCAAATTTCCCTGGCAAAAGAATGAAAAGTTCAATGAAATTGAAAATTGAATCTCAATGAAATATCAAAGATAGATATTTCATATATCATAGACAAGTTATGAATGAAGATTTAGACAATTGAATGAGATATTTTCCTTTCATAAAATCCTAAGCATTATAGATATAGGGCCCAAGGCAATTGCTTTAGTTATATGATAAAAGTGGTAGCCACCAGTCGAGTGGCATGTTGGTTGTCTAAAGGTACTGAGTCTTCAACGGTGGGTGCGCTGAAGAAACCAACATAGAGGTTAATGACTTTGGCCTTATCGTCTTCCAATATCAAGGTCTTGAGCATTTGATCGTTGAATTTGAAAGCGACTGGGGTTATAGCATTAGTGGAAAGCCATTTGTAAATGTTTGATGTGCGTACTTGACTTGGCTTTGGAGCTAGGTTCCGTCAGTTGAGCTCCAAGTGTGATCATGACATGCTGCAGCTTGTCTTTGATCCGCTGCACCTTTTTGATGTGGTCTGGGAGTCCAAGTCCATGGGCTAGGGCTTTCCACTTGGCGACCTTGAGGATGACGGACTTCACATTGGCTTTGGTGGGCTCTTCCTTATCGAGGTCTGAGGGAAATTGTGAGATAGAGCAAAAGATGAAACGGATTCAAGATAACATACTGTCAAAGGTGTTGGTGACATCCTGTTTGAGCTGCAAAATGCGGGTTCAACTACAAATGACTTGGTTCTTGATGTTTAACCAAGTGCGGTAAATGAGTGATCACAGAGAACCTTGCAAAATCATGTCAACACGAGCCCCGTCCTTGTCCAAGCATTTGACGCCAAAAATAGTTTTGCCAATGGGGTCAACAGCATTGCCCAAGTAGTCCGTCAAATTGGGAAGTTGTCATTGCCGCCAGCTCAAGAGGCAAGGGCGCGTTGAACAGGGTGGAGCCCTTCCTCAGTCAAGACAGTGGTGATTATGGAATGGACTTGACGGCCTTTCCAGAGGTTGATGACAATTTTCCTCCATAGTTTGCGACCAGGAACTTTGGTAGAACCTTTCCTAGCGGCGGCAAATTAAACCCTCTGGTCCTGCCCCTTCTTCTTGCGGTACTGGTCAAAGTAAGATCATACACAGTCAGCAGTTTTCCAATCCCAGCCTGGTGGGAGCTGCAAATTGAGCTCGGAAAAAAGGCCAGCCTTGATACCGGTGATGGTTTGCCATTAAGGGAACATCCATGGGGCACCGGGATCATCAAAGTACATTTTGACAAGCAAGCTGTGGACAGTATGCGCCGGCATGATGATGCATAGAGTATGATTATGTGTAAACAGATACAAGGGCAAGCAAAGGGGGCGCCAAAAGTCAACTAATTTGCAGAGGGCAAGTTGCAAAGAATATGAGAGTATTTTGAGGGTACAATAGTGGTTAACTACAGACCAATACGGTATGCCTGCTCGTACAGGTTAGGCAAAATTCTGAGGTTTGTCGAGCCTCATGGAGTAAAGTGTGTTTGGTACAGCCTATGAAATCGAGAAAAAAAATGTGAGACAACATGGAAATGAATACACGAGGTATTCAGTACCTAACAAAGATCCAAGCTTTGGCGAGCTTCACAACGGGAAATGTATGCGCAATGGTCTATCAAATTGGAAAAGAAAATGTCAGAGGACTTGGTCATGAATATACAAGGTATTCTGTACCTAAGTACAGAACAAAGGTCCAAGGCTTGTCGAGCCTCACAACATGGAATGTGTTGGCTATGACCTGTCAAATTGGAAAACTTGTGAGACAAATTCCAAACAAATATACATGATATTCAGTACCTAATGAGGATCTGAGATTTGTCAAGCCTCACAAAGTACAAGGTGTTCCGCAGGACCTGTTAAAGTGGGCAAAAAACGAGATGGCCAGTAAACAAAAGTAAAAGTTTAGCACCTACTGGAGTACAAGTGTTTGTCGTGCCTAGGTATAGAGAAAAGGGTCCTAGAACAATAGCAATATCGGAATTGAGGCGCATGAAAAATTGATGGGAGAACGTACCACATATTGAGATATCCGGTAGGCCGCCAAGTCCACAAGGCAGCACACCATGTAGGAGTCAAGCTTCTACAAGGGCACCAGGCGTCATGCAGGGGTCAGACCCATACACAAGCTTAGACCAAGACGATGAGGCAAATGTGGTGGTGGGCGGAGGGAGGTGAGGTGAAATTAACCGGTGAGGCAACCATGAGAGTGTGGGTTCATGGTGTTCCGGATTTAGCAATTGACCATCTGACCTTTCACCACTTAATTGTGTTCACGCCGCCTTGCCTCAACTACATTGTAGGAAGTCAGACTTCCTACAATTACTGTTCCAGGGCTCTGTAGGAGTATAAATCTTGCATTGCCTATCACCCTGGCGTTGCTCATTCACCCTTGTTTGTATCGTGGTCTGGATCCATACTGGCCCCTTTTTTTGGCGCCTCATGGTCAGTTAATTCAAGGTGTTATCCCAAAGGACCCCTTACGGATCTCTTGTCCGCCATTTTTTCTGTATGATCCCCGCCAACAACTTTACCCCAACAGGTCAGTATTTTCTTGCTAATCTCTAATGTGTTTTTGTTTTTTTGATAATTGAATGTTCTTCCAGCCCCCTCGTTCATACAATAATTATTCTCTACTCAGTGGCGGCGCTGCTCTACCCTGGCCGTATGGCTTTCTGGACATCCATATCCTTTTCCCCAACTGGTTAGTGTTTTTTTTGATAATCCGTAACATGTGTTCTTGACAATGGATGTTCTTAGAGCTGCCTCAGGAGAATTGTACGGATATTCTATCCACCATCCAGGCACCACTTTATTCAATGAGGATTGGCAGTCTCATTATAAATAGGTCTCGCCTTGCTCACCCTAACCCTCACCCTCACCCATATCGCCGTATATCCAGTCTAAGCTACGTGTATACTCTCAGCATGGATGCTTGCAATCTTCCCCACCTACCAATGTCTGTTGCCAACTTCTGTCAACACGCCCAGGAACTGCAAGAAGAAGACAACCACGCCCAATTTGTCAAGTTTGTCCTTACGGGTAAAGACGGCCAAGGACAAGCCGAGGTTGACCCAATCCTGGACATCGTCAAGGATACTGAGGCTATGCAGCTCACCCGGGATTATGATTCCATTCTGGGAATGTGCCCGGACATTAAGGTCCTCGGTTTGCTGACCGTCTGTCCTCTGGCAAAGAGGGATGATACGTTGATGAGGAATACACATTTTACCTACCAGTTTGAATATTGTGGTGTATGTAACTTTTTTTCCTTCTCAACATTAATCTCATAGCTGAAACCCTACCAGACAAGTCTCAACATTGTGATTCACAAAGTTCCAAACATATGCTTGGGCAAATGGGGGACGCACAATATGCTACGCGCGTTTATTCCGGCCCTCTACAGCGAAGATTGTCATCCGCAACTCTCCCAGAATGAGCAGCGTATATTTTACAAAGACGGTTTCCTACCTGCCATCAAGATGCTCTCCCCAGTTTCATCGACTGAATGGTCTCCCTCATACACCGATTTAATGTTTGCCGCCCGCCGAGAAAGTGGCCAGCTAGCCTTTCACACAAAAGTGGTCCCCCCGAGGTAGTCTCTAACCTTGCCGATCAAATCCGCGCTCATTTGGAGGATAATGGGCATGAATGGAGTCACAGTCTTGTTATACTGCACCAGATCCGTGGGGTAAAGGAGTCCACCATGCACTCGGTATCTTACGCTGCTGGCAACCAGGTCATTATCATGTTCTTACGCGTCATCAGCTCTTGACGGAGGACGACTACAACACTCGGACTCTCACCGAGGCACCTAAATCTACATGGTATGTTGACACCGGGCTACAAGTGGCCTCCTTGGAGGGCTGCTGCCTCCAGTGGCAAACAGACAGCCATTGCAATATAGTCAGTCGCCCATGTGTGCCGCCTCCCCAAGAATAAAGCAATCAACGTCACAACTCCCAGTAGAAAAGAATATTTGCGCAATATGGCCTCTCATCTCCCCGCTGTCTTGGGCTGTAGGATTGTCTTCAGTGAAAGGACTCAGGGCAAGTATGAGACAACTTACCTGCAGATGTATACAACGGAGAAGGCACTCATCTACAGCCCAGAGAAGGGCCATTTCGGCAAATGTGTCACCTGCAACCAGATTTTGAAGGGTAAAGGTGACCTTTTTGCCGAAAATCTTTATCAACTGTACCTGCGTGCTATCCAGAGTAAATACTCCCTCACCTGCCTTGAGATGCGCATCCCACTTGAGTTTGCAACCACCGTCTTCCAGGACTTTGACAGAGAGTTGATACAATCATCTCTCCTTTCTTCAACCCTAACGGTTGGTGGTGCGTTCAAATCTCTTGTTTTATTTTTTCTTTTTCTGATATCTTATGTTAGGGGCATTTGTGCTGTTTGCTGTCTGGCCATTAAATTTGTGCTCAAATGGCAAGGGGAAGGCAAGGCAGACATTCGTTCAAGTAAACAAGCTCTCCTGCTAACGGCAGCCTGCGTGTGGATAATTAATGGGATCCATTCCACGCCTGACATGGGCTTGTCCTCTCCAGACCTCATGAATGCGATATTGCCGCATGTTGAGCGCAAAAGTGCTAACCTTGACATCCTTGCTTATGGGACGCCCCTTGATGAGGATGAAGACATCTCCAAAACCAACAGTGAAGACGATAACGATGAACCTCGTCCTGCAAAGCGTTGCCGTGATGCAGTCACCTTACCGGCCGTTCCATGGGGTCTCCTTTTCCACCGGGATATTTGTGTTGAGCCAAAGCATCCCGTCCCTTGCTTTGTCAAAGAAGGGGATTTCATTAGCAAGAAGACGTTCATGTACTTCTTCAAAGTTCCGATGAAGAACATCAGGAATCATATCGTCAACACTACCCTCTGCACCCCTATTCACTCTGCCAGAATTATGAACAAGCAGCAACGCACAACAATCTTTGCCCCAGATGACGAGCCGCACGACCTCTTCAAACTTGGCAATAGAGGCTTGATGCTGTACCCTTGAGACTATGATTCCGGATCTGATATAGAAAGTCCTGGCGATGCCGGCTCTGGGGATGATTCTGAGTTTGAGCGGGCGCGGCAGCAGCAGCAACTTCACCGTTTACCAGCAGAATCCACAATTGACCAAGAGCTTACGTTTCTCTGGCGTCAATTCCTCCTTGACCTCACATCAGTATCTCTCAATATCAAAGGTTCTGCTAACCCGTCATATTGCAAACTTACAAAACCCCAACGCCTTCTGGTTGACAAATTGACGTACAGGAACAAGACCCTTTCAGACTATTTCATCAATGTCTAATGGATGATTGTGGATCAGACCAAATGGAACACCAACTTCAAGTATTTCTTCCCCGACTCCAAGGCACAGCTCCCCGCTAAAGCACAAGGCTGGAAGCAGTGTCAATACTTCCTGAAGTGGCAATTCATAATGCAGAGGGCCAACAACAGAACCATCAATTAAATGTGTACCGCTATGAAGACACGGTTTGACACCCTTTACTGGATACCACATGCTGAAAAGGAAAGGATTTGGAGCACCAAATGGGTGAAGACGTTTGAGAAGCCAAACCAGAACAATAACACGGCAGCTCCACAGGTCTTTGTTAGAGATATCAGGCTGCAGTGGTAATGTGGGCGTTGCATTGCAGTTTTTTGCGTTTATTGTATGATTACTTGTAATCATATGAGTGATCATACAATGAACGCAAAAAACCGCAATTATTTTGCTTCCATACGTCTTTACACCACATACTTGAATGAATATTGAATGTGTATTATATGATTTGAGAAGCCTCAAAATTTAAGTGTGGTATCTTGGAAGACATCCAAGAAGCGGGGCTCAAGGAGCCGCAAACAGACTACAATTCACGGTATGATATGTATACATCAGCCAAGAAATATTAGTGATAGGGCAAGGGAAGACGGCGCGGTTCTACAAACCTCATATAGATGGCAACATGAGAATAATAATGTTAGTTACACAAATAAGAAGACAAGACTCGAAGAATGTCACATTTGAGTACAATGAATGAAATCATATAGCGTCAAAAATCAGCCCTAGGACCCGGCTAGAGTCAACATAGATGGATGCAGGTGTTTGACTCCATACATTGGTATCAAGAACAGCAGTCACATTAGGAGGAAATCTATCAATGCAGGAGTTAGACTCCATATGTCAACATTTGAGGCAATCAGAGGGGACCACAAATGCAGGAGTCAGACTCCATACAAAATATGGGTGCAAGGGGGGGTATGCCAAGGGTGTGCAAGAGTGAGACTCCCACCAGTTGCTTGGCCTTGTTTATATCTAATGACTTTGTCATGGTCACATGCTGCTCATACCTTCACCATTGCTTCACCCCTCAATGTTCATGCGCCATAACTGTTCATACCATCTAACCGTAGCTTTGCAAGTCAAGAACTGCCCACCGTCCTCACCGCTGGTCACATAGGATTACAAGTCTAACTTGTAATTCAATCATCCAGTGCCGTTGCCTCCACTCTGCAGCATTGCAAGTCTTGCTTGTGATTCAAGAACTCAGCTCATCGAGAGCAGTGTCACCTGCAGAACGCAGTCCAGAAGCCACGCCTGGTTATTCACAATGTTGGCCTCTGCGAGAAATATTTTGGGCCTTGTCTCCCTTGTGTTTGTCCTGTACCCTCTTCATCCAATTGAAGGTGTCTACTTAGGTCTTCCAACTGCTACACCCTTTCCGTTTTTTGTGCTTGGATGATCCTATTGCTCATCTGTCTGTGGCAAGTCCCTTGCATTGTTCCTCAAAGTTTCAACTGAATGACCTTCATCTCTAGCTGATATAACCCGTTCAATGAAATTTCTCATTGTATAACACAGCTATCTCGTCGTATATATAACGCGGCTATCTCATTATGAGTTCTTTCACCGACGGTTTCTGCAAATGAAGTAATTGAATCATTTTTTCATTGTAGTATAATGTTGTCAGAATCCCAGCCTCCCAGGGAAAGGCTACCTCAAGTTTGGAGGAATGGTATATGGCATCCCGTGTTGGGACTTGTTGTCTCTCCCTCAAACCGCATGCTACCTTCTACCGTTGTTTCAGATCCTCAGTCAAAACGGCCAGAGGACTTGATGAAGCCACGCCTCCTCCAAGACAATAACATCCATCTTGCCTTCTATCCACGCAGACCTATCCACAGAGGAGCACTGTTCTCCGTCCTGGCCGTTACTGTTCTCTGTCCTGGCCGTTTCCCGCAACAAGCTTTCCACATCAATACGCCCCACTGGGAATCCTGAATCCCCCTGATACATTCTTGACTCGTCAATCCTGGGCCGGTGGAAAACCCTTGAGAGCCACCTACTTACAGTGATGCACACACTCCACAACGCCCACAAAGGCAAAGCTCATTTCCCAATAATTGTGTACCCCCATTGGCCTCACCAACATGGCTACAAAGACAGCCACACCACAAAGGAGCTAGCCTATCACTGCGCCAAGAAATCCCTCGCTGCTTTCTCCATGCTTGTCGCTTTGGCTACCTTTGTTTTTTTGCTGTGGCTGATAGAGTATGCGGACGACAGCCTCAATATGGCTTTTGCCGTTTTTGCAGAACACCCCCACAAGACATTACCTCGGGTCTGGCTTCAATACCTCAAGGACTGTTTGCAGTGACAAATTTGAAATCTAATGTGGAATGAGGCTTTAATTACTATTAAAAGGCAGAGTGGAAAACGCACCGGAAATATCCACATTGAAGTGGTAAAGAAGTGAAGAAGGGTATGCAGCCATTACCCAAGGCAGAAGCTCAATGGCAACACCAGCTTCCCAAAGCACAAGCCAGGTTTGCTTGGAGTGATTGAACTTCTTTTTGTTGCCTGGTAGTTATTTATTAGCAGAGGAAGTTGGCTCTGACAAAACCATCTCCTTGCCTGGTATCTCGTAAATCACCAGGACGCAGACACCAACAATATTTTTTGAGTCTGCATGCGGCAAACAGTGAATGTGCCTCTGTCCCTCGAACATCCCATTGATGCACAGATTCCAGAAGAGCCCAAAAGGCGCTGTTATTCCATGCCACTTAGTAGAGGACCAGAAGCAATCAGCTACCCCAGGAAATACAAGGTTAACAACACTAGAGACCCATTCACTTGTTGCAAGGATCAATCAGTTTTCACAATTTCACCTGGGAGAGGTAAGAAAGTACTCACATCACCAACTTAATAACTGGAGTGTTGATGGATTCCTCCACGGCGTCAAGGTTTTGACGATGCCAGGCAGTTAATTTTGGCTTCTAAGTAAGACCAGTCAGTACACAACACTGGATGCCAGGTCTTTGCATGAGGATTCTTACATCACTATATCGGCGGTCAATGCCAATTATACACGGGAAATGTGGGCCACGCTTTGCATTTGAGAACTCAGCTTTAGTTTCTGAGTCTTCTAATATTGCCTGGAGGAGTTTAAGAACAGCTGTGTAGAACTCTACGGCCTTCAACATCAGCCAAATGCATTGAGAGGTCCGATAGAAGAATGCTCACGACTCGGAATCGAGAAGTACTGCAGGCCAACCCCTAAACATATGAGTGAGTAACCTCCCATTAAGCTCATGTGTATGTATGACTTACTGATTGTAATATACTGGAAAGAATTTCCTGACGGTTTCATAAATCTTTCCAGTGGAATAGTCCCGTCAAATTTCAAAGCATGTTGTAGGTGGTGGGTTAGGGTTAGGGTTAGGGTGCGACCTGGTGGTTTCCTGAACCCCAATGGGGCGGGTTTAATACAAAAATCACCCGTGCAAGCGTGCCACTGTGGCTATTGTGGGGAAGAGACAACTTGCAAGAGAAAAATCTTCTGGATTCCCAAATGAACTTTTATTTCCCGCCACCATTATATGTTAATATTTCAGCAAATTCTGAGACAGAAGTGTCTTCAGACGTGTTGTTGGCCTTGTAAGCATTTTGAGCGTTCTTGGCCTTGTCCTTGCCCTTTCTGCGGGTGTTGCAATGATTCTGGGCCTTGTTGCGAGCATACTGCTTGCCATAAACATAGGCAATGCACTCGTCGAGTTTGTAACCTTCCATGCCGCAGAAATCACATGTGAGCTTCTGGGGAGCGGATGACAATGCAAGGGCACTCCCAATGCCTGGCATGTCCGAAGCACGATGACAATGTTGGATTTCCTCTGTTATGAAGGCTGCTTGAATTGTGGACTTGTCTAACTTGTCCTGAAGGAGCAGAGACAAAACCAAAACCGTTGTACTCTTCTGGAAGAGCTTGGATCATCGCCATGGCTGCGCGTTCATCGTCCAAATTGAATGGTGTGAATAGAGTCATCCACTTGGTTGATTAGAGACTGTAGAGTCTTGTCTTGGTGCTTCCTGATCGAGAAGAGGTTGTCATAAGCGTTGAACCGTGTCCCAGGGTGTCTCTAGACGTGTACATCACGTAGAGCGTTCCACATCTTCACTGGATCATTCTTGATACCGTTGAAATAAACCCTTTGGCTGTGTTCCACCATGAGATAGATCTGTCCAGCTGCCTTGTCTGCTTTCAACTCCTATGCTTCCAAAGCGGCCTCCTCAGTCAGTTTAGGCGGTGAGGACAGTGTAGGAGCAACTAATTTCCCCGAAACAATGCATTGGAGGCTAGCAGCGCGTAGCCGGGCCTCCATCTCGCCAGACCAGGTGGCATAGTTGGTTGCACTGAGTTTGTCAAAGTTAGGAGCAGGTGTTGACATTTTGAGCGATAGGGAGTGGAATGTGCGTGTAGCAACTTGTAAATGAAAGAAGTGGTGTATAGACATGCGACAATGTGGCACGCAAAGTTAAACAAAGAGCAAGTGACGATATGACTGGCAAAGGCGAAAATGAGTTACTGGTGCGCTCAGAGGCCGGGGCCCATAATCTGTTGAAAGAGGAAAACAGGGCGAGTTATAACAAGCCCATGTGCCAAGTACTAACACCTCAGCTCAACGGAGTGAATAGCAACGAGGGAACTAAAGTCCAAAGTTAGGAACTGTGATATTGGTGATAAGTGTACTACTCACCTGAAGTCCAAAATCAGGAACTAAGGACTTCAGGATGCTGCTGGAGCAAAGTATAACTACTGTGACATGTGACTGTCAATCACCTAACATGAGAGTCACTCTAATAATAAGAGATTAATTGTAATTAAAGCAGAGCAAGGCAGAGTCCAGTCTTCAGTTGGGCAAAATTGAGCAGACTGCGGCTATTGTCAAGGAAATGAACTGTCTAGATGTTCATACAACAACGCTGCGCTGGATAAACTCAACCAAAGGGTGCGCTCTTATAGTTTTAGTTTTGAATAGAGCTTACAGAGGGACATCTCCAGAAATATTGTCAACGAGCCATTTAAAGTCCCGATGCGGGCCAAGACCCTCCGACGCTACAGCCAAACCATAACTCAATTTCTTGCTTTTGTACTACGCAATGCCATCTCCAGCAATCATGGACCCAAGATCAATCTTGCGCCATCTATCTTGGATGCGAGCAATTCCTTGATCCAAGCACTCGAGTCAACACGCCTCCACTTGAATCGCGCCAGTGCCATCCACCGATTAGTCATGGAAATCCTCCTTAGGGTTCGCCTACCTGGCAATTTGTACACCTGCCCTGTCGCACGATTTATCATCTATATGAATGTCCTACCATCGGGGAAAATCCGTCATCCCGGCGAGATAAACGGTACATTGACGGAGTTGAAATGGCCCTTCCGTGTGTCAACATTTTGGGAGGTGCTTCAATGAGTCAACACTAGAATCGATAGCAAAGAGCTTGAGCAGTGAGTGGCTGTATCTAAATCTTTTCTTCCCATTTTCATGGCTCTTTCCTTAGTATTGTGCAAGACATCCGAAAGGCTGTCCGGGAAGACGGGTACACCACATTTTCTCATCTGATGGAATTGAGCCATTATGTCACCGTTTTGGATGCTAATACACCAAGAATGCCGTGCATCATGTGGAGGGATGCTGCGGGGAAGGAGATGATCTTTGATGGATGTCCCCTCTCGACGTCATCCTTCCGGAACATGTACCAGAAATTGGCGCATGAAACAGAGCAAATGATGCGCCAGCAGGTTTTGTTAGGCTTAGAACTCCCCGATCTCCACCACAATGTCATCTATGATGAACTAAATAACACAGAACCCGGTTACTCCTTCATCTCCGATACGCAAAATAGATTCCATCACCATCATCTTTTCCTGATCAGTGCGATGCTGGACGACGAGAAGTTTGGCAATTGTTTCTTTTACCGTGAACACAGCAACTCCGTTGGAGGGATCGCCTGGAACATGGCTGGGATCACCGAGTGGTGCCACTATTGTGAAACATGCATAGGAAACCTCTTTGCTCTTGCTCACTATGGCGCAGGACAACCAGCTTGAGGGACCGAACTGGCGGTCATCGCCCCAGAAAACAACAACCTCCACCTGCGGAATATTTTCTGGTACACGGCCCTTTTCAACCTTGTAACGATAAAACCCAGACAAATGCCAGTAAGCCCAGGGTAATCGGTCGCAGTCTGCCGCCACCCATTGGTCAACTGTATATCACTTGGTTGACGTTGGTTGTGCCTGCACTGAACATGGTTTGGACCTGCTGGCCGAGAGAATCTCTTGACCCTTGACGATTTCATGACCGCCTGTTCACCAGAGTGTCCGGAAACTTTGACACTGACAATTTTTCATCCATTTTGTCCTCCATCTCAGGGGAACCACTGGTTAATTTTGGCATGGGATGCGCAATGGGGATGGCCAACACGCAAGTGCACAGGCAACCAGAGAACAGCATGATATTGGTGATATCTAGTGTACTACTCACCTGGAGTCTGAAGTTAGGAACTAAGGACTTCAGGATGCTGCTAGAGCAAAGTATAACTACTGTGACATGTAACTGTCAATCACCTGACATGAGAGTCATTCTAACACTATATGCATGTGATCACAGGCCAGACCACGTCTGGGTATTCCAACACAACCAGCAGCCCTTTCTTCCCAAGCATGACTGCTGCCCATATCATGGCCTTGATGTTTGACTGCTTCATCTTTGGAATAACACAGTTTTCATTGAGTTCTTCACCAGGATGCCATGTAATGTGGATTCAGCCTCTCCCATTCTCCCATCATCAACCTCAACCATGCATTCATCTGATGGCATCAAATTGATCCATTCCTTCTTATCAATGTCTGCAAGATCCTTTGCCCATTGCAACCTCTTGTGCTTCTGAGCCATGGTGAGGAACGGGACCCTCCAAGCAATCCTCCTATGGTACCCCTTCTCATCTAGAACCCTTGCAGCAGTTGATCTACTGATGTTGTCCGTCTACTGCTTGATGTCCAATCTTTTAAAATGGTTTCCGTTGGTGATTCAGGCTATCTCACACTATAGCACACTTTGCATGGTTGTTAAGCTTGGGTGGGCGACCAGAGCAAGGTCAATCTTTGGTACTTCCTGTTTTCTGAGCTTTCTTCAAGAGATGTGATGCAGCTGACTTTGACGTGCCAAGAAGGTGGGCAGATTTAGTGAGCTTTCCAGTAGCACGCATTGCCCCAATAAACTGGTTTCTTGTGGCATCATTATACTCAGTGTGCAAAGTTTTAGTGGTAGACATTTGATGTAGTTATAGTGAGAATTTGTGCTGTAATTACAACATGAAAATAAACCACCATCAGATGCAACATGTTGTTTGGTCATGTTGTTGCAATACTTTTGATGGGCACAAGTAGTTATAATTTTCTACAGGTACTTGAATAAATCAGTTGTTCTAGCACTTTGTGTTTGACTGAGGTTATAATTTTCTGCAGGTTATTGGCCCATTGCGTTTTGCGCTTCTACCTTTCTGGACACTCAAGAAATCAAAATGGACTCACAAGCCCTTCTGGATAGAATAGAGAAAGTGGTGTGTAGCAGATGGTAAATGTGGTGTGTGCTGGAGTTGGCCACAGATTGTAAGTGGCAGTTGCGGTTGGTGACATGGTCTTGCTGGGTAGTACGGTAGTACCAGTGGCAGGGTACTTCTGCAAGAGTTTGTTGGTGTGGTGGCATGTGCACTTCTCTGTGGAAGCAGCTGGCATGATGATGGTGTGGTGGTGGAATGGGATTCTGAATTCTAAAGACAAAGTCTGGCCTGTAGTTAGGTAGATGTAGTTATCATGTTGTCTCTGTATCCAGGTAGTTTTAGGCTCTCAGTGTTGTTGTATTTTAGTAACAGAGTTGTTGTTCAAAATTCTGGGGTCTGCTGGCAGTTAGACCTGGGTTTGACCCGGGAATTGCTCAAAAAGTGGGAAGCAGATGTTGGTTTAGATTACCCTGTTGTCACCAGATGGAGTAGTTGTGGACCTACTCAGGAGGCTTGGGGTGGCAAGGCTCAGTAGTGCGTCAAGCAGGTGCACAGTCTGTGGTAAGAGTCAAGTTGCAATGTGTTGTCACTGGACTGTGGACCGTCTACATACAGACAATGCTGTGCTACTTGGTATCAAGTCTAATCCACTTGGTGTCTGGCACCTTGGGCGCATTGGGCAGAGGCCACTACCACAATGGTTTCTGACACTTGTCTTTATCTTATCCAATAATGAATAGTGTTTGAGAAGTCCAGGCTTGGGCGAGGCGGTCCTGGGCTCAGCCAAAGTCAAGCCCAAGCCCTGCACCTAATTAGTTTAGGGCCTGGGCCGGCTTGGGCTTGGGACCGGGCTTACTTACTTTTTAAATACAAGTACCAAAGTGTAATGAAGGCTTAAAAATGACAAGATTAGATTCAATTGGCTAGCTACTCTACTACAATACTCTCCTCCTCCTCCTGCTCACATGCAATCCAAATCTCCTCCTCCATCTTAGCATCCTCCCTGTCAACCTCTTCCATTTCCTAGTCAGCTGTTGGATCCCTATCACGGAAGATAAGGTCAGAATTGAGAAGCAACTTCAAAATTTGAAGTGCTTCAATAATGTCTACCTTCAGTTGGTTGCAGTGTTTTGAAATTGTGATCCCTGCAGCTGAAAATGCCCGCTCACTTGACACAAACAATGTAATGATGGCAAGGTAGTCAGCAGCAAGTGATGCCTATGTTGGAAGTTGTCAGGCATTCAGCTATTGTCAATGAACATTAGTTGTGGTTGGATAAAACAATAGAAACAAGATGTACCTCCATACCAGTTCACAACAGACTGGTCATTGTCAAGCTCATCATGTCCATCAAGATATTTGCCAAACTCCTTCCTCCATGGCTCAGAGGTGGAGAGAACTGGAGGAGGAGTGGGAGAAATTGTCATCAGAGTTGTCAAGAGAGGAGTCAAGGGTTGTCTTGGAAGACGGGTGATGTAGGGGACGGGAGATGGGTGCCACCACTTTGTTGGCATGGAGATGCTCACATTGTTCAGCAAACTGACAAATGGAAACTGTAAGCAACAGTAACAAAGGAAATTGAAAGAAGAAGAGGAAGAAAAGGAACATACAATTTTTTCAACAGATGATTTCACATCAAGTTCCTGCTTTGCTGCCCACTTGTTGCAAAAGTGATGGGTTTTGAGGCTGGGGTCAAGGACCATGGCCATGTTGTACGTAGGCACGCTAGAGGTCTTGTTGTAATAAGTAGAAATCTTTGCAAGACCAGCAGCAAGAGCATCTTTGTGAGCAGCAAATTGGGGCTATAAGGATGCTTCAGTCTATGCAGTGTGAAGTCAAACAAGTGCCGGGATTGCTTTTGAAAGCACAGGCTCAGTCTCTAATGAGAACAATTGTTGGGCATTGTTGGCAAACTAATCAAATAGTGAGAAGGTAAAAGAGAAAAGGTTAAATTGGCGTACATTAGAAACTTGAAGTGCTGCTTGACACACTTCTATTCCTCATCCAACACCTGAAGTGCAAGAATGGATGCCTGCTTTGAGACCGGTTCATTAGCAGCAACAGTGAATATAAACTTGTTAATGAAGCGTCAAAGATTATATGCTTGCTTGAGCATTGCGTAACTGCTTGACCACCTGACCTCCATGTCCAGGATGAGGTTTAGCGGCGGCTTGACCCTATCCTTTGACTGAAGTTGTTTGAGCATCTCAGTACGTTTGGCAGATGACCAGGCCTAGATAGGGTGAGAAGGATAAAATGGTACCAAAAAGAAAGCATGGTACCTTTACAGTGATGACCCAAATAAGCCCAACCTCATCCCTTCCAACACTGATCTCACCATCTCCTCCATTGATGACAAGCTGGGCTGCAGTCTTCTCAACCTCAGTGGTGGCTGTGTCAACATTGAGATGAGGTGTCTTGCTATAGGTGGCAAGCACAGCTTGGGTTGCAAGATTGATGATGTGGGCTAAGCACCTGTGGAATAGATGAATTAGTGATGGAGAGAAAGGGAAGAACAAATGATTTACCAAAGATGACAAGTCCTTCTATCCCAATTTGGAGTAGCAGCATGACAACAATGCTTGTTGTTTGTCAGTCAATCCTCAAAGAACTTCAGCATAGTGATGTTGTTTGATGCATTGTTGCAGGTCACCCAACTGACCTAGGTTGACATGAGATAAGAGGAAGAAAGAAGCTGTGAATCTGGTGGGTGATTTAGTAACACTTACATATCTTGTAAAGTGCATTGCCTAGACACTTGCCATCATAGTGTGCATTGAGCAGAGTGAATCCAAGAAGGGCCAAGCATAAACGCCAGTCATTGGGAGAAACCTCCTTGATCCAGTGGCCAGTGACAGCCATGTATGTGTCAGGGTTGCCAGCTTGCCACACATTGGTAGTAAGACTGATGTGCCCCTTGACCTTTGTACTCTGTATCATATAAGGAGATGAGAAAGAAAGAAAGAATAAATGACAGAATGATATATAATTACATTGAATAGCTTCAACATCTCTTGGACATTTGATGGAAGCAATCAAGAATGTCTTCACGGGTGGCCTGAGTAGTTGGAACATTGATGGAGTCAGCAGTAGCACAAGATGCAAGTGTGATGAGCTTGAGAAACTGTGGGTGTGAGATAGCCTCAAGGGGCTAGGGTGTTGACACGAGATGAGAAAGTGAATTATAAAAAATTATCATGAGGGGCACATACAGTCCTGGGCGGCTCAACGGAACACCTCCAAACTGAACGTGGCAGCAGGCACAGCATGCCCAAGGACCTCAAACTGCCCATCAAGAGTCCCCTGGACAATGCCCACCGCCACCGCCACCGCCACCGCTAGTGTTTGAAGGTCCGGTTGGGTCCGGTCTTTTGACCCAAATCTCAAAAGACCGGACTGCAACCGGTCTCTGATGTCCAGAAATGGCAGCAACTGCAACTGAACCCGTAACAACCGGTCTTTTGCAGTTGTGACCGGTTGTGCGACTGGTTGCGGCCTTTCACCGGCACAGCAACCGTTTTGGCCGATCCGGCTTCCTGAGAGCTTCAAATTAAGTCCTGATACATGAAAATTGGATAAGAATTACACAGCCACAACTGGTTGCGACCGGTCGACAACCGCAAAAAGACTGCAACTGGACTGCAGTCTTTGTATTTCAATCTGCTCCGACTGAACCTAAAGTCCAGTTGCTATCAGTTGCAGTTCAGTTGGGTTGCGGTCTTTTTCAGTTGTTGCAACTGAACCTCTAAACACTAGCCACCGCCTTCCTTGCCTTGACACCCTTTGGGAGCTTGGATTCAAAGCCTGTCTTTCCACAGTACTCAATGTACTTGGGGTGATGGCGGTATTTGATATGTCAACAGAGGGAGGATATCTTGTTCACAATATACGTACTACAAATAGTTAGCAAGCATTATTAAAAATTGAGATACAGCTTATTTTTACAATATTGGCACTTCCAATACTTCCCCTCACCCTTCCCCTTCTTCTGCATTGGGTCACCAAAGAACGCGGCAATGTTAGCTGTCCTGTCCATCTTGCAACACTTGGGGATGTGGGCGGGGGTGTTGTTGTCATCAGACCCAGACCCAACAAGTGAGATGGGTGGAGTTGGGTGGGCACTAGAAGGGGTGGTGCTGATACAGTGATGTCATCATCTTTGTCCTCAATGTGGGCACGTTTTTGGCCACGAGCAGGACAGGGCTGCTGATCCTTGTTCTTGTCCTCATCCTTGACGGTCATGGATCCCTGGCGCAACCAAGAATGGGACTGAGACCCTGCACAAGTACCGGTGCAACACACAGGGTGAGAGCCGGCACACGAGTGGGGGACAGAGCCTGTGCAAAGTGAGGGGAAAAAATTGAAGTCAACAAACAAAAAAACAAACAAATACGGACAACTTCTTACCAGTGTTGTCAGCACGTGCACCTTGGTGGAACGTAACCTTGGGCTTGGCGGTGTTGTCAGCAGTTGCAATACACACATTTGGTGTTTAAAAGTCTGGTCCACAGGACTGAAAATGACCAAGACTGGACCGGAAAATAACCAGTCAAGCCTGGACTTCCAGGTCTAGGCTTTCTGAAATTGACTGGTCATCAGTTCCAGGCTTTTTAAAAGTTCATAAATATTGAAACTGGAAAAGACCAGTTGTGACCGGTCATACACCAATCTTTTACCTAAGAGTATATGCCACCATATACCCCACCTAAAGCGCTATGGATCAGTCCCTGGTACAACCAAAACAGATAAACACTGACTGAGATACAAGTCAAACACTTTTAAAATAACAATTCTTTACCTGTGGTTGTAATTTGACCATAACTCTGTCAGTTCTTGTCCATTTCTCACATCCAGGGGCTCAAATTTAAGCTAGGATGTAGATAGATGTAGATCTACCTATTGGTAGCCGGCTTGTGACTAATAGTAACCAGTTAAAACTGAAACCGGTCAAAAACCGGTCAAAACCGGTCATAAGCATGATTGTGACTGATTGTGACCAATTTTGCACGGACCAGGTTTGGGCTTTTGGTTTTTGAGGTTGTCTGTGACCGGCCTTGGGTTTAGGCTTTCCATTTTATGCAAAAAAAACCAACCTGGACTGGACTTTGAAACACTATGCACACTGGGTTTGCCAACATGTTTGCCTTTTGCCAAAGTGTGGCCAATTTTGGATGCCATGGGAGATTGCAATAGGGAGATTGCAGTGGGGCCCAAGGCAATTGCTTTAGTTATATGATAAAAGTGGTAGCCACCAGTCAACCTTGTCTCTGCACTTCTTTATGTTTGTTGTTTCTACATTAACATTACCTGCCCAACAGCAAGGTTCTTTGAACCGCACTGTCTTATCCCGCGTGTATACATTATGAGGTTTGTCAATGTTGCCCCCAAACATGCGAGGTTCTTTCAGCCGCACTGTCTCAGGTTCTTGATACCCTGTGGTCGTGGCTATCCATTTGAAAGAATGTACGGAGTCTAACTCCTGCATCTCCACCCGACCTTAAATTGGCGTGTTCAGGTTCTTTGAGCCGTGCGGTTGTGTCATTTTTTTGTATCTCCCACGCTAACGGTCCACCCAACATTTTCCAGGAGTAACTGTTCTCTCTTTTGTGAGGCTCTTCAAGCCTCAGCTTCTGGTCAACCCTATGCCGCAACTCTATGCTGCACGTTCTTGCTACAAAAGAGGGTGTGCGGAGTCTAACTCCTGCACTTCTAAATGTCAGCTGAGTTTTGCTCTAGCGCAGTGTTCATCCTTACGTTAGTGTGGCTCATCAAGCCGCACCGTTTCATGATGTATTTTTTACCGGCACAACATTGGCGACTAAGATATTGGGTGCAGGTGTGAATCAAAATAAAGCCTTTCATTCAAAGGCATAAGATATCATCCTCTAATTGTTTTCACCTCATCTTTGACTACTGCCAGATGTACTTTACAGATTTCTAGACACCCTTTTTCTTCTGCTTTGGCTGAGTTTGTAAAAACAAATTTTTTGACTTGGTGGATGCTTTGGGAGCCTGTAGAGACAAAGACAATTGCGGCAGCTCGCTGAGCGGTGTTGGTTGACGGAAAGAGGAGGTTCCTAAACGTATACTCAGCGCATTTTCTGTTAGTGTGGTATAACTGCTCTTACTTTGATCCGGGGCATGCAGATTCCCAGGGAACAAGACGGGGCCTTTCAAATTTGCAGCTGCACTTGAATGACTTTGATGTGGTTGAGGTGCTGACAAATTTGACATGGACTGTTTATTTGAGATCTTCAAAGATGATGGACCAACAGAAACATTATGCCACGGCGTGGACTGCTCCCAGGTGTTGGGTGGGGGTGCCATTGACCCCGGAGGCCAAGTGTTTGATGCGCTGATGTTAGCTGAAAGACCAAATGCATTGGATAACAACGTCTGCCGGGGCTTTGCACGCTGTGTATCTGCATTGACCCAAGGTACCTGCGGACAACACCGGTCAAATGCAGGTAGGGGGCCTGAAGATGGAAAAGGGTTAGCAGGGCCTTGCAAAGAAGTCTGCATACTGAACGGGACCCCAAGGTCCAAGCTGGGCGTGGTTTTTGAGGGCGGGATGTCATTCACAATGCTTAGTTTGGCATGCAGAGCTAGAAGAATAGCTAAGTTCAAGTATGCTCAATATAAGGAGAAGACTTACATGTGTTATATGCATCATGCAGTGTCTGTCCCTTGCTTGGAGGATATACAAGCTCTCTGAAGGTGGCAAGAACGGGAGTCTTGTCCGATGTGGTCTCATTGTTCAATGGCGCTAAAGGTGATGAGTTGTACGCCATGAGATTGGCAAGATGAGCACGCGGCCTTTTCATTGTTTGCGCAAGCTCTGGACTGTCTAAACAGGGGAGACTCAATTAGCATAAAGTAAGGTAGACCAGAAATTGTAAGCTTACCTGGTGACATGCTCCGTACTCGCCATCCAGATGGTTCTCCCTTCTCAGGTGTTGTTGGCAAGTTGAAAGGGCTGTCTGCGTCCTGTAGCCAAGCTACAGGCCGATGTTAGCGGGGAAAAAAGAATATTTGGGATGCCGTGGCTTACTTGTTGGCAAATACACTGTGTTGTCCTCTCGATGACTGCTTGATTCAGTATAACCGCTATTGAGGTCGTCGTCCAGGTTGCCAAAAATGTCGCCCATTACTGTACCTCATTTGGACTTGTGGCAAAAGAAGGATTTGGTGGTCCTGCAGATGATGCAGGCATGGGGGTTACGCCCGTGTCATCTTGCGGGTCCAGTGCCATCGTTGCAGCAGGTACGTGGGCTGAGACGGGGCGGGCAAATCTACTGGCTTTGATCCTGTATTGGCCAGTGCAGTTGCAGAGACAGAGGTGGCAGCTGGTGGATTATAAGGGAGGATTGTGGGGAGCTTGTCAACGTCAATGGTGATCTTGTCTTGAGCCTTCTTCTTTTCCTTCTTCTTTGCCTTGACGCCCATGGTATCCTTTGGCACATTGGGGTCGGAGTCAACAACAACCGCTGCACTCTCATCAACGTTGATTGCGATCTCATCTCAGGCCTTCTTCTTTCCCTTCTTCTTTGCCTCAACGCTTGGGGTATCCTTTGGCACATTGGAGTTGGAGTTGACAACCACCGCTGCACTCTTGTTTCTCCCCCGCTTCCGTTGTTGCCCTCCTTCCTCATTCTGCTTGCCTTTTGACTTCTTGGATTTGGCCTTGACAACTGATGGCCCCTCTTGCATGTAAGCCGGGTTGGTTTTGTCATAGTCATCCTGCGGGTCTGCAACATTCTTGCCCAAAAGTAAAGTTAACATTTCTATATGCAAATACATGAGTATCATTCACAAATTGAATGAAACAAAGTAAAACAACCTTTTCCCCTATCCTGTGTGAGGAAACCAGCCATCATATGGTGTTTATTGTGTGCAAGAGCCGCAAGAATTATGTCCGCCATTTTGTTGGCTAGTATATGGTAACAGCACACAACCTTTTTTTGCGGTGGGCAATGGACGCGGCCACAAATTTGCAATTTGTCTTGGGAACTCCATGCCTGGGTCTAGGACGCGAGATCCTTAGTGTAAAGGAATCAAGTAAGACAAGGAAAGGTACGATGTAAACAACAATGCAAGCTTGAGTAAGGTTGAGCCCAATTGAACCAACCGAGGATATTATCAACACATGACAGTCTGGCTCTAAAAGAAACTGCAAGACGACCTTGGCGCGTTGTGGATATGACAGTTGACCGTTAATGTAGACATCTTTAAGATACCATATAAGTCAAGAATCTGTAAGGCAGTCAGAGAAAATGCAAATAAATAATAAAAATGCTTGCTGACGTTGCGGAGAAGTGGACCAAGACATGTCAACTCCATAGAGACAATAAGCTTTGTCGTTGTTTGCGGTTGTTTGCTAGGTTGGAGGGGGGGAAACACCGGAAAATGCACCTTGCCATCAACAACTTTGATCTTGGGAGCGTCATCCCGAGTGAGAAGGTGGCGGCATAGACGGGCACAGATGTTGAACTTTGTTGACTTCTTCTCCTGCCATTGCTTGAGAGTCTTGAAATGCGGGACTGGTTTGGCAAGGTTGCGCTGGGCATATAACACGCAAATTTGATGATCAATGTAGAAACTCCGCGAGCAGATCTGTAAAACTCCATTCATTGACAAGACACTGCAAAATTTGTGTCAGAAAACAAAAAAGAATTCAGCGCATCAACAAAATATAGCCAAGCTAACCTATCCTTTACATTGTCAGCAAGCTTGCTGATGATCTCCATTTTGCGGGCCGTCAGCTTCACAATGACGGGTATATTGATGTAAGGTGGGATGTCAATAAGCTTTTCTCCCTTCCAGTTGAGACTGTTGCCTGTGTGGGGGAGGATGCAGTTGGTGAAATGAGTCTGCATACGCTGTGCAATCTCAATGTGACATTCCTTCGGTTCAGTGTTTGGGACGTAGGAATCAGTTTCCTCGCTGGCTTTGCCGCACTTGACAAAGTAAAGAGGTGTCATCCTTCTCTTCTTGAAACGCCTCCTCAGACAGAAAATACGGTATCCCGAGCAGTCTGCCCATGCTGGCGGCATCCTATAACACTTGCATCGAATGGATTCATATCAAGATTCAATAAAAGAGACCTACTTTTGTTAAAGTTTGAAGCGGGGTAGCAGTCATGATAAGGCAAAATATTGTCAGCTTCATCAGCTCCAGCGCCGCCGAGTGCTTTGCGCCAATATTGCAAAAACCTTGGACTTCATCAAACATAATGGATAGATAATTCTGTCCGTAAAGGGTGGTATGGACAGTGGTGTCATAATTTGGCATTTGCGTGGCTGTATCCCAAGGTAGGCCCGTCCACAATGCTCTACGCTTTTCCCAGGTGAAAAGAGAAGCAAAATCCAATTGAAGAGCCTAGTTGTAATGTATTAGCACTAAATTGATTCAACACCAACAGTGAGACTTAGGGCCTGTTCGGATACAAAATACGGTGTTTTGATGTCGCATTCTCGTCCATATTTAGTAGCCTGTATTTTGATCACATGTTTTCAAATGCATGTCAATGCAATTTTGTTGATCTCAGTCCCTCGTTTATTCTGACTGCTCCGCGTTTGTTGCCTGCGGCCCCTGTCATTATTGCTCTCATAATATCTACCTTATCCTACAATGGCCCCCAAGTCTGATAATGCACAGTGGACCTCCGAGGATGAGACAACTTTGCTTGGTTATCTCAAGCAACATATTGCTGAGGGTGGTGATAATGCTACCTTCAAGAAAACAACCTTTCACAAGGCTGCCCTAGAGGTAGAGAAGATACGGACCAAGGGTGGAAAGAAAGTGGGGGCATCGTGTCAAAACAAGTGGAATGCCGTATGTCAAGTCTGTTTTTCGCCATTGCTGTAATGCTGACTTAATTCAAAGCTGCGTCAAACCTTCCGCGCTATTCAGGCCATCCAGTCTATGTCAGGCTGGACCTGGAGCAATACAAGGGGCGCTGACATCAGTCCCGAGATGGAGCCTGAATGGGAGAAGTTTGTCATGCTCCACAAGGACGCAAAGCCTTTCAAGAATCAAGGCTGGATCCATTTGAAGGTCATGACCAAAATCATGCCTACAACCCTTTGTGGTACCCACGTTTTCCGCCCAACGCAAGGTATCTCTGGCCTTGATGCTTCAGCTACGGTTGGTCCTGCCGCAAGTGACTCGGACTCTGAGGACGCACAGGCAGATAAGGATGACGGTGAATCCGTTGAACAAGAGACTGATGTTGAGGTAGGTCTATAGTCTGGTTGTAATATCTAATTCTCACTCTTTCTCTAGGTTTCCGTTGTTGCTCCTCATCGAAACGCTGAGGTGAAGGTAGGTCTATTGTCCAATTTTTAATATGTTGACAGTCTCAGCCAATTTTATAGTTTTCTGTCAACACTCCTGCTCGTCGTGTAGGAAAGCGTGAACGTGCTTCTTTGCCAACTCCGTCAATCTGATTGTCAAAGAAGAGGGCAACTGCTTCTTCACATGCCATTGACGGCCTTACCCAGTCCATCTCTGTATTTGGTCGTGACCTCTGCACTGTCCTCGCCATGGATCCAAAGCTTCGTACTCCACATCGAAGAAAAGAGGCCATTACACGTGCTCAAACTGAAGACTGGCTTCCGATTCAAGCACAGCTGACCTTTGTCAGGGTTCTTGAGAAAGACATCCAGGCTGTCGACGCCTATCTTGCTCTTAATCCTGAGAGGGAGGATTTTTATCGTTTGTGGATTGAGGATACAGTAGCAAACAACTGATTTTTCTTTCTTTCTATTCAGACTCGACTGCATACCCTATCACCCCTGTACTGTTTTATTTCTGTCGGTTTTAATTAGTAACATATACCCTTACTACGATATACTTTTTTTAGATCCTTTTTATGCTACTCACTTATACTTGTGGCTTTTACACTTGCGGCTCATTGGCAACATTTGATTGTTGCTGCAATACTTATTGATTTATAGTACAATCAGTGGTTTTTGGGTGCAAAATTCTCCTCCAGGACTTCAGGATGATTGTGTAAATACTGCTGGTAGCTATCCCACATTTGTGAAGCTATCTGGTCCCGAAGAGTACTGGCACGCTCTCTCTCATCCCTTTCAATTGCGCCACGGCCCGCTTCACCAAATTCGGTGGGATCAAAGGGATCAGATGAAATGTCAAGGTTGTCAAGAATATCAAGGTAGTGTTGGAGATCTGTGCTGTCATGATCCATGATGAAGTTGTGGACTGCTGACAGACCTGGCGGTATTTTGGCTTGAACATCCATATTGTATTGGGCTGGGCGGTTCAAAATATCCCACCGTTCTTTCAGGACACCAAAGATATGTTCAATAACATTGCGAGCTTGAGCATGTCTTAAGTTGAACAGTTCCTCCTTGTTGACTGGGCTAATTTTTAAAAAAGAGGTCTGAATTATAATTGAACTTGCTATCAAGTTGATTGACTTACCGCCTGCCAGCCCGCCCCCATTCTGCCAGGTGATACCAAACACCACGGTAAGGGACAAGGAGAGTATCACAAAGTGCAAATCCAGCATCGGCGAGATAGCATTTGCCTGCAGGGATCATGAAATCCATCAGCCGCGAACGCGTGAACATAGTTGCATCTGCCGCGGATCCTTCAAATCCACTGATGAAATATAGGAAACGGAAAGTGAACGAGCAAACTGCTAGACAGTTCTGTGTTACACCGCCTTTACGGTCACGGGAAGCATGTCGATCTGCAGCTGAAGTAAAACAGTTGATATGGGTTCCATCAAGTGCACCTAAAATATGCTGGAGAAATGGAAAAAGCTTGGGATTGTTTCTGATATAGTCGGGGATGGGTGCACCAATGTCTGGGAGCTTCACATAGTGGTTGTAGAAGGTACCAGATGAAACAGCATCCAGAACTCGTCGAAAATACCTTGATTTTGATAAGAATAATAGACTTGAAGAGCAAGTGTGAAACTTACTTGGATATAGTCTCATTTGACCGTTGAAGCCTCTCGCCAACATGCCGTATAGACAAACCAGTTACGCAGGTGTAAAGGAAAATTGCGACCTGTTCCTCAATGGTTACACCATGCCTTGAAGTATGGAGGCCTGCCATGAGTTGAAGTGTGGCAACAAGTGCCAGAAATACATGTAAATGCATTCCGAGTTCTGTGAATATTCGGTCAGGATGGCCATGTATCAACTCGTTGACCCATGCCTGCCCAGTGAGAGCTGACGTGTGGTAAGGCTGTTTCCAGTAGTTTGGTTCCTGGTAGAGGGTGGCAGCAACCCCTACAAGGTTAAGAAAAGTCGTTGTCGCCACTAACACCTTCTGGTGCAGTGAATTCTGCTTGTTTGGCATGGACAGAGGTGACGGAGGGGATCCTTATCGCTCGTTGATTGCGCGCAATCCATTTCTCCGGGTAAAGCGGAGCGGGCCTCGGCAAGCACATGATCATTCATCAAAATACGGGGTACTAAATATGGACGAGAATGCGACATCAAAACGCCGTATTTTGTATCCGAACAGGCCCTTACAGAGTGAGGTGCTAAGATTATAAGATTTGCTCCAGAGATTGAGCTGTGAAACGGTCCTTCTGGGGCCCAGAACTGGTCTTGTTGGGCTTTGCCAGCCGCGTACTCGAGGATATTTTCTATGAAGTACTGGTGACAGTACGAAAGAGAAAAACTCAAGCTGACCTTCACGTGCTTGATTCACTTTTACTCTCGAGCCGTGAAGTTGCTTGATTTTCCTTGACTAATCAAACTTACTAAGCCCTAGTTCTATTTTAGACCGACTCCTAAACTCATCAGTCATCTAGAACTGCAAGCTTGGTAATTGTTTGAACTCTTAGTCTTAGATTCAATCAGTAAAGATTAAAGACGAAGTAACTAATTGAAACACATTTGTTTCCTGTTTTGGGGGAAAATGTGACTCCTTCTTCATTCGGAAAGATAGGTCCGTTTGATCCGTCGAATGTTCCGGTCGAGTTACATTTTGAGCGAAAGCACTTTTTAGTTAGCTCAAAAGCTTATCTCAAGATTTGAGAAGTCAAGCTAACCCAATAAGAGCTATAGTGGGCAAGATTGAGAGTTTTGGCATTGAAAAAAAAATAGTTTGGTAATGGTCAGTCGTATTTGCACGCCTAAAAGCCGGGGCTCAGGCCTGGGCCCAAGGCTTTGGCATTCTCAAAGCCCAAGCCCTGAGCCCGGCCCGGCCCTTTTGTGCTTTGTTAAAAGTCCCTGTCTACAGCTTCTAAACAGTTGCTCTTGATGCCTTTAAGCTCTCTGAGATCTTCAGTGTAACAGAGCAAACCTCAATACAAATCTTGGACAAATCTTCTAGTCAATGTACAGACTAGACAAGATATAACAAGACCAATTGTTATAAGCTTACTGCTCTTAACATCAGTTATTGGATCTTTTGTTGGTAAGCATTGGCAAAATTATGTTCTTCATTCCTTATTCATTCCAATATCTAAGTCAAAACCACACAAAGATATACAAAAGCCTTGACTGGGAAATAAGAATACAAATAGATATTGAAGTACTATGGCTAAATTACAAATTACTACTAGAGAATTAGACATTCTAATTGATAATCTAACAGAAAACTAAGCTGGAGATCTAAGGCATCTCTTGTGAGTCATTAGAAAGAAGGCAAGATGTGCAATGGATATCATGTATATCTAGCAAGAAGCATAGGTGCCCTATTGTTATCTGGCTTTGTAATTTCTTCATAGATGAGCACTGGAATAAGATGTTCATGAGTGAACAAATCACAAGCAAAAGTAGTTTTCAATCACCTTTTATTTCCTCTTTTGATAGTGGTTCACCAACATCAAAATCAAAAAAGGCCGGATCCAAAGGTTCGGCAGTAGGTTCATCATCATTGTCATGGTATGGCTTGGTAGAACAATTAACATAATGCTACATCAAGAATCAAGAAAGCTTACTTGAAGGTAAGGGTGTTTCAGAGCTTCAGATACATCCAACCTTCTTTTCGGGCTGAAAGCAAGGCATTTTTCCATCAAGTCAATTGCCTGGAAATCCGATTAAGCATGTGACTGTAATGGGTGACATCAAAAGGAACATACCAGAGGGTTAGCGTTCGGAAACATTTGCGCGAAGTTCTTTTTCCGGCGAAATGGTAAAGCTCTAATGTACTCTCGAGACCTTTGAGAATTTATCGCATAGAAATCGTCTATCGATGGCGTGCCGAGCGTTTCAAGTATGAGTGAGAGCTGGTGGTGGTCTAGAGCAATGTGAAGCACATGATGAGCGAAGGCGACAGCTGGGTGGAAGAGGTAGTACGTACAATCCCGACCAGGAAAGAGTGGTCGCCCACTCAGCATCTCGGCGAGAACACAACCCACGCTCCATATGTCAATAGCGCGCGTGTATTCCTTGAAGGTAAGCATCACTTCAGGCGCGCGATACCATCTGTAATCGTTTAGGCGTCAGACGATTGCATTCGCAAGCCCAGCATTGAGAGACTGACCTTGTTGCAACATATTCAGTCATAAAGGTACTCGTGTCATCAGCATCAGGTGGAGGCCTAGCGGATCGAGCAAGTCCAAAATCGCAGATCTGATAAAAGAAGCCTCGTTGAGGGTTGAGTCATAGCCATGGGCAAAGTTTACGAACCTTCAAATCACAATTCGAATTCAGCAGGAGATTGGAAGGCTTCAAATCTCGATGCAGTACGTCCGCAGAATGCAGAGCCTTCAAGGCTCGGAGTGTCTAATTCGAATAAAGCGAAATCAGAACCGCGCCACTGCGTTCGAGCGAAGAAACTCACCGCACCTGGTAGATGAAGTATTGACAATGGTCATCGCTCAACTCCTGTGTCCGGATTACACGATGCAGATCGGTCTCCATCAGCTCTTGGACGAGATAAACCTCGCGGAACTCGTCGATGCTTGAAGGACACAGGATATCGAGGATGGCGATGATGTTTTCATGATGGAAGTGGCGAAGAAGCTTGATCTCGCGGAGTGTGCGAAGACAAAACATAGAGTGATCGAAGGGGGAAATTCGTTTAATTGCGACTTTGCGTTGAGTTGGGAGGTGGATGGCCGAGCTATCGCAGTGACTGATCAGCCGATTTCTTTGGAAGACGCGCTTGAGATGCTTACCAGACGATGCCATACGCGCCTTCACCGATGACATCTATGGGCTGGTAGTGCGTTCCAGTGATAAAGTTGTCCAAACGATCGTCCGACATTGCTGGGTATCAGTGTAAACTCAAGAGAAAGAGGCGGAGGAGAAGCAGTCCTTGAACCGAAGAGTCCCTAAACAATAGACATCGGAGTTTGCCGTCCCTCCTTCCACCCTCCCCTCGCTGTATTTTTACACCCCTCCTCATGTGCTTGAGATCTCTCCCTCAAATAGATGCCATATTACTGGTCGGGATTGTAACGTTCCCAGTTCCGCTGATATAAGAACACCGACATCGTGCCGGGTTATGTCTAATCCCAGTCTCACACCACCACCCCGCCTGCAACGGAATGGTCGACACTGGACTCCTCTTCGTCTTCGGAGAATGTGGTCCCAAGGTCACTGAAGAAGAATTCAATGGTAGTGTAAACGCCTCCTCCTCAGAATGCACATTCACTCATCCTTTCACAATAGACTGGTACAATAACGAGCATGGGCCTGCTCGTCTCACCGTTCCTGGCTTCTCCAATGCTATCCGTTACAAAGCCACGGACTCCAGAACGCCGTCCTGGCTCGCCCTGTACGACCTGGCATCTCCTGCCGTAGTTTCGAGTGATGGTTACAAATCCCTCGCCTCAAAAGCATCAGACCGAGAGCGCGCACTCATACCGCGGCTAGCTAACCTCAATCGCAGAGTCTACGACTCCATTTCGGTGCTCACCAACCCCACCAACCCTGCAAACTGCCTTCCGGGTGGATTCATTCTAGTGGTTACCATGCTGGTCGGGCCTGAATTAGAGGATGAATTTAACAAGTGGTACGAGGAAGAGCACATGCCGGATCTGTCACGCCTTTCGGGATGGTTGAGGGGCAGGCGCTACAAGTTGGTTGATAGTGTGGAACTGGCTGCGAAGCCAGTTGATCCCAAACCGGTCCATAACTATCTCGCAATCCACGAGTTCGACCACGACGATTACTTTGATACAGCCGAATTCAATGCCACGCTTGAGACCACACGGAGCGCCGAAATGCTCAAGCAGGTCACATTCGATGCACGGCGTTTCGCCCTGCACAAGAACATCCAGAGGTCTTAGAGAGTATATTGTCAGCATCGAGCTACCATCGGCCATGGGTCTATCTCTCAACACGAAGACTCGAGCGTAGCAAACTGGATTGTAGAATATGTAAACAACTATATATTTGAAGACATCCTTTCTTCGACCTGAGCTCTCATGGGTATACTATCAATCGTTCCTGGCTTCTCTACACACATTCCTGCTGCCTGGGTCCAGAGTCAATTAACCCATCCATGATTATGGAAGCGCTCGACTCACATATACGCAAGTCTTCAGGATCTTCGCAATATCCTGCTCTTTGATATCCTTCCCAACTTTCGCATGCGGACCGTACTGCATAAGGCCCTGCACGAAATATCCAGTGAAACAATCCCCAGCCCCAGTCGTATCCTGCACCTCCCCTTGCAACTTGGCCGCTGGCAAGTGCATGAATGAGGGGGCTTCACTCGCTGACCTCGGACGATGGAACGTAGGAATGAACGCCAAAACACCATCCGAGCCCAAGGTGCATATGATATTGGTCCCCTCAAACGATGGTTGTGCCGAAAGGAGGGAGATAAGCTCCTGAGTCGACATGGGCATGGATTCCTTGATTCTGTGGCCCAATATCGACTCATAAAGCCCAGCCGCCTCCGCCTCGTTGACGATCAACCATTCGACCTTGTCCCATGGAAACTCAAGAATGTCGCTTGTCGACGGCAAGGGCGAAGGATTCACGATAACTGTGGTATTCCGTGAATTGTTCAGGGCATAACAGGTCGAGCGCATGTGGATTTCATTCTGGACTAAGAGGTGGCTCGTTAGAGGAAATGAACCTTCGGGCTGCTGCATAAACTGTTTCTCGTGTAATTCGCTGTGATTAGCACCAGGAAATAAGACTGCCACATTCATCTTCAGCGAAGTACGACTCGAGCGTTCTGACGAACTCACTAATACTGTTTTCACCATTGTCGTCAACTTGAATGATAGCACGGCCAATATGTTCCTGGATCAAAGTTTTGAATCCACACATCCGACCCAATCGCGCAATGACCTCGACATACTTCCGAGATAATGATTCCCTTGACATCGATTCCATAGTTCATCATCCTGTCTTTAACCCAGAGTCCATCTTTCCCGATCGTCCCATAGAACTCAGCGATTCCTCCAGCACGGACAATGGCCACAGCTTGATTGGCACCCTTGCCTCCTACCCGACTTTCATGGCCATGAGAAGATATTGTCTCGCCAGGCCGTGCAATATGGTTGACTGTCAGAGAGTGAAGGGAGACTTGGAATGAGTAACTGCGGGACTCTGATTCCAAAAGATTGCGAACCGTAAAAATATTCGTCGTTATCTATGTAAGAGCATGGTTAGTATTGTTAGCATTGTAAGCATTGGTGAGGATGACACTCGCTGATAGACCCGCGAACTGTACAAGAAGCCTGAGACTTGATAGAAGACATTCAAGCTCAAGACTGATGGTCGGAAAGCACGGAGAGAAGTGGTGTGAGCAGTCATAAGTAATTTGCATTTCAAAGGTGTGTGAATTAGATTCGTTCAAGATGGATGAGGAATTACCTGGATCACTGTATTCTGCATGCGAAGTTGATTTCCACAAGGTCGCCACGAAAGGAAGAGCAAAAGAGGAGAAATAAGACCTGGTATATCCTACAGATTGATACAAGACATTGTTATATATACGTATTTAGCTGTGCGTCCAGTCAGCGAGTTCTGGAACAAAAGGCATTACGTATGTGTCAAAGAGGACTTGGAGTAGCAACTTGATAAAACAAAATGAATGAGCAACGAAAATTTCATCGAACCAGCCAGCATTGTACGCACCAGGACGAATAAAATATCAGCCATGAAAAAAAAAAGGAGATAGTGTCAATCATTGTGAATGGTGAAGTAATGAGCGGGGGATCGGAACAGTTAGTTTTGTACCTAAAAGTACTAGTGATTACTTTGCTTTTGCGGTTGGAGAATAGTCTGTGCGTGCGATGGTTGCGAATGTGAATGGCAAGTGGCGGAATAGAATGGAAGTCATGAGGCCGACATCAGGTTGAATATGGAAAAGATATGTTTGGAGCCACGGCCCATTGCCACTTTTTGATCGATGAGGTCCAATCCATCATAGCCACCAACAAGAAGAGAAGGAGAGCCTCATTTACTTGTCCATATCGAATAGATCGTCATCATCCCGTGTGACCACAGGCCCACTCAGGGGACTCAATGGACCTCCTTGTTGTTGTTGGGCGTACCGACCCCCGCTGACATTCCTCGTCAGGCCAGGTGGTGGGTTATTGCCAGTAACCATGGCCCCAGGACGCGCCGCGGCAGCAGAGTACGACAACCTCGAAAACATCGCATCCAAACCTGCTGCGCCAGGCCCACCAGGACCGCCGCCCTGGTTGGAGTTGTTTTGCTGCATCACCGAAGGTGCTCCAGTCCAGTCACCGCCATACGGCCCCTCATTGGAGAGGTACCCGGATGGGGGAACGTTAGGAGATGTCCCAGGGGCGAAGGATCCGGAAGCAGGAGGGGAAGCGAGGTTGGTAAGTGGAGGAAGAGCATGGATCCTAGAATAACCCGCGGCCAACCCCTGTGGTAAACTCTGCCCTGGAGCATGAGCCTGTAGAGCACGGGCGCTCGGAGACAAATGCGTCAATGAAGGGTCCTCTTGTCCATTTGGAACGTGATTGGAGGGTATAGGGCGCGCAGTGTGAGGTTGTTGTTGATGCATATTCTGGGTGAGGTCGAAGGGCGAAGGGGTAGTGCGATAAGTGGTTTGCGTATTGCCATGAGTATGTGTGTGGAAACCAGCTGCGTTCGAGCCAGACGAAGGAAGGCCTAACCCTCCGAGGGGCTGCAGATAATTATTCGCTAGAGAATTGTTGATACCGCTGCCAGCGTTATTGCTGGGATAAAGTGGATTGCTGGTCCCTCTCATATTTCTTCCTATTCCGCCATGACCGAGTTGTGCCTGCTGTTGAGCTTGAGCCTGTTTGGCCTTCGCATTAAGATAATGGTGGTGTAGACCGGGTAGGAAAGCTGCACTGGCGTTGCTCGGACTCATCATTCCAATGGATGACGCAGTCCCGGCACTGCCCATGCTCATGCTCAAGCCCATCTCATCGTTATGAGTTGCACCTCCTGCACCAACAGCGTCGTACCGAGAGGTATAAGAAGCTGAAGGTGTTCCTCGATGGGTCGCATGAGTTGGTGGTGAATTCATAGGCATCGGATTGGCAGATGTATCGGCCCAGATAGATCTAATGTCGCCGAGTAATGTCGGTGCTGGAACGGAACGAGAGTACCGATGTCCCATGCCCATATTCCCATTACCTGGCTGAGGTCCTCCTGATTCTGTACCCGTCGCGGTAGCCAAGGCATCGGTAAGGCGACTGACACCAGGGGCTTGCCCCGAATTGCTCCTTGACATCCTACGGTGCCTCTCCTCCGGTGTTAGAAGATCCGTCAACGAGCCAGGTATAAAATCTTCCAAATCTTCATCCTCAACCACAACTTCTGCTCCTCTCGTTCTACGCCCACCCCTCGAACCCGCAAATTCCTCATACTCGATGCTGATCTCGTAGTCGCCACGAGCTCCGAGCCCGTTCATGCCATTCGACCGCTGGTTAGCTACAGAGGACGAGAGCATACCCCCGAACGAATTGGCGCCAACACTTGCAGCACTACTGTCCGGAGCATCGCCCCAACCCCTACGACCACCCATCATGGCAAGTCCACTCCCCAAGCTAGCTGCGATACCGCCACCACCCCCGGTCGTGTACGGAGAAGTAGACATGAAAACACTCTGAGAACCGGGGGCAGAAAATGGAGAGGAAGATATCATTCCGCCGTTGTTGTTCACACTCGGTGAGGAGCTTATATTGACACCGTTGATGTGAGTATGTGTGCGCGGAGATGTGCCTGGAGAAAATCCACCTCCGTTAATACGAGTTGGAGAAGTTTGGTGACCAGGATGTGCACGATAGTTGGGTGGGGAACCTATGGGCCCAAAATCGTTTGCCGAAGAGTTTGTCGTCGAAGGGCGAGAGGCAGATGTTGGAAGTGCTACGGGGACAGTGGAAGTTGAGGCTTTTGTGGGACCCCAAGGTACCGACGATTTTGTCGCTGGAGGTGTGCCATTCGGCGCCTCTTCGGACGCCCCATCTGACTGGGAACTTTTGCGTGCAGGAGCCGAAGGCAATTGAACACCCTCTAACCCGTCCAATGAAGCAAACGACGTGAAGTCGGTATCCTTCAGTGGAGGAGCAGGGGCGGAAGGGGAAATAGTGGCCTTCAATGGCATACTCATGGGTGGACGTCCGGAAGACGAAGGACCAGAACCCCCAGTATTCAATATACGGGTTGGAGCAGTTGCACCTCCAGCAAGAAGGGGAAGTCGTCCGGCACTTCCATTGCCACCAGCAGCCAACTCGCGTTTGCCGCCTCTAGAACCAGGTTTTCCACCCTTGTCCCCACCAGCCCCAGCCCCACTTGAAGCAGCCGCAGCTGTCTGGGCAGCCTTCTTATTCTTCCTGTCCATTGCCATACTCTGCCCTGGAAGTACATGGGCTAGCGCGCACTTGTGGCCAAATTTACAGTTGCCCTTGATGAACCACGTGCAGGTTTCTTTCTGCCCTCCAGGTTCGACACTAGAGTGCGAGAATGGACAGGCAGCGCCCGCAGTACACCCTCCAACCTTGTAGAATTTACAGGGAACGTGAGATAGATCTTTAGCTGGAAAGAAAAACAAGATGTCAGAAATTTTATCTGGTTCCGAGCGGAAAAATAATTAGATGTCTTCATGTGCATGTCGTACTTTTGGAAGATGAAGAAGCTTTTTGTTTCGACCCTCCTCTATCCAATCGTTCGCCTCTGCCCTCTGTATCCCGGTCTCTGTCCCTATCGCGATCCGATTCGTGAGCTGACGAGTCTGTAAGCATTCTGATAGTTGTAGAACAGTCGGATGAATCGTAGAAATTCTGGATCGTAGTAGAATAGGAGAAGAAAAGAAGAGGGATTCTGAGGTTGAGTTGGCTGTTATAAAGCAGAAAAAGAAAGGAACTGACTGAGAGTTGGATGAAGTAGGACTAGTAGAAACAGGAACGCCGCCAAGAAAAGATGAGACGGCAAAACTGCCAATATACACGTGGATAACGTAAGCAACCTGTACAGTCTTCCTCTCGCCCTTCTTTTTGTTTTGCCTTGACCTTCATACCAACGATCTTTTCGAGATCCGTTTACCTGAAAGACTTTAGCCTTCCAAGATCCAATGCAAAATGGCGCCTTTCGTTTATAAAGCTGCGTCGACTGTGATTGGGAATGCTGGAACCTTGGATTCCGAGTCCCTGCTTCTGACCCACGCTGCCTTAAATTATGAATTTGCTCATCGTTCTAATTAAGTCTTCTCTCTGAATCTCGTGCAGGCACTCCGCGGTCAGTTGTCCAACCAAGTAAATCAATATCAAAGTTTGTCTGTCAACCATGCCCATTTATACTGCCCTGCCCACAAACGTCAGAGGTTCGTCCTCGCTTACTCACTTCCACGTACGGTTCGTCACGAAGTTATAACCGCATTCCACTTGTGTACAGAGTTGAGTTCCTACGCAATCTAACTAGGTCATAAGCATGGTATATAGCAGCCACCGTGCACCCCTCGTACCAAACGACATCTTAGCTCCTGCGTTCAGATTCCCCAAGGAGAAGACGAAACGTGCGGTCTGCAAGATATATATACCGACCAAGATGTCCTTGCTAGGTTCTAGATCCTTCGCAACTAGTTCCGCCTCCGTTGACGCTAGTAAGCCGACTTCGCCCAGTTCATGCAGGTCTAATGAACTGTCATGACGAAAATAACAATGGGTGGGTTGGTCTTTGCTCTCGCAAAAAAGTAGTAGAACAGCTGACCTTATCTACATAAGATAAAACAAGCCAATAGTCCTGGCCATGGGCCGGGCCTGGAGGTAAAATGTATGACCATGCCGGGAAAACCGAGGTTGCCTTCGACACGCCTCGAAGTTGACGACCCTTACGAGCACAAGGTCCACATTTTACCAAAGCTTGCCGACCAATGAAAGCATTCCGAGGACCACAAGGAGGGCAATTAAGATCTAAGAAGTTGATCACGCTCGTCCTCTCCACTCGATTTCCTAATTTCCAGACGTTCGTGCCGCGATGAAGGCCTCAGAACCACCGAGAAGGATTTCCGCCACCATCCTCTGCCTTCCAATCTGTCACATTATGACCGACCGTGTACTGTTTATTACATTGCGGGGCTACTCGTGGCAGATAAGATAGGGCCGCAATCTGATAAGAATGCACACTATCAGATAACTCCTCGGATCCTAAATTTTCCATCTCGTTGGCATCTGTGAGTGTGTGACTCCTAATCTAGTATCTATTTTTAATCCAGAGTTATCAGATTAGCAAGATTCTTTGTCTGCCTTCGGAGTTCTATGAGCACAAACTCTCGTTCAAACTGCCATGGGTAATGCATTTTGGAGTGTGATGGCGAATGCTGGCTTGTAAGCAGTGAGTATTCATAGGACTGTTTCCCATCTCCCTACCGAACGATTTATAACCCTGCTCTTCATCCAACCCTGTTTTCATCTGACCGTCTGGCTTACATCTGAAGCCATGGCCACTATCAAAAATTGCCTGGTGCACCTTGCCTCTTCTATTCAAACGTCCCACATCGACGCTGCCCCGGCTCCTGTTGATCCAGATAAAGCGATTCGCATAGCTCGATTTTTCTCTTACCCAAAACAAGTCCTCTACCTCATCGCGAGCTTCATAGCTTTAATTTCCTTATGCCACTTCATTGCTGCGGCGTACCAATACGCCACCCGAAAGCGAGTGTACCAAAGGACTGACGCGCGAACCGCAGTGTCTCTAAGGCGCATACCTGCTGCAGCCGCTGACTCGTTCCGTGCCATCGCTTTCCGATGGACAATTCCCATTGGTGCCTCGCACACGCTTAATCTCGCCGAAGTGGGATTGACAGTTGGGTATATTGGCGTTCTTCTCTCCTGGACCTTCGTGAACAGTACGCCCATCAGGTCACCTCTCATGTCTCTGCTGATGTTCTTTGTTATCTAATTCAGCGACGGCAACCACGGGGGTCAGAGTAGAGCCCCATTACTATGCCAATCGAGCCGGTACCATAGCTGCTTCTCAACTTCCCATCATGACTGCTCTTGGGATGCGAAACAATTTGATTTCTTGTCAGTCATTGTCTGTTCTTCAGACGTTTCCTTCTTTGATCGCCGGATCCACAGGGCTCACTGGAATAAGTTTCGACAAGGTACGCTACCAGCTTTCTTGGCGTTGCTGTACTGAGCATGCCGTAGTTGAACTACTTACACCGCATGTCAGCTCGGGTGATAGTCATCCTTGGATGGGTGCATGCTGCAGGACGAGTAAGAAATTGCCTGGTTCCTCTCACGTCAAAACCTTCATTTATCTGATTCGGGTTGCAGGTCACAGTTGGGTGAGTAACATAATCGTCAAATTCCAACAGCCTATGCTCAGATCTCTTCCCCTTCGAGGCTCCTTGATGACGAAGTTATCACCAATCACTGGGTCCAATGTGGTGTTTTGGCTGCATCTTCACTGACCCTACTCTGCTTCTTGACTATCCGGCCCATTCGTGAACGCAGCTATGAGATGTTCCTGTTGATTCATTTCGTTTTTGCTTTTATTTTCGTCATGAGCATATACTTCCATCTCACGGGCAGAAAGTAAGCATCCCAGTTTTAGAGCAAGAATATTAACGTTTACGAACACTAGTTTGGTTTACTATGGCGCGTGGCCTTCGATGGTAGTCTGGGGGCTTGACCGTTTTCTGCGTCTCGTTCGTCTCCTCGTATACAACTTTGGATATCTGAACCCATGGTCCTCTCAATCATCACAAAACCTGGACGCCGCTGTGGAAGTGCTCTCACCGCAATTCCTCCGACTGACCCTATACCGACCAAAGCACTTTCACTGGCGTCCTGGGCAGAGCGTCTACTTGTCTTTCCCATCTGTCTCAACCTTCCCATTTGAATCACACCCGTTTACCATCGCAACCGCCGATGACGGCCTCGAGTCTGACGAAAGAAAACTCATATTCTTTCTTCGGGTACGCGGTGGGTTTACGGAGAAACTTTTCCAGGAGGCGTCTTCAGATCGGACATATAAGGTGTTCTTGAATGGCCCTTACAGTTCTCCTCCTTTGTTGGTCGGGTATCAGAGCGTCGTACTGATTGCCGGTCAGTTAGCTTCCGTTAAGTCACGTGTGGCTATATCGATATTAGTTTGCAGGCGGTTCTGGTGTGGCGTTCACTCTGCCGCTCTTCCTCGACCTCATCAAGTCCGCTATGTCCCTTCCATCCTAACGATCTCTCTAAACTTATTACTTCAGACGAGCCAAAAGCGGCACCCATTCTTGCCAGAAGGTATTTTTTATATGGGCCATTCGCGACGCAGGTGAGTTCGTTGAGTGACCTCTCCGAGTTATGTCTCTCTGACAGATCCAAGCTCACGTCAAGTGGATTGCGGATATTCTTGGACCAGCATTAGATGATATCCCTCCCTCTATATCCGTTGCAGTTAAGCTTCATATCACAACTACGCCAGAAGAAGAGAAGTGGGAAGACGACTCCAACGAAAACGACTCTGAAGAGAAGGGTGGCGCAAGTAACAGCTCCCAAACGCACGCCCGAATTCTAGACTCGCCACTGGTCAAAGTGGAACATGGGAGACCAGATCTAAAGGCTTTCATGTCACACGAAACCCGAGATGCGACGGGAGGGATTTCTGTAAACGGTACGTCCGGGTGACTATGGGTTCATCATGATACAAGTCGTTGATGTGTGTCATTTCAAGTGTGCGGGACGCAGGCTTTGGTTCAAGCGACAAGGGAAGCGATCCGATCACCTCGGCCAATCGATATATTGCGAGGAGGACCAACCGTCACACTCCATGTTGAGGCTTTCGGGGGATCTGTGAGTTGACTTATAGGTTGAGAAAAAGAATTAAACTTTGACATCCTTGAAACAGTAAAGCATTGTTCTGTCTTCTGATGTCTCAGAGAAACAAAACATAGAGTTGCTTGAGATCATGCGGTCCTGACAAGTAGAAATCGCAATGTATATCCTCCAATCCAACCTGTATTTGATCAGTCAGATGTTGTTCTACTCTCGGAACCAAAGATTGGGGTCACAGTCGATATTCCAAAATGTGTAGGATAGAAATCACGCTCCTCATCTCTAGCTTCCCACCTTGCTCATCGCAATCGATGCGTTATGTACAAATTAGCCGGAGTCGGTCTTCGTGCAAGGCCATCAGATGGTAGAGGAGAGAGCACACTTGCGTTTGATGCTAAAGCGCCGTCGTCACCGCTGGTTCTTTATCTTGATTCCGTGTTTTTAGGTGCTTTCCTTCGAGAGATAAATTCTTGGCCATATGGCGAGGGAGTGCTACACGACGTAACCTTATAGAGTGCTCATGAAACGTCTTCGGGCTGTCAAACTAGTCCGGCGGCTGGGGTCTTATCAAATCTACGATTGTTCCTAAGCAATGAGCTACGGTCCTCAGGCTATTCATAAGAAAATATATATCACGAAGGACGCCTTGAGCCGTTTACAACATTTGGCTTGGGCGACGTTGAGGGATTCATGCCCTGGACTTCAGACATCATAGTAAAATGATAATTAAACTCTATTCAATCTCCATGGTTGAAGATTACTCTAAATTAGTCGAAACTGTTTGTCCACATCCTTTTCCGAAATTGAACACCTCGCAGTACCCGAAGAAGTCAGGTAGCAACAGGGCCTCGTCATTAATCATCAGAGGAGAGGAAGACCTTGGTAAATCTGGCTCTTCATTTGCATCCTATTTTTCTTGGCTTACACAGAAATAGATAGATTCAACATTGCCGAAATGATTGCACTGGAGAGATGGACAAGCGTCGTGGCTGCGTTGGTTAGATGCTGTCAACGTCAAGGATAGTGGCGCCAAGTGGGCCACATGCTTTGGATGAAGCAGTGAGAGAAGCTACCTGCTCACCGAGGCCAGGGGATATTCTGCGAGGAGGACCAACCATTTCTCTTCACGTTGAAGCTTTCGGAGGATGAGTGAGCAATATTCTCCTTAATCTAGAAAATTACCCCCTTGAATACTTCCCTGGACAGTTGGGCGCGTGTCCACAAGTGTCCACTTCCGAGTTGGGATGTCATCCATTGAAGTTGACTCGATTTTCTCGGATACAATAAGATTTGTGTTGTAAACGAAAGAGACTGGAGCCCTGTCTTAATTATCCTGCCAATACCATGGTCGTTGAATTCATGTGTAAAGTTTGCCTCCTCAGAGAAGACTGGATGACCATGGTCGATGGAACAAAGTGGTCATGATACAATTTCCTACGAGAGAGAATTACCATTTAGGCAACTAGGGTTAGGGTCACATAAATTGACTGATAATCTTCAGGACAAGGAAGTTCCTGCGACATACCTCTTACTCCCATCCTTCTCCTTACACCCGATGCGTTACTACGAGCAAAAGTACCCGGAAGTCGATGAACTTGTCATGGTGCAAGTTCGTCAGATCGCGGAGATGGGAGCATATGTGAAACTGGTACGAGGAACGACATTCCTACAGAGATTGAATATTGACGCCCAACGGCAGCTCGAATATGATAACACGGAAGGAATGATCCTGCTATCAGAACTATCTCGGCGTCGTATCAGATCAGTACAGAAGCTCATCAGGGTGGGAAGGAACGAGGTCGTCGTTGTGCTGCGAGTTGACAAAGAGAAAGGTACGTTACATTGAATCAACAGTCGATGCTTTCAATCGTCCGAACTACGAACAACCGATCAACAGGCTATATCGATCTTTCAAAACGCAGGGTTTCTCCAGAAGATATCGTCAAATGCGAAGAGCGATACATGAAATCAAAAACAGTTGCCTCTATCCTGCGGCATGTCGCCTCCAAAATTCCATCTGTCAGCGGAGAAGGTGGGGATAAGGAAGCTGCACCTGCACCAGAACCTGCGGAGAAGGAAAACAAAAAGGCTGCGCGGAAAGCACGGCAAGCAGCCCAAGAAGAGGACGGTGTAGTCGAACATGAAATTCCAGGAGGTGGAAACGAGGATGAAAAGCTTGAACAACTATACGAACAAATCGCTTGGCCTCTAGGGAAGAAATATGGGCACCCATATGACGCTTTCAAACTTGCTCTGACGTGCGTATCTTCGATGGTTCACGAGGCTGATAATCTTATATCTCCCTCTCAGAGAACCCGACAGCGTCTTCTCTTCGCTTGCGACACCCATTGCTTCATCGACTCTTTCCGTCTTAACAAGTACGATAGCCAGGCGCTTGACACCACAGCCAATAAAGCTCCGTGCCGATATTGAGCTGACCTGTTACACACCGGCTGGTATCGACGCGATCAAAAAGGCACTACGGGCTGGTGAGAAACAGAGCAATGAAGCCGTACCCATCAAAGCAAAACTTGTCGCCCCTCCGCTTTACGTCTTGAGCACAAACTCCACGGATAAGGTTCGTTACTTGCCCACCGAAAGCTACACTTCTTGACGGGCCTGCCGAATAGTACGTTGCTGTCGAGCGCTTAGAGCGTGCGATTGAGGCTATCCAAACCACGATTGAAGAACAAGGCGGAAATCTAATCGTAAAGATGAAGGTATGCCGATTGCTCGTCATGGTCACATATTGTATTGATAGCAAAACCCTCAAGCCCAAGGCCGTTTCGGAGACGGATGAGCAAGACCTGGCCACACTCATGATGAAAGCCGGCCAGGAGAATGCTGAAGTTTCTGGTGATGAGGATGAAGAAGAGTAAGTTATCTTACGCCTTTTCCGTAGACCAATTACAGCACTTGTCGAAAAAATTACTCTTTTCGAATTTGTAATCACGAGACGTATTCTCGCCCAATTGTGATAGAAAGTCTTTCATTCTTCACATTTTTTTGTCCTAGACCGGTCGCAGACGGTAACATCATAAAACAATTCAATTCCGCCAGCATCACCGTAAAGCAGTTATCCAGTCTTTCGTCATGAGGTAATGGAGGAAACCACCTCCCTTCTTTTTTCCACTCAGTAAGTCCACACATGCCAGTTGACCTAATACTTAATGAAGTCGAAGGATAGCGGACCTCGGCAATCGCTTCGAGCAGGCCAAGGCAGGCCATCGGTATAGTTAAGATGCAATCATATCGCAGGATTCCTGCACGACAGAAAGCTGTGCTACCAGATATCTAATCTAGCCGGGTCTAGGGCGGCTCGGGCCATAAACTCACAACAGTACTGTCAGTACAGTAGCGGCATGGGCGGTGATTTTCTTCGATTCTCGGAGGATCTGCCTACAGTCTGTAGAAGCCCTAAAAGGTTAGACTATATCTCAAGCTAGGTCAGAGCTCAAGCCAGCTCAACTCGCGGCAACACTCGGTGCAGTACCTATTTTAGGCACATCAAAGTGCATCATCGCTTGGCAACTTGGGAATCACTAAATAGCCGAGGGGCCCAGTTGAGCTCGTAGCTGGTAGTTGGCGTAACCTGAAAACCGGAAACGCCATCAGAGGCCATCTCGGGGACAAAAAGTCGACATGCATCCTCATGCACCTCAGTGGATAATTGCCTGATACCAGAGTCAGACCTCAGCAAAACCTCACGGTCGAATGCGGAGAAACAATCGACGGTTGACCACAAATTCCAATCGCACATTGTTTGAATGCGGGTTACCTTGGGTTGGCAAAGATTCCTCAGCAATCGGGTTGGCAAGGGTTGGGCAAGGGCCGACATACATCATCCGGGATTATTCAATACATGCGCCGTGATACCCGCAGATGTGTCTGGCCCTGTCTGGCCTGGTCGTTCAGCGCTCGAATATAATAGCTCATGATTCCGAAATCGTCCCTCTGGTAGCCAGCTTACTCTACCTCGATGGCCGTCAATTTCCCGTAATGTGGCAGACGACAGCCATCATGCCACTCGTCGACTATCTCTTTCCTGTCAAGCATGTAATTAATGAAACTACACATGTCTTTTTGCTTCCGCACTTAAAGAAATACACGAGATTACACGGCATTCGGGGTTAAATCGAGGCTATGCTTGGCATGTAAGTGTAACCACTGTACGAGTATATAACCGGGCATGATGGACTTTGGTTCCACAGCTGGTTCTCCTACCCCCAATCTTTACCCCCAAGCCCGGTTTTGCGTTGATCGCAAATTCACCGCTTGAGGTCCCCGAAAATCAATCAATTATCTCAGTCATGGTCAAATATCCCTCATCACTTGTCATCGCCGCTCTCATTGCAGCGCCCGCCTTCGCCTCCTATGAATGGCACACAGAAACGTCAGTTGTCTCTTCCTACATAGTCCATACTGTAGACCCACTCATATTTCGCCTAGCCGTGAACTGACCGATCATGAGCTCTTCGGCCGTGAGCTCAGCAATGCAGAAGCAACCGTCTTCGCCCGCGAAATGGAAGAATTATATGCCAGGCTTCCAGAAGATATCTCCGCGCGCGAGTTGCAGGAGCTTGTCGCGCGCGGCTTAGGTGCCAAGATTAGGCACGCCTTCCACAAGATCTGGGGCGGCATCAAGAAGGTCGCAGGAATGCAAGTCCTTTCCTTTCGATGCATGCATACTCCCTGACCAATCTTATGCCTTTCACCAGGGTCATGCGGCGCGAGGATACGGAAGAGGTCTTCGCCCGACACCACGATGTCCGTGATTTGGATGCGCTCTATGAGCGTTACATGCAAGAAATAGAGGAACGCACACCGAACTTCCTCGACTTTATGCATACCGGAATGTACGTCTTATTTATTTCGCCAGTTTATATATCATTCTCTAACATCCATTCTGCGATCCGCAGGGACGCCATCAAGAAAATTGCACACCCCGAGCTGCCGCCGGCCCACAAGGAGGAGCCGCTTGACGTTCGCGATATTCTTGAAGAGCTTTACGAGCGGGATATGGACATCGATGACCTCGACTAAATTGCGGTGGCAATCGGTTGTAATCATTTGGGTGATATATGCCCTGAAAGAATGGAATGGAAGGCGGGTACCTGCTTACACCTACCGTTGGAAATTACCTGAGCCCCTCTTGTGGATTACTGGAAATTGTATATTGTATATTGTACATTTCGAAAGTGTGTTTTTAGTGTACAAGGCTTAGTGGCACCCTTTCAGGTGGTTGCAAGGTGTTGATTGAGATGCAGTTGTAGGTCCTATTCTAGTTGCTGTGATCGTTCTAAGAATAGTTATAGATGATTGACACGCTGTGCCAAAGCACGTCAACGCCTGTCAACGTCAGACCCGAGTCGATTGATCTAAGTTTTCGATTTACGCGCCGACAAAATCGATTTGAGCCAGGGTTGCGAGTCCCAATCAAGATTACTTTGGAGTCAAGCCGTCTATGCTGGGCGAGGTTTTCGTAAATCTTATAACACACACTATGTAAGTACCTTTGTGTATGTAGCGCGCTTGTTGAGCGCTTGTGTACTAAGCCTTGATTACCTAATTGAACATCACGGCCTTATCAAGCCTCCGTAAATCAAAAAGAGTACTTCGGAGGCCGTGTAGCAGAGGCAACGCTGACAGGCGCACGAGCTAAGGGAGATCATACTTACACTGATCAGCAGTTCATCAACAACAGGCAGGAGGAAAACATCCGTCCATCTCCACAAGATACTTGTGCCAATACAGCGCCTCGAAGTCGCCATCTCGATATCATCTTCATCAAGCCCTTTCAAGTATTCTTGATGGGGATGAAGGAGCGCCGTTCTTTGATTACCAGCGAACAACAGCCGTGGAAATGGATGGATGATTCAAAGGAAGTATTATTATGACTTTGGCGAAGCGCGGATATCGCTTCTGTTTCAAGCCCTTTGAAACCATAACACTTACATCCCGAAGGCAATCGCAACACTCGCATCCGAATCGAGCATACAATTTGTTCGTAATCAGCAGGCTCGTGCGGGAAGGGTTGATTGTCCATTGCGTGCGTCGTTTCTGTTGCGTTCATCCCCACCTTTCAACTTGGTTATGACAATGGCTCAGTCGATCTGCCTCATTGAAGACACCATGTTCGTTTGTGATACTTTAAAGGCATGCGAGCCAATAACAATCACTCGAAATTTGCGGTGGATGTTCATAACTAGAAGATGACTGTCAACCCCGACTGCGAAATCGGTTAATCGCTCTGGCCCGAGCCGCGCCGCTTTCACACAAACCACCAACATTAACACCACCACCGAAAAGCAGAGCACACCACGATGCCTCGGGAACTAAAAGCTCTCGTCCTCGCAGGCGGTCTATCTACGCGCATGAAGACGCAAAAAGCGCTCCTCATACACCCGGGATCTAGCCTCCCCATGTACCTGCACACAGCCGACCTCCTCTCTCCTTCTGTACCCTCGTCCACTGAGTCTGAGTCTGAATCCTCAAACGATGTCTACTTCTCCCTCCGCTCCTCCCAACTATCCATCCCCGCCTTTGCAAAACTACACACGGAGCACCCAGAGCGCGTCATCGTAGATGATGCGGAGCGTGGCGACATAGGCCCCGCGGGCGGGTTGTTAGCTGCGCATGAGCGGGATGGGGGCGCGGATTGGGTAGTGTTGGCGGTGGATTTCCCGAGGGCTACCAGGGAGGCTGTGAAGCATCTCGTTGAGAGATCGCGTGAAGGGCAGAGGGAGGGGGAGGGGGTAACGTGTTATGTGCACGAGGATGGCGGGCCGGAGCCGGTGTTTGCGGTGTGGACAGCGGGGGCGCTGCGGAGGTTGAAGGAGAATGCGGTGAGGGGAAGGACGGGGCCGTGCTTTACTGTGAAGGAGGTGTGGAAGGAAGGGAGGGTCGGGGCGGTGAAGCCGGCGAGGGGAGAGTGGATTGTTGGTGCGAATACGAGGGAGGAGTGGGAGGCTGCGTTGGTCGCTTAGGTTGGGCGTCTCCGTTTGCGCATGGGGAGTGTATTCGATGTGGGTGTGTGATAGGACTCGTCGGCCATATGTCTGCTGCTTCCCCTGCACTGAAGCCTTCTCCTGTATCTACAATCGTGAGTCTTTGACTGTCAACACTTTCACCTTCTGGAAACATGTCTGAAAAACACTCGAAGCATCTCATGCGAAGAAATGAGTATGAATAGCCTGTATTGTTGGAAGCAAGATGCACGAATGAGAGTGGAAAGAAAAGAGCGAGACTGCTGTATTGTTTGTTTAAAGAGGAAGTCCAAACACGCTTCGCTTGTGTGATTGATGCTACCCACTTGCAGTGCCACTACAATGACTGTAAGTCTGCTTCGCACTACTCATGGGCTGCTTCATGGTATCTCATACAGCATCTTATCTTCAGAACCAGCAAGAAGGCCATCACTGCAGAGCAAATGGATACTGAATCTCCTCTCGAAGCCCCGTGCCACTTCGCATCAAAACCTCCCAGACTCCCCAAGTGGCACACCTTTTAGGGTCGAACTCGAGACCCACAGATGTACAGATTTCGGTCATTGAAGAGTTTATTGCTCGCAATGAATCTGCACTATTGCGGCTCAAACTGGATCTTTCAGTAAATCCTAAATCACGCACCTTGCAAAGACAAGAAGCCGCACTTGTCGAGGTTATCCGTTTACACCAATCACTCTTTTCGCCTATCGGGCTTTGTCCTCCGGAAATCCTTGAACAGATCTTCCTTCACGTTGTTCGTCGCCCGCTGCCCTGGAAATTTAGCTGGGAGGTGCCTTCCTTGGCAATATCCCATGTCTGTCGCTCATGGAGGGAGATCACTATTTCCTTTCCTCTCTTGTGGGACCAACTACCTGCCATCAGCTTGGATGCAGATACATTGCGATCTCCGTCGTACCTTCCGTTTCTCAAGGACCTGCTAGGGCGTTCCCGAGACTTACCACTCAGCTTAGCCATTTCGTTGCCGAGAAGTATCAAGCCGGACGATCTCTTCTGGCTCAGTCCGGCAATCAATGTTTTGATATCTCATTCCGAGCGCTGAGAGACCCTCATATACCGCGGATCTGCATACAATATCGATTTTTTGATAGGAATCAAGGGTCGACTCTCATCTCTGCGCACTCTCACTCTAGACCTCACGGGCCTCAGCCTGCTTTTGCTTTTTGAAGGCTTCAAAGACGCCCCTCAACTTCGCGACGTTTTTGTGACGGGAAGTTACCTGAAGAACTTCTCTTTACCTATGGCCCAGTTGACACACTATAAGGAAGACGTTTTGTTTGGAAATGATGAGTTCTTAGGCTACAGACACCTTCGCAGCCTTGAGATTCGCAGGGCAGATCCCTTTCGTCCCGATGGGCCGTGGTTTTGCGGGACCTTTGACAATCTTGTCACCTTGTTCATCCATGTCCACAAGCAAAGTCTGCCGGATGCTTTATTTGATCATCTTATGTTGCCGTCTATTGAGGATATCACAATCCGGTTTCCCAAAGGTGACATAATCAAAAGCCTTGCTTCGATGATAATGCGATCCCCGGTTCCATGCAGGTTGAGAAGGCTTGTCATTCCCTACACAACACATGCAAGTGCTGCTGGACAGTTAAAGAGTCTTTTGCGGCTTACACCTCATCTCTTGGAGCTAGAAATTGACCTTCCACCTCCTGAGGAACTCTCAATTCTAATCATTGGACTGGATGCGCCAATCATCGCGCCATTTCTCCAATCCCTTGCCCTCCATAGCACCCGGCACGATGTCTTGGTTGACACAGATGTGCTTCATAATCTGGCCGACTCTCGTTCCGGGAAACGGGAAGCATCAGTGTCTGAGCAACTGACACGCCAATTTGGTCATCACGACGCCTTCCCACCTGTAGCGTCAGCATTTCTCCAAAATCTTCGTCTTCACCTTCCCTCAAGTGGTGCTTATACGGCACTAGTTGCCCTCAATCATTGGAAATGGCCTTTGATGTGGGAAGACCTTCGGCTCACGGGATCGTTCAGTGATCTGTCGCTCGAGATGTGCACCAAGATTCCTGCACTTAATTTGGATTTATGCTCCCCCCCGTATGCAGGGATGTAGTTCAACGTTGTCAAGGGATCTTGACCAGCTTGTCAGTACAATGGAGGGCGCGACATTTAATGACGTGAATGTGCTGCAGGTGCGTGGTCATATTTTGGATATCTGTGCGCTGCTGAAGGAGAACTGCAGATGTCAAGGCTGCATCTCGTTCTGAACCGTTTTCTTGAGCTGTCCATCGAAGATATACCAGGGCCCGGTAAGTACAAACTGCCTCGCGGGCTGAGGCTCTACTGGAGTCGTGGGAGCCAAAGTTCCGGCCGGATTATTATCGTGGTCGCTGGGCGATGGAAGGGGAGACATCTATCGTGTATATGACCAGCACCGCTATTGGTGAGTCCTCGGTCCTTTGCATTGTTATGTGCGCTAACGGCTGCTATGGCGAGAAGACCGTTTGCTGGCGGAGGGCGGTTTTCGCGATGTGATTTACGGTTTCAAAGAGGATGTTGAGAGTTGACGAATAACGTCCCACTCGAGTTTCGACTTGATTTCGACCATCAATAAAGTAGTCTCGCAATGAAATGACTCCCTCTCCCTTACTCCTTCAAGCTCAATTAGAGCCGGCTCAAATGCGAACAGCAGAATGCGTCTTAAAAACTAGTTTTTTTGCTGACTAGTGAAACTCAATAGGCATGGTAGGACCTCACACCGCCTGCTCCCATTCTTCCACTCGCTTTCATCACATGGCTTCTCTATACCCCTTCCTTGTTACACCTTAGCTGAATAGTAATCGCAGTTGTCTTCGAAGGATCGGGAGGTCATAAATTGGCTTCGAAGGAGATCGTGCTGCTGGCACAGACTGTAAGTAATTATGCGAATTTTCGCCACTGTGATGACTTCGTTCTTGATCCATGGTTATGGACGGAATCTGCAGATCGCCAATGACTAGCCACCTGTCAGTGACAAACGTCTCGTGTATCGATGTTATCCCAGCCGCAGAACTGTATTCCCCTGAAGTCAGCACCTATCTTTCACCCCTCATCTCCTCCTGTCAACGCTTACATGGACACCTCATCAACGCCGGACTCTTGAAGAACGTCTCCTCCCAACAGAGGAAGAAATCAGTCGCAGGTGTAAACGGAATCCCCCGCTGATTTCCTAAGCACGCCGAAGACCTGATAATCAAAAGGTTCCGTGTTCTCAGTTCTCGTTCTGGAAAAGTTTTGTTGCTCAGATTATGCTCACGCTGCTGGTCGCCCAAGGAAGGAGTTGGCAAATCTTCCATGATTAACAAGATCTTCAAGGTCAATACGGCCGTATGTCGCTCAGTGAAAACGGCGAAGAAATTAAGAAAGAACAGTGAAAATACAGTTCCAGTCCAAAGGAGCTTTGAGCTTTGGAGAAAGTTGACCAAGAGTGGGGTACGAGCACATATTGATATTATCGTAGAGCACCTTCAGTCGTGCTCGGAGTAAGACCATTGACCTGGGCAAAGCATAGGTTCAGTTTTCCACCCAGATCAAGATTGCTGAACCTCGGGTATCTCCATTATCGACACCTTCACCAAGGTATAGATTGACTTAAAAGCGTATGCCATTCCAGAACGAACACAGCGTCGGAAGCGCATATATTTTGGTTCCGTGCCTTCTCTTGGCATCGACGGACGCATATAGACACATACTTGGCCATATCACGCATTTCGCACACTCTCCTCCTTCATTCCGTTCTGAGTTACATATCAACCTCTCTACCTGGTCTCCCGCGCTATTATCCCTTCCAAGGCACGTAGGTAAGGATTGCAGACACGCAGCAGCAGTGTGCGGTTGCCTGGTAATGCAAACAGGAGCATTCAGGCGGGCAATGAGCACTGGGTGGCCCTGTCTCATCTGCACGCCATGGAATATGACTTGTGCCCTGCTTGAACCAGGGTGGGGGCTATGGAGCCGGGTTAATCTTTCTAGACCGCGTCTGTTGTGATTAATAGGTTGTAACATCCGGCTAGGAAGGAGAGATAGGTGGGGGTGGACAGCTTCGAACCACCATGTGTTGAGAGTATGCGATGCGCGGTTTGTATTTTGATTGTCATTTCTATGTGATAGGGCTCATGTGCCATATCTCTACTGTTTCTCCTTCAGTGAGCCCTTCTCCTGTATCTACGACCCATGCATTTCCGCATACCACGTCTTTGATCATACCTGCCCCGTTGTTCTCCGTCAATACTCTCACTTCGCCACCCTCAACAATCGCCGGCCATATCACGCATTTCCCGCACTCATTCCTTCCTATCCTATTCATCAGCCTTGCCCTGCCCGGTTTCTCGCGCCCCATGCCCTCTAAAGCGCGTAGATACGGATAGACGAGGAATCGCAGACATACAGCCGCCGCGCGCGGATTGCCCGGTAACGCGAACAGCGGTATCTCGTACTCCATACCGGGGTGCAGCCGGGCAAAGAGCACTGGGTGGCCAGGTCTCATCTGCACGCCGTGGAATACAATTTCGTGTCCTTCTTGCCGTAGGGTGGTCGGTATAAAGTCGTGTTGACCTTTTGACACCGCCCCTGTTGTGATCAACAGGTCGTAACACCCTCTTGAAGAGGAGAGGAACGTGTTAAATGCGGCAGAGGCGTCGGGGATAGGTGGGAGGTGGAAGGCGTCGAAGCCCCATGTTTTGAGGCATGCTGTGGTGTATGGCCCATTACTGTCGCGTATCCCACCCGCGCGCATCTCCGAAGTCGGAGCCAACAACTCGTCGCCCGTGCTCGCGACGCCGATGCGGATTTTCGAGCAGACGAAGATGCTCGACATGCCAAGTGAAGCGAGAAGCAGTATATGTCCGAGTTTGACGCGGTCTCCGTTGACTAGTGCGGTGTCGTGGGGTTGGTAGTCTTCGCCTCTCCATCTCCGATTGGCGAAGGGACGCACGGGGGCGTGTATTTGAATGGTGGATGTGTCAGAGTCGGGGCGGGTGGTTTCTTCCAGTCGGACACAGGCGTCGTAGTATGAGTCGAGCGGGAAGGGCGCGCCTGTCATGATGGCGTAGCATGTGCGGGTATTACTATCACCATCAGAAGATGGCAGCGGGGGAGGAGGAGGGTCGCCTGCGTATATGGTGCCGATGACGGTGAACCGAACGGGGTGCTCGGACGACGCAGACGCGCTCTCGGAGGAGGATAATGCGTATCCGTCCATCGCCTATGACATCGTCAAGAGATGTGTATCGGCTATAACCAGCGCTGGGACGCACCGAATTGTCGAAGGTCGGCAGTGCACTCTCACACAGGACGTCAGAGGCGGAGAGCCTGCCTATTGCATCGGCCAGAAGCACACTTTCGGTTCGGGACTGGTACGATTTTCGGTCGGCGGCGGCGGCGGCGCAGACGATAGCTTGCGCGTCGTTCAGAGAGGTCGGAGCCATTGTGCAAGGGCTGCTCGTCAACGCTGAGAAGCAAAGAAGCAGGACGACAGCATCACGTGTATGACGCCAACCATGACGACTGGCTCGGCCTGCTCTCACCAACACCACTATCACTCGCATAAACGATGCCGACTGTAGAAACACGCGACGCGATCGAAGATATATGGGGCCCCCGCTGTGCGCATGGGCCGACTATTCGGGGGGACAATGTAAAGGCAGCGGAGTGGCCGGTGCGCGTGGATCAGAGTTTGGAGGGAGAGCCAGATAAGTGGGTGCAGAGTGTGTGTATTATGTGTTCGAATGGTACGCGACTTTCAAGAGAGAGAAGAATGGTGCTGATGATGTCGTCTGTAGGATGTGGATTGGATATTGGCGTGAAGAATAACCGCATAGTCGGTGTTCGAGGCCGCGCAATCGACAGGTACCTTTCCCCTCCCTCACCCATATCCCCCTCTCCCCTAACCGCCCCTGCAGAGTGAACAAAGGCCGCCTCGGCCCAAAAGGCATGTACAGCTGGCAAGCGAACCACAGCGCCGACCGCCTCACGTACCCGCAAATCCGAAAAGACGGGAAGCTCGTGCGCGCGACGTGGGAGGAGGCGATGGGGTTGGTTGTGAGCAAGTCGAGGGAGGTGATGGAGAGGCTTACGAATCATGGGTTAGCGTTTTATACTTCTGGTGAGTGGGATGGGTGGGTAGGTGTATGCGTGCTGATTGGGTTGTAGGGCAGTTGTTTTTGGAGGAGTATTATACTCTTGGTTTGTGGGCACTCTCCTACTTTGATTCTTGACTGAATATTCGTTTTAGCTACCATCGGAAAAGCTGGTCTCGGAAGGTACTCACGACTCCTTCGCCCTCCTCCTCCTACCCCACTCACTCACTTCCTTCTAGTCTGCACATGGACGGTAACACGCGCCTGTGCACCGCAACCGCCGCCGCCTCCATGCGCGAGTCCTTCGGCTCAGACGGCCAGCCGGGGTCCTACGCCGACATCGACGTCGCGGACTGTATATTCCTCGTCGGGCATAACATGGCTGCTACCCAGACGGTTTTGTGGTCGCGTATCCTCGATAGGCGAGTTTACTTGCATGTCTTTGCGAGTAGATGCTGATAACTCGTGGTGAAATGGGTAGGTTGGCGAGCCCTAATGCGCCGAAGGTTATAGTTGTGGATCCGAGGCTGACGGATACCGCGAAGAAGGCGACGCTGCATCTCGCGCCGCGCGTGGGCACGAACCAGGCGCTGTTGAATGGGATCCAACATCTCTTGTTCAAGAACAACTATGTCGACGCCGCGTACATCGAGAAACATACAATCGGCGTCGAAGAACTCAAAGCCGTCGTATCCAAGTCAGGTTCCCTTCTTCCCCCGTATCATAACAAAACTCAACCCAACTCCAGATACACCCCCGAGTACACCTCTCAAGTTACCGGCGTCCCCCCCGCCCAGCTTCTCACCGCCGCCACTATCATCGGCACCGCCAAGCGCCTCCTCAGCACCGTCCTACAGGGCGTATACCAGTCGCACCAGGCCACGGCCTCTGCATGCCAGGTGAACAATATCAACTTGATAAGGGGCATGATAGGGAGGCCTGGTGCTGGGGTGATGCAGATGAATGGGCAGCCGACAGCGCAGAATAATAGGGAGACGGGGTGTGATGGGGAGTATCCGGGGTTTCGAAATCCGCAGAATGTGAGTGGGCATTTTCTCTATCTGAGAAACGGGGAGGAGAGATGCTAAGATGGGTTGTGGGTTGCAGATGAATCACATGAAGGATCTGGCGGAGCATTGGAATATTGATGTGGACAAGGTGCCGCATTGGGGCCAGGTTTGTGCTCTCTTTAGCGTATTTCGGAGATTAGGCTGATGGTATGTAGCCGACACATATTATGCAGATGTTGAAGTTCATGGAGGAAGGGACTATCCAGTTCTTGTGGATATCAGGGACGAATCCGGCCGTAAGGTGAGCCCAACCACATGCTGCTGGTGTGCGTGCAAACCCGTGGCTCATGTATTGGCAATGGTGGGTAGTCTTCCAGAGCTGGAACGGATACGCAGGATATTCACCAAGGAGGATTTGTTCATCGTCGTGTACGTCAACGAAATCGGAATCCCGCAAAACATAAGGACACGTGACTGACTGACTGCGTCATAGGCAAGATATCTTTCCGACGGAAACTACTGAATTTGCCGATGTAGTCCTCCGTGAGTCGCCCTCGTCTTTTAAGAAAGGTGGCTGAGGAGAATGAGCGTTAGCTGCGGCGATGTGGGGCGAGAAAACGGGGTGTTACACGAATGTTGATCGGACAGTGCACATTTCCTACAAGGTCAGCATCTCTTTCGGCTTCGCGTATCCTTCCCACCGAATTAGATTTGACGTGGTTGTACCAATGGATAGGCTGTAGATCCTCCTGGGGAATGTAAGACCGACCTGGAGATATTCAGCGATTATGCTAAACGGATGGACTTTCGGGACAAGGATGGGCAGCCGCTTGTTTATTGGAAAGACCCGGAGGGGGCGTTTGAGGCGTGGAAGAAAAGCACAGTGCGTTTCTCTCTTCTTCGGTGTTTGGTGTGGGGAGAAGGAGCTGATGATGAGTGGGACTTGGGTAGGCAGGGAGGCCGTGTGATTATACGGGGTTGTCGTATGCGAAATTGACGGGGGGTTCGGGGGTGCAATGGCCTTGTAATAAGGATACGTGTCCGGATGGGACGGAGCGCTTGTATGAGGCTGGTGTTTTTCCTGTGAGTCCTTGGATGGAAGAGTTTTGTGAATGCTGAGTGTGGTGGTGATAGACGGACTGGGACCATGCCGAGAGCTGGGGTACACTGTCCTTATTTCCGGTCAAAGCAGTTCCATCGTAGCTGAATTGATGCTCGTTTTGCTACAGGTCATGATCTAGAGACAGGCGCACCATACTCCCTAGCCGAATACAAACAATTCAACCCCGCCGGCCGAGCCATCCTCAAATCCGCACACCACACCACACCCCCCGAATCGCCCACCCCGGCCTACCCCTACTTCCTCACCACCGGGCGTTCCGTGTATCACTTCCACACACGCACCAAGACGGGCCGCGCGGATAGGCTGCGGCGGGCGGGCGGGGAGGGGTATGTGCAGATGCATGCGGAGGACGCCGGGGAGGTGGGGGTGAGTGAGGGGGAGGAGGTGCTGGTGGAGAGTCGGAGGGGGAAGGTGCAAGTCCCTGTCAGAGTGGGGGGGATTGAGAAGGGGGTGGTGTTTGTGCCGTTCCATTATGGGTCTTTGTATGTCCACCTCAGTCTTTTCCTGGGTGTAGGCTGATTGACGGTTGTAGTAATCATGAGACGGGGGAGACGAGGGCTGCGAATGAGTTGACGCAGTCTGGGTGGGATCCGGTCAGCAAGCAGCCGTATTTCAAGGGTGGGGCGGTGAGGATCCAGCGTGTGGATGATGTGCATATCCACGAACGACATCCGGAGCTTGCGTTGCATCGTAATCCAGGCGCCGAAACGCAGCCCGTCGAGCGTAGGCAGCATCTGGGGTTCGTTATGCCTTTCTCATGAGCCGTTTTTTGTGCTGATACAGTGTGAAAAGCGACTTCATATGCTTGTATGAATATTACGCCGAAACGATCCACACACTGTACACCACCCTCATCGACGAGCACCAGGACCACTACGAGCTGCGCACCGGACTTCTGACCCTACACGCCATCGCAAAAGACGCCCGCGAGGCCCTCGCCCCATCCGCCGAGAAATACCGCACACCCGCCGTCGACCGCGCGCGCGCCAACGTCGACGCTCTGCGTGGAGCGCTATTCCCCCCGGCCCAGGGCAAGCCGACGTCGGGCGCGTTCACGACGATGGTGCACATGCACGGGCTGTACACGATTTTAGGCGCGATGGAGGGGATACTCGAAGTGCTGCGGTGCGCGGCGGCGGCTACGTTTGATGCGGGGTTTGTGGGTGCTGTGAAGGAGGGTGAGAAGGGTGTGCGGAGGCAGAAGAGGTGGGTTTCGCAGAGGTTGACGGTGGATGCGGTGCAGACGCTTGTTGTGCCGTCAGGGCGCGATGCGGGGGAGTTGTGACATCGTGGCTGAAGCAAACAGACAATTTCCTGGAAAACGGAATGCAGAAGGAGAGTCCTGTAATCAGTGTGCATGCAAATTCAATCAAAGAATACTTTTGTTCGATGAGGCTTGGATCAGGCTGAAACTCAGTAAGCCAGGACAGAGTAGGCAGCTGGTTGTGTATGCATATGCATTGCTTGCTATGTAGCTGCTCTTAGATTACACATTTGCGAAACATACCGCATTGCGAGAGCCAGGCCTACCCAAACGTCCACAATTCATCAATAATATCCCACTGTTCTGACTCGGCTACCGCATCTTCCGCTGATGAAGATTGGATCGCCGCACCAGGAAATACTCTGACTTTCGATTCCACTGCCAAAGCCGGCTCTCTTTTGATTTTCCTCGCGATCTCAGTCTCGAACAACTGCAAAAGCAAAGAAATCACATCATCAGCAAACTCTAGCTTCGGGCATGGGTGAAATGACACATACGGTATTGTAAGTGTGGTCCAGGAAGTCTTCCATTGCGTACCCGGGCTTCGTGAAGGCCTCGGAAAAGATCTTGCACATCGTCGACACAGGTGCATGGTAATGTGACGTATGGGAGAGCAATTCCCAGAGAGAGCTGTCAAGCGCTTGTGTCCGGAGGGGATCTGTCTCGCTGGGCAGGAAAGGATCTGGGGTTACGTGCATCAATAATGTGTGAGACTTGAGATAGTGCAGGCCGCGACATACCTGTGGAATCGTCATCGACATCGGAGCGATGTATCATGACCATCAGAGCTGGGTGGCGCTTCAGCAAGTTGTAGGTGAAGGGAATGATCATGATGATTGCGGCTGGGGGAGCAGTAAGTGACAGACGTGAGAGTCGCTTGATGAAAGACGCGAGGAGGGTTGACGGTAAATGCCTGATGGTGCGTTCAATACTGTGTGGGTTGCACAAAGTGGAAGAATCACGAACGTGGAGCTCAGGAACAATTCTGTCAATCGGAAAAATCGGGCTCTATGTTTGAGGTGCAGGACGTCGCGATCGAGGAATGCGTAAAGGCGAGTGTAAAACGACGGATAATCACTGTGAAGCATTCCATGAGTGATACACTCATTAGAGAATCAAGAAAACGCAAACACACAGGTTATAGTCTTTCATCAAAACGAACAGCGCGTTCAACGCGAGCAATCCAACCGTGCCACCTGCGAATATGTCAATCATAAACAACCAGAACAACAAGGATGAAAGTAAACATACTAAGATCAACACATGCTCCAATCCAGTCCATCACGAGAAAGGGGCGGGTAAGATGGGGCATAACTCCACGATGCATGATATTGAGGGCTCTTGTCGCCAAAACCTTGCCGTTTTCGACTCCTCCTGATAACCGCGGTAAGAGTGTAAGCCACGCTCGAGTGAAGACGGCCCGATGCGAAGAAAGCGAGTACAACGACTGATGGACGGTCATTTTGTGTAAGCGGAGTGAGGGGCCTAGTGCCTTTTCGTTACTTGAGGGTACTTCCTCTTCGAAGAATTTCCGCCAGTCGTCTTCATTCTCTTCGTTCGTGCCATTCTTGTCGGCGTCTTCTTCGTCAGAGGAGGTCGGATCTGCTGAGCCCTTCTTCGAAGTTTCTTTTGATTTGGGAGGTTTTGTGGCGAATTCGGACACCCAGAACGAGTTAAGCTCTTCTTTATCTGTTGGGAATGTATCGAGCCGCTCGAGAATCGAGAACAGATTAACGGCGAGTTTTGGATAGGCATCGGCTGAAGTATTGTTCAGTAACGTTCTAAAGGAATGGTCAATATCGATGAATACGAAAACGTGATATTTACCTACGCTGAATCCCGAAGGAAGAACCACCGGATATCGTCGTTGACACTAAACCAGGTCTCGTGGAACTGACTTAAAACATCGGGGTAAAGTATATCACCATCGGCTTTGGGAGTCGACGATTTGCGCGGGGAGTGTGGACATAGCAGCAGAGATGATACGATCTTGCGAAAATGTGAGTTGTGAAATTGGGGTTGTGGTTTCTTCTGATTAGAAGATTTTGTATACGATGTCGAAAGATGTTTGAGTAGGGAGAATAAGATCTGCAATGCCGACGTCTACATCCAATCAAGGCATTAGCTTCCATATAGAAACAATATGGACCTCTCACACGAAGGAACTTCTCGTCATCCTGCAACAGCCCGCCCAAAAAGTCTACATATGATTGTAACCGTTCCCATATCCAGGCTTTCACCACGACCGCAGCCTCGTCGCCACCGAAACCAAGTTTGTTATTGGAAATGGTGACCACGAAGACCCGGTAAAGAGCATAGATGGCCTTGGAGGTATCATGTGGGTCTGCAGCGTTGTGTGCTAGGCTAAGCAGGTCGGCAAGCGGGTTCAAGGAAGCGTTTTGTACAACGGCAGCAGTGAGCTCGTCCTCAAGATTTTTGATCTGCTGTGCATATGTATCTTTGTTTATTTTTCTTCGTTTCGTTGGGGGTGGTAGAGAACGAAGGGAGGCTGGCATTGTTGAGCACAAGAATTTCAATCATCCCAATTCAGTTCAAATTTTCGGGGAGGGTGGTTGTTTGTTTCTGTATCACTGCGGCTTTGAACACTTTCGCAATCAAGGATCCACGAAAATCATATTAACATTTCATTGCGAGACTACTTTATTAATGGTCGAAATCAAGTCGAAACTCGAGTGGGACGTTATTCGTCAAATCTCGACATCCTCTTTGAAACCGTAAATCACATCGCGAAAGCTGCCCTCCGCCAACAAACGGTCTTCTCGCCATAGCAGCCGTTAGCGCACATAACAATGCAAAGGACCGAGGACTCACCAATAGCGGTGCTGGTCATATACACGATAGATGTCTCCCCTTTCATCGCCCAGCGACCACGATAATAATTCGGCCGGAAGTTTGGCTCCCACAACTCCAGTAGAGCCTCAGCCCGCGAGCGCAGTTTGTACTTACCGGCCCCTGGTATATCTTCGATGGACAGCTCAAGAAAACGGTTCAGAACGAGATGCAGCCTTGACATCTGCAGTTCTCCTTCAGCAGCGCACAGATATCCAAAACATGACCACGCACCTGCAGCACATTCACGTCATTAAATGTCGCGCCCTCCATTGTACTGAAAAGCTGGCCAAGATCCCTCGACAACGTTGAACTAAATCCCCGCATACGGGGGGGATGGCATAAATCCAGATTAAGTGCAGGAATCTTGGTACACATCTCGAGCGACAGGTCACTGAACGATCCCGTGAGCCGAAAGTCTTCCCACATCAGAGGCCATTGCCAATGATTGAGGGTGACTAGTGCCGTATAAGCACCACTTGAGGGAAGGTGAAGACGGAAAGTTTCGAGAAAGGCTGACGCAACAGGTGAAAAGGTGTCGTAATGACCAAATTGCCGTGTAAGTTGCTCAGACACTGATGCTTCCCGCTTCCCGGAACGAGAGTCGGCCAGATTATGAAGCACATCTGTGTCGACCAAGACATCGTGCCGGGTGCTATGGAGGGCAAGGGATTGGAGAAATGGCGCGATGATTGGCGCATCCAGTCCAATGATTAGGATTGAGAGTTCCTCAGGAGGTGGAAGGTCAATTTCTAGCTCCAAGAGATGAGGCGTAAGCCGCAAAAGACTCCTTAACTGTCCAGCAGCACTTGCATGTGTTGTGTAGGGAATGACAAGCCTCTTCAACCTGCATGGAACTGGGGATCGCATGATCATGGAAGCAAGGCTTTCGATTATGTCACCTTTGGGAAAACGGATTGTAATATCCTCGATAGATGGCAACATAAGATGATCAAATAAAGCGTCTGGCAGACTTTGCTTGTGGACATGAATGAACAAGGTGACAAGATTGTCAAAGGTCCCGCAAATCCACGGCCCAACGGAACCAAAGGGATCTGCCCTGCGAATCTCAAGGCTGCGAAGGTGTCTGTAGCCGGAGAACTCATCATTTCCAAACAAAACGTCTTCCTTGTAGTGTGTCAACTGGGCCATAGGCAAAGAAAAGTTCTTCAGGTAACTTCCCGTCACAAAAACGTCGCGAAGTTGAGGGGCGTCTTTGAAGCCTTCAAAAAGCAAAAGCAGGCTGAGCCCCGTGAGGTCTAGAGTGAGAGTGCGCAGAGATGAGAGTCGACCCTTGATTCCCATCAAAACATCGATTTCGTTTGCAGATCCGCGGTATATGAGGGTCTCCCAGCGCTCGGAATGAGATATCAAAACATCGATTGCCGGACTGAGCCAGAAGAGATCGTCCGGCTTGATACTTCTCGGCAACGAAATGGCTAAGCTGAGTGGTAAGTCTCGGGAACGCCCTAGCAGGTCCTTGAGAAACGGAAGGTACGACGGAGATCGCAATGTATCCGCATCCAAGCTGATGGCAGGTAGTTGGTCCCACAAGAGAGGAAAGGAAATAGTGATCTCCCTCCATGAGCGACAGACATGGGATATTGCCAAGGAAGGCACCTCCCAGCTAAAATTCCAGGGCAGCGGGCGACGGACAACGTGAAGAAAGATCCGTTCAAGAACCTCCGGGGGACAGAGCCAGATAGGCGACAAGAGTGATTGGTGTAAACGGATAACCTCGACAAGTTCGGATTTTTGTCTTTGCAAGGTGCGTGATCTGGGATTTGATGAAAGACCCAGTTCGAGCCGCGACAGCGCAGATTCATTGAGACGAATAAACTCTTGAATGACCGAGATCTGTACATCTGTGGGTCTCGAGTTAGACCCCAAAAGGTGTGCCACTGGGGAGTCTGGGAGGTTTTGATGCGAAGTGGCACGGCGCTTTGAGAAGAAGTGCGGTATCCATTTGCTCTGCAGTGACGGCCTTCGTGTTGGTTTCTGTGAAGAGGACGCTACATGAGACACGATAAAGCAAGTCACGATTATTGCGAAGCAGACTCACAGTCATTGTAGTGGCACAGTAAGTGGAGTAAGTATTATCGATTTGAGTTTCTGGTTGCCAGTTCTTATAAGGAATCCTTATAAGAACTGGCAACCAGAAACTCAAATTATTGACCCCGGGCCAGATATCCTTATTAAGGATATCTGGCCCGGGGTCAATGGAGTCTAACAAACACAAATATAGATGCTTGTACTTATATATTCCACAGCACAGAAGTTGCCCACAGAACCCTTCGCATAAGCGCGCCTCCGAGGACACTCTGCCCACCTTGTTCGCATAGAACCATGCACCAACCGCATCTTCCACCGGAACTAATTGGCCTAGTATTCGATATTGCGGCAGCTCGGAAGGACTGGGACTCCCTCCGGGCATATTCACTGCTCTCCTCAGACTACATATACTCCGCCCGTAGACACCTATTCGCCACTGTCACGTTGAAGCTCAGATCGCAACCAAATCCCATCCACATCCGAGATGTAGCTCGGCGCCTGCAGGGTCTCTGCGATCTACTTCGGAAGGATTCTCACAACAGCCGCTTCATTCAAACGCTCGAAGTCCTAGATTCATATCCATTTTACGAGTCCCAGTGGATCACACAGCAGCGATCTCTGCCAGCCTTTCTTGACCTTCTCGAGTATGTGCAAACCTGCACGTTCGGATGCGAAGTCGGATTCTTGGATTGGTCAACTTTTGGTGTCGGACTCGAGGTCTCCCTTAAAAAGCTTTTCACATCGCCTCGGCTGAAAACCTTGAGTCTCTGCAACATCGGTTCAGTTCCTGCATCTGTCTTTAACCCTGCTGTACAATATCTACACCTCAATAATGTAACAGTCGATGCCTTAACTGAAGTCCAAGAGGTTCCATTCTCGACTACACAGCCCACTGTTGTGCACCGCTTATGTTACCTAAACGTTCGGACGGTATCAGCGAAGAACACTCATTCCGTCCGGCATATCATGGAAGCTTATCCAGAACAAATACGACTCATAAAATGGCGGTGTTGGGAAGGTAGGCCGCCTTGACTTCATTCCCTTTGAAACTACTGAAAATGGTGGCAACGGTTTTCAGACGCCCCCTCGCTGTTCGGCGCCAGCCTTTCAGGTCGTGTTGACATTGGAAAGCTGCCACGTCTAACCAAATTGTGTTTCAGGCTCTCATACGGTAACATAGGCAGGGATTTACTCGGTCTAATCGACCTGCTCGACACGCCCTCAAATCCATTGACCGAGTTACGGATTTTGAAGATAGACATTCTTTTCCCCAACCAATCAGCTCCTCATCGAATGGTGGAGGTTCGGGACCATACCTTCTGGTCTTGGCTGGCCACAGTCCTCCAGAAGCGGGAATACCTTGCCTTGCGTCAAGTCATCCTTGACCTCACTATACACGGGAAACCACGGACGCGGGAGGGCCGCCGAGAGAATTCAGTGGCAGAGTTTAGGGCGCAGATAAGACACTCTTTAGATCGTTTATTTCGTATATCCACCTTTCACACCACGTTCAAAGTTCATGGATTCCGCCAAGATCGACCATAGTAAATGTAGACTACACTGTTATCCTCGGAGCTGGATCATGCATATACAAGAGAGACCACTCATTATCTTTCCATTGATTGGTGTCACTTCTGTCATGGCTATAACGGTCTATAAAGTTCTCTAAACTGCAAGCAAGAAACGATCTATGTTCTATTTTCAGAATGAGAGAGTTATTGACGCAATGGAAAGTCGACCGCTTCCAAACTCTCATTCCGCGATCGCATGGCAAAGGAAACAACATTAGCTATAGTACATATCTTGTAATTCTGTTGGCATCTTTTAGGAATAGTGCCTGTCGCCTCATTATCAGGTGGCCAACTTGGCATAAACCTTGTACGGATTTCTCGACTCCAAACAGTAAAACGTGGTGTGAGGCATATGTGCGCGGATGTTTATCATCAAAGACTCCACGGAAACGGAGCACACAGGGACGGTTGTAGATCCGACCAAGTAGAGCCTTCGAGCGATCGTCCCGTTGGTGTCTTGACGGCTCCAACAATTCTACGTCATCCATGAAGCAACATGAAACGGACGCAAGTATAAGAAGTGCATCGAAAATCAGTGAAGATTATATTCTCTGACTACTACCACCACAAATCATTAAATCAACCTCAATGGCTTCTGATTGTACCTGCCAAAGCAACTGCGGGTACGTCTACAGCCTCTTATTCTTATTTTGATATGTTGCATCCACTCATCCCTAACTGACTTACAGCGCCTGCGGCCCATCCGGTACTGGATGCGCTTGCCCACAGAACAAGTGCGACTGTGCCCAGTGCCCTAATAAAGCCCACACCGACAAGGTTCGCATACAGAGTTTATTCAAATGCTTATATTGATTCATTGGTCGCTGCAGTGTTCTTGTAAGAGCGGCCAGGATAGTTGCGGCTGTACTTCCAGCAACAAAGCTTGCAACTGTTCTTAAAGCACATTGTTTATGACCACATTTTGTCCGCCTTGTATGAGTAAATAGCAAACGAAACCTGTTTTTTCGCAAAACCGTGTTGTGTATGCGCAACTTGTAGCACTAAGTCATGGGTGACGTACAGTATACTGACGCAGATAGGTATGTTATTACTGAAATGGTGCAAGTCACTGTCCAACCTCATCGCCTTTATTTGAATCATTTTCCTTCCCTTCACCATGCACGGTGCCCACCATCAACGATGATGCTAACATAGTCACGTCGTCAGCAGGATAATCAGCATTGAACCGCAAATGATTACTCACTCGCTTCCGGTGCAGAAAGTCGAATTATCACCTGCAAGCCAGAGAGCAACGCCTCGAAGCTCATGCGGCATTCCCAAGCGTCCTAATGGATTCTGAGTGCACCACTGCTTGTCTAGTTCCGGCTTAGTCTCGAGGAACGCCTTAGTCATGCTGTCAACGCAAGTCAAGTCTGTAGGAAGGTATAGCATGAGTCAAATCATGCTCACTCTGTGTATATGTATCCAGGGCTGACGGAATTGACGCGAATTTTCTTTGGACCCAACTCGCATGCCATAGAACGCGCCATCTGGAGAACGGCGGCTTTACTGGTGTTGTACGCTGTCCAATGCATTCCCTACGTCGCCTCAAGCATGAATGACAATTATGGGAAACAAGCGCAAAAGATACAACGGTACCTGGTTAGTGATACTGCCGCTCATGCTACCAATCATGATGATGCTGCCTGGTATGCCGCGTTTCTCCATCTGCCTTCCTGCTGCCTGGGCAGTGTACAGCACGCCATTGATGTTTATTTCCATGATCTAAGAAGACCGAAATGACTTTCGCTTCAGAAATGTGATATGCGCGCCAAAAAAAAAACCTTACCTTCTGAAACTCATCACCAGGGTACTCCAAAACCTCCGCATTCCTCAAAATCCCCGCATTCGCAATGCAAATGTCCATCCGCCCCTCCTTATCCGCAATTTTCTCCGCCGTGGCCCACATCTCCTTCTGGTTGGTCACATCCCCGCAGACATACTCAAGGCGCCCTTTCAAATTCTTGCCATGGCCCGTTCCGAGATCCGGCAGTTCTGCAGCGTACTTCTGCACCTTCAGCCAGTCTTTGTCGGGCTGCTGGTGCAGGTCGAGACAGTAGACCACCGCACCCGCTTCGGCAAGTGCTAGAGCCATTTCTAAGCCGATACCTCGGTGGGCACCTGTCACGAGGGCGACGCGGCCAAGAAGGGCGAATGAAGTCAAGGCTGTTCTGGTCGGGGTGCTAGACGCGAGTGCTGCTGCGACACCGATGGGAGTCGTATTCGACATTCTTCAAATCAAAACGATATGTCAATATAATTGTTCGGATTGAAAGGCAGTTTTGCGAAGGAGATGAGCAGATAAGCGAAATGGAAACCCTTAAATACGTTTCCGTGTGAGAGAAGTGTTGTCCGTAAGAGATGTTGGTGCAGAAGAGAAGGGAGGAGCAAGAGATCTAGACACGCAACAGATGACTTTCACAAAAACCGCCCGCGTCATATGTAGATCCAGACATAATCCCCGTGTATTTCAAGAGGAAGACCCCACTATATTTAGGCATGACGGCCTCGAATAGGGGTCATTGAAGGTATTCACCATGTGGGAAGATTAACAGAAACCCGTCATACGCACGAGCAAGGGCCCAGACATGTTGTCGCGGCCCGCGCCAGATATTAGACTGCTCGATAGAGAAACGCTCATCACTGGAGAAATGGTAAACTTTCTTCGGAGAATAGGACGACAGGTCTGGGAGCCGGCGCAAATTATATTGTACATGCGAAGGCAACCCAACACGGGACAATCCCTGTGAAACGGTCACCTTTACAGAGCCAAATGGCCATAATAATTATTGTTAACAAAGCGATGTAAGTTTAACTAGAAACACTTTTCAGAAGCGCATTCCTCCTTCCAATTGAAAGCGACGTACCAAAGAACTAATTTACGACCTCCAACTCCCTCAAGTGCGCTCGATGCCGTTGATGCTCCTGTAGTTGCTGCTGATGCGGAACAACCTGCTCGGATGCCTTGGCACCAGGAATCTGCACTGGCCTTTCCTCCTTCACAGAAACGCCCCGTGCGAGACTAGCCATCGTTCCCAGCTTCAATCTTGCGGCTATCCAGTCAGGTACCGCGTCCGCATCTATGTATGGTGATTCAGGGTTCCTTTGCGCATAGGTGTGCTCGCGTGCGATTCTGAGGAAGTGTCGTGGTGTCAACCCACTGGGACCTATGAATTTGCCGAACACGGAACGTTCTTCCTCCTTTGTCAGGTGTGCACCCAATGCAACATAAGGTTTCAACTACAGAATACAATGAGTGAGTGGAGAATTAGCGGAGGCGCAATGGTACCACATACCGGTGAGGATTCAATTTCATGGATGGGTGGCGCGACATAGACACGAACTTTGTCGTCCAAAAGACGATATTTGGCACTTCCACCTATGACATGTTTTCCCGGAGCACCTGTACGACGACCACCTGGCAGGAAGGCCTGACGAGTGCCTAAACACTGGATGTTAGTGAAATCCTCCAAGCAACAAGAAGCTGTCAGACATACCCTTGTAAAAGTCTTTATTACCCCGTTTGGGTGTAAGGGGTGCTCTTGAAGCTTTCGAAAGCCTTGCTGCTGTGGGAAACATCGAGCTCGAGCGTGTTAAGTAGAAGTCGTTGACCAGAATTGACGGCAAAATTATTTCCAAGGGAGAGATGATATTCCCACGCTCATTTGGCCTCAATTCTGCTAAATCCGAAGATCATGTTTGCGCTCACTTCCTACAATCATCTATTGCTGTAAGCTACATCCGATGGGAAAGAAGAATTCAGGATCTCCGCCGGCATCCTCCAGTCGAGGTCATAGACATCCAAAGAGCTCTGGGCGACCAGTCGGCCGGGGATTTACAGGACATAAAGGGCGCGGATCCGGAAGGGACCTCACAGGACAACGATCTATCGGCGTGGAGGAGCGCCCAGAAAGTGCTGTTGATGAAGTAAGCGAGGAAGAGGGCAGCGAAGGCTCTTCAGAAGGTATGTCTACTTGAGATCGAGCCATACGTAGTTATTCATATTGTGCAGAAGAGGACGATGATGTTCAAATAGAAGTTCCCGTTGCCATGTGGGTGAGCTCTCTAATATATTGTGTCGTGGTTCACCCATCTTACGGGCATGAAATGCAGGACTTTGACCACTGTGATCCACGTCGATGTTCTGGCAAGAAATTGTCGCGACTTGGACTGATCAAGGAACTGAAAGTAGGAGCCCGATTTAGAGGCATCGTCGTCTCGTGAGTATCTTATTTTTATAATCTTCCAGACTCAACGACAAAAACATCCGACAGGCCCAAGGGAAAGCAAGTCGTCAGCCCATCGGACCGAGAAATCATCTTGACCGCCGGTCTTGCGGTCGTGGAATGTTCATGGGCGCGCCTGGACGATGTTCCCTTTGGAAAAATCTCCAGTCCTCATGAAAGACTACGTGAGTAATGAGGTTGCCGCAAAAGCTCCCAATAATAAAGGCAATACCTAGTTCCATATCTACTCGCCACAAATCCTACAAATTATGGAAAACCCTGGAGACTAAATTGCGTCGAGGCTCTTGCTGCAGCGTTCTACATCACTGGGTTCGACACATACGCCGAGAAGCTCCTTAGTGGTTTTGGGTGGGGTGGATCATTCTACAAAGTCAATCGGTAAACTTCTACGCCACACGTTGATTGAACCTCCATTCACGAATGAGCCCTCCAGAACCTTCATCGAGGCATACAAGAAATGCGATTCATCAGCGGATGTAGATAAGGCTCAAGAGAAGATATTAGCAGACTTGGAGTCGGATTGGAATGAATCTCGGAAGAATAAAGGCATTTATCCATTGCGTCTTTTGTATCATATTTCTGATTGTTTTTGCATGAACAGAGTTGCGAAGCGATGAGCCTGAAGATCTCCTTGTTGCAAACCCAAACCATGGGAATATCCAGGATGATTCCGATAGCGATGATCAATTAACACCAGAGAAACCTCCAGACTCTGATTCCGAGCCCGAGGCAACAGAGCCAACTAAGGCATAAATCAAACGTCAGCCATGTATTCTACCTCTCTATCACATTCTACATTGTCTATCGCAACGAATGTTTGTAACAGAATCCTTCACTGTGAACTGTTATTTGTGATCGAAAGTGTGACATTACTCTCTCACTTTACAACGCGCAAGGTGAATTCCATCCTATTTTACCTCAAATGAGACCCCGTGCGATGCGAGAAGACCGGGTCCATCTCGAAGAGCTTCGAGCACAACAGGACAGGCGCTCGCTCTTGAGGTTTTGTAGGATGACAGAGTAACCTGCTATTCGGTCATTCCGGATGATGTATGGTCTCCTGCAAATACGTTCATGAAAATCCCTACGATGATATTTCCTTGATAGGGCATGATACTTGCAGAAGCAGAAGGTGTTGGTACATGCGACGTTGTCCAATGGGCTCTTTCAAGTTGTCTTCTGTCCATCTTCCGAAATGTTCGGTCAAGACAATACCAAATTTCGAGAGACACAATGAACGAGGTCTCCTCTGCTCAGGTATTGAATTCATGGAGTCACAGATGGAGTTTGAAAATTACCACTTGGTCACTCGTGAATATCATCAATCCCATTGTTCTTTTTGTCTTGTTCTTCATATATAAGTCCATGCTTCATCAACACTTCATGCCATACCATACTGGGTAATATCTACCTACTAACTTGAGGATTGACGGTTCGTTGGTTTTAGGTCTCACTACCATCCTTCACTACTTCAATTACATTTTATCAGCAATGGCAGGAAAAAAATTTAGACTGTATCTGGGTTACTGGCAGAGGTCAGCAACGGATACCAACCCTGCGAGATACCATGTTGGCCTGCTACTCATGGGCAAGAAGCCAGGCAATGGACCTTCAGAATGCAGAAGATATCATGTAACCAATCCGATTGACCCCAATACTAAGGTTGAAACCTGGACCTTTGACATTATCATCACAAGGGCCCGGTCCGTTAGGCTCGCTGGTGTCATGCTTCTTGGCAAAGTGCCAGCAGAAGTTACCCCGGAAGGCATTGAGGAAATTCTCAGTAAGGTCTGGGTTCCTACTCCAGAAGAGGCAGGTAAGATAAACTGGCGTTGTCATCATTGGGTCGCAGAAGCTTTAGAGGCAAGTACAAGAGATGACTGCAGATGATCATAAGCTAAGCCTTGTTCATTTGTTCCTTGTAGCGCCTCGAGGGGGAAGGCATTATTCCAACGCTTCCTAGCCCTGCCTCAAAAGTGCATGACACAGGGGCTGGCTTCGTAGACGTTAAGACAGCCGCAGCGGGTGGATTGCAGGTTTTCCGTGATTGGCTTTGTACTTGTGACATGACTGGCAAGGAGATCTCTAGCGAAATCAGGCCAATGGAGGAACTCACGCAATAGTCGAAGATCATGAGAAGTCAAAGAGGAAGATAAATATCTGATCCTTGTATTTGCCTTGTATATAGTCAAAAATGTTGGTGACAAGAAATTCTTGGGTACGAATAATTTGGGAACGCAAAAGGATTGACTGACAAGCTATGCCCAATCGCGCGTGGAAGTGTCTTCGTCCAAATCTACCAAGGTGAGTAACCAAACACGCCTTTCATAGGTGTGGCTTCGAATGTGAGCGAAGCATGCGCACTGTGTGCACTGGTAAATTATCTATGTTTCTCCAACATGGGCTCACCGAAACAAATACTGCTGAGGACTACGACATAAAGAGTGATTTCATACAGTTTCAAAATATTCACTTATTCGAACCGCGAGTTCCAACTCGTCATCATAACCATCTACCACCTCGTCAAACATCTTCCACCAATCTTCCATATACCCACGAGCAGCATACGTTCTGGTATAATCCCAATACTCTGGGAACCAACCTGCCGTTTCCCAATCAATGAACGCAATTCTGCCATTACTCCAAATCATGTTATGAGGTCCGAGATCACCATGAGAGAAGACAGTCCTGTACTGTTTCTCGCGGACCTTGGACAAAGCTTCCTGCACGCGAGGATAGCGTTCAGACTGAGCACGAAGGACGTCGTGGTTCAGGAACTGATTATGGAAGTCGAAATGACTATCAAAAGGGCCCCAGACGCCTTTACCCAATCGGCTGTCAATGAGACCGGACCCATCTACAGCCTGTACACGCTCTGGATGTCGAGGCTTTAGTGCGCGTAATTGATCCAGACAGTCCTTCACTTGTAACATAGAACTATGCTTCTGTTCTGTAGACAGACTGTACCACACATCCTCGAGGACAGGTCCATTGATACGTTCTTGCATGATGTGTACGCTCCCGCAAATGGAAAAAACATCTAGAACATGAGGAACCCGGATTGTTGTGTTTCGCGCAACGAAATCCATTGTCAAAGCCTCCTGGAGCCGCACCCTAGGGCCACGTTTGGTAAAGTTCCCGCTTCTGAATACGGCATAACGCGGTCGGCGCATAACATATGTGATATGATAATTGAGTTCATATCTCAAACGGCGCTTCAGCTTAAATGTGAAGAGCTTCAACCCCTTCAGCTCGCGAATTGGAGACCGCAAATATCCTGGCGTGCTTGACATGCTGGCATCGCTGATTTGGTGTCAGTGGGTGGTATCTGTTTAGGTTCTGAGAATTGGTCTAACATACCAAGCGGCCCTAGCGTCCTCTTCGGATTTCGTAGGCATACCAACAGAGACAAGGGTATGAGCAGAAGGGAACACTGGACAGAGGCCTCCTGGCTTCGACTGGATGCTTGAACTTGCGGATAATTGTGTTGTCCAGCTCCGATCAAGTTGTAGTTTCAATCTAAACTTCAACTTGTTGCAGGGAGCAATCACGCTGAGCACGTGACATGTGGGGAATACAACATTTCTCATTTGGGTTTAAATGCCGCTAGGATCTGGGTGCGTCAAAACCTTGTCAAAACCCCTTAGCTTGGGGAATGCTACCAGTCCGCGGTTTGAAGATATGTAATATTGGTGTGGTCCCACTCTCATCCATACACTTATTGGATACTAATTCATTTATCTCACCAGCCATGAAAGGAAACAAATTAAGACTGTATCTGGGTTACTGGAGGAGGCCCGCAACGGCTACCAATCCTGCAAAATACCACGTTGGTCTGCTGCTCATGGGCAAGAAGCCAGGGAATAACGCGCCAGATTGCAGGAAATGTCATGCAACCAACCCCATTGACCCCATCACTAAGGTTCAAACCTGGAGGTTCAACACTGACCTCACAAAATCCCGAACCGTTAAACTTGCTGGTGTTATGCTGCTTGGCAAAGTGCCACCAGAGGTTACCCCGGAAGGCCTTGAAGAAATTCTCAAAAAGGTCTATGTTCCGACTCCAGAAAAGGCAGGTAAGATAAATTGGCGTTGTCGTCATTGGGTTGCAGAAGCTTTGGAGGCGAGTACAAGAGATGACTGCAGATGATCATAAGCTAAGCCTTGTTCAATTGTTTCTTGTAGCGCCTCGAGGCGGAAGGCATTATTCCAACACTTCCTAGCCCTGCCTCAGAAGTGCGGGACACAGGGGCTAGCTTTGTAGACGTTAAGACAGCCGCAGCGGATGGATTGTCGGTTTTCCGTGATTGGCTTTACACTTGTGACATGACTGGCAAGGAGATTTCTAGCGAAATCATGCCATTGGAACCTACGTAATAGTCTAGGATCTACGATGGGGGGGACGGTGGCCACCTTCTCACTTCCATCTATAACTCTGTCAACATCTATGTCCTTACCTTATCGTCCTAATATCAAGTTTCAAAATATTCACCAAGTCGAGACTGGAGTTCTCTCTCGTCATCATAACTATCTACCACCTCGTCAAACATCTTCCACCAATCTTCCATATACCCACGAGTAACATACGTCCTGGTATAATCCCAATACTCTGGAAACCAACCTGCCATCTCCCAATCAATGAAGACAACCCTGCCATCATTCCAAATCATGTTATGAGGTCCGAGATCACCGTGAGAGAAGACATTCCTGTACTGTTTCCCATAGACCTTTGACAACGGTTCCTGCACTCGAGGATAGCGTTGAGACTGAGCACGAAGGACGTCGTAGTTCAGGAACCGATGATGGAAGTCGAAATGACTATCAAAGGGGCCCCAGACGCCCACACCCAGTCGGCCGTCAATGAGACCAGACCCATCTACAGCCTGTACACGCTCTGGATGTGGAGGCTTCAGTGCGCGCAATTGATCCAGACAGTCCTTCACTTGTAACATAGAGCTATGCTTCTCTTCAGCAGATAGGCTGTACCACACATCCTCGAGAATGCGTCCACGAAAACGTTCTTGGATGATGTGTACGCGCCCGCGAATGGAAAAGACATCTAGAACACGAGGGACCCGGATTGTTGTGTTTCGCGCAACGAAGTCCATTGACAAAGCCTCCTGGATGCGCACCCTAGAGCCACTTTTGATATAGTTCCTGCTTCTGAATACGGCATAACGCGATTTGCGCATGACGTTCAGGATACGATAATTAAGCTCAGATCTCAAACGGCGCTTGTGCTGAAATATGAAGAGCTTCATGCCCGTCAGCTCTCTAAGTGGAGACTGCAGATATGCTGGTGTGCTCGAAACACTGACATCGCTGTTTTGGCTGTCAGTTGGTTTATCTGTTCTGGTAACAGAGCACTGGTCTGACATACCAAGTAGCCCTAACGTCCTCTTCGGATTTCGTAGGCATACAAACAGAGATGATGGTATGCACAGAGACGAGTACTGGAAAAAGGCCTTCTGAGGTGGCTTCAATTTGATTCCTGAGCTTGTGGCTGCTGGTGTCAAGCTGGTGTCGTTCAAGTTCTGGTCAAGCTGTGGAAGTCTGTGGCTCTAACGTTGAACACATAAACACGTGACGTGCGAAGAATAAACATTTCTCACAGCGAGTTTGTTGTTTCCGAACCCTGTTCGATGAATCTGCGCCGTTCGGTGTCCACCTTGTCTCAGCCAAAGTGGTCACTTCCGCCTACCATAAGGCAGCTTCTTGCACGTCCTGCAGACTCAAAAGCCACGACAAATCCGACCACCACTGTGTCAGGATGGATTAAATCCATACGGAAACAAAAGAATGTATCTTTTGCAGTCATCACAGATGGAAGTTCTGCAAAAGGCTTGCAAGCAGTACTGGTTAAAGGAAAGGAAGATGACTTTCTGCGTAGGTAGGCTCTGAAATGGTCCGCTGCAGCAAGCATGCTTAATATTTCAGTAGATTGACAAATGGCACGGCTGTGCGCCTGACTGGTCAACTAGTTGCTTCACCCGGCACAGGACAAGCACATGAATTGCTTGTTGACCAGAGCAACGACGGAGAAGTGATTGTACTGGGGGAATGCGATCCAGAGGTATGCCGCAAAGTTCTCCATGAAGCGCCGCGCCCTTACTTGGATTTCCAGACGTACCCAATCCAGAAGAAAACGCATTCTGCAGAATATCTTCGTGATAATGCTCACCTTCGGGCGAGGACATCCCACATCGCTGCCATGGTGCGCACAAGAGACATTCTCCGACGTCGAATAGATTCTTGGTTTGAGGTACGTCCTTAAGTAGCAGGAATTATTCCCAGTGACTCATGTACCTTTCCAGAGTCAAGGCTTCACCTATTCCCATACACCCATTCTCACAGGAAACGACGCCGAGGGCGCAGGCGAAGCTTTTCGGCTTGCTTCAATGGAGACTCAGCACCCGGCAGCCTCTTCCATGTCCAAATCGACATTGCCATCATCCGAATTTTTCTCCCGCCCTGCATTCTTAACCGTCTCCCACCAGCTTCACCTGGAAGCCCTCGCCACAGCCCTGTCTCGTGTATATACCCTTTCACCATGTTTCCGCGCCGAACCATCTTTGACAGGGAGACACCTTGCAGAGTTCTGGATGCTTGAGGCAGAATGGGCCTTTCCCAGCCCCATGGGAGTACACGGTGTCTGCGACTTGACAGAGGCCCTCCTACGTGAAACCGTAACGGGACTTTTGGAGTCCGAAGATGTCGACGTCTTATGGCAGGATGGCGATGACAAGAAACGCCGTGCGTTGGATGAAACGTTCCGAAATTCGAATTCGTGGACTCGCATGACGTACACAGAGGCCATTCTTGAACTTCAGAAAGTCTCTTCGCAGAAATTCGAATACCTTCCGAAGTGGGGCCGAGCTCTGCAAAGCGAACACGAACGTTGGCTTGCAGAATCACTCGTGGGCGGGCCGGTGTTTGTAACCAATTACCCTGTGTCGCTCAAACCCTTCTACATGCGCGAAAACCCAGACAAAAAAACAGTTGCCTGTTTCGACTTGCTTGTCCCCTACGTAGGTGAACTGGTGGGAGGAAGTGTCAGAGAGGAACGGCCTGCGATTTTAGAACAGAGAATGCGCGACGCAGAGCTATTGCACGCTGATGGCGACTCGGGGCAGGACTCCGCTTATCAATGGTACTTGGACCTGCGGAAATATGGAGGTGCTCCGCATGCTGGGTTTGGTATGGGATTTGAACGGCTGGTAGGTTGGGTGGGCGGAGTCGATAATATTCGCGAATGTATCCCCATGCCGAGGTGGGCAGGAAGAATGCTGCTTTGATTTGAGGATCCAAGTAGGATCCACCGCCCAGCACTGGCTTGGCTCCATAAGTTTCTCTTGGGATCAGAGCATTACTCCGTATCCGCCAGAAAACATAAAAAGCAAGTCTCCTGACGCAGTTACGATCTCCATGGGCAGGAAGTATAATCACATCAAACCGACTGCACGCGTCTGATATTTCATGGACAACCTTGACACCTCAACACAGCCAACGAACGTGGGGTTGATCGTTAATTATGGTTATCGACATCAATGATCGCCGTGCATCCTCGCTGCCATGCCGATCATCCCTTGCGACAGAGTCCAGACGTTGAAGAATTTCGTTGTCCAACTCAAACACATGTTCAAAACCCCTCTTGGATAACGTTTACCAATCTTCCACTACACACAACACACAGTACGTAAAGCTTAATCCAAATCGTCGTAGAAGTAACGTGCCAGAAGTGCATCGTCAATCACAAGCTCGCGCCCTTCGTTATTGTGGTATTCATTTGTGCCGTGGTGTGCGAGATGGACCTCTCCTTGACTGTTATGGGAAATGAGTTAAGCCTGGGACAAGGAAAGTCGTTCACAGCGCTTACACAGCATGCCCAAAGCGTATTATCGGTTCGCGAGCATAGACTTCTTCCTCCAGAGAGCGCCTACCGTTGACTGAATTGTACGCGTTGTTGGCATGGTGGACGACATGCTCGGCTGTCTTGCTAATATTCATCGACAAACTGGGTCAGTGGGGACTGCAAAAAGGATTCACGGTTGGCACTGACAGAGCATGACCCAAGTGCACTGGTTCGCGAACGTAAAGCTCCTCCAACTCGCGTCTCTTCTGACCATTTTGGTTGTTATCCTGCCCGTGTTCGAGGTGTTTATGGCCCTTGTGTGCTTTTTCTCCGATCTTGACGGCACCCCTTATCCCCTTGCTGTGTTCAAAGGCGATAGCAATCAGTTTACTGGGCCGTCCAAGATATGTAATACCTACATGAGGAATCCCAAACCAAAAGGCTCTCGCTCTTCGAGGTCTGCGACGAACTCGCGGCCAAAAAGTTCCTCCAATGCGCGCTTGTGCTGGTTCTGGTTGTTGTTCTGTGCATGCCCGACGTGCTCATGTGCCTTGTGTGCTTTCTGTCCGAGCTTCACGGCGCCTCTGATACCTTTGCTATTAAGAATGGACGATTACTAAGTGATACAAATCACAAAATAATAAAGGGATTTACGAACATGAGAAAGCCTAAACCGAATGGCTCACGCTCTTCGATGTCATTAACGAACTCTCGACCGAAGAGCTCCTCGAGATCATTACGGGTGATGAGGATATCCTCAGTGTTTCGCCTTTGGACACATTCAATATTTGTGAAATGAAACAAGCTCGATTGCACGTACTCATAATATTTTCCAGATGAAACAGCGAGCGCGGGTGTTGCGACCAGAGCAAGAGCCAGGACAGATGTGGCGAGTTTAACCATTTTTAGAATACGGGATGAAATTGGAGTTCTTTGTTAGAAATGTGGGACAGGCGCAGCCTGACTGTTATCTGAGGGTTATGGGTGGGAGGTGAGACCAGCTGAGGAATCCATTTTCGAGCGCTCAGCCTTTATAGTGCATGATATGAGACTAAATTTAGCCCACGATGGATGCTGTGTACATTCTATTTCAAAGGAGACGTCAAAGGCCATGCGTTGGTTACACACCGTTGCAGATTGACTGGTATGTGAAATTCCCGATGATGGCAGACCAAGGACAGTTGAATTGACGCAGATGGCCGTCGGCAGCGTATACCTTCTCCCTGGAATTTGAACAGATCAGTTGACCGGGGATTAGTACATTCTGTACAGCCAAGCAACATGAGCACCGGTGATCCTACCTACAATGTTGGGAAGGAGGTATTATCTGGAGCACCGGCTATCTGAGAGGTACGTCTGGGACAGTCACAACCGGTTCGGTACTCAAGGAAGTCTCTCCTCTTCTCGCACGAAAGGATCAGTGTTCTGTCTTATATGCCTGGCCTCAAATGACAAGTGGTAAGGAATTTTCCCAACTGTGATACAGCACCACCTAGGCTCTGAGTTAAAGCGATATGGTTCATCTGTCGTCGGCGGCGGCGTTGCCACTATGTATCTACGATCGCTCGTGCCAAAAATAGACCATATCTATTTTCCTTGGCAAATCCCATAACTGCTTCAGCTTCTACAATGATCTTTAAGTGATCTGTTCCTAGCCAGGTTTGTCGAGATAGATCTTGCTTTCAGGCCTCATTCCCTCTTACATTCTAAAGCTTGCGGTACGAGTCCAATCAGAGCTCCTCGAGTGGCTTTCTAGGTTTTCTCTCTCTCTCTCTCTCTCTCTCTGCATGCTCGTGGTGATATGAATCGTTAGGATCATCGACCCAACCCACATATCGTGGTAAGGCAAACCGAAACCTCCATATCGTAAACCAACAATACTCAAAGTCTAACTGGAATTCCTCTTCCTCAAGCAATTATCCAAGTTCAACATGGTAATTCGGTACACTTGATGACATACTACATTATTGATTTGTACAACAGTTTCGAACACAGTATATCATACATAACCTTGACATATTGATCAACAACCCCAAGCCGTCTTTCCAACTGGGATTCAATCAAGGTCGTCATACAAGTCATCAAATACTCGGGCAAATAACCCTTCATTGTCTCTTTCGAGAAGGTCAATCTCCTCCACTTCGCGTCTTTCTTGTTGTTGTTGTTGGTGGTGCGAGTGGTGTCCCAAATGAGTGAGTTTCTTGCCTATCTTTCTGTGAACGTGAAATATGAGTGCACATTCAAGCCGGTCTACTCAACGATCGCAAACTCACAGAATTGCGCCAAAGCCGAAAGGACTTCTCTCCTCAATATCGTTCGTCAATGCACGACTATAAATCTCCTCCACCTCGCGTCTTTCTTGTTGTTGTTGTTGGTGCGAATGGTGGCCCAGATGAGTGAGTTTCTTGCCTATCTTTCTGTGAACGTGAATTATGAGTGCTCATTCAAGGCGGTCTAAGTGATGATCGCAAACTCACAGAATAGCGCCAAAGCCGAAAGGACTTCGCTCCATGATATCGTTCGTCAATGCACGACTATAAATCTCCTCCACTTCGCGTCTTTCTTGTTGTTGTTGGTCGTGGTGCGAGTGGTGTCCCAAATGAGTGAGTTTCTTGCCTATCTTGCTGTGAACGTGAAGTATGAGTGATCATTTAAGGCGGTCTAAGTGATGATCGCAACTCACAGAATTGCGCCAAAGCCGAAAGGACTTCGCTCCGCGATATCGTCAATCAATTCGCGACCATAGAGCTGCTCAAGCTCGTCTCGAATGGCAAGGGCTGTACCAATGTCATGAAAGCCGCGATCATAAAGATCAGCCGCAGCAACGGTTCTCCTAGATTAGAAATTAAGAAGGGAACAAGTTGTTAGTCACTGGTCGACATACTCGTATTGTTGAGAAGCCAATGACAGGGCAGGGACAACGGCAAAAGCGAGGACGATTGAGGATGTAAATCTGACCATGTTGAATGTTTTCCTGTTCGATCGATGTGGGTGAAGAAATTGGTGAGGGGAGATGAGGAATTTTCACAGAGGAAGGACGGGGGGTGAGACCAGCTGAGGATTATTGTCATGAGAAAGGCCTTTTATCTTGTTCGCGCCAAGTCGTTAATCCCCTTTCGGTGATGGGGGTATGTAAGTCCAGGGTCAAGACCCAAAACGCTTGGGAACGACTGAAATTGATGAAGAGATTGAGACACCTCGGGTGATTCAAAGTACAGAAGCATTTCGTTTGAACTGCGATCGTCTTTGGCTGGATTATAACGATACAAGAATAGTTATTCTTGGGTGACAGAGTGGTATTTTAATCCCAATATTCTTGTGCGCTACGTCCCGGGCCTGTTGAGGACGAATACCGCCCATGGGCAGGCGGTTGATGGGCAGTGTCAATAGGTGTCAATCAAACGTGTAATCTTTGATCGGGTTGAAGGTGGTTCCGGGGGAACAGGACATACAGGGTAACCGGTGTCTTGTTAAAGCAAGGAATGCCTTTCCGAGGGAGTTTCAGCCATGGCACTGCCATTCGCCAGATAAACGCAGACAAAGGGGCACTGGGATGTGTATCTTCGTCGTCAATGTGGGCCTTTTCGTCGGGTAGGCGACCATCATATCCTATTGAATGCACTGCATACAGAGCGTCAAGGATATCGCACCTTGTCCAGTTATACCTTGGGCTGATGCTGCTTTGATGATGTCGATCCCACGCGCCTATCATCACGCATCAGTAGAGTAATTGATCATCTATTCGGCAAGCCCTTCTCAACAAAAAGCGGCAGGATAAGAGAATGCCTATCGCCATTATTCGTTCGAGTGTTGAGAGCTCTGGATGCTCTTTACAACGAAAACCATGTGGATCACGAATGGAAGGAGAAGCTCCGGGCGCACGGATCCCTCCCGTGATCGAATGATTATCTTGTTCTCGCATGCAATGGCGTCAGACACCGTCGCAAAAGCCATCGAGACCGACTTTCAAACTAAATCCATCAAGTCTCTTCAGGGAACTGTGGCTGAAGAGTTGACAACGATGTCATCTTTGAATCATACGCAAGATAATTGAATTGCAATGCCCCTTAAGCAGCAGTTGGAATCAGAAACTTATGTAGTACGGCGAACGACAATCTCTAACACTGGTAGCCAACGATATCTGGAATATCTGGGTAACTTCGAGCGATAATTAAGGTTTTTCTAGAGAAATAGAAACCATATATGATACTACAGGACACTACATTGGGTTGTACAACGATGGTTCATCATGACCTCAGCATACTGATTTAACAAGGCGTATCGTACTCTCGATCAGCAATTCAATCGAGGTCATCATACAAGTCATTAAAGTCTCGGTCCAATAGACCATCTTCGTCTCGTTCGAGAACCTCTGTGTCAAGGTCTCGTCGCAACAGGTGCTCTGCGACCTTGCTGTTCGGGAGGGTGTTTATTAATTGATAGCTCATGACTGTTAGAAGTTGCAGACTGACAAGACGCCGCCGAGTGAAAAATGGGGTTCCCGCTCCTCTATATGCCTTCGTTAGGAGCATGAGCCAAATGGTTGCAGCGGACTTAAATGATCTGTACTGACTTGAAGCTGCCAAATCCATGCGGTTTCCGTTCCTCGAGGTCTCCCGTCAGTGCTCGACCATAAATCTCCTCTAAATCGCGTCTTTGTGGTGCAGGTTTATAGAAATGGTGTTTTCGGAGCTGGCTCAGTTGGCTGCGGACGTCAAGTAAGAGTGAACAATGCAAGGCGATTTGAGTGATAGACGCAAACTTACTAGAGCAAGGCCACGGATATAGGACTTCGCTTCCTGATGTCATTGATGAACTCGCGACCATATATCTGCTCAAGTTCGTCTCGAATTGCAACTGCTGTACCAATGCCTTCAAAGCCGCGACCAAGTAGACCAGCCTCAGCAAGGGTTCTTCTAGATCAGCTATCAAGAAGGAAACAAGTTGCTAGTCACCGGTCGACATACTCGTATTGTTTGAGAGGCCAACGACAGGGTAGGGACAACAACAAAAGCGTGGAAGATTGAGGATGTAAGTTTGACCATTTCAAATGCCTTCCTATTTGATCGACGTGGTTGAAGAAAATAACCAGGGAAGAAGAGTAGTTTTCAAATAGGAAGTGAGACCTGCTGAAGATTCTTGCGAATTGACATGTAAGGCTTTTATCTTGTTGTCGCACTTCCGTGCTCTCGTTCAGTAATCAGGTAAGATGCAGGGTCAAGTAATATTGAGAACTCTTGAACTGCTGTGCGCGACACGTAGGAAGTTGGTGAGGTGATCCTTCCGTTCAATGCATGGTACAGCCTTTGGCAGGCTGAATATCGAAAACATACGTTTATGCGATCTCGATGTTTGCCATCTGAGAGAATTTTGTGATCCTGCTTTACAGTTCCCGACCCGGGATTCAGCCTGACAGTTGAATGACAGGTCCAAATATCAGCCAGAGAGCGCGCCATCAAAACAAATCATACAAGGGGTTCGGCTGAAATAAGCAAGTAGAGGGCCTCTAAGACTGGATTTGGGACGAGCTTTTGGAAAAGACAAGCGAAGAAGTAGGAAAGATTTATGCAGTGTTGTTGAGGGAATACGAAGCGAACGCCACAGTCTGCCATCTTAGTTATCGAGCTCTCATGGTGTTCGGCAGTGGCATATCTTTGGCGACCAAGGTGTAACAACACCTGGGATACCTGTCTGAAAACCCAACCGACAGTCTTAGATAAGTAGCCTCAGATGCGCCAAACAAGGAGGTTTCGTGATCCTCCGATAAGATAGGAACTAGTAACAGCTTCGCTTGGCGACTGCAGATGACCAGCCGTGGCTAGAGTTTTCCGTTGTTTCTGTTGATAGACATCAACCGAATAAAGAGCGCGCCGCGTCCTGGTTTACCATCAATGGACTGACGCAATTGATCATGTCACAAAAAAACCCGGGGAACAGTCTCGCAAGAGAGGAAGCGGGTTAAGTACAATTGAACTCACTGCCTCGGTCAACGGCAACTAGTCCATAAACAAGCTAAACAAGCTTTTATGCCTTGATTAGAATCACCGGTCCTTTAGGTTTGAATGCTATTCCTTGCCCATGGATGGTCTCTCTCGGGGCAACAGTGTTCCATTAAGATTCCCACTTTGCGACAGATTCAAGTCTCAAGACTCACCGAGTCCACCAAAACAGATTTAGCCGTCGAAAACTGAGAAAGAGCATCTGAACGTTAGCGTCTAGCAATTCAGGCTCAGGTTCGGTGACTCTTAGAAACTACACAAAAAACAAATGATGATTAGAAACACAGGCAAGCAAAATCATAACCAGTACGTGTACCACGACGCATCGCACTGAGATTACAAGGTTAATACCCAATTCACGAGTCGATGCCTTCCATCGTGAGGGCTTCGAATATACATCCCGCGCCAGCACTCCGAAAACCGTTTATCGCCCCAATTCTCTCTGTACAATTCTGTAATGGTGTTTCTGATGGGGAATTGTTGGCACCGACACAAGTTTCCACTTTGATTCTCGCAAAATCCGAGGTTGAAAGCTTAGAAACCTCGTCCCCTTCCGCGACCTCCTCCTCCTCCCCGGCCGCCACCACCACGTCCACCACCGCGGCCACCACGATCAGGGGCCCCTCGTCCCCGACCACGGCCTCGAGCATCATCCTTCTTCCGGCCTTTGGGCTTGGGCGCATCATCCACGAGCAGGGTATCCAAAGGAAGGGCATCTGGAAGGACGAAATAACGAATGTTATTGCCGCGGATTGATAGTGAGTCGAGCGATGTGGGGTCTCGGTTCCGCATTGTCATCTTGACTGTTTTCAGATGAGTATTCATTTGCATGTCTACTCCTGGAAAGTGAGAAATATATATCAAAAATCTCATCATCAGCAATGCAAGGAAACGGGATGGACCTGTTATTGTGCCATGAACGACTGAGCCATTCTTTAGCTCGATCGTCACCGTTTCGTTGTTCAATTTCATCAAGAACCTGGGGAGGCAAAATAACACGGTCAGAGATTGCCCAGTTGCCGCTCAATAGATATGAAGACATGGCTCCTCAAGAAATGAAAAACGAAAAGAAGAAGCTGATCCATGTTCTGTGTCTTGATACGGGTCCATAACACGGACATACGATACCCACACAAGCCGTGCACAGATGATCGCTATAGGTGACAATAACACGAGGCAGTAGTGCCAAAAGATGGTTCAAAATGCAAGATATGCAGACTTACCGCACGAGCTTCATGTTGGGCTGATTTCTCCTTTTCGCGCGTGATTCAAAAGGTGTTAGGATCTTTTATGACGTGGCCTCAGTATTCCCTCGAGTCTGAAGGCTTTTGAGACGGCGAAGATGTGAAAGCAGTAGCCTATGTCGTTGGCGACGTTGAGGGCAGCATGAGCAACGATCGTAGAGAACGATGTACCATTTCAATCGGAGCTTCAAATCCTGTCAATCCGGAAACAAGCTCAAGCAGGGTTTCGCCTCATGTGCCATGGTTCCAACCAAGCCTTGAGCTTAACTTTTCAAGTATACAACAAAAATTGAGTTGACCACATTGTATTTGCGACGACCATATATCCTATAGAGCCGCACACTTACATTATGAAACAGTGAAGACAGGGACATACATTGAACACAAGAGTAATGTCAGCTCAGAAGTGCGTCCCTTTGCGTGTTTGCTTTTATGTAGGGTCGTATACTTACCTCTCTATCTATAAGTAAGGCCTCTTAGCGCTCATTGACCTCCTCGTTGCTGATTATTACTTTTTCTTATTTCCTTCCCGCTGCTCTCGTTGACATTGTCCGCCTCTCTCAACCACGATTAGGAAATCCTCGCGACCTGTTTAAGCAGGGCGGGGACCAGTCTCCCCGTCGCTCCCACAAAAAAACACCCTCGTCTCCCTGACTGCCTTCTCCAGCGGCAACAGCGAAAAGAAAATTCCACGGAAGATGTTGTCTCCATGAAGATTTGTCTTAGTGACGAGTACCCCAACGCTTATAGCGGCTTCTATCCCAGTCGCACTCCCTCTGTCTAAAGTCTGGCTTGAGTCTGGCCCTGTGTGGCAAGTCCGCAATGGCCGTGAGGCACAAGCTTTGTTCGTGAGCCTCCCCTGGTCAACGGTCACGACATTGGGCCTTAGTACGCGTATCTACGAATACTCCGAGTCTGAAAGCTTAGATTGGACGTCTATAAACCCCCTTGCCTACGCCAGCGCCTCGGAGGCAAAAGTATTCCATCCTCTCCATAGGGGTCAAGCAATTCTGACCGAGGATTGCTTCCCGAACATAGGTGCCGTAGGCGGCGTTTTTCGAGTCACTGGTCACTCGCTCCGTCGCTGCCCGGCCACAAGCTCCTCTTGTTCAACCCCCCTTTCTCGACCGCGTACCTGATCTGCAACAGCCCCTCATCAAGTTCCCCGCTTTGAGGATACAGCTGCTCTCTACTTCCAGGTGAGCACAGATGTTAAGCACCTTGTCGTCCTGACCTGCGCGCCTGTCGCCCGGACCCCTTTTGTCTACGGCAAGAGGGGCACGAGGGAGAGGAAGACAAGCCAGCCCTGTGAGGAATTTGTCGCGCTTGGTAACAACGTCTGTAAGGCCATGATGTTCACCATTGGTGACCTCCTCCCCCATCATGTGCTTGACCGGCCCGGGAAATTCGTCGAGGGAGAGAGCGACAATATCACCGTGAGGTGCAAGGAGACCCAGGCGTTAGTGGCGAGTACAGAGAAGGATATCTAGGTGAAACCCTTGAAAAGTGCGGCGTTGGCTTCACGCAATAGTCCGAGAGGATTGAGACTGCGGCCGAGGAATATTAGCTAGCCTACTCCTTACACCAACTGTGCTCTGGTCGAGCTGTACGGAGAGATGATTACCATCAGTACATCCATTTCCATCTCTTTGTCTCCATCTCGTCTCCGTCTACTTTCGTCTTCTTCATCTCGTCACATGGTCTGCTTAAGCCCACAGCATCGTCCAGGACGAGGTTGGCAATCCCCAGCACCTCGACGTACACGGACAGAAGTGCCTGCTCGTCCTGAAGAATGTGTTGGTGACTGGGATCACCGTCGTTTGCGCCAGCGGCCTCGATTCACCTTTCCAAAGAGGTTGCCGCCATGCCCTATCACGCGACGCGCGGCAAGCTGGCGACTCCGATCATCCTCGCCAGGATGTGGAATTCTCACAGTGGCGCAGGTCCTACCGACGAGATCGACACCATACATTACTGAAGGAGGTCAAGGACGGGTACCCCAGCTCATTCCTCCGTAGTATGGAGCCGAGTCATGAGAGGTCCACCTTTACACAACGCTCGTCCTACGCGTCGAAGTGAATGATCGGCACGAAGAAAAATAACGGTGAAGGGACTCGTATACGCCATGCAACGCAGTGGTCCACAAGCCAAGTTTAAAGTGCTCGTGGCATTCTGATCCGGTCTGTTATAGACAGCATCGACATGTGTACCAGACAAGATGATATTTTCCTGGATGTTTTGTGGTCTCAACTAAGCAACCCCAGATTGCCTTCCTGTTATAAAATAGCGATTGCTTATGCGTTTGATTGAAATTTTGTATAACATGCTATGAGTCAAATATCAACAGTGGCTCATTAGAACATGCCATTGGTACCAGAAGTATACATTGTGGACACTTTTGAGTTCTTCAGATTGAAATAGAATGGCGGGAGAAATACATATGACAGGTCCCGTGACCGTGAGGTTTATGTCGAGGTACGGCCACGTGACAGTCGCGACTCTTGGGCTCAACAACGAACTTGGTGGTCAGCCTTTCATTTTGACCCCGACGGATAGAGGCTATCCCTCGACCACCATGGCCTCCCACAAAGTCAAGATTGCTGCTCGTTTGCGTCCAAAAATTCAAGGAGAGTTGGACGATGACTCTGTGAAAATTATCCATGCATCCGACAACACAGGAGGTTCATCGAGTTCTTCCCCCAGTGGCAGTTTTATTTCAGTCGCAAACCCGAGAGACACGTCTCAGATATTCAAGTTTCCGTGAGTAGCTCTCCACCGATCTGTTGGCATATATGATTAAATCTTCTTCTCAGGTTTACGAGCTGCTACGACGAAGAGTCGACCCAGGAGGAAATCTTCAAGAACGACGTTGAGCCTTTGATAGATGTCGTATACAGCGGTATCGTGAGTCTCTTCGATACTACGTGGTAGCCAGAAACTGACATACTGCTCAGACTGTCACCATATTTGCATATGGTGTGACTTCCTCGGGTAAAACGCACACTATGCAAGGCACGAAGGCCGACCCCGGAGTCATTCCTCGTGTGGTTAGAGTAAGTCTGAAAGAAAGTCCCTCCTACACTCTTGCTAACTTTTACTGTCAGGCTATGTTCGAGAAGAAACGACATATTCACCAGTATCAAACCTCCCTTACAATCTCTTACATGGAAATCTACAAAGACGAAGTCTACGATCTGCTCGTCACCAGAGAGAATGTATGGGCACTCCATTCCTCTCTTGATACCAGCTCATGAGAATGCAAACAGGCCCCGAAACTTCCAGTCCGAGAGAATGATAGTGGGATGGTCTTCGTGGCAAATCTCAGTCGTATACCTGTAGCCAATGCTGAAGACTTTGATAATCTCTACAAGTGAGTGTGGAAAAAATCTCTCTGCCCCCTAGACTCAATCCATGTCAGTGCTGCGACAAAACACCGTTCAGTGGGAGCCACGAATCTGAATCGCGCATCTTCTCGCTCTCATGCAGTTTTGACAATTGAAGCCAGTATGTTGGACCCGATAGCGAATATTAGTATGTCCCTTGCTTCTGGGAGTGTCTTTCCTCTCATCTGGTCTTGTAGCGCGTACTGGGAAGATAAATCTCGTTGATCTTGCAGGTTCGGAAAACAATAAGGTTAGAGAGTAGCATCTTCACCCCAAATAACTGTAACGATCCCGGGTATAGCTAACTGGAAACGACCCCTCCCGTATGGCTGAATCGTCGGCGATCAACAAGTCGTTGAGTGTCCTCGGACAGGTTGTCCACGCCCTCAACCAAGGCGCCGTAAGTTTGCTCCCGGTTCAAAACAGGCTGCTTTACTGATCATGAGTTGCAGTCACGTATCCCCTACCGCAATTCAAAATTGACGCGAATATTGCAAGATGCCCTTGGTGGCGCCTCGATAGGGTTGCTGATTTGCAACCTGGCTCCCGGTACCAAATTCCGACAAGACACCCTTAATACTCTCAAGTGCGTCACATCGATTGTCCCGCACTCATATGGCCCTGATCCTGGCGTCCTTTGTCCAGCTTCGCGGTTCGCACGAAAAATGTTGAAAACAAGCCTGTCGTCAACGAACGTGGCAAGTATTTTATTTCCTCGTCAATGAATCATAATTCTAATTTCGCAAATTACACGTTTCATGTGTTCATTTCACATGCACAGACAATCGCCCCGCCCCCAAGCCCCATTTCGCCGCAGTTGCCATCCAACCGCCGCCCTCCAAGCCTGCTCCTGCCATTGTCCAAGCTATTTCGACCGCAGGGGCGGGATCAGGGGCCGGCCGTCCTCGAGCCTCGTTGGTTCCAGTTGCGAGGTCCCACCGTATGTCCTCGATAGGTGGGAACGGATATCAGCCTTTTGGACTTCCTGCCACGGGGCCTGCCAGGAGAGGAGGGGCATTCAACGAGAAGATACAGGAAACAGAGGGCAACAGATCTGGAAATGTCGGTTTCGGTATGACTGAGAAAGATATCGATGAAAGGGTATGTGTTTGGTTATGTCTTCTCTTCTTTCTTTGCTTCCGCTGTGTGGAATGAATGCGTATTGATATTCTGATGTGGACAGATATCGAAAGCAGTCGAGGCAGCTGTGGAAGCAGAGGTTACTCGAAGATTAGCCGAGCGCGAACGTGAACGGGAGAAAGCCGAAGAAGAACAGCGGGCAACAGAAGCCGCTCAGATTACCAAAGCACGAACGACCAGGTCCAGGTCAAAGTCGCCCACCAAGGGAGCTACTCTGCCCTCAGGTGTTCTGACCCCATTATTGAAACGTCACAGGGATTTGGATGACGAGTTGAAGAATCGACTTGAGGAGCTCGAGAGGAAATAGTGAGCTGCTTTCCCTCGATTCACCAATCCTGGAGCTGACTATCCGACGCCCCAGTGAACGAGGGAATAAAGAAACACAACTTGCTGATGTACTGTCCCCTGTATCCAAGAAGAAGACAGGTCGTGCCTATGTTGCTCTTGCCCGGGCACATTCCGAAAAGTAGGCAAACGGATCATTGCACTATCACCGCCGTTATTCACATTCTTATCTCATCATGTAGAGGGGACCTACAAGTTGCGCTCGACCTCTACCGCAAGGCTGAGACGTACGTCCCGGATAACATCAAGCTTAAAGAGAGGTGGATACTCTTCGTCATTCACGTCTTTCTCCTTAAACTCTCCTCTGCACGAACACATGTCTGACGTTCGTCTTCTCTTTTTCTGTCATCCCTGTGGTTGGTAACCCATGGGCACAGGATCATCGAAATCGAATGGGCATTCAAGAACGACCGGAACTACGTCCCATCCCCCAAGCCCCCTAAGAAGCCTAAGTCCAAGAAAAAGTCGAAAATCGTCATGGGGGCGGAAAACCCAGCCATGGACGATGCTATGGACGTGGTTAACTGTGGCACGAGCGGGAAAGATGCGCTACCGGCAACCGCTGCGGAGTTTGGCATGGAAGTCACGAATACCGAGAGTCCCAACAGGAGTAAGCGATCCTTCGCTGACACAGAAGACCGAGGCAACACGCAGACGCCGCAGAAGCGACAGAAGCGTTCCAATTTAGCTACACCTGTGGTCAACGTGAGCTCTGACGACGAGTGGGCACCTCCAGCGTTGACGAAGAAGAGCAGAAGGAATGTTGTTTCATAACGCGATGGGCGCCTCGGAAAGAATCAGAAGGTTAAATGTTTTGGTGGAGTGTTATTTCTGTATCGCTTTCCTTCTCCTTGCGTAATTGGTATATTTGTCACATTGTTTGTTATTATAGTTTATCCTCAACTTCCAACAATTTATTTGTAACTATCATCACTCACTGTCCATTGCCCATGCTCATGACTGAGGCATGGAATTCATGTTTGTATTTTGAACTCCTCGGAAAGCTCGGCAACAAGGATCCCATCCGGCATTTAGTGGGAATAACTGGCCGGAATACGTTCTCCACGCACCAGTCGCCTCATCAACAACTTTCACCCAATCACAGCAGCTATATTTTTGACTGAAGCCTCTTTGTCCATCACACGATAATAGACGACTTCTAACTCGAGGATGACGCCGACATGGCAGCTGCTGCGGTTCACACACTATCGGCAGTGCACGCCTCAATATTTACTCGGTCAGGCAGCATTCACCCTGAACAACTTCTCTCCTTACTATTGACCACTAATCACTACTATGTCCACCGTTACTTTTCCTTTGAATGACCTCGAACTACGTGCACGAAACCATGCCGTTCTAAGCACGGTAGGGTTCCTGATTCTGCTACCCATCGGGGTGTTGGTCGCGAGGTACACGCGCACGTTGCCCTACAAGTCAGTTTTTTGAGCCTTCTTCTACAATGCCCATTGAATTCTGTGTTACCATGACATACAGATGGTTCTATGCGCATTGGAGTATCCAATTTATCATCGCCGGTCCCGTTATTCTCGTCGGGTGGTCTTTGGGCTACAAGACGTCCACGATGTTGGAACAGGGCCACTTCAAGGATCCACATCAGAAAATGGGAATGGCACTTTTAATTATGTACATTCTTCAGCTGGCACTTGGAGCTTTCGTGCATTTTGCGAAGTTCCCATCTCTGTTCCGCGGTTATCGCGCTCCACACAATTACCTACATGTCGTCCTCGGCCTCGTAATCTTTATCGTCGCTCAATACCAGGTATGTCCGTTATCATATCCCGGGAACCCCCGCTTGCATTTTGGCCCACTTAAATCCTCCGCTCAGGTACACTACGCTCTCTTTACAGAATGGACGTTCGCAACTGGTGGCCTACACCAAGTTCCTATGTCGGCTAAAAATGCATGGTTGGCGCTTGTGATTGCAAGTTTTCATCGTTGTTCTCCATAGGAATTCTCTCTGACGCAATCTCGTAATAGGTCTTCTGGGTACTTTATGGTCTGGGCATGGCACTCATGCCTCGTCAATTCAAGCAGGAGCGTCAGGTTCGGAAGATTCGAAAGGATGACCATATTGCCTTAAATCATAATAGCCCTCCTGCTTAAAGTAGACCACCATAAATATAGACTCTATCAAGGACAATACATTCAAACGGACAGTAATATTGATACATTCGGAAAGTAGTAGCTACATTGGGAGTCAGACGATAGCGAAAATATACCAAGGAGCGAGAAGCGGTTGTCTAATGGAACCGATAAAAAGGAGAGTGAGTATGTCGATACAGCAGGGTTATTCAAGATAGCAAATAAAGCAAAAACCAGGGTATCAAGCGTTTCTTTGTAGCGAACGGAAAACAATAGTATGTTTGGCGGACTCGGGCATGCGTAGGATGAACGAATGTGAGGAAGGAGAACCTTCGGTGTGGTTTGTGTTCGGTTTATGAACTGTTCAGGTGTATGGCGGGTTTTCATGAGTCGGGGAGAAGTTAGCATAACCGTTCTCGTCTTCGGCTTTGACGTTGGGCCAAACCGCGCCTGACGATGAAGATCCGGCGCCAAGGTCAGGATATGACGGGTGACCGGGGCGGGGCATTATATACCGGTATGGGTCCTGTCTGTGGCTCGCAATGGGTTGCTCTATCGGACTATTTGGGTCTGAATGGTGAGGGGACAACGAAGGATGTCGGTGAGGGGAGGAGCCATAGCTTGGAACCGTCACAACCCTCTGTTGATATTGACCCGGTCCTGGACCGCGCATAACGGTGGGCGAGATGGGTGAGACCGGAGATTGACCACCGCTAACGAAATCCGGGAACGAGGAAAAGAAAAAGAGCGCGCCCACGAGCACTGCGCTGGAGTTCTGCGCTGGATAAATTATTATGCCAGCACCAGGGAACGCATTATTTCCCCATGGCGCGATGGCAATCTACAAGATAGAAAGTAAGCGGTCGATTAAGCTTTCACAAACCAAAAACTCATGCACTGACAGTCTGGTTTTCGAAAAGAATGCGCGATAATGAGCGGAAGTTGGTCTGATTGACCGTGTTGATGTTTGGTTCTCGAAGACGATTGGGCATGAAAGTGCAGAGAGGTGGTGGTGGGTTACAGTCCTTCACCCAGGCCTGAAACTCCCGCAAAACTGGGCGTTCATGGGCCACGCGGACATAGAATGTCGCTGGCCAGTGTTGTGCCCTGCTAGGTTGTGTCCAGATCAACATGCAACCCAAATGGAATATATCGACGTACTTTTCACCATCAGTCTCTATTGCTGTGACGAAAATTTCTTGGTTACTGCTCCTATCGGAGCTCCTCATCCCACTCACGACAATTGACCCCCGCCATGGCGGCGGCTGGGGGCGTTGCTCATAAGGCGGAGGGACGAGACTCTCAAGGTGTGAAGGCAGGCGGAAAACCATTCTGTGTGATGATCGGAAAAACTGTAGGACGTCTCCTCTTTAACCGTTCGATGATGCCATATAATCCAAAAAGAAAAATACCGCCGCCGCCCTGTCTCACTGACGGATACCTCATCCATAAACAGGTAATTCAGCTTGAGATCTTGTAGATACAAGTAGAGAGCAAACACGATCTCATGGTCGCGTGGCAGAGGTTTCTACGGATATTGTCAAGGCACAATCCGTCGAAAAAAGGGGGGCGAAAGATCGTAAACCATATGGGGGGAGCGATAACTAGTGCGTAATACGTTGGTGATGCAAGTACGATACTACGCAGGTGAAATTCGGTGACTTGGATACGATAAGATCTACTAGTAAGCAGAAAGGTAAACCTGATCGTTAGGGTCAGCCTGTCCATATAACAGGTGTTTCATTGGTGAGAACTCTGCCATAAGTTGTTCATAGCCAGCCACTTCCCAGATAGAGAGATGTTGAAGAAACCGATCAGCTGGTATCCTTTCCGGCTTCGTGCTTGTCGAGCTTGTGGAACGAAACCTAAAATTTAAGAAGTTATGATTAAATGGCATTAAATCAGGAATGACTATCAAGGATTTTCCACTGAATGAGTGTCAAAAATATGGATTGCCACGACGCCTCCGCTTTCGCGCCAAGGATATTTCCTTTCCGTCGTTTTAAAAAGCCCTCGTAAAGCTTTAAAAGGGTTGTCCTCTGAGAGTCTAGGTTATAGAGGCTAGGAAGGAAGAAGGAGAGCTGCAAATCCGATATCGTTGCTAACCCATTCCATATGAAAAATTGGGTTGACCGGGCTCCCCTTTGGTGGTGATGACCAAGAAGAATGGGCATTTCGGGTAGAAATTCTGCGGGCCTTTGAAATGTATCCAACTTGGCAAGCGCAGTCGACGGCGTCGAGGGAATGGGCTGGAAAGGGTTGTAGAGGGAGACGGAACAAACCACGTTGTCTGCCACGTTGTCAAGGACCCCCGACCCACGTGGCACGTGGCGGCTTCCGTCGTCTACGCTTTTTGGGTTGCCAAAAGAGAGCAACCACTGTTGCCCAGAACTGAGAAACTTCCACTGTTCTGATAACGTCTTCGAAACGCGTCCTCGCGACAACGACGCCATTTTCCATTTGCTTCACACAGTATCCGCGCAACGAGTTCACAATTAAACGAAAAGGCTTCATTTCGGATGCTCTCACTCAACCCCGATCCCTTTCAATGACACAACCCCAACTGGTCGACACCTTAGGGTCCTGCGAAAATTTATGGGTCTCGCTAAGAGAAGAAAGAATTGGCGGCGGGTCAGCTGCTGCTCGAAACTATGGACTCCAAGGGCACCTACATAAACCTCAAAAAAAAAAAGAGCGACGAATCTGACCTCACAGGTCCGCTCTACAGCACGCGATTGCAAGCGGTTATTTGAAATCCGCGACTCCCAAGGTCATAGGGTTTATTCGTGTTCAAATAGAATAGTCGCCTTCAAACGAAGGCGCCAGGGCAGCACCTCTGAGCACCTGCAGATAATTCGCCTTGGTTAGGGTTGTACACTGTTTTACAGAGATGATAGATGACCTGATTGCTGCTAGATTCAACCAACGGAGAAACATAGCGGGATGAATTCGAAGAGGTATTGAACTCACGCCACACTGGCCGCCGATCATCATAACCTAAATTCCGGACACGTTGTGCTCCTCGTTTTTGAATTTCATATAACATCACTTAACTTACCGGATCTCACTGGCGGATCGAAGGGTACGAGCCTCGGTGCCGTTTTGTTTATGGCTGCCCCTGACAAGTATCAATTTCTGCATCTCGTGGGTGCACTGGTTGCGCGAACCTGTGAGCGCTGGCCGGACTTGTGTGATGTAGGATTTGTCAGACTGAATCAATTGATTCAGAGCGAGGAAGACGAAAACCATCATGCAGGTTCAAGTTCGATATTCAGGAGCGGGATTGTGTTACACCTTGACGATGATCCGGATGCCGGCAGTTTGAGTCGCCCACTCGTCCAAAATGGCCTGTGAACGGCTGTGAACGCCTGGAAAATCCAATGGCTCAAAGGGTCAATCTAACTCCATGCCATACGCGTCACGACTCACAAAGCCCGACTTTGGCGACCGTCGATGCATGTTCCTATCCAAAAGCGATATGAGCGTCTGTGGAACAAGAATATTGTTGACACATGACTTCCCCACATAAAAGTATCGTGCAATATGTATGCACTGTGGCTGGCGACATCTGGCAAGACTTCGATTGATCTATCGTTGCAGACAGGTTGCAGATCCCTACAATCAATCACCAATCAAGAACAAGCAGGGCCTGCAGGTCGATTGACTGTCTGCTTGGGTGTAGAACGCACAACAGGCGCTGGCAGAGAGTCGAGACCAGCAGGCATTCTGCAGGCAAACAAACAGTGATCGCCCAGACATTCGATGTGATGCTGAACAGAAATATCCAGATGAGCCAATTTCAAGGCCTTCACAACCTGGACACTAACCGCCAGGCTTTCGCCGGTTACTAGTCCAACGCTGATGACAGAAATCTCCAACATTTCGCCGGTGGACGACTGGAGTGGCTAGAAATAAATAACCGTGGTGGAATCAAACTAGCCTTCTATACGGCGGCTGATAATTTAGTATCAACAGTTCAACGAAATCGCTCAATCCATCCCTGATGTTTGTTTCTCGTTCGACGATTGAAGATCAGAAAGTTGACCTATGCGTGCCCCTTCCGGAAACCGTCACGTTTTTTTTGAGCCACATTCTTCTTTCTCTGGAGCATTGAGCAAAGAAAGTCACATTTATGATGAACTGATTTAGACCGACCGACAAGACCGCTAAACACACATGCGCAAGGCTTGTTCTATTGATCCGCAAGACCTCCATACAGTAGCAGATGGCAAATTGTATATAGAAAACATATGTACGGTAAAGATTGGATGTAGGCAAAGTAACAGCGGTGTTACAGATAGATTTTGGGAAGATTTCGTGATGATACATGACATTTGTCCTCTTTGGGACAGTGGCGCACTGGCTCGAACTTTGCGTCGAGGCATTGGTGACGACTGAGCTGAGATAGTCCAAAAAGAGACCGTAGTCAGTCGTTTCCGATACCTCTTGCAAAAATCAGAGACCTACATTGCTCTTGAATTCGCCAAGATTTAATAATTGTGAATTCCTGTAGAACTCTATCATGTGCCCGTAGCATACATGGTATTTAACACCTGTATGTAGTACGAACCCCAGTCGTTCCGACCTCGGGACCACAATCTGGAACTCTCTCTCTCTCAAAGTCTCACTCTGAAACTCGCTTTAGTGAAGCAAAATAGCCTACCCATTATTCTTAACATTTCTCAGAGTAAAGTACGCGAAAGAGGCACGCATGTCGGCTATGGTCTTCTCATTTGCCTTCTTAGCAGGCTTCAGTTCATAGATTGCCCCTCAAGATCCTGAGTTCTGGCGACACTCGCCACCAAACCTGCTTGCGTCGCTGATCACATCCTCGCGCGCCATTTCCAAGTCAGCGGACAAAGCCGTTATCTCCTTTTCCTTCACGGCCAGGGTCTGTTGTAGGCTCCCGCGTCCATCTTTGACTTTGTTTGTGCAATATCTCGGTCCACTTAGTCTTCCGAGGAAGCAAGGGAGGCCTCTAGAATTACCAAAACGTATACTATATCATGTATTCTGCAACAAAGTCAAATCAGCAGGGAATTTGTTACAGGTAAGGCCTGAATCCACTTCAAGGTAAGCGACCGATCCTCTTCTGCGGTGTTTAGATGGTTCCCGGTTTGGTCGACTCTAGATCGAACGCCTTACCTCCGAGATCGAGATCATCATAGCAAAACATGAGCACACGGTATTGACCGGTATTTCCTCACGTCGGCATTCCCTCAAAGTATTCTTTTATATGTCAAGAAATTGATTGATTCAAGCGGAATTACAGGTTTCTTCAGACACCTTGTTTTCTGTCATGACGGCTCCAATCATACATGAAAGGGTGAAGTTGGTTTACCCTCCCACCCGCGTGCCGTTTTTGTCAGTGCATTGCCACCAGACACTGCAAGCAGGGAACAAGTTGGCAGGCTCGTCACCAGCATCTTTCAATAACAACGCGACAACACCATGAGGCGGCACATCATTCGCAGTAAAATTCCTGACGGCTGTGCCATTATTGGTGTGCGACCATAGATCCTTTATGGAAGGTGAGGACATAGATGAGACACGATGAGCCAATGGATGCGTACCCTGACTGAATACTGACGACCTGCCCGAATGAATGGGGATTCGGTAAGGTTGAAAAACATGGTGGAAGGCTCGTCCAGGGTATTCAACTGATCCGGTTTCAATTCGTGAATGGCACATGAAATTGAAGATACACACAAGCATGAAGACTGTTCCATCTTGAGTGGGCCCGCTCCAGTATTGCGCAGGATGAGTGCTGTTGCTTGTCCAATCCGGCTTCACAAATTCCAGGTTTCAGCATAGCATGCAAATTACTCGACCGGGATTACTCACGTTGATTCCCCAGCGGAAGGGCGAGATACTCTTACCGACGACCGGGTCCTGGTTTATGGCGAGGACCTCCTTGTTGGTCAGGATGCCGAGAACATCGGGTGTGATGGCAGAAAGCTAATCACGGTTATTCAGCATTTTGTAACTGCTTCCTCGAAATGGAGAATGATAGTCATACATTCGTTCCAATCTATAGGATCAGATCAGATTGGGCGCCTGAGAGAGTCTACGCAAGGCATACCAAAAGGGGAGATTTCATCAATGCCCAAGCGGTGAAGTGCGATTTCGCCTCTTCAAAAGTCAGACCCCCGTTGCCGCTAGAATTCAAGATAGATTCAACTCGATATTCATGCTCCTACGAGGCGGAACCTGGCGGAACTCACAGTTGAAGCTAAAATCACATGATAACGATTAATGAGAATACAATGCTTGATTATGTGGAGTTTAAAGTACCATGTCAAGGTCGTTACGACCAAAGAAGTCTGTTGCTTGTGTGATGAAGGAGTTACTGTAGACAAAAATATCGGTAAGCTGGTGGTTGGAGGTGGAAGACGGCTTACAAGTTGATGATGAACGCAAGAGAGTCCCATTGCGGTGCAATATCGCCCGTCGTCTGGTTAATAACTCAATATAAGCGCCCAGCTCTTGCGTATAGAGAAAATGTAGATGTACCCTCCAGCTATGTCCCAGTTCTGCTCCCCATCTGAGCACAATAATCTGTTAACAGCTAACTTTGATTCAGGCGCGTTCAAAAAACATACAGCCAAACTTGACTCTGAGGAAAAGAGTTAATGAAAGTAGTTGGTGTGAGACAGTGATATGGGACTCACCCATCCCCACTGGCAAAGAGAGAAAACTAACTGCTTCCCGGAAGTCTTTGCGAGCTGAGCAATTGCATCAGTCATACGTTGATATTCTGACCAATCATCGTCAGTTTATGTTATCGCCTGAGAAGATGGAAAGGCATACTTCCAACCATTCCTTCACGAATGATGCTGTCGTAGGGAACTAGATATTTGTTAGGCGCTTGAATGACATGCTTACAGGAGAAACTTACTAGCGCAATTGTCATACCTGGATGCAGGAAGGGTTCAGACAGTGTTTAATATAAATAGAACCTTGGGAACGCACTTGAGATAATCGAAACCCCAATTCGAGAATGTCGTGGCATCACGGAGCTCGTTCTGGAAGGAGCCAGGGTACCCTGCGCAAGTGAACCAACCAGAATCGCTATACTACACAATGCAAGCAATGGATTAGCTAAGAAACGATGATCATCATGAATCAATGCTTACGATTCCAGTTTTACTGAAATCAAAGTGTATAATGTTAGGTAATGATCAAGAGCAGAAAGGACGCGAACTGACAATCCCAAAGCATGGATTTGCTGGTTAAGCTTTTTCATGCCACCTTTGAAACGAACCTGATCTATGAATAAAGTCCGGTCAAATCCTATATTGTCTCATGGGATATCAGACTTTACCTTCAATGATGTCACCCTTGGCAGTTCGGTTCTTCTCAGCGTAACAATCGTCGATGTTGACGTAGTTGTATCCTGCCGCCTATCGATGAAGTGGATTAGAGATTTTGTTGAAATTAGGTCGGTTCCAAAGCCTACCTGGAGGCCTAAGGACTTCATTAATTTGGCGGTGGTCAACATGAGAGTCTCGTCGATGTTGCACTGTGGATGTTCGTCAGAAGTGATCGTACGTAAACGTTGAATAATTACCTGATATGCATTCCATGCTGCAGAACGCGGTTCTCATGCCAAGCAGACTCTTGAGGTTCATCAAGACTTACTGTTATAGCCCAGAACTTCGGTGATACGGTGAGTTGCTAGCCTTTAGAAGTGTGGAGATAAACTCACCAGGAAGGCGGGCGACGCCATTGTTGATGGCCTGGACAGAATTGGTATTGGTAAAGGCGATAAGACCAGCCGTGGCTGCCCACAGCGATATTGAGAACATCTTTTTTCAGGATCACAAGAGCCGAAATACCCAGCAGCCAAAATACCACCCTTCTTATAAGCAGCACCTAAGCTCCTCCTTGCCTAATAGATCACCATAAAAATCGACCGAAGATTCAAACCTGAAGACCCGGGAGCCAGAGGCATACAGCGAAGCTTACTCGCCACCTCATGATCAGCTCCGAAGTTCACTGAAATATGCCGAGCAAAGTCCGTCGCCTAGCATGGTCTCAGAGTATCCATAGGTTGTAACGCGCGAATAAGGATTCCAATTCCCAAGTTCATAAATTAGAACAAGTTGCACATGACTAGAAGGAGCGAGCCTTTGACGCTTGACAGTATGTGGGCAATAGATCTTGGACTTAACAACCACTGCGACGGGAAATTATGTAGAAGGCCTGATTTAATTGATGAGTAGCAACCAACGGTGCATCGAAAACTCTTGGATCGGATGCTCTGGCACATATGTCGGAAAATTCAGGCAATTTTGTTGTCTTTTCTCGATTTTCGCCGCTTAGGTGCTCATAGGAGCGAGTGGAGCGGCCTTAGCACCTTTTGGGTATAGGTAGGGACAATGGAAGCATAAGAAGCTCACGCCGGGTGACGCGACAAAGAAAAATCAACGTATCGTTTTTTCACCTTCACGATCACGTGGAAAGAGTATACAGGCGCCGGACCGTGCATTTTGGACATCGATGCGGGCACGGGGTGGTTACGGGGAGTGCAAGAATATTCAGGCTTGCGGGCCCGCCAGAGAAGCAGAACCGCCATGCTGCAGAGAACTGAAGAAGCGGAAAGTATGGTCGCGGTGGCGTTCTAGCTGCTAGAAATTCAAGAATCGTATCAGTTCATTTTTAGAATGCGAGGAGCCCAGGGCGAACAGGCAAGTGGAAGAAAGCCACAAGAAGTCAAAAACAGTTAGATTACAATCAGAATGAATACAGCGCGAAGAGTTACTAATCAAAGAAAACAAGAATAAACCAAGGATAGCGGTGTAGATACATGTAGAGGACACTCATCGAATTATACAGAAACTGCTGCTCGTGCTCTCGCGAGAACAGCGGCCACCAGACCATGCACATCATTAACCTGGACATGAGATTGGATGACGTCAGCAACATCCACTCCCATCTCTTCCAGGCCTGACGTTTGCGCTGCGGCGAGCCGTCGAGTGTCAGCAGCGAATATTAGATTTATTGTGATGCGCTGCGGAGGGGTTGGCGGAGGGGCATCGATTTTATAGGTCAGTTGAAGCTCATTTTCCGATACCGAATGCGAATCTTCAAGGTTGCAGATACTGCGTTGTAGCATCAATGAAGCAGTATACCTGCGATAAGGACAAGAAATGAGTGTTAGCATCTGCTGCCAATATAACTCGGAATTGATAACTAGTTGTCTTACCAGTCATAGAGAGGGACCAGTCTGCTGTCATCTTCCTCTACCTGTGACATTTTGACAGACTTTTCTGCTTCTGTTGCTTCGATCCGAAGATTTTCCACATCTACCGCGCCGGACTTGACTCGTTCTTTCTCAGTCTTGCCTTTTTGTTTGACTGCCTGGATGTTGTCGCTCAGAGTTTGCATTTCAGTCACCTGGTCGGCGAGTTTTTCTTCGGCAAGAGGGATGGTCAACCTGGGTTGAGGATGCGTTTGTCGCAGAAGCATCAACGAGGAACGAGCCTCAACAATCTTCTGTGCAAGGGTTGCAGCTCTATCCGTCGCTTGTTTCACGCGCTGATAGTCTGGCAGATGGGTTTGAACTCGGGATGCTGCGGGGCGGCGGACGGCGTACCTTGTTCTACCAGAGGTGCCAATAGTCTGATATTCTGCTGCACTTCGGCCAGATGTCCTTTAGCAACCTTCAACTTCTCCTTTTTCCCTTCATTGACCAGCGCTAGTTCCTTGTTTTCTTCCGCCGTGACGATAGGTGCGTCGTCAATGTCGCTCACAATGGATTTGATGTATTTATCCTTGGCATTTTGTTCGAGATATTGAAACTTCAGTTTTCCGAGAAATGACTACACCGCGAGCAGGTGTTAATGGTAATTCGATCGTGCAGATGTAATTAATGCACGAACAATTTGCGTAGCAACATCCATGGCTACGATTGCGGGATCCTTGTTCACAGCATCCTCGGAGTCTGATTCGTCGTCAGAGTCCATTCGATGTGAGTTGAGTTCGGAGACTTTCTTCACAAGTTGTAAGTCGGCATTCTCGAGTCGCGTTTGCAATGATTTGGCTGCCTGAAGGTACTTGTCGCATTCCACTTGCGTCCCTAGAGATGCTCTAGCTCTAGTCATAGGAGTATGAGTAAGTGGTTGAATTGATTGTGTAGACATCGGTCTGTGTCGTCTAGCGCCCTTTCCTGGGCAGTTTTATGGAGCTGATTGAGCTTTGTGTTTCCCAGAAGCGAGTATTGGAGGGCAATAATGGCGAAAGCAACAAGTAAGTAGGCTTATGATCTCGTCTCGTTTACGCGTTTTGCTTATCATGTGACGTCCGTACCCTAATGTGACGAGACGCGACTAATATCATGCGATGTTACCTTTTGTTGTGACGCGGCGGCCTCCAGAAGAAAAACTCCAAAACACACTATGCGACATAGAGAACAGGTAACTGAGCTGTCGACAATTGAGCTTGATCCTTACATCTCGCTGTCGACAGTATAGAAGTGATTTAGTCACATCGCAAGTCGCGTTCACCTCTGGTTGCACGTGCTGTCCGGTACCTTGCATGTGACATGCGGCTCGTTCGCACGAGCCTACTCAAGCCCACGGCTCAGGGGCTCAGGTAAGTCAATTCGGAACTACCATCTAAACTGGAGAGAATCGGTTTCCTGCAGCCCTTGTACGGTGTCGCACTATACAAAGACGTTACATCAAGTAGCGCGATCGACTCCAAGTACTCACAGGTTTCTACTATTAAGAAGGAGCTCAAGATCAACTTGGGCCCAAGTTCCGGTCAGCAGAATGTATGTCCTATGAGACCCTCTATCGGTTCGGTGACGCCTCTCACACGGCCATCAAAGACCATTTCTCGAAAGTGCATCGTCCACTGTGACGAGGTCTTGAGGTTGTTGTGTTTGGACTTTTGGAAGGCTCGAACACATACCCCTCTGTAAGGATGGACAACAAGAAAGGTATTTTTTATCGTTCTTTACCCCAGATACCCAACGTTGATTTGAGAAGGACCCTTGTATGAGCCTGTTTCGCAAAAGGGTTTACCAAGGCATGCTGAAAGTTCCAACGGCAACGATCAGAGTATGCAAGATTGTAAACACGGTCGAATTAACTGTTTACCATCTTTAAAGGCACCTCCACGTGGGCAAAGGTAAGACACCAACCGGAGACTTCTGGGCGACCAATGGCTACCGACTGTGAGCATAACAGTAAGCACATAGTTTCTCTTAAATCTTTTGCTTTAGTTGAAGCAACTCCCAATGTGACTTTTCCCTTGTTTACTAGATAATGTCTCAAACGATTCGTGTTTGTATTCATTCGACTATCAATTCGTCTAGAATTTGAGTTGCATCTTAACTGGCAGGTACTAATGTTGCCGGAAGGAAACACTCTCAATATCGACTGGTCCTTGTACTTACACCCTTCAATATTGTAATGACTTTGGGGTTCATCGTTCTTTCTGCTCTTCTGGCCTCCTGGAGTATGCAAAGCAGGGCTCCAGACAATGGCCACGACGTTGGTCGACTTCCATGTACGTGTGATGCCTTTCAGGCGATGTCAAGCTTACTGTATTACCGCAGTCATGGGATATAACAGTACGCGCTTTTATTTCAATCCTCGGACCGTCAGTTAATTGAAGTTCTTCAGCCTGGAATGCATATCACGTATGTAATACTCCTGGCGTTCGATATTGATGTTGAGCATCTGATGATTGCTTTAGTGCGACATAAACGAGACGGTCATCCTTGACACAGCACGTCTCATGAAATTGCACGGCCTCGTGGTAGGTCCTTTTTCGTAATCTTAATCTCTAGGAATGATTTTGATTGATGTTTAGGATGTTGGATACAACCACATGAATCTTGATGACTGTTATTCGGAGAAAAAACGAAGCCCTTCAGGAGACATAATTGCCCGTCAGTACCGTTACATAAAAGAACGAGGGCCGCTCATTCGTAAAACCTCTTACGCAGACAAGAAACGCTTCTCTTCAGGGATGAATTGGTTGACAGACCAGATACACGGCCTTGGAATGTAAGCGGCTTCCTGCGTGGATTTGACATCTCAATGATGACTCCATCTACGTTTAGGAAAGCCGGTATCGTAAGTATTCAATGCTCTTGCCCATCGGCTTTAGGTCCTAACCGTCAAGGAATACAGTACAGCGATTCAGGATGGTTTACATGCCAGCTGTATCCAGGGTCGTATATGAATGAAGAAAGGTACTCGTTCATCTCACCACATCGGATAATCAATGACTTAGACCCGCAATCAATACAGAGACATCAAACTCTTCCAAGACTGGGGCTTTGACTTGCTTAAGTGTGTGCCATAAAAAGCTTCGTCTCTTCATCTCACGAAATTTATGGGTCAGATATGATAACTGTGCTGGTAACTTCTCATTCCATTTCTCAACACGGGCCTGTAATGACTGTACAATTAGTTCCCTACGATGGAGTTATTAAGGAAGGAATGATCGGCAGTGCGTATTTATTACAATATTTCTCATTCCAGTCACAGCAAAACTGTCCTTTTCGACAGAATACACCCGCATGGCAAACGCGATACTGAAGCTCAGCAAGTCGTCCGGAAAGCCGCCAATTCTTTTTTCTTTGTGTCAATGGGGTCGCGTTCGTAAAATCCCACGTCTCAAGGGCTATACAATTCTGAAAACGTTTTCTATTTGATTAGCAACAACCTTGGGTATGGGCCCGGCGGCTCGGGCAAAGTTGGAGAGTAAGTCAAACGGAGTTCGCGAGCTTCTCAGTCAACGGCTGGCCAGGGCTGACCTTCACGTACACATTGCCAGACGACAGGGGATATTGGTAAGCTAGCCACTTTGCCGCTTTATGCACATCATACTCATGGTGGCAACAGAGCCCAGCTGGCGTTCTCTTTCAAGTATCATAAACGAGTGCGACAACTTCTTCCAACCCATCTAATGCGGATTGCTCAGTGTGGATTATCGCTTCCAGGAACTCATTCTATGCGTGGGCGTCCGATTTCTACGGACACAATGACCTTGATATTGTAAGATTTCGTACTCTGATATACAAGCATTGAACGTGATGTCGGTCTCGTAAAGCTTGAAGTGTGAGTGCTTGCGTCTTAGTGCTAGTCTTGAATCTCACGATCTCCGGTGATGACAGTGGGAATGGTGATCTCACATATGACGAAGCGAAGGCCCACTTTACCGCCTGGGCCTTTATGAGATCCCCACTTTTGATCGTTGAGTTCCTGCAATTCTTTTGGTAAACATCACAAACTGACTTGAAACGATACTTATGGTAGAGCACTGATGTGAGTCATCCATCTGTGCTGCATTGGCGGGCCTGACTAGATAAGCAAGTTGTCTCAAGTTACTGAGGAAACATTACGGATCCTTAAGAATACCGAAATCATCGCGATAAATCAGGATACAGTAATAGGCACCTCAATCACTCCTTTCAGATGGGGTCTAAACGTGAGTGAAGGGTCGAGGACCTTTGTTCTACTTCTCATCATTTCCGTTGCGAACCAGCCGGATTGGTCGTACAACCGTACTCACCCTGCACAGTACTGGAGTGGAGAAAGTCAATACGGCACCGTATTTATGCTTGTGCGTTATTTCATATTGTTTCAACGGTTAATTCCGTCAAGCCTGAGACGACATCTCTCTCTCTGCCCCTAGATAAATGTGCTAGATGAACCTGCCGATATGTTTTTTTCTTTTGCGGAATCACCTTACGTCCGTGTAGGAAGGCAATACGCAGTTCGGGTTTGTTTTAGCACCTATTCTTTGGTCATTCTAGTTCCATTCAAGTTATGTTCTTCCAGGATCTTTGGACCCATACGGATAACGGAACCGCTGTCCGAAACTTCACGGCACATGCTGTACCCCCACACGGAGTTGTGGCTTTGCTAGTGACAGATAATGGTGACGAACCTCAAGGGACTGAACCTCTTTGCGCAATCTGGGACAATTGCATGGGTGAAGATGGCACAAGAGTTGATCAGTGATTACTTGGAGAATATGGCAGTGATTGATATTGTATAAGTAAGTGGCGATACGGTAAAAGAAATATAGCAATTGAGTATACAGGGATGGTGGAATATGAACGATATAGACAACGTGAAAGCATGACGCAGAACAAGAAAGCAGATTTACAAGGTAAAACGATTAGGCAAATGTACAAGCGATATTGTGGGTGGGGTGTGGGTACAATGGATATGCCGTTCAGGTGTGTATCCATAGGGTGACGGTGGGAGGCGGGTTCAAATCGAGGAATATGTCCCTGAATCCGATCGTCAGCCGAAGCACCACGAAAAGAAACCAGAACGCACAAATACGAGCTGTGTTGTCGCCACTACCCGTGACCATCATTCCTCCAAGGGGATTGATATCCAGGGAGATGACTGGATGAAAATGTGTACAGTTGGCATGCAGACGTGTTCGGTGAAAAAGAACTCACCAGAATTCTTATGACCTTGGAGAACGAATTGTAAGGCCGCCGTTCTGGCATCCCAAAAGTGTACACAGCGGTCTTTGGATCCGGATATAACCCATTTACTATCAGTAGTGACCGAAGCGGAGAGAACGAAATCCTAGAGGAAATGATAAGATAGACAAAGTCAGCTGCTAGAGAAGAGCGATCCTGAACGGGATAATTTACCTTGTGACCGACGAAATTATGGGTGGATGCTATCGGTACTGAAACGGACCTGTTCGCCGGATCTTGCTTATTCCTAGCCAAGCTGTCCACAAGCGAGCCGACATCCCACGATTTAAGGCTTTTGTCAAGGCTCCCACTCACAAGGCCCCTACCATCAGGAGTGAATGTCACACTGTAGACACTATCGGTGTGGCCTCGTAGGCGTTCTAAGAGAGCTCCAGACGTAATGTCCCAGATGCGAATGATAGTGTCGATGCTTCCGGCGGCAACCATTGTGCCATCGGGAGATATAGAAACAGACGTCAGACCAGCATCTTGGTTAAGTGAGTCGGCCTCAACAACAGGTATGACTTTGCAAGATTTATCGGACATGTCCCAGATACGCATAGTGTTGTCCCCAGAGCCAGAAACAATGTAACGACCGTCACGAGAAAAATCGAGAGAGTATATTTCTTGCTGATGACCTGCGAAAACGTGAAGGATGCGCCGCTTCGCAATATCCCAGATCTACATTTAGAAAACATCAATCAAGTATTATTGATCAATTGACGGTCATACAAACCCTGATTTTACGATCTTCAGCCCCTGTGGCGAGGAGTTTCCCATCTGGACTGAACCGCACGCTGCGGATGTAAAGGTCACTAGTTTTGGAAGCGGATTCGTCTGCTATAACACTAAAGGCAGAGAAGAAATAAGCGTCAGTTTTTCCATGGAAGTCAAAGTACGCGCCAGACTTTGATTCCTGACTGCACATCAAAAATCTGGGCCGTGCGATTACATCCAGTGGCCAAATATCGGCCGTCTGCGGAGAATTGGACGCAGCATACCACCCTTAATACCAAGATGTCAGTGATACAGCCGTGAGTGTAGCGCATCATTACTTACGTAGCATGCACAAAGGTATGAACAAGATTAACGTCCAGAGCCTTTTTCACCTGAGGATTATAGATCGCACACCAGTCCCCTCCGTCTTTTCTGCAATCTGACGGAAGATTGTGCTGCTGCAATTCATCCGCCATAGTCCCTGCAGGTTGAACGGGGGGACTCAAGTTCATTGGCGGAAGAGCCGCAGAGCTGCCTTGCCCGTCGAATGAATGACGATAAATTCCAGGACTACTGCTTTGGGATGCGTGAGATGACGATGCTTTGATTTCCAGATGTGATCCTGATCCAACTGAAGGAATATGGGACTCTTACAAAAAGCACGTCAACATCCCGAAGATTTGGACGGAAAGCTGATCAACCGACCTGCATAATCTCGACGAGTCTTGTGTCTTTTAGGCTCTCGATGCTGGTCATTGTAACGGTCCTGGTCGCGCTCGGAGTCTTGATTATCCCTGAGCCTCTCCGCATGTTCACGGTCTCTCGCATCGCGCTCGAGAATGCTCAGAGTCCGCTCTCTAGTCCGCTTCGGCGGTGGATCTGGTATGGCAGGTGACTGTTCTGGCACACCCGGACCACGCGGACTACGACCAGGGATTCCCAAGGACAATAGCGGCGTTCCAGAAATTCGGGCAGCATGGAGTTCAATGCGCAATCGAATGATTTCTTCCTCGTGTTGTTGACGAATGCGACCCTGCTGGGCTTCAAGGTCAGATAGCGACGTTCTAATCGAGTTGAGCTCTGCCACTTGGGACTCCACTATATTTTTGGGTGAGAATGATGACGATATAGGTGACAGCCGAAAGTACTCACACTTTACAACAAGATCATCCCGCTGTGTACGAATGTTGTGTAAGTCCTTATTAACCGCATCGTACTCTTGCTTGATCGCATCGAGCGAATCAACGATAGAGAAGGTTGAGGTCAAGCGGTTGGGTTCCTGTGCGGTGTTTGAGCGCGTACCAAGGGGCTGTATGGGCCGATGCTGAAAATTTGACAACTTCAGGCGCCAGACGAACAGCAACGATGTACAGTCAACTCACATTGTATACGGGATTAGATGACATGCTTTGTCCACATGAGAAAGTGGAGGACACTCAGTGAAACCACCGTTACGCTCCAGTGATGAAGAGTGCAAGGGAGACACTCTACAGTCTGAATGGAGTGGAAGACTTTAAAGAGAGTAGAATGAACCTTTCCTTTCTCGAAGCAGGGCCGCGTGTTGGGAGAAGGGGGTGCAGGAAAGAGAGCCTTGGTTTTCATTCTGAAGACCAATATATACGGCACAAACGAGATTGCCGGAACATTTAGCAGCACTTTGTACCCCGATTGAGATCGCGGGGTGTTCGCGGACTCAAAGGACTCAAAAGGTGATGCTGGTTGCGTGGCAGAGTGTCACCCGATAGTTGAATGGGTTCGCGTACCTGTATTCAGTCTCTTTTTGCCGCCGGTACCGATTTCGGGGTGAGATTCTCTGGTGACGATGGACGACTTAGACTAGGTACGGTTTTATCCCATTCTTTCGGTTGGGCTGGAGTTCAAGGATAAGCGGATAAGGGTGGATTTAGCATTCCATCCATGTTGCACTTTGGCCATATATTTACCTCGTTCTAAAAACATCTAGTGGCAAGAAATCGCTATTGAAATGGAAAACTGCTGGACAACAGCTCTAGGCGGCGGCGGTTCTAATTAGATTGCCGACCTAGGAGCTCTGTTCGAGCTCCGTCTTTTCCGGCAAAAGCAAGATGAAAATGTATTATATATAGCAGCGAAGTCACAGAACTCGACTGTAGTAAGGCGACCTCGAGCCAGTATGCCCATCTACTCCTTTTTATGTACTTGAGCGGATGAAAGAAGCAGAAGGCAAACTGTAGCTCGAGACGGAGAACTGAGCAGATGGTGATGTGATGCCCTAACATTGACCGGTCTCTTAACAGTATTGCCTAACTATACCTGCTGTAACCTGCTATACCGCATGTCAATGACCGAACACGATGTCAATCATAACTAGGTTGAATAGAATCTTGAACAGTACAAGTCGAGCAATCTAGTGTGTTTAGAGTCTTTAACAACGCCCCAAATCTACCTGAAAGAGGTAGATATGTTTTCTGCCAAACTCCCATATAGCCATCAGGAAGTCCGGTGCGGAATTCTTGGCACCTGCTAACTTCGGTTAGTACGTGTACAAAAACGGCGCAAAAGCTGCGTACAACGTTAGGTCAAAAGTATCTCAACAATGCCCGCCGTGATTTATCCCTCCTGGTCATTTATAGCAACTATTTCTTCTATAATCGTAAGGTACAACAAGACTGAAAGACTCCATGTACGCGCACAAGCATATGTCATGGCAATCCATTAATTTGGATCCAAGAACTTGAAGAAGTTGTCCCTTGTTGTGGAGACATGGAGCTGACTGGGGCTGACGGAAATGGCCAGTGTGCGAACATGAAGCCATTAAACCGTAGTTTGCTTGGTGTGGGTGTCTTTGTTAATTCCACCGAAGCTTTCACCCCGTACTTCGGGTGCTCCGGCTTCCGCCATACGTTGGTAGGACTTGCGAACGAACTTTTGGATCTTCCTTGTTGAAAAAGGCATGATTGTGGTTGAAGTCCTGACGAATTCGACATACACAGTATCTCACGGCCTGAGCGAAAACTTGATAAGTTATTTGAATCTTCATGCCAAGGCGGGTTCTTGGCCATAGTGATCGAATTGCCTTGATTGTGATAGTCCCGATGGAGAACCTTCAGGATTTAGAGTGCGACCAGACGCTACCAGACGACACCCCAGTTCCTTAGTCAATCGAAGATCTCTACTTTCGTGTATTCCACAGATTGCCACTTACCTTGCATCAGAAGGTTCCTGGTACTGCATGCCTGGGGAAATCTTCAGCGACTGGAAGACATACGAAACATATGGCCCAATCGCGTCAAACTTCAGGGCTCCGGTGTTGTCAACCTTCTTGCTTCTTGAAGAGCGCTCGTAGATGTCATCGAATTCCGGTGTTTTACGGCACCGGAATTCGCCTTGTTCCTGACGGTCAGATTTCACTCAAAGTGGTTCATGGATTCATGGAGACTTTGCCTTGTTGTATGATGAAAGGCGTGGGTGATTCATGTCAGACGGACAAGGCCCGATAAACCTGAGTTCGAAGGCGATTAATTAGAAAGGATATGCTTGGAGTCTCCCTTATAAAGACATTCCCGAGTCTAGACTTTACGATCTCGTCAAGGAAACGTAAGGTACGCAAGGTTGCAATAGCGTTGCGATAGAAAGCGTTTGGTATAGAGTGCCTAAAAACCAAAGTCGATCAGACAAGGCTGATCTGGCATGCGTACATCGCAGGAATCACGGACCGATGATTAAACTGTTCGAGTTCTCGTCCCAAACGCCTAAACACGTCGCGGAAAGTAACAATTGATAAGGAGCTTACCGGGATCTTCGTGAGCTACAAGCACGTTCTGGGAAATACAACTCAGATTCGACATGCAGGCTACGACAGGAGCATGGTCGGCGGAACACCGCAGGCCCCCAGAATGCCGCATGTAACCGTAGAATGACACCTGTACCAAAAGCGACGCCTGATATGTTTCAGATCGAGATAGTACTCTCCAGCCTGAAGAATTTTTCATCATTTTGACTCTCTTCTCTGGCAAACGAGCCCAAGCCAGGGATCCGTAAAATTGAGCTTTGCTGTTACCCTGTGGGCAAGAGTGGGAATTCATATGTGTTGATGCGGAGGACCTAAGTTGTGTGGCAAGCAGGCAGCCATATCCACAACAACTAAAACGAGCACGAACGAGGTCCATGTTGGAAATAGTTGGGCAACTCGTCTGAGTTTCAGTATTAAAGTCCAGAGTCATAGGGATATGCAGAATTGAATTTACAATGATGGGTAAGCTGAGAATCATGTTGGTCCGTTTTGGCCAACCGATCTGAGGTAGCCGATTATCTCTTGAACGTCACCCATCCAAATAGAACACCGATTAGTATGACGGAGACCCACGCCCGAGCAGTCTTCCATTCATGATGCAATGCTGTGAATGATGACGACGGTTCCGGAATCTGAGGAAAGGAGAGCTTCTGTTGTGGCACTTGGACCTCAACCTGGGCCTTAGGCCCTTCGCCTGGCGTCGATGTTTCCAGGAACACCGAAGAGGACATAGCGCCAAGTGGAGGAAGGACCTCGACCTGGGCTACGCCTCCAAAAAAGTCCGTAATGCGAGTCTTGTCCAAGGGCCGTTTGAATAAGTCGCTGCGGACACCAGGGTTGGAGTTAATTTTCTTCACGTCGATGGAGTCGAACTGTCATCGAGCACAATCAGTAACGGCTTGAATAGTGCGAAGTCAGAATGTCATACCAATTCCTGCATAGACACCTGGCTGGTTTTGTTGATCTTTTCCATGAATTCTAGGACGTAATGAGTGAAGGCGTCGATGACAGCGACACCAATATCGTTATCGTTGGCATGCTGTGGCAACGGATATGGGTAAAGGTAAGCTTGGAATGAAGAACAAACTCACAGAATACGAGTTCTCGCCAAGTCCAGATGAACCAATCGCAAAGATGTTAGGTGAATAAAATTTCGAGTGCATTGTGTTCGCCTGACAGGTATCAATCATAAAGAATATTTCATTATATCTGCAAAGGGCATAGTTTAGAGGGGGAGGCGGAGTTGAGAACGAAACTCAGGATCCAGACCTTTTCTTCTGGTACATCTGCTCAAATGCGTCTGCAATGTCGAATGCACTAATCTCCTCGTTGTCCTGGAACTTCAAGAATTCGTTTCCGCCATGACCAGTCATATACACGAAAATATTTGATCTTTCGTCGGTCAACAGGCGTTTTGACCTTGGAACTGATGGCTCCATGCGTCCTGCTTTCGTTGAGCCAAGGGAAAACGCCGCTCAGGAAAGGCGCACCTGTTAGAACACGAATAAAGTTCTCCACTGTGACTTCATAGCCCCGATAGTCGACCTCTATGTTGTCCCCATAGAGATCTAAATCTCGACCTGGGTTGGCGTACACACTTCCTGGAAATTTATTTCTTGAATTGCAAGAGGCATCGTCGGCCAACATAAGGATGATATTGGAATCGGGAATGCCTAATCGCTTGACAGTCCGGTACCTTTATTTCTTATGTTCAAACTGTTGCTCAAAATCTTTGGCGGATAGTACTTACATCCCAAGGGCATTGGCCATGTGCTAAGAGAAAGATTGAGTTCATAGTCTCTTCAACAACAGGAAATACTACCACGTACGCGGTAGTTGAACCAGTATCTAGACGAGCATACTAGAACTGCCCAGTTATTCGTATGCGTAGACTCGCCCGCGCTGTTTGGAAGTTCATGGGAGTTGAAGAAGTCGCGAACAATCTGTTCTTGGGTATTGACATTGGAATATACACCCCAAGTCCAGCTTGAGAGCCATAGGAGCAGTTGGAAGGCGGAAAAGAAGTGCATGTGCAGCCGCAGCGGAGTTTGAACGTGACCTTGGGCGCGAACTGCCACCATTGACCTCGGTTATTCATCCCCAAATCGGAACATGCATGGTGAGCTCGCCGTTTCGTTCCCTGAAATGCGATTAAGAACATTATAAGGGCTTGTCGCGTACGACGACGACTCTCAGAGTGACTCAGAAAGGGCATCGACGTCCACTGGTGGTCTCACACACCAACAAAACTCAAATGTGAGAAGACCCGTCGCCATCGCTTGCTTCCCCCGTTTCCCTTTGCTGGCTTCTGTTTTTGTGTTGGATAGGACGTCTCATTGAAATCAAGCCTCAGAAGTACTTCTGATGGTATGCCACACTTTACCTAAACCCTGCCCACTCTGATCCTCAACACATCCCACCGGAATTAGCGCGACGAATACCTAAGTCTCAAGTCATCATCAAACGACCCGCCATCCCCCATAAGAATCACATACGTGCACATATTTCCGATGATATCATTCAAGAAGATCATTCGCAAATAGCAGGACCGTCTTCGCACGACACCGAATTCCCGATAATCCTCTCTTCATCCTCAGAAGAACCTCAAGACGAGCTTTCTCGTATTCGCAACCTTCTCAGGCCCCCACCTGACCCAGTCGTCAACGACTGGGGCATTCCTCCTGAAACCTCAGAACCGTGCGATGCTGCACTACAGGTCCGCCGTCTTTCGTTTGCTGACGAACGTTGGTGTTCATCCTCTTTCAATCTAGGCAAAACTTGCTCAGTTCCATAACCTCAAACGAGACCCTGTAAATCCCAAGCATTTCAATGATTCATTGATGTCAAATCGATCCTTCCGAAATCCACACCTGTATACCAAGCTCGTCGAGTTTGTTGATGTTGACGAGCGGGCAACAAATTTCCCAAAATCCATCTGGGATCCTGACGACGTGAAGAAGGATTGGTTTGCTGACCAAATCGGTATGTCCGTTCTTGGCTTTCATTGTCGGACCCCGTTCATGCCATTCTTTTTGTGCCCTTGCCTACTTTCCTCTTTTTCATGCTTGGTAATTCTTCATATGCTCTCAAACCTACCCCGCCCCAACTACCTGGGCTTATCTTCTTCCATGACAACTGTTCGACCTGTTCTCGACAACGCTTGGTGGAACTAATGTTCGATCATCTGGGCTGCAACTCGTGGGTCACCCAATTCAAAGCTGACGCGCAAAAGGAGCGTTCGGACAAACAAACAGCGGCTCAAGTTCCTGGGAAACGAAGTCAGATTGACTTTTCCGGTTCCAAAGAGAAGTCGTCCATCTCAGTACGCAAAAGTCGCTTTCAACCGTATGGAGCAGGGGCAGCACCTCTCGCTAAAGGGGGGCAAAAGACTCGCTGGGGTTAAACACTTGTTTTCTTGAACCTTTTATAATTCAGCTCTTGTGATTTGACGACAATTGACATGCACATTGTATATCGGAGAACATCACGAGATTTGATACTATCAATAGGGCAATGGCATGTTTCCCTGGCCTATTACATGTTTGACCACGGCACAGGTTCGATTTATCTCCACTCAAAATATTCCTCCGTTCGTCACCCAAAATGGGTGGTGCGTACTATTCATTCATATAAGAGACTGGAGTTTGGCCTATCCTGCATCTAATCTGACGCCCACATGAGGGGCTAGAACAAACTCGAGTTACGCTACCTTCGTAAGAGGTTTCTCGCCTTCAGAATGGCAATCTTTCGAGAGGCGCACGATTTCATTATCACTGGGGGTGAATTCACCGACCAATCCAAAACTGGCATGAATGGTATGAACAATGTTGGGATTATTTTGTGATGAATTGGCTTCATCCTCTTTGCTTTCCACAGGAATTCAATGGCTACATCAAGCTATAGCCGCAAGCGCCATCCATGACTCCGATGAACGATATGACCCGCCCAAATGTCACCCTGAAACACGGAAAGTTATCATCGACGACATCATGAAATGGATCCAAGATCGGGAGAGGTCAATGAAGGCATTGTGGGTTCATGGACCCGCAGGCGCCGGGAAATCGGCCATTGCACAAACGATCGCAGAGCTCTGTCAGGAGTATGGGCTACTCGCTGCAAGCTTCTTCTTCTCGCGCACCTCCCGGGACAGGAATAGTGCCAAACGATTCTTCTCAACCCTTGCCTACCAGCTTGCTATAGCCATACCAAAACTCAAAGAGCGGATTGAGAAAGTTATTGAAGTTGATCCTTCCGTCGTTAACAAATCCATGGACATCCAGCTGAAGAAACTGATCCTTCAACCCCTCAGTCGCATCCAACTCTCGTCTACTCAGGGCTTACCCAGAGTCATTGTCATAGATGGCCTTGATGAATGCGTCGAGGAGAAACACCAAACCGATATTCTGCAGTTCATCCGGATGGCGCTCAAAGAGGATAACTTCCCATTCTGCATTATCATCACCAGTCGGCCAGAATATCATATTCTAGGCGAATTCGACTCTCCCGCCTATCGTAAGATTGCATGGCGTCTCGAACTTAACAACCGTATAGACACACGAGAAGATATCCGGATTGTTCTACGTGCAGGTTTTGCAAAGGTACACGATAACCCCACCCATCGCTACACCATGGCATCTATCTCGAAGCCATGGCTAACCAATTATTCCATCGAGACATTGGTTGACAGAAGCTCAGGGCAATTCGTTTACGCTTCGACAGTGTTGAAATTCGTGGACGATCCAGACTGCCGTCCCACGGAGCAGCTGCGAGTCATATTGGGTTTGTCAAGTTCTACGGAGGGGGCTTTCCCTGAACTTGATAAGCTGTATTCCGAAATCCTTTCAAGGTGTCGGAATCCAAAGCGCATGCTTACCGTGTTGGGGCACGTCCTCGCACTCACACAAGGCAACCAAGTTACCTTGTTGAGCGACGCAATGGGAACAGGCGGATTGTTGGCGGTGGTGGATCAACTCCTTTCTCTCAAGTCGGGCGATGCGTTCATGTCCCTTCGTGGTCTCCATTCCCTCATATATATTCCTAACCCAGCGGAACCTAAGGAGGGAGAAGCAGGAATCCGATTTTATCACGCTTCGTTTTCCGATTTCTTGATGGCATCTTCGCGTTCTGGGCAATACTATATACGCATGCGTGACATGCATGCCCAGATTACTCGATCTTGTTTGAGGATATTATCACAGCGTCCAGCTAAAGCTGAGCTGGATGTCTATCGTAAGTGGCTTCTGTTTTCATCGCTGCAAGGTTCTTTCTCATGCACCTTGTATTCTAGTTGGCTGGGCATACGCCGTTCTTTTTTGGTGTCACCACTGCTCGAGATCTTCGTTCGATGAGGCTTTGATAGAAGATCTTCGTTGTTTCAACCCTTCTAAGGATTGGGTATTGGTTCAGACTTCCTTCTCCGCCCATGTGGACGAGAAGAAATTGCGAAAGGCCCTAGAGATATTCGGCGTAGCACACTTGGACGGTTGCCCTGGACAGGGACGGTGGATGCCAAGGAACCCTGACATTTTCTTAATGTCAGAAGAACTTCGCATGGTACTGACCTGGTTTCAACAGCCGGTGATGACGATTTCTTTTGAAGCTTCAAATGGTTCTCTAACGCACAATCTTAGCGTTTTCTATTTCTAGGAGATCTTGTACGGCGCTATGCTGACGCCATCAACGACAGTTTCGCTCACCACCTTTCACAATGTAAAGACTCATTGGGCATTCGGAAAATTCTAGGCATTCTGCTCAGCGGCGAGGTTTCAGCGAGAATCGTGACGGATATGTCGTGTATCAAGGATGGTGGCCTGGAAGCATTTTTGGAGCCGATCAAGTCCTTCATATATCAATGGCGAGTGTGCTCACCTGAAGCATTCCAACATGATCTCGTCGCCGACACTACCTCATTCCTCAATTCCAACATATCTTGGGATCACCGATTAGGAATCAAATCGGAGTTGTTGCGTAAATATCTTGAGGACCCAATGCTAACAAGAAAGTATCACGTTGGAACGAAATTTCACACTGAGATTGTCTGTGATCTTCTTGGCAGTGTACGTTCTGCTGATACCAACCAATGGAATGCGTCAGAGTGAGTTATCTCCTTTACCATTTACTTCCAGACTTATTAGAATGGTGCGGCAATCCAGCTATTGCCAGGCGTGGAGTTTCAGTCTATCTCGTGCCAGCACTTCTTCAAAAATTATTGACATTCTTGCTACTGCAACGCCAGTGTACCTCTCATCGCCGCATTTGCAGAGGGGGTTGCGTAGACACTACGTTAAACATATTGTCAAGTATCTAAACGTGAGTGATCTTCAGAAAAAAACTGTTCCCCTTGCGTTATACGTCTAACATCTGTTTGCGGGTGATTTTAAGGTCTTCTATGACCCGCCCGAAGCCCTCGTCGTTCAGTGGAATTCAGCCCCACTCTGGAAGAATACATGGGGCCGTGAGGAAGTATGTCTCCTCACCATTCCGCCTCCCATGGTTTATGAGCTTGCTTGTATGCCCCTTGTGGGTTAGTTACCACTTGTATTCAGAGCCATCTTCTCTGCTATTTTTACAACAAGTACTGTGTCTCAAAAAGCTAGTCTGAAATCCCATAATATATCTGAGGCTTACAGTCGACGTGATCAAATAAAACAGCCCATTTTTTTGAACCAATGGCGATTCCCGTTGAAGGAAGCTTGCTATCCCTGGTTAAGTTCACATGCAGTAACTTTTCGGAAGGTAGTGAAGCTATCGTGACGACAGAAACGTCCGGGGCAATGGCCATGCAGAAGAAAGATCACATACGGCCAGCCAACAGATCTGAACCAACACTCCAGGCATCAGTTACCCATTTCAGTTACCCAGTCAATATTGGGATGAAAGCCGGACGCATCCAGCTTCTGAGGTATCGCACGTTCATGAAGGGCGACAGGACCAGCACAAGCCAAACCCAGAGCAAGTGCAAGAGATGGAGAGACCACTCCATAGCCAGTGGATTGACACCATATGCAGATCCTTGACTTCGCCGAACGCGTGCGATACAAAACAGAGTCAAAGGAGGCCACACATTTCTTGTTGTTTTGTGCCCATGGCAAGAGAGTTGGATAGGACATTCCTAAAGTGCTCGACAGTTGTCATCGGATAATGTTCGACAGCAACGACTGAGCCCCCGAGGCAACTGCAAACTCCCCATATGCCTAAATTATTGGTATGCATATGATAATTGTGACAGGCCGGTGTGCAGTTGCGGATCGAAGATCCCTCAGTTATCCAAAGGTCGTGAGGTGAATTCGGAGGATATGCAAGATAATCGACTATACTGATGCACAAATGCACAGGACAAAGTAGGATAACGCAAGATCAGAACCATCCATATCCACAACTTTGATGTCTATGACGATCGGATAGAGTCCAGGATAAAGAGATATCCTCAAGCCAGAATTCCCGTAGTCATTCGTCATCAATTGTAGACAACCAAAATCGAACGATAGAATTATCGAGGGACTCTGGGATGTTGCCGTTCTGATGTCACATACAGTCAAATGATCGTCCGGATTGCCATAGATCACCAAAGATCACCATCCATTGTGCTGACACCGGCTGGCATCATTGAAACCCAAGTTCCTGGGCTGTGTTGGCACCAACAGAAGGTAACCAAAACCTTTAATCGGAGAAGATCAAAAAAGCACCTGTACAACGAGCATAACACCAATCTGACAACTAAGCACACGAGCGAGCCGGCAGTGATGTCATCATCTTCCAAGTTGACACTGAGTCGACTGAAAATGAGAAGAATGGAGAGAAGGACAGACGTATTTTTGGTGCGAGTATGACTGGTACTTGGTACAATTGGTTCGATGGCTTGAGAAAAAATCTATCAGAGGCAGTAAGCAAGCAAGAGTAGCTCCGCAAAGAGTAGAAGTCATACTCACGGTTGAATAGACGACTGGGCATGCACGTTTGCATGCCCAGTCGTCAAAGAACGGTCCTACATATGTTTCGAGGAGGAATAGTTTGATAAGTCAGGCAGAATAATTATGACCTATCAGACAGATGAGATAACAACTGCGAATACTGCTCCCAAGCGCTCCCTAGAGTCCCCAAGTCAAAAAAACTACAATGAGAGAAGAACATACCCAAGTCCACGGTAGTCGACATAAGTAAGTGAACACTCGGGATGTGCCCTGAAGGTCCAGTCTGGTCCAGTTTTGTCTGTTTGACCAACGTCATAATCCGACCCATCCCGCGGCACCATCTCCACTCAATCACATCACAACATCTGAACTTCAATCCAACGCGAACTGAAGATCGCCTTGCATTGCGTAACAATAGTTGATGGCATCAGACTGAGCCAAACCAGGAATCTAAGAGGCGCTCTACCACACCGATATCGTTCACTTCCCCGTTTGTGTGTCACAAGGCCAGTGGTTTAACCGAGACCGTAGAGTGCTTCAAGTGCGGCAGATACGCTCAGATACGGCCACATGTAGCCGCCTACTACACCAAAGACGTCGCGGGTCAACCTTGGCGAAATTGAACCGTACACTCGTTGACTGGAAATCTAGCAATTGACATTAGCCCTCCATGCGTCAAGAGCCATCGTTCTGATTCTTTCCCAAACCATACGAAGAGCCGACTGCGATTGAGCCGGACATCTGCTGTGGATGGGTTGTGCATACTAATCCAGTGAGAGGGATTGTCATTCAAAATAATCCAGATTTGTACCTAGGATAAACAGACACATGTTCGACACCTGGAGAGCAATGTTGGCTTTGAAACTTACAGGTATAAAGAGCGAGGAGAAAAGCTATCCTTTCCTTGACGCTGATCGTCTTGTAAGTCAAACATGTTGACAGAGGCTGACAGTGTGCTGTTACCATGTCAATGAGTAGAAGGTAAATATTGGAGATGAGGGCAGTGCTAGTGAGGGTCCGGCACAGCATGTAGGTAGGCAAAATAGCCGTGTGAACGGTGCGTCGTGATCGCCGGTCATTCACATTCCAGGTCCCTCCCCTGTTTCAGGATACCTGATCTTCCATAACGGATGTTTGAGCCCTCGAAATGGGTTCTTGCCAACGGCAGTCATGAAGACTAGAGTTTTTGTCACCGGAGGTGGCAAGTTTGGGTTCGGTTTGAGTACTGTTTAGTTTTGCCACATTGAGGGGTCAATCTTGTCCCGTTCGCCATACGCAAGCCGAGTAGCGGATGGAGCAGCCAGAAGCGCCCCGGAATTATATATTGTCCGGGCGGCCTAGCATCATGATAACGTCACATACGTTCCCTCTTGGATAGCTTTGCTTTTCTTAGCCCACACTGCCATCATCTGCCACCCTGTTATGTTGCTGTTATGAGGAAGCCGAGACCGGCAGGCACGGGCGTCGGGGCGCTCACCTGTCCATTGAAGTATAAAGCATCGTTCATCATGTTTTTGATTCCCCAGCTGGTCTCATCCCACTAACCTCGCACACACGTTTTGTGTTGATCACATAACTCCCGTCGCAAACTAACAAATAATCATGGTCAAAATCGCTTCTTCTCTTGTCGTGGCCGCCCTCATCGCCGCTCCCGCTTTCGCCTCGTACGAATGGGGTCTGGAAACGTCAGTTGCTTATCACTGTTGTATTGAAATATGCTGATAAGGATTTTAGCCGTGATATCTCCGACCATGAGCTTTTCGGTCGTGAACTTAGCGCGAACGAAGCTACACTTTACGCTCGCGAACTCGAAGAGCTGTTCGCCAGGATACCAGAAGATGTCTCTGCACGAGAGATGCAAGAGCTGGTGGAGCGCAGCAAAATTGGAGACAAATTCAAACATTTCTTCCAAAAAGTCTGGCATGGCATCAAGAAAGTCGCATCAATGTATGTTAACCATCTGCTGTCTGAAGATATCTTGAAACTAATAATGTGTCCCACAGTGTATTGCGACGCGAGAACGAAGAGGAATTTATTGCTCGCGATTACAATGAACTTGATACCCGTGACTTCGATGAGCTCTTTGAGCGATACATTCAAGAAATCGAGGAACGCGTACCTCATGGCTTGAGCTTTATGAAGGAGGGCATGTAAGTTACACCCATTATAAGGTGAAAAAAGACAAAACCTAATGTGCATTTCCTTGCCTACAGGGAACACATCAAACACCTCGCGCACAAACACGATCTCCCACCCCCACCACAACAAGAGCATTTCGATGGACGCGGCGTCGACGATGAGCTCTATGAGCGTGGTTTCGAACTCGACCTCGACTTCTTCGAGCGAGACTTTGATATCGATGAGCTCGACTGAATACTGCGACACGATATAACCACTGGGACGAGCGACAGTCGCATGATGCTTCTGGGATGCAGGACATTGTAAATACCACACCTGTAGCCATAGCAGTGTACTTCAAATGCGGACTTGCGTGATACTTATGAGAGCGGAGTGACGCTCTTACTATTCCCGTGCGTGTGATGGCAAGAAGCTTCTAAGTAATTTGGTGTGTCCCATTGTCCCAGATCGTACCGTTGGCCGTCATTGTGAGTCCACTGTTGACTGTTTTCAATTGCGGATGGCAAGTATGTCGGCAGTGCTTTGTCCAGGGTGACGAGGGTGTCGCGTCTGTACATCACTCCGCTTCACATCAATAATTTCTCGGGAATGCTATTCCTGGCATGCCGTTGTATCACTATGAAATATGGTAGAAACAAACTTCCTCGCAATCGCTTTTGCAGCATGCCAGTCAGTACGGTACTTTCAAATCGGACGCCTTTCTCCAGCTCCAGGCCAAACTGTTGCATCTTGAAGCTCGTGTCCAGCTACAACCGCCTTTAGGACACTTGTTTAGACCGAAGAACCGCATAGTCGAAGTGTGAGCGTTGTCCTCTGCTGATCAGAATCTGAATTGGAATGTGATCCCGAACAATAGCTAAGTGAAAAGCAAGGTTTTGAGCGAGGGCTGTGAATACACAGACCGAGAGAATAGTACATGCCCCTCTGATCCATTGCTAGGCCAAGATGGGTCTCAAAGCCAGTCAACTCTTCAATTTTTCTTTGAATGGCATCGATAGGTTGAGCGGAAGACGCAGAAGAAGGAATCACCATTAAGAGTTTGATTTTGGAGATAGTAGTCACTGGTGAGAGGCAGCATATACAAGCCGCTCACGGCGTGGCTCGCTGTATACCTACCGTCTTCGAACCCCCTTCTTGGATCAGCGCGAGTGCCTACTCCAGGAATAAAGGCTCTGAGCTTATTTATATGCTTTCACGGTATACACCCTGCAGCTTATACACCAACTACTCTTTAGCGGTCATGTTGATCATTTTAACCCACACTCTGAGTTTAGTAGAAGCTCTAACCATCGGAAGCATTCTTCGAGCATACGAAATAATCGTTGCCTTCTGTGCCTCGACAATAGCCGCCGTTGACCACTGGTAATTCAAACTTAGCTTTAGAACCACATTCTTGAGGGCACCATATTTCCCGCTGGTCAAAGCCTCGTCCAACGCTGACCAACCGCGGTCTGACCTGAATAAGAGTTCCTCATCCCCAGCAACAACCCCTCCATAGTTGAGGTTGAATCTGATCAATTCTATGTTGCTTGCTGATTCCTTGGTGGTGAATAATTTGCACAAGGCCTTGGGAGTTGTCGTGCCATTTCCTGTACCTATTATCACATCGACGCAGCGTAATGCGTGTAGAAGGCTGAGGTCGACGGGGTTTTCAACAAGGTTGACATCTAAGCAGCGATGAGAGTCAGTGACGGGCCATCAAGTAGAGCAGTGTTACACTGGGGATACTTACAGTTGCTATTTGTGAGACGAGAAATAGTAAGCACTTCAAGAGACTCAGAGGCTTGTAGCATGATCCCCCACGCCGTCAAGATATCCTTATGGCTATGGAATGCGACGGTCAAATGTCTCAAGCGACAGAATACTTGAGATGACAACGCGTTGCACGATCCCAGCAGCCCTTCTATAGCGGGCGCACTGTCGAAAAACACTGCTGACTCAAGCATGAATGGAAAGAGAAGGGGCGTGGAGGGCGGCTTCGGCATGTCGAGATAGTCATCATAATCATGTTCCATCAGAGGGTTGGTCAGGCAGATATTTTTCAAGCCGGTACAGCTAGTTAGCAGCTTTAGTGGAAACGCGTCGATATTTCTCAACTCGAGGCTTGATAACGATGGTGACTTCAGGAGTTCCTTGAATACCGGCACAAGAGGTTCGCCAAGCAGCGAGAACCTGACAGTTCCCTGAAGGTTCCTAAAGGAGAGCTTTTCGAGGTGTATGAGTGGTCGTAGGATGGCGGGCAGCATATGCATTTCGAGGTTCATGAAATCAAAGTTGAGGTGCTCGTGTGGAGCCTTTGTTTCCAGTGAGAATGTGCGAATGCGTGGACCAATTCCGGGATTGTTGGTGAGCAACTGAAGCAGATCTTCCAACCGTTCAGTCATTTTCTTTACACCCCATCCGTCTTTTTGTATGAGATTGATTGTCGAGAACAGGTGGCATGCAACTCTGTCGTGAACGCCTTTCGATACGAGAGCACAGGCGCGTAGAGCGGCTTTGCTGCTGTGGTCATGCTGCAAGGCTAGTTCATCGACGAAGAGTTCGACGATCTCTGGGGGGATATGGATGTTAGTAGACGCAGGCTGCATGGTGAGGAAGGAGAGGAGAAACCTAGCCTAGTCAAATACAGATTTCCTGCTCTGACGAAGATGACTCGAAAGATGATGGGTGGCCCATTGTTCTCTGCTTGCAGTGATCAGGCTACAAGACACCCTTGGCACCAAGGAGAACTCTGCTTTTATTGCGGCTCAGCACCCGTCAACTATCGCACCACCGACTATACAGTAGTGCAAGCCTGAATATCAATACCGGCTTCTCACAAATTACTCCAATCACGCAGCACGAGAACACGATTCTTTGATTATGAAGAAAGACAACAATCCGCAATAAGAGTAAGTATCGAAGCCTCACGAAAAGAAGGTGCGTCGAGCGGAGTGACTCTCCTACTACTTAAGTGTGTGTGATGGCAAGAGGTTTCTAATTCTGATCCAGAGTTTGATTTAATAGACCGGTCAGAGGCAGCATATTAGGACTGGTAGATCTTCGAGTCGCTCACGGTGCAGCTTGCTGTATTACTTAGCCTCTTCTTCGACCAGCGCCAGTGCGCACTCGAGTAATGAAGGCTCTGAGCTGATTGACATGCCTTTATGAAGTGTATACCCTGCAGCTTATGCTTCCAACAAACATTTACTTGTTATGTAATGTCTGGAAAATAGAAATTTGCGTGTCAGGCATTGCGACGCCTGACGGCCCCATATGGTGGGATAAGGTCTGATAAAGTCTGACCAGGTCCAGCAGTACAACTTATCACTCCCCTTTCAGGTGAGTGTCTCAACTGAAAATGGACTTGCCTGCTCTGATCAACTTCTTGTATTGTATGCCCGCCTTGTTAGGTCTGATCGGCATTGGCCTGGAAAGCCATCAGCAGCGGGTAAAGTTACTATAAACCATTGTAAACTCCGGCGGGAAAGCATATATGGCCTATGTCAGGCCTGTATCAAGACATTATATTTTCTAATCAGATATGTATGAGATATTCCTCATTGAGATGAGGATGTTGAAAGGATTGAATTTTTTGTAAAGTTAGTAATGCTTTTTTACCCATTTGTACCTTGCTCGTAGGAACCAAAGGTGGTTGTGGTCCCGTAATTTTTTTGGAGTAAAAATATGCCGGGAACTACAGTACCAACTTTACTGCGCTCCACTGGCGTCGTCATGAGCTTGGGGCATTGGAGAGGTTGTCAGATCCAAAAAACATAAAAGGACACGACTCTCGCCCAATTCTCCAACACCCCAACTTCATTGGCCCCCACTGACAACTACCCAGAGCTGCTAGTCCAGCCTTAAGTGATGACTCGGAAAATACACGGCCCCATCCTTGGGTAATTACATGTTTTGTTAATCTTACAGTGGTCGTGGTTTAACATTACTCGAAAACCACCAGAGAATTTTCATGGATAGTGAACCATTGTAGGTGTTATCTTTGTCAGCTACCATTCGAAGTACTCATGACTCATTAGTGTAGACAACCTAGGGCTGACACTGGGAACAGAGAAGGGAGCCTGATTGACGAGAGGAATCCCTGTGATCATGAGCGCCCCAATGTACCTACTTAATGTAAATACCAGCCCAATGATTATATATAATTCGAACAGATATTTCCTGCGACTGTAAATCAAGTACCAATATCGTTTTCCGCAAGTATGGATGGCCTAATTAAGAAATATATCAAAGAGGTACACCAGATATGATCTTTTCGAGTTTTCAGTCATAGCGGTCACCTGAACCACTATTCTGAATTTCGTAGAAGCGATGACCATCGGAAGTATTCTTCGAGCATACGAAATAATCGTTGCCTTCTGTGCCTCGATAATAGCCGGCGTTGACCACTGGTAATTCAGCCTTAGCTTTAAAACCAAATTCTTGAGGGCACCATATCTCCCGCAGGTCAAAGCCTCGTCCAACGCTGACCAACCGCGAGTTGACCAGAACGATTCCCCACCCCCGTCACCATCCATTCCACACTGGAGATTGATTTTGATGTTTTCTATATTATTTGCTGATTCTCTGATGGTGAATAATTTGCACACGGACATGGGGAACTCGGTACCACTTTCTGCATAGATCGTCACATCAACGAAGCGTAATGTGTGGATAAGGCTGAGGTCGACGGGGTTTCCAATGAGATCAAGATCTAAGCAGCGATGAGAGTCAGCAAAGGAACATCAAGGAGAGCAGTGCCACGATACTTACAGTTGCTGTCTACGAAACTAGAGACAGTAAGGCTTTCGAGAGACTCGGAGGCTTGTAGCATGATCCCCCACGCCGTCAAAATATCTTCATGGCTTCGGAATGCGACTGTCAAATTCTTCAAGCGACAGAACACTTTGGATGTCAACGCGTTGCACGGTAGTAGCAGCTCTTTGACCGCAGGCGCTCCGTTGCAAAACTCTGCCGACTCAAGCATGAATGGAAAGGGATCCTGGATGGAGGGCGGCAGCGGCGTGTTGCGATTGTGTACGTGGATAATAGGAATGACCAGGCAAAGGGTTTTCAAGCCGTTACAGCTAGTTAGCAGCTTCAATGGAGACACGTCGATGTTTCTCAACTTGATTCTTGATAACGATGGTGACTTTGAGAGTTCCTTGAATATCGCCACAAGATATCCGCCAAGTTGCGAGAACCTGATAGTATCATGACGATTATTGAAGCAGAGCATGTTGAGGTTTACGAGTCGCTGAAGGACATCGGGCAGCATATGCATTTTGAAGTATCCGAATTCAGAGATTGGAGGCTCCCTCTGAATCCATGTCTCCAGTGAGAATGTGCGAATGCGTGGACCAATACTGGGATTGTCGGTGAGCAACTGGAGCAGATCCTTCAGTCGTCCGAACATTCTCAGCAGGCCGTCCGATCTATTCCTTTGTACGATATTGATTGTCGAGAACAGGTGGTATGCAACTCTGTTGTGAACGCCTTTCGATACGAGAGCACAGGCGCGTAGAGCGGCTTTGCTGCTGTGGTCATGCTGCAAGGCTAGTTCATCGACGAAGAGTTCGACGATCTCTGGGGGGATATGGATGTCAGTAGACGCAGGCTGCATGGGTCGGAAGGAGAAAACGAGCCCAGTTAAGTACAGAATCTGTGCCTGCGATATGTGGCTGGGTTGGATGTTATTTGGCCGGTGTTACTAACGTGAGATAATATCTGGATCGATCCATTTTATTAACTGTTCTTGCCGCCAAGAAGCCGGCTTCCAGCTGCACAGAGTCAATGTTGACGGATTCCGTTGATTGATATGCCTTCACGGTAGAGTATACCTAGCAGCTCAAGCATCCAACTATTATATAGCGGTCACCTGAACCCCTATTCTGAATTTCGTAGAAGCTCTGACCATCGGAAGTACTAAGTATTCTTCGAGCATACGAAATAATCGTTGCCTTCTCTTCCTTGATGATGAGAGGGTCCGGCATTGGCCAGGTGTATTTCAGACTGAGCAATAAGACCACTTTCTTGAGGGCAACATATCTCCCGCAGGTCAAAGCCTCGTCCAACGTCTAACGCTGACCAACCGCGAGCTGACCAGAACGATTCCCCATCCCCAGCACTATCCATTCCACACTGGAGATTGATTTTGATATTTTCTATATTATTTGCTAATCCTCTGATGGTGAATAATTTGCACACGGACATGGGGAACTTGGTACCCCTTCCTGTATAGATCGTCACATCAACGAAGTGCAATGCGTGGAGAAAGCCCAGGTCGACGGGGTTTCCATTGAGATCAAGATCTAAGCAGCGATGAGAGTCAGCGAAGGAACATCAAGGAGAGCAGTGTTACATCGGGAATTCTTACAGTTGCTGTCTATAATACTAGAAACAGTAAGCCTTTCGAGAGACTCGGAGGCTTCCCCACGTCGTCAAAATATTTTCACGGCTTCGGAATGCGACTGTCAAATTCTTCAAGCGACAGAATACTTGGGATGTCAGCAGTTCTTCGACCGCGGGCGCTCTGTCGTAAAACTCTACCGACTCAAGCATGAATGGAAAGGGATCCCGCGTGGAGGGCGGCTGCGGCGTGTTGCGATTGTCAAGGCGGCTCATATGGTTGACCAGGCAAAGATGTTTCAAGCCATTAAGCTTGAAAACGATGGTAACTTCAGGAGTTCCTTGAATACCGGCACGAGAGGTTCGCCAAGTTGCGAGAACCTGATAGTTCCGCGACGATCCCTGAAGCAGAGCTTCTCCAGGTTCACGAGTCGCCGAAGGACACCGGGAAGCATATGCATTTCGAACTTTACGAAATCAAAGTGGAACTTCCAGCTTGGAGCCCTGGTCCTCCCTGGTCTCTAGTGAGAATGTGCGACTGCGTGGTCCGATAGCGGGATTGGTCGGTGAGCAACTGGAGCAGATCTTCCAGTTGTCCGAACATTCTCAGCAGGCCGTCCGATCCATTCCTTTGTACGATATTGATTGTCGAGAACAGGTGGTATGCAACTCTGTCGTGAACGCCTTCCGAAACGAGAGCACAGGCGCATAGCGCGGCTCTGCTCCTTCGAGTATGCTGTGAGCCAGCTCATCGATGACGAGTTCGGCGATCTCTCGAGGGATATGAATGTTAGGCGGGGTTCACTCTCAGACTCAGCTCAGACCTATCCGCCATAGAAAGAAGAAAAAAGCAATGGCGGTATCACCCCCGCAGCTGCCCCCTCTCCGCTCGATAGGCTTGTATCCGTCGTACGTGAGCGCGCAGATGGAAGACGCAGGCTGCATGTGGTGAGCAAGGAAGAGGAGAAAACATACAGATTCCGTGCCTTGACAAAGATGGCTCGAAAGATATTGGGTAACCATTGCCATTGTTCTATGCTTGCAGTGATGGGGCTGCGAGAACACATCTTGGCACCACACGACGACTGTGGCATCCCAAAAATCAATACCGGCTTCTCACAAATTACTGCAAGAACGCAGCACGAGATCATGATTCATTAATTTTGAGCAGGTACAACGGCAAAGACAACAATCAGCAGTAATAGTAAGTATTGAAGCCTCACAAAATCAAGGGAAAAGGCCAGGAGCAGCACCTGCATTTGCGCCAAAGCAAAAACGAGATATTGTGCACCAACAATTGGAAAATAGAACCCGCAAACAACATGGACAGTAGCAGGGCCAGCTGGATGCACAAGCCTCGAAAGGCATGGTAAGGAAAAGGGGCTGCACCGTTGTCATTACTTACTTCAAAACAACCATTCTGGGAGCGAGAACGGAGAACGATTCTTTAATTTTGAGCAATACAACAACAACAAAGACAACAATCAGCAGCAGCAGCAAGAGTAGGTAAATATCGAAGCATCACACAAACGAAACAGTAAAGAAAGAAAAATCATTCATTGAAATCAAAAAATCAAAAATCAAAAAAGAAATCAAAAAGAAATCAAAAAGAAAAGGTCACAGAAAAGATGCAGATGCCTGCTAACGCGAAAGGAGAAGGGGCAATGAGATGCGATGTCATGCGTCAATATATAGGCCCCGTACAGACGCGGCGGAGAGGCGTTGGGCAAGGAAAAGGGGATTGTAGCTCGTAATCTAGACTTCTCTTCTGACTATACGCAATTCATCAATTCGAGAACGCACAAACAAAGGAGTCCGTGCGGCGCGGTATCAAGAATACATCCGGGGGATGAGTCGGGGCGGGGCAGATGGGGTCGAGTGTGGATGTGGATGCGCGAGATGCGGTTGCGCGATGGTGTTGGTGTCGGTGTCGATGGCGATGGATGTGAGTGAGATGTTGATTTTTGAGGTGACCGGGCTCGTGGCGGTGTATGAGGTCGGGAGATTGTAGGCGGGGGTAATGGGTGGTGTACGTTGAGTGTGGTCAAGAATCAGGAGACGTAGATGGTAGATGACAGATGGCGAGGGCGGTGGGGTATCGTGTATCGTACAAACAAAACCGAATCGAATCAAACGCTCAGACGGTGTTATAACTCCCTACAACGCACAAAACCAAGTCAACAACTCGCTACGAAAAGAAGGAGAGGAAAAGGGGAAGAAGAAGAAGAAGAAGAAGAAAAGACGTACATATCCGCGCTTGCCAGTCCCCGCTCCCAGTGGCCAAGATATTGCCTGCCGGACTCAGGTCGATCGAGATGACTATAAATTCAACGCAATTCGATCAGCCACCATCCAACAATTTCGAGGAAGTAGAGAAACGAGAGAAACGAGAAAAACGAAAGAAAGGTGAGGAATGAAAAAGGAGAGCAACGAGAGAAAGAGACCAAGAGACCAAGATAAGGTTGAAACGACAGAAACAAGAGAAAACGAGAAACGAGAGCAAGGAGAAAGGAAAAGAAGAGAGACGTACCCGAATTCTTATGCCCCTGCAACATACACTGCACGATCGCAGTCCTCGAATCCCAAAACTGCACGCCCCGATCTTTCGACCCCGACACGACCCACGCGCCGTCATGCGATACCGCCACTGACAACACATAGTCCTATCCACAACATCAGCTTTCGTCCCAAGTCCAAAAGAGAAGAAAAGAAAGAAGAGAAGAGAAAGTAGAAGAAAGAGAAGAAAACGCACCTTGTGTCCCGTAAAATTCATCGTACACTGACTCGACTTATCCTCCTTCCTCGCCCCCCCAGGCCCATTAACGATCCCCCCCACCCCCCCACCCCCCTCCTTCCTCCCCTTCACCCCCCCTCCCCCACCTGCCGAACCTCCCCCACCCCCAAGCCCACTAACATCCCAATACTTCAACGTCTTATCCAAACTCCCACTAACCAACCCCCTCCCATCCGGCGTAAACGCCACACTATACACACTATCCCGATGCCCCCTCAACCTCTCCACCAACACGCCCGTCCCCACCTCCCATATCCGCACCACCGTGTCCAGACTGCCGGCGGCGACGAAGAGCCCGTTGGGGGAGATGGCGACGGAGGTGACCCCGGCGTCGGCGTTGAGGGAGTCGCCGTCGTTGATGGTGAGGACCTTGGAGAGGCCGGTGACCATGTCCCAGATGCGCGCGGTTTTGTCGCCGGAGCCGGAGACGATGAGGTGCCCGGAGAGGGAGAAGTCGAGGGAGTAGATTTCTTGTTGGTGGCCGTCGAAGATGTTGCGGATGGTTTTTTTGGCGATGTCCCAGATCTAGAGGGGGGTGTTAGTTTCGCTGTGTCTCTGTCTGTTCTCTGTCTCTTTCTCTTCTCTCTGCTCTCTGAAGTTCTCTTCTCTCTTCTCTCCAGAGCTTTCTTCTCTCTCCTCTCTCTAGAGTCTCTCTAGACTCTCTCTGGAGTTCTCTTCTCTCTCTCTTCTCTCTCCTCTCTTCTCTCTAGAGTCTCTCTAGAGTCTCTCCTTTCGAGTTCGAGTTCGAGTACGAGTTCGAGAGTACGCGAGAGGGAGAGAGAGTCCTAGTCCTAGTTCAAGAAAACAAAACCAAAGAAAAACGTACCCGAATCTGCTTATCCTCCGCCCCAGTAGCCAAATACTTCCCATCCGGACTAAAACACACACTCCTGATATACAAATCCCCCGCCTTCCCCGCGCTCTCGTCTGCCAGCACGCTACCACGCCATCGTCAGCATTCATTTCTCTTTGTCTCCCTCATTCTCTCTCTCCTCTCCCCTCTCTCGTTGTCTCTTCTCTCGAACGACAACACGTTCGCAACACGGGGAAGGAGGGAAGAAGGAGGAGGAGGAGGAAAATAGGGAGGAACGTACCAAGTCTTCAACCCCGTCTTCGTATCGTAGATCTGCGCCGTGCGATTACACCCCGTCGCTAGATACTTGCCGTCTGCCGAGAAGCGGACGCAGCATACCACGCTATAATAAATCCAACTCATCAGCATTTGTCTTTGTCTCCACCCCGCCCTCTCCACCCCACTTTCCGTCTCAACAGAGCCCAAGCGCGAGCCCGAGGAAAGGAGGAGGTTGGGGTTTGGGGGGTTGGGCGGGTTGGGGGCTTGGGGCTTTGGGGGCCCGGAGCACAGAGCAGAAGACAGAGAACAAAACGCACCTCTCATGCATCAACGTATGCACCAAACTCACATCCAACACCCTCTTCACCTTGGGATTAAAAATCGCGAACCAGTCGCTGCCCTCTTTCTTGAACTCGGGCGCGATCGTGTGGATGTCCAGTTCGTCTGGGAAGCTGCCTTGGCCCCCTCCTTGCTGTGCTCCTTGTGCTCCTTGTGCCCCCGAAGCACCTGCTGCACCCCCCATGCTTCCAGCACCGGCACCACCCGCGGCGCCGCCTGGGCCGAGACCGAGAGAGGAACCCCCGGAGATGGGTATCAACCCCAACCCCCCATCCATACCCCTCTCCATCCCCCCGCCCCCGCCCCCTCTCTCGCTCGGATGCCCAGCCCCCCCAGCACCCCCTGGGTACCCCGCGTGCATCCCGCTCGGGCCCTGGGTCGAAGGCGGCGGTGGGAGGCCGGGGCCTATGGAGGAGGAGGAGTTTGGCGGTTGTTGGGAGGGTTGGGAGAGGGAGGGTTGGGAGGGATTTTGGGAGAGGGAGGGTGGTTGCGTTTGGGGGGTGGGGGGAGTTTGGGGGTTGGCCCGGAGAGGGAGGGGGAGAAGTGGTCTGTTGGTAGTATGCTTTTGTTAGTTTGGGTTGGTTGGAGGGGAGGTGGGATGTGGGAAGAGGGGAAGAGATGGGTGGCGAAAGGGAAGTAGGGAAGAAAGAGGGGAAGACAGGAAGAAAGGAAAGAAAGGCAAGAAAAGCTACCCACCAGGCCTATCCGTCTTCATCCTCTCCGCCTTCAACCGCTTCGGATCCCTCGAATCCGTAATCCTCTCCCTCTCCCTCTCCCTCTCTCTCTCCCTTCCCTCCCTCTCCCCTCTCTCCCTCCCCTCCCTCTCCCTTTCCCTCTCCCTCTCCCGCTCCCTATCTCTATCTCGCTCCCTCGGATCTCTCTCCCTATCCCTATCCCCCATCCGCTCTCTTTCTCGCTCTCTCTCCCGCTCTCGTTCGCGTTCACGTTGATCACGTTCCCGCTCCCTATCCCGCTCCCTCTCCCTCTCCCGCACATAATACGGATCATTATACCCCGCCCCCCCTCCCGGTCCCCCTCCCCCTGGCCCTCCCCTGGCCCTCCTCCCCCCACCCCCGGCCCCCCTCCTCCCCCAGCCCCCATCGGCTGCCCCGGCCCCGCAACCCCGCCCGACCCAGACCCGAGGGAGGCGATGCCGGTGGGGACGTTGGAGCGCCCCTCTGCGAGCCGCGCGCGGGCGATCTCTTCTTCGTAGTGTTGGCGGATTTTGCCGTGTTGCGATTCGAGGTCGTAGAGGGATTGGCGGATTATGTTGAGTTCGTTTACTTGGCTTACGACTATCACTTCGTATCAGCACCCTCATCACAACAAGCATCAAGCAGAGAGGAGGAGTCCGTCGACACCGGGATTCCCCCGATGCAGCATCGACGAAGAGGGCGAGGGAAGGAAAGAGGGAAAAAAACGTACTTTTCTGCTCATACTCATCCCTCTGACTCCTCATCAAATTCAACTCCCCCGTCAACAAATCAAACTCCTGCCTCACAACATCGAGCGACTCGTTCAACCGCGCCTGCGGGTTGGCGCCTTGTCCTTGTCCTTGGCCTTGGGCGGGCGGGCCGGTTGGTTGGAGGGTTCGGTGCTGTGGGTGATGATGAGACATCGTTGAGCTGATCGTTAAGCACAGGAAGAGAAGGAGGAGAGGAGAGGGAGGAGGAGAGGGAGGAGGGGGAAGGAGGGGAAGGGAGAGAGAGGACGGAATACACGTGTGCGGCGGAGGTTGGCACGTATGACATGGATACGTCAGGAATACCCAAATACGCATCCAACCGCCCTTCCTTCCCTTCCTCTTTTCCTTCTCTCTCTTCCTCTCTCTCTTCCTCTCGAGCGAAGAATCGAAAAAAGGAAGCGCAGCAATTTTTCATCTCCTCCTACCCACCCCAATCCGACGCCGCAGAAAAACTCACGTTGTATATAGTACTCGACATCCCTCTTTCCCTTCTCTTCCCTATATACCTCTCTGTCTGGTTCTCTGTCTGCTCAGTGTAGTTGAAGTGTAGCTGAAGTGTAGTTGAAGTCAAGGACGGCGAAAGAACGGCGGGAAAAACGGGATGGGATGACAGACGTTGTGATCTGTGTGTGGGTGCTTTTATAGGGCAGGGCGAAGGCAAGAAAGATTGGATTGGATTGGATTGGTTAAGTAAGTAACACCGGCTTTCCTTCCCTGTCCAGAGTTCCCAGGACTCCAGGAGTGCACTTGCCGCCGGTATCTCCTTTTTCGGTTCGCCCCTTCCTCAGCCCTTCTTTTTCTTCTTCTCTTTCTTTTTCGTGTCGCTCTCCCCACACACACCTGCGCTTCACACCAACACACCACACACCCACCGCACTCGAAATCCAACACACAGAGAGAACTGGCACGCACCCCCCGAGTCTCGTCTCATCAACCCAGATCTCGATCCACATCTTTACCTTACCAGATTACCAAGTCCGATCCCCTTACGTAATGCAGTGCTTTCATCTTCTTTCCCTCATCTTCCCTCTTCCGTCTTCCTGCATCTGATGTGGCTCCTAACCCTAGTTCCATTTTGGGCGCCGGCCCCTGCGTCCCATTTTGGAAGCAATCAACAAAGAATGATAATGACAATTGTCTCCGCTCCTCGGTGGTTGTCATCTGTCCGGTGGGTGGTGTCAAGAGTCAAGAGTCAGGGAGGGCTTCTTTTTGGTGTCATCAAAGTCACGCAGCGGCGTTGTGTTGTGTCAGCGCAGTCAGCGCACGCGTGATGTCAGTCGTCAGTCAGAGTCAGAGTCAGAGGAAAGACGTGGTGTCAGGTACGTGGTTTGTCAGAGCGCAAGAGAGGAGTCCATGGCGTCCGCGTCGAGTACAGCACAGCAGCTGCGGTGGGAGTTGGGTGGGTCGATTTCGTCACCTCCCAATCAGGAGTTCTCCTGCGTGGCCAACGCATACAAAACACCTCGCTCGACGTACAGCGTACTCAATGCACCACTTACTCAATGCGTCAACTAAGGGATCAATGAATGAATCGATGAAAGCAAAAACTCTCTTTCCCAACTCTTTCCACCCTCATCCTCCGACTCCGCCACCTTCGGTCCGCCACTCTCATTAACCTCGTTAACCTTGCGTTAACCTCTTGCATTTAGTCTCTACCTCCACCTATCCTTCAAACTCTCTCAAACTCACTAAATCCGTCTGTAAGCATGAGGACTACCGCCCCCGTTACAGTTACGCGCAACCCACGCAACCCTATCCTTAAGAGTGCTAATCAGAGTTTAACCTCACATGGCATTGTCAACGAATGCATTTGAGCGGCGCTTACAATGCAATTGAAGGTTGAAGTTGAAGTTGACGTGTTGACACATCTTGGACACATCAATACTCTAGACGAGGGCGGCTTTGTTCTTTCTTTTCTGTCTTTTCTTTCTTTCTTTCTTATTCTTTTTGAAGCGTACTGTATTGTACAGTATACTGCTTATGTCACCTCTTCAATGCAATGGAATGTAATGTACATCCATCAACTTTAGTCGTGATCAATTCCGATCGAAGGGGTATAGCGCCTACCTTGGCTCTACTTGTATTGAGTCATTAAGAACGGTGAGGTACGCGACTTGATTAAACGCGACTAAACGATAAACGATCGTGACGTCGAAAGTCTAGAATGTACTTAAGTAGAGTTCTTAGAGTGCGCCACGCCTTGTCCTTGTCTGGGTATTAAGACTCACGATCATAAGTACGGTATCAGCCTCTGATGATTCGCGGATAGTACCGCGTTCTTACAGTCGAACCGGCATAATCCATACCTGTATCTAATACAATGCACGACCCCACAAGCCATAGGTTGAGGTTGAGACCGGCAGCAACTGAAATGTACACCAACATTCACCTCTCAGGACCCAGGGCTGTCGTCGATAGGTATGCGTTAACGCAGGTTCGACTGGAACACGATCATGGCAGTCTTTCTGATGATTCAGACAGTACATCGCCCCGGCATTATCCTGCAGTACTGTATCCTGCACTATCCCTGCAAGTCCCAAATCAACAATCAACAGTCCTGCAGTCCTGCAGTCCCTCAATCTCGACCACACAGACCAGGGGACATGCGATCGAGATCAGTGAGCTGTAAATAACCCATCCCCATCATGTTATTCCCAAGATAGCCCACTATCTATCCAACGCTGTGCTGCGCTATGTTATCCCCTCACGATCAGCTCACGATGCTTGAAGACGATCTGCATCAGATCCGTAGAACAGCGTCAAAACTGCGCAAGAACGTCTATTTGGGTACAAATGGGACTATGTCGGACGTGATGATAATGATGATAATGTCAATGATAATGTCAATCTTGCGTTCCACTGGATTGAACCGAATCGGAGGAATTGAATCGATATAGGACGAGATGGGATGCGATAGGATGCGATGAGATGGGTTCTCGAGCTCCGATCTCCGGTTTGTGTGCATATTGACTATTATACCTCATTCTTCGGATCTTCACGAACATGCCTCAAGCTGCCTTAAGTTAGGAAGAGGCAGGTGCAGGTGCTTAATATCCTTCGTTCAACCTTCGTTCGTGGGGTTGGTATTTCGCGGAGTTACAATTGTTGTATGCCCTTCGAGAGTCGAGGTCGATGTACGCCTCGACAGAAGGACATAGTCCACAGACCACCTCACAGGAGACCGCGGGGTACATCGACGATCATCTACCCTCATCTACTTTTCCTGCACAGGGCATATCAGCTCCCCGACATCCCCACTTCCCCAATTTGCCAATGTGAACTCGCTTCCGATACAGTACCACCTTTACATGCCTCGCGCCCGAACCCAGGAGCAGTAACGTTGGTTGATTGGTATTTCGCGGAATTCCAGAATATCGTATGCCTGCCAGCCTCGAGATCGAAGCCTTTGAGAAAGGCCACAGACCACCCTAAACCACCCAGCAGGGTGCATCGACGATCACGAGAAAATCCCTGCAGTTCCCTGCAGGTCAATTCCCCAACTTCCCTGTCCGCCGATAGATATTCGTATTCGCTTCCACCTTAACCTCCTATCTCCAACCCTACACTAGCTTACTAAATTGCACACACCATCGTCGAACGCTTCCTCCCCGTTTCTTTTTCTCCTGCCTGTCCCGTCTCCTCCTGATTCAACAGATTTAGTACATCACAGTGCAGTACATCACAGTACAGTGATTCACAGTACAATGCATGACAGTACAATGCATCGACCCAAGTAAGTACTCACCCAGATATCACCCCGGAGTTCGCACCCACCAGCACCCACCACCCGGCCCGCGACTATATCATCCGTGCTTACACATAAACGAAACGGGCCCTGACGTGCCGCGCCCTTGGCAATGTCCTTGTCTCGCTTGTCTCGCTAATCAGACAACCACTCAAGCCTACTCAAGCACATCGTCCCTGCTTGAGAGTTGTCGAGACGGCAACGGCGACGGTGCGCACTGCACGCGTGACCTCGGGGAGCCTCTGGGCAGCCCGGGCCTTGGTATTGATTTGATTGTGGGGAATTGGATTGAAAAGTTTGAAATCGCTGGTTGGTTTCTTGGCGCCTAACGGGGGCCAGGGAGACCTAAGGAGACGCGCTGCGCGTTCTGATTGAATTTGTCTTGCAATGGTGTTTAACTCGTTCCGATTCAGAGGGGTCGAGGAAGGGTCGAGGAGACAAGGAGTAGCGAATAACTCCGCGGCTTCGAATATTATGTGATGTGATGGGCCACACTCGACCCGAGAAAAAATAAGCTTTTTCTTGTCTTATTCTCATCCAGGCATCATCCCATCACCCCACCACACCCACATCACATGTAACATTCTCACCTTGCTCTCACCCTCACCCAGCCCTAGCAGGCGTTACCAAGATCAGGCGTACCCCCTTCGCAACCTTCCCGCGATTCTCAGCCGACACCCCCGGCATGATCAAAGAATGGTACCTGCGAATAAAGAAAGAAAGAGGCATTATTATAAATATCCGCGATGGGATTTGTCAACTCGTCAACTCTAAAAGTATGCGAGTATGAACTCGAGAACGTCGGGTCATGTTGGTAGAGGGGTTCTTCCCGCATTGGTTGGCTGTTGAAATGGCGGGTATAGAATCAGGATCTGCTTGCGCTATTAACTCATTTCAGTCTCTCCGTACGAAAAGCGCATGCCCTTCGAAAACACAACCTAACGAACACGTTCAAACCATGGCACCTTCAATGCCTACGAGCGATCAGCGTCTGTGGCGTATCACCACCCCTACATACCTACAAGCTCTCCTCGGACAACGTACCGGATACCAAGGTACCCACCCACCCAGAGCCCACAGCGCGGGTAATGCGCCCGCCCTCACGCTAATCCGAGTCTGAGTCCTGAGTTTCGCCGCGATGACAACATGAAAGTACGCTATTTATGCCATCACTCTCTATCAGTGTATCAGTGCCCTTGCTTAATCCGTGGGGGAGTCGGAAGATCACGGCAATACTCACCGAACCGAATTAGACACGGAATTCGAAGGGTCGAGTATGTTTGGAGAACATAGGTGAAGCGAGGATCCGGTGGGCTGTCTTTTCTTAAAGTAACTGGAGTAACTTGGGAGTGAGTCACACACGATATCGAAGAACCTGATGCTCTATTCCACACCGCATGATGCTCTGATAAAATAACATAAGCACGAGAAGCGAAGTCAAAGTCTTGCTTGTCACCATAAGGGACCGTGCTATGTATATGTGAGTACATGTCCAAACTTAATTTCGTGCTTAATTGAATCACACACTTGTCTGCTTTGTGTCTCCTGTCTCCTGTCTCCATCGAGTCGGTGGGAGAGGTCACCGGTGGGCCGGCGGGGTCCTGGAATAAACGTACCAATGTCATCACCTACAGCCACAGGTACGTTGATGGGTTATTTAAGTGGCATTGGTAGCAGGGCATTGTACTGTGTTGTTCGAGCTCCTTTTGGAATATAATGGGACAGGAACGTCAAAGAGTGTGGGTCTAGAATAGAACGTTGAGCGGTGAGTGGAATGATTAAATTGTTGGTGTGGAATTGATGCAGCAGGGCATGGGGATTCTTTATGAGGCTTATTTAGTGCTGGAAGACGGTGTCAAGCTTGAAAGCTCTGTGTTGTTAATGAAAATTTTATTGAAGATAGTTTACAAGAATACTTACAACAGAAGCTACACATCACCTTCACTTTCTATAAAGGCCAGCGGAGCCCCATTCAGTCGTGCCAGTCGGATGCGTGAGATTGATACCACAACCCAGGGCGCCCGAGCTTTCTCAAAGCAGCGGGTGTTTGGGACAACGTAATTATGGGGTAAGTGAGTTGACGAGTGCTGCGCCACACAATGTCCGTTTCGTCCTCACACAGATTCGGCTTAAGTCAAGCACCCTATCACTACAGTCAATAGCTGCAAGTGCATCAAGGGCCAACGTAATTCACAACTGCCCATTATCTTTTGCGAACAACTCCCAAGTCATCTGCTGACCAGCTGTACCGGCTTAGGAAATATGTCCCTGGTCAACCCTCTTGCACGCGCTTCTCTCCCTCGTGCGCTGCTTCAAGACATGGGACTGACCCAGTATGACTACCCCGATAGACGAAGCTTTCGCCCTCCACGCATGATGAGTCGGCAGAGTTTCACAACAGAGCGCCAGCGGTAGAAAAACTGCTGGGAACATGCAACGCGTCGACATCCCAAGTATTCTGTCGCGTAAGGAATTCCACAGTTGCATTCCGAAGCCATGAAGATATTTTGACGGCGTAGGGATCACGCTACAAGCCCTCTGAACCCCGTGGAAGGCTTACTGTTTCTAGTCTTGTAGATATTAACTGTAAGTATCTCCAACAAAACCTTGCTGGACCTTGGCTGACTCTTTTCGCTGCTTAGATCTCGATTCAAGTGGAAACCCCTTCAATCTCAGGGTTCTCCACGGGTTACGCTCCGTTAATGTGATGATTTGTAAAAGGAACGGCAAACCGTTACCAATGTCCTTGTGCAATGTTTAAAGGGGTCAAAAAACGACATATAAATGATGCAATTTAATCTCGGGTACGGCGGGCCTATGCTGGGGATGATAAATCCTTCTTCAGGACAGCAAGCGGTTGGTCAGGGTTGGACGTGACTTTGATCAGCGTGAAATATGTTGCCCTCAAGAATCTAGTCTTGATGCTCAGTTTGAGATACCGGAGGCCGATAGTCCTAGCATTGATGAACAGAAGGCATGGGTTCTTTCGTATGCTCAAAGAATACTTCTGATGGTTAGAGCTTCTACCAATCTCACAATCGTTAGGTGGCCGGCTTCAAACCTGGGCTGAAGTTATGAAGTTCACCGCTAGGCGATAGCTGGATGTACAAGCTCCAATGTATGCACTGTGCCAAGAAGCAACCATGGAGGCATATAGCCTGGAGCCTTCAGAACTTGGATGAGCGCCTGCGCCAGTCCAAAGAGAGAGCCGCGCCGTGAGCGGCTTAGAGGCCCGGCGAAGCCGTTTACAGGTCAAATGATCTTCGCGTACTATATTGCTCCTGACCGATTCTAACGAGTGACCATATTCTTATAAATCCAATTCTCGATGATGATCCTTCTTCTTCCTGCGTCTACCGCCCTACCTACTCACTCCACTCAACAAGGGTTGCAGAATGGTCAAGATCACTGGCTACGAGACCCATGGTTAGTGAAATTTGCTTGATCCATGGAAGCGAGTGCTCACAATCAACTTTAGATGTTCGATTTCCAACGTCTTTGACTGGCGATGGAACAGATGCTATGTATGTTCTTCTCGCTCCGGTGTACTCCCAGTCCTCATTCGCTTTCTTCTAGGAACACCGACTGTGACTATTCTTCAGCGTATGTTGTTCTGTTGACGGATTCAGAACTTGTCGGATATGGCATGACGTTCACCATCGGACGCGGAAATGATATAGTAGGTCTGCAATCTACAACAGAATCACATATGTCTAACGTCCTTGTAGGTCTGTTCGGCCATAAAGGAAGTGGCTAATCGCCTGGTCGGGAAGGATACTGAAGCACTGTTTGGCAATATGGGGAAGACTTGGGAATACATGACGGCAGATCCTCAATTACGCTGGTAATACCACTTCCTGAATTTACATTCTCGCGACCGACCGTTTCACTTCCAGGATTGGCCCAGAGAAAGGTGTCATTCACATAGCTACAGGTGCCGTGAATAACGCCTTGTGGGATATGTATGCTCGTTCCCGAAAGAAGCCATTGTGGAAATTGGTGGTGGACTTCACACCTGTAAAGTTTTCCGTTACAAAAGTCGCGTTCTCATTACTTACGGTTGAACAGGAAGAGCTTGTCAATTCCGCAGCGTTTAGATATATCTCTGATGCTATCACAAAGGAAGAAGCCTTGGCTATGCTGAAGGAGAAAGAGGCCGGAAAGAAGGAACGCGAAGCGAAAGTCCTAGAACTTGGGTGAGACCTCAGCCTCATCATCTCTCATAGCCAGAATTGATCCTCCTTCTTGAACAGATACCCTGCGTACGTTACATCTGCAGGCTGGCTAGGTGCCTTCAACTCCAAATTCCAGATTACAACGTTCTAACTTCATCAATGATTGCAGGTTACAGCGACGAAAAAGTCGCTCGCCTTACGAAAGAAGCCGTTTCAGCAGGTTTCAACCACTTCAAAATGAAAGTTGGCGCCGACCAAGCTGACGATGTTCGTCGGGGAAATCTCATCCGGTCTATCATCGACGATCCGCAATTCTTGCCTCCGGGATCGAAGCCGCGCGATCTCGATAGTGAGGAACTGCGGGGAAAGAACGCGGGTCCGACTGGGGCCGTTCTGATGATCGACGCGAACCAAGTGTGGGATGTCCAGCAGGCGATCGACTACGTGAAAGGATTAGAGGAGATCAAACCCTGGTAAGCTCCAGCAGGTGTTCTTATGGCCAAAACTCTGAATGAAGTTAGGTTCATCGAGGAACCCACCGCCCCTGATGATATTCTAGGTCATGCGGCCATCCGAAAAGCGCTGAAACCACACGGAATAGGTGTTGCTACTGGAGAACACGCTCATAATCGGATGGTTTTCAAGCAACTCCTGCAGGCCGAGGCAATCGATGTTGTGCAGATCGACTCGTGCAGACTCGCTGGAGTTAGCGAAGTGATTAGCGTTTTGCTAATGGCAGCCAAGTAATCTATTTTGACATATGAAATGGAGCCGCCAGCTAATGGAGATGATCAGGTTTGGCGTCCCAGTATGCCCGCATGCAGGCGGTGTTGGGTTATGCGAATACGTTATCCACCTCAGGTAGGTACTCAAGCGATTTTCCTGACTTCATCTGTTCAAAACGACTCTCACAGTCTGATCGACTACATTGCTGTCTCCGGAACTATGGAAAGGAACGTTTTGGAATTCGTTGACCACCTTCATGAGCATTTCGTCACACCTTGCTCGATTAACGCTCGCGGAAGGTACAATGTACCGACGAATCCTAACGAAGGATACAGGTTCGTGATCTCTCTATGCGACAAAAAGATAAATTTGATGAAGTCATTGTTTGTTGTCTTTGTTTTAATCGACGCTTCCATCGCGCCAATATAGCATTGAGATGCACAAGTCGAGCATCGCGGAATATGAATGGCCTAATGGAACATATTGGCAAAGTTCAAAGAACAAGAAGGCTTGATAGGCGCTTGGGATTTTTGTGTGCCAACACGTCAATCAGATCGACACGCTCTTTCAATTGATGTCAGGGCAATGCACTCCCGCGAAGCACACAGTGGGCGCCAGCTCTTTTTGAGCGTGGTGAGGGGCTATTGTTCGTATGCATAATTGTTGTATTTTCTATTTTTAGATATCTGTTTCATTTCGTTGTCAGCGAGTTTTCATCGCCGATAGAGAGAGAGAGAGAGGGAGGGAGAAGACCATTGAATTTGCGAAGTTATGGACAACTCCGTTGATATCTATGCTGAAATCATGTTTTTAGCTGTAAATGTTCGATCATTGAGATATGATGGAGGCGCGAATGGCGGTCCAGTCACAGCTATCGAACGGCTGCGATATTGGTTGAGTATTGGCCTTCGTCCTTCGAATGATCCTCAGACGACCAAAGTTAAACCACAGTAATCATTGAAGGTGCTGCGAAGTTGTTTGTCCAACAATTAGTTTACGGTTACGGTTGTCAAGGGTCGAGGTGCCGAATTGTTGATTGCATCCGGTGCATCACCTGAACAGGCCCAGCCAAGGAAGTTCGAAACAACAAGGCGACAACTTGGACAAACTTGGCGCTCAATTCGAATGCGAAGACCATACGTTTGTCCTCGCAGAATAATACCATGATGATATTGTGGGGGAACGAGGAAGAGAGAGAAAGAAAACTAGTGTTGGGGTCCCGGCGGAACCACTGGGGTTCGTACTACATACACGTAAGTCATGTAACGATGTATGCTACGGGTACAATACCAGTATACCGATGTGATCACCCGCGACCCTCCAGCGCTTGGGTTTACAGTCATTGCCGCTGGTAAATCTGCACAATCAACCTGTTTGGCTTTTGTTCCCAAGTCCGACCATCGAGGAGGAGTTGGTAATCCAAGCTGTTCATGTCTAGCGGTGACTTCAAGTCCTTGTGGGTCCATCCCTTCAATCTCATCCCCACTCACAAAAGGGTTTTGCTTATGAAATCACGAGTGCCTTGCCAGGGCCGCGTCTTTTCTCTGTGGGTTGGCCATTGTTCTCGATTCTATTGTTTTTCACTGATGTCACCGCTAACCAGTAGGGTTGTCTGTACCCACGTTTCCTGGTGAAGCACAAAGCAGGCCTTGTCTCTCGTGTATGTGACCGACGGCTTTTGTTGTCTTGGTCGTCGCGAAGCATAGGACGTACGACGCAGCTTCAAGCTTTGTCATGACTATAAGAAACGGTATGGAACTTTGTTGCATTCACAGTACCTCTCTCTCACGACTCGCTCACGACTAACGACGCGCTTCGCAATTCTAGTTTATTTGATCTTGTCTGGCTCATATCTTTGTCATGCCAACTTACACCAGGCCTGCCTCTATCCCTCAGTTGTCGTTTGCTCCCGGGCCGTATGCTTCGCTGCCAAAACCTCCAGTGGGCACTGTGCTCTACGATCGAGTTTATAACGACGACCACGTTGCAGTCAAAGTCCATCTGCGAAACATCCTCAAACAGAACAAGTTAACGAAGATGCCCGTCGGCTTCCCCTTCCACTGTGCCCGCGATGCATACGGAAGGTCATGCATATCTCACGCGTCTTATGAATTTCGGGAAGAGTTTTGCTTCTCAGATCAACGCTCGAGGTCGCAAGCTGCTCTGTTCTCGTATACAGCCCCCACTTGTGGCCCTCATTCGCGATCAGGGTCCCAAATGACATGGCGCATTTCAGTCCCGGCACGAGAATCTTCACAGAATAGAAACACTGCCTGTACGTTTTCCCAAGAGATACAGTGCTCAGACATGAAACTCATATTCTATCAGCAGCCATGATATCGATCGCTGAGGTCGAAGTAGACCCACTGGTCATGGAGACTCCTTACGGACTGACACTAATGACGAACCCTCGCGTCATACTGGAAGCTCTCGCAATCTCGATAGAGATGGGGATCCTCATCACTGTCGCAGTTGCCTCAGCACAAACACCATTCTTGCACCCCACCAAAAGGCGCCTTGATTACATTTCTGGCGACATAATCTTCATTGCCACGCACAATGACCATAATTCTGAGGTGGTCTTCGTTTTTGAGGCATAATTTGTTGTAAGTTACTCCATTTCTCTGCATAAATCCATTCGCTGATGCGTATCTCTTCCAGAAACCTTTCGAACCCACAATGCTTTCTTGTGAGGCCTCCGTGACTCGCGAGACCTTTGCTTGTGTTTCACCATATTCCTGCTGCTTATGCCCAAGCAGTGTAAATTTTGTAATGACCCACCCCCATACTCTTATCCAGCCGGGTCTGGTTTAGACCCGGTGGGATCAAATGTCGCGACGAGCCTTTCATGTCTTCATCCATCATGCATGTTGTTTTCATTCGCTTTGTATATTTATTTCGTAAATTATTATAGATGCTGGACGCTGCACCACCCCCATAGACATCTAATATACATTACTACTCCGCGTATTTTCTTTGTATAATTTATTTTTCTTCGAGAGCCATTCCAAAGCCATTCTGGTACTCTGAAAACTCAGCAAGGAGAAACTTCTCTTGTTGTAGTTCGGTTCACTATGAATCAGTACTTCGGTGACACTTCATCAACTGGCTGCTATACTACCGTTATGTGAGGATAGGAGTTAAATACATATCGACCTCTATGTCAACTCCATGTGGAATTTGGTGTCAAAACAGCAGTGCCCCTGTATCCCCTTGTGCCGCCGGTCTGCCATCGCAATAATGTCACTCTGACAGTTTTCGGCAGCGATGGCTGTGGGATCGTGCACTTACTCCGGAACTTCACACCACACGCAATAGACCATAACACTCAATTCATTTTGTCGGTAGTTTGTTGCCATAGTTCCCTACGCGATCGATGGACATCTTTCAAACAACTCTCAGCGCCTGCGCTATCATCTACAACTACTTGGACGCAGTTGGCGAATATTCCGCTCAATCGCGCTCATTAGCTGCGCGATTCAAATGGGACACAAGAGTATTAGAACGATGCCTTGAATGGTTCACCACCAGGGAAGTGAGCGGATCTCTGTCCATGGAGGACGCTAAGCTATTAGAGGAGACAGTGGAATACCTCGAATCTTTGCTTCAACGCCTGCAGATCGTGAAGCGCAAACTGGAGTCACAAAAATGGTGGAAACTTGAAATGAACCGAGCCCTTTGGATTCTTCACCGTACAGCCCTCATCGAATTGGAGTTGGAACTCTTCGAATGGACCCAGCGGTTCGATCTTCGCCTGATTGCTTTGCCACGACCTATCATTGCCACTGTCATAGATGACTCCGCAGAATCCAACACATACGCACCCACTTACGCTACCCGGATACGGATGGAGAGGTATTTGAAGAAAGGAAAAGAAGCTAAATCACAGGATGCGCAACGCCTTTGGGTCAATGACTCTTCCACCATCGTTCCGGACGACATTGCTCCTGCAAGGGTAACCACAGCCACGTTTCTTGGTAAACGTGTCATCATTGAAAACAAACCCATTGCAACCACTCTCTCTCGCGACCCACACGCACTTCAGCGGAGTAAAGATGAGGTGTCGGATTTCGCTGGCGCTTTGAACACCCTTGACACACACATCTTCGGGCTGCTCAAGTGTGTTGCAGTCGCCCTCGAAACTGGTTATCCTCGATATATTCTAGTACACGAACTTCCTTTCCCTGTAGCAGAACAACCCCGATCCCTCATGCAGCTCATCAACGCTACAGGGACTAATGGAAAACGACTCCCCATTGCGCACTCGTTGAATCAGAGGTTCGATCTGGCGCGTAAGTTAGCCGCAGCTGTATTCTTCTTGCATTCCGTGGGTTGGGTGCACAAAGATATCCGGCCACACAATGTATTGGTGCTGGAGAAAGCAAATACGAATGGTGCGAAACTTTTCCCTAGAAATTTGGGCACTCCATTCCTCGTCAACTTCCATCTCGCTCGAAGTAGTCTTGGATGGTCTGATCCAGACGGTCGTGGAAGTCGTGGATGGGAGCTTGATATCTACAAGCATCCTGAGCGGCAGGGCGAAATTGGCAGTCGTTTCACCGTCTTGCACGACATCTACAGTCTAGGAGTGACTCTTCTAGAGCTAGGATTATGGCGGCCACTCTCCCGTTATGCGGATAAGTTGAAGGACAAAAGCGGGGAAGACCGGCGGACAGCCCTTATAGAGCTTGCCGAAGAAACTGAGATTTGCATGGGACGCCGCTTCAGAAATCTTGTAATTTGGGCATTAACTCTGGAGGGAGACGATATACATGAGGTTGCTCATTCAATGCGCGTATTAGAACAGTTAGAGGACCTCGTTGTAGCACTGGGATAGATTTGATTGGGCAAATACTATACATATATTCGAGCACACATGTATCATCATATATATGTTATGAGCAAAATTCAAGACGGACTGCCATTCAAACGCTTCGCCTTTTTCTCGAAGGCAGTCTTGAAATCAACCTTGGTCCACTTCACCATTACAAACATTGGTACGCGGTTAGCGAGGGTGGAGCGTGCCTTCTCTGTTTCATTATCCACTCCCAAAGTAGATGTCGGCCTGACAATGAAGTTTGTTTCCTCAAATAGTAGTTGCACGCTCGACGTCCTTGGGGTTTGCCAGACAAGTGGCGAAGCCAAGACATTTGCATACTCGTAGGGCAATTTGTGCACTGTCATGAAGCCAATGGACATGTTCTTGGTCGTTCTGAAATGAAGAGGGACATTGAAGCTTCCTGGGAGACAGTAGACCATATGGGCGGTTTCGGCCGATGGAACCTCTCCATCGCAGTCAGATAATTCGAGCCTGCTACCGGCAAGAATGAAGTTGAGGATGTTTGTCGTAAGCGTACGAGCGTAAGTGTCCGATGCTAGCAATCTTTCACGGATAACCCCTGGGTGGGTATTCAGTGCCTGAGACACAATGCACGGCTGATGAACCGGCTTTTTCTCTTGACATGCTTTGGAGCAAAATTCAAACAATTTACATTCTGCTAACATTTATCAGCAAGCATCGCCGACCAGATGCAGATTACCACATACTGGAACACTGAAACACAGCGACCTTCTTGCATTCATGGCCATCGCAGGGGTGTTCAGGGACATCGTTTTCGTGCTGTAAAACAGCGGTTTTCCCAGCAAGTTCCCAGTTTTCTACAATGGGCTCTTCTTTGATGACGAAACGGGAAGGCTTGAGCGTTTGACTTCCATGTAATGCAATCCATTGTTCAATTTGTCCCTTCTCGTCCGAGAGTGAACCTATATGATCCATCAATCTGAGCAACTTGTTCGCGAAATCTTGGGTCAAGATGTCCGCGGGACCCAACACTTGCACACACAGCTCCCATCCCTCTTTGTTGATGTCGAAAGCTTTAATAACCCTGCCGTATCGCTCGTAGGCAAGGCCAAGAAAATTCATCGACCAGAGGGTTTCGGCGTGTCGTTTACCGTGTTGATGACTGCATGCTTCTACCAGCTTCTCATGTCCGACTTCCAGTGGGGATAAGGTACCAAATCTGTCGCCGGGATGGTACTGGCTTGATCCCCGCAGATATTTCCATGACTCTGTTGCACGCTTCTCTTGATCTAACTGCTGCGAATCCCGAAGCTCGTGTTCTCGTGCCAGAAGGAATGCCAAGTCATATTGCAAATGTGTAGTTGTAATTGGATTGTGGCGCATAATGGAATTCCAGGCAGAGGTCATTGATGGCGTTTGCGAAACGTCTATGGCTTGTGGATTCAGAAGATTCAATATAACTTTATTGCCGAACGCGTGCGCCAGATGCAAAGGGGACATGTCTTTATATCCACGCTGGTGTGTATTCCCGCTATGGGCAAGTATGAGTCTGACGGCGGGGACATTTTGTTGAATCACCGCATGATGAAGGACTGTCATGCCAAACCTATCCCCTTCGTTGATGTCAGACAATAGGGGCAGAACTTCTCTAAGAAATTCGATCGCAACGAGCGCTACATGAGCTGGCGTCTGACCCGTGACAGGATTTCTTGACAGGATATCTTGCTTTTCAGTTGAAGAAAGTTTCTGCAAATGCGAAAGTATCATGCGGAATATGACGTGTTCTTTGTTCTTTATCGCTAGAACAAGGGCCGTCTCACCGAGTATGTTTCGTACGGATAGATCTGCGCCTGCGGAGAGAAGTTTTTGAGCATAACCAGCGAGATCATCGGAGCTGGCAAACATCAACGGGGTTACACCGTATGCTCTCTCCTGGCCATTCATCAGAGAGTGATTTCCGGTTTTCAGAAGCTCTTTGAAAAGGTCCCATTTTCTGCCAGCTATGGCGGCATGCAGAGTTGTATACGCAGCATAAGGGCCAAGAAACATTGCTCCCTTTGCCATGAAGAAACGTGCCATAATAGGCCCCTGGGGTTCTGGAGACGCAATTGCATTTGAAAGAGGCGTGAAATTGTTGGAATCGAGCGCACATGGATCGGCGCCATATGCCAAAAGAAGCGAAGCGATAAGCTTGCGGTGTGCATGGTCTTCTTCCTTTGCTTTAGGCATTGGTATGAATGGGTCGCCAAAGCCGTCGAAAGATCGGAAGTAGACACCTTCGTCATTTTTTTGGGCAAGCATGTGTCCTCCCGACAGTTGATGTAGCGGCGTCTGTAACTGTGATTGAAAACTGCGCGAATTGGGATCGGCACCATATGCCAGCAGAAACCAGACTATCAAAGGGCGAAGCATCCTCGACGCTAAATGGAGTGCGGACATTCCTTGATGATAGACATTGGGATTGGCACCGAATGCAAGCAAGGCGCGCACACTGTGAATCCGATTGAAAGCGATTGCTTTGAACAGTGGAGGAATGTCGTTGTCAACGGGCTGACGGTCCATACCAAATTCGGAGGCGTGCCTGTTGACGGTCATATAGGACTGATCCATTCCGTCCAATATTGCCCTCAGAAAACAAGCAGGAACGTCGTATGGAGGATCAGTGTTGATTGAGATCCTACCCAAAAGGGAACATATGACATGCACTATCTCGTTTGACGCTCCCACCAGAATTTCCTGTGATATTCGTCCTATCATCAACTTCTCCCATGAAGCGTTGAGGTTGAGCAACAGATGAACTGCCTGCGAGTGGGACCTTTTCAGAGCTCGAAGAAGGACAGTGTCGTCATCAACAATCTCCTCCGGAGATATGCCGTGGTTTCTGACCAAGTTAGCAAGGACGTTGTGAGCTCGAACTTCAACAGACACCATCAGGAGCCATCGTTTTGTCTCGCTCAAGAACATTCGGGGCGTGGCAGTGGAAAGGATAGTGTTGACAGTATGTACGTCATCCATGCTGAGCGCCTCCCACAACCCAGGGGATCTCTTCCAGATAGCCAGATTCGAGTAATCTTTCTCGACAAGAGCAAGGACTCGAACCACATCATCGTCCACTGCTCGAGCAAGTCCATCCTCCACAATTTGAGCGTCGATGCTCAGTATCTTGGATGTCATGTCTTCCTGAATGCTTTGGAGATCCATAATCCTTGTAGGTATTTCAGGTTCCCTGCAGTCCATCGACATGTCGCGCAACAGACATTCAACCATCCAAGAGACTCTCATTTCACTTGTCACGCTTTCGGACAACTCGACGACGGTTTTCTTGAACAGCCGTTCCAGTCGAAAAACCATATCCTTTGCATCCCTCGAACCGGCACACGCTGCCCGAATGAACCACGTCATCGCTTTCAGTAGATCATGGTCAACGCCAAATGCTTTGGTGTGATAATACCCGAGATTGACCATGGCATCAATCGAATCACGGGTATCTGAATTGCCAGAGACCTGGATGAAATGCTGCAAGAGTGAAGTTCGCAAGACCTCCGGTACCAATGAACTGAAGCGGAGACCAACGGCATTGCTCTTCCCGGTGACACTCGTGAACACTCTGGGAAGGTTAACGATTCCTTTGTTTTCAATGCTGTGAGTAGACAATACACGCTCCCGCGTATAGCCACTGCTTTTCATGAGCGACATGTTCTGCTGAATGTACCTTGGTGGAAGGATTACTCACACAAGCTTCGTGCGGATGGAATCCCAACCAGGGCGCTCGAGGGGCTGCAGCCTCAACATCTGAGGTAGCAGCAAAATAAATTCAATGAAGGTAGTCTCTGACTGCCGCCAGGCTCCATCATGGAACACCTCTAGGATGTAAGTCTTGTTGTTGGATGAGTGAAGTAGACGTTAAAGTGTTGGATGAGTGAAGTAGACGTTAAAGACAATGAAGGCTTGACATACTCTGGCGGCTCGGGGACTAATGGACGCCACGTCAAAGAGAGTCAAAACTTTCGACTCGTCGTTCGGAAGCTTGAGTCTCCAAAGAGAGGCAATAATCTCGTGAAATTTATCTTGAAGCTTCAGAGAGGTCAACCGTATCCTGTCGCTGTCTGACTGAACGCGAAACGGAAGCTCATCCAAAAGTATGAACGAAGCAACGATGCCGTAGGAATATATGTCACGTTCCTTGCTCTTTGCATTGTCGAGTAGATGCTGAGGTGCTTCTTGAAGGCATTCAGGAGCATTCCAATACTCGGTTCCTCCCGCTATTTGTAGATTGTTTTGTCGGCTTGTTTCCGTTGAGAAGCCAAAGTCCGATATCTTCGCGGTATAATTTCCAGGTAACGAACGGAACATAAGAATATTTTGGGGCTTTAGGTCGCCGTGAACAACGAAGTGCTCGTGCAGAACGTTCATACCCTCGACGATATCACGCAGGATTTCCAGCTTTTGACCCAGCGCAACCTTGCCCAGGATAAGCTCGTGCAACGTGGGGTATTGCTTGTCCGCAAGTTCCACGACGAGGATAGGATAAATGTCGATGCCATCCATGAATCGTCTGACTTGCTCCCAAGACACGGCGAGAATGTTGACGACGTTGTGATGGCTGCGAATGTTATAGTGTGTCATCACTTGAAGTTCAAAGGCTGCTGATCTCAGGATGCGCATGACTCCAGCATCATGCTGTAAGGCTGAGGATGCCCCCGCAGGCGGTGTTGCGTTCAAGAATCTGACATAAGTTAGTCACTTTCGTTCTTAGAAGCCTACCAAAAGGACCTTACTTCAATGCGACTTGTTGGGCTTTCGAATTCCATCTTGCATCATACACAGACATTGTGGCTCCCGCTCCCAATATGCGGTCCCTGGAGAATTCGCTCTCCTCCAAGATAGGTATTCCACGATCCACGCAGAGTTCTAGAAATTTGTCAATCCTGAAGACTTCAGCATCGTCATCGATGGCAGTGGGAGACGCGTCTGTTGTGAGTGTCGATGAAGGCAAAAGCACCGACTGATAGACAGATGCGACCGAGTTCATAGTTTAGGTTTGAGATTGTATCTCTCATCCAAGTCTGGAGTATAAGAGGCATTTCCTCTGCTTCCAATCAGCGCTGGTTGACTGATAGTCATCGAATAAAGGCTGTGCATTTGAATCCATGGAGCCATTGACAGGTGTCTTCTTACAAGAAACCGAACAAGAGAGGAAAGTCGCCAAGAGTTTCATTGCGTGGTCGGGTGTTTAGATATGTATTTTTCGGAGTGCACCAATGTGCCACAGAATCTGAAAAGCAAAATACGGTTCCATGACCTTCGCATGATCCTCGCCCGTCCTCACCGCCTAAAATCAATGCGCTTGGTAAGATACGAATTAACAGATCCTCCTCTCACCCAAATATTCAAATTGCCGGCTGCTTCCTGGTCTCCCAGGATGAGTCTGCTTGCCCCAAGCTTGACCACTGCCAGCTCTAGCTTATTGATGTCGGATTCCTCTAGTTGTTCCGCTGGGACCCCAATACTGGTTCTCTCTCTCTCTCTCGTGCCACTGAAGAATCATGATGACTTCGAAGCTCACAACTGTGGTTGTGACTCTCGGAATTGGGACCGATGCGAACCTCATCCTCTTCTTATAAACTTCTGGCAATGAGCTTCAGATGCACTCACTGCTCAAGTGACCGGCACTCGATTGAAAGTCGTGTCACTTTCCATCGTGTTGAACGACTTCACGACCGCTTCAATCATTATTGTCAGCGCGGATCCGTTACTCGCCTACTGCGGCATCCAGTGGGCTGAACTATGGACGAGCTCTCCAACCGCAAGCACACAGCTCGCCACACAAAACGACACTGCCCTTAACCTGTGAACTGAACTCTATGGCAAGAGTCTTATCACTCGAGGGGCAGTTTTGCTGAACTTTTTCGGTAGATATTGCACCGTAAGAGTCAGTGTCGAAAGTAACAGCACGAAGATTGTGTACTAGCTTCATGCCCTGACTTTGCTCGGATTACACAGATAGCCAACAGATAGCACCACTTCGGTTCTCTGGTCCTAGAACTTTTGCCTTCTCATAATACGTTACGAGGAGTCTGAATTGCTTGAACAGATTGGTGGCCGCCACAGCGCAATAGATAGAGGTGGCATGTGGGGAGATATCGCGTAGAAACATCAAACCATCATATTTGATCCCACAATATTTCGCGAGGCGCTTTCAATATCTGGGGAAAGTGCCGCCAGACTGGCCCTAGATGTCTGTGCAGTCTTTGAATGCTTGTTCCCAGAAATGGGGTAGGGTCAACGGGTAGCCAGAATCTTTGCATATATGATCTTGCGGCGGGAAGATGGTGTTGATGTTGAAGAGAACGATGCAGATGCAGATACAGACGACTCTATTAAGGCTGTTCAGTTGAAATTTGTGAGGGTATGATACAACAAAAGACACGTCTCCAGCTGAGCTGAAGCTTTACAATAACAACGTCAGTAGTCTAAATCCCAGGTACTTCGTACCGAGCTAACAAGGGTTAATCCCATATCATTCAACTTCCAGCTTGATCGCGATCTCACAATGCTGGAACTCTCTCTCTCTCTCTGACTATCCTTGATTGATAGACCTTGCCATGGCAGCATAATGTACAGTCCCTTGCCACCAAACGACCATCCCAAGACCAATAATTCCGTGTGCCGTACCCCAAGCGAGTTCAGGTGTGACTTTGAAACTAGATAGTGCGAATGACGCTCAGCATTCAATACGAATAAGTGCAACCTGTTAAACTTACGATTCGGCCATAGGCCCGAAAGAATGCGGTATAAACCTTGGAGCTTGATAAAGAATAGTTGAGCAGACAGTGTGGTAAACGCAAAGGCCTATCGCGAGGGCACGTTTCCCAGGGAGGAATTCTAAAGTAGAAGGATGGTGGACGACGGGCAACAGTGAACAGTAAGTCAGCGATGGAGCAAGCTTTTGCAATGATGAAAGGCATACCGGGAAGGCTATAGCACAACAACGAAGTAATACATGATGCAAGGACTAATGCAGAATATAGCTGGTGAGAGGAGAAGGGATGGTATTAGTTCTCACTTCGGCACACGTCTCTCCAGTGAGTCTTGACGGACCTTCAGCAGGACCACTGCTGTGTTATTCAGCTGCATAAAAGGCAGGTTGGCAGGCGACCAGATGCCCTGAATAGCAACTGGGATCTCGAGCGCGATATGCAGGAGAAAGATAGCAGAGCTGGAACCGGGTTAATCAGTATACAGGTTTATACTGTACTCGTGCAATGCTTACAGTGGGCTTCTGGCAGACATGGTATAGTTCAGTGTTGGAACCAAGTAGAAGAGTAGAGGGTAAAGCCGGCCGTCGACGTGGTAGGATTCAAGTTGGTTTGAGGAAGAAAAGAGGCCATCATTGGGCAGTCCACGAATTTCTCATGGACATGTGGTCGCGTCGTCGCCATCTTGTTCCTGAACAATTGAACCATCACGTCCATCTTTGGTCTATTCCGCTATCACTTCGCAGAGCAGTAAAGCTGGAAAGCAAGATCGAAGGGAACGAAGCGTTTTTCGGCCAAAGGCGACGTTCAGCAGAACTACATAGCGTTTCTCTTAACGTTACGCTTATCTCCGAACTATCTATGTCGGCGCTCGGTTCCGATTCCGTATTGATCGCAGAAAACATAGTTTTGGAACCTACACTTACTCGATAATGATCTTTGCAGATGGTAGCCACAAGAACAGGGAATGTTTCTTTTGTCGGGCAGGCGAATCCCTTGGTGCTAATGGCGTTCGGCTCATGCTTCCATCCAAAGCTCTGTCCATCCTACAGCGGCCCCCTTCAAGTCATCCACCATGCCAGCCTCGCGACAGGTTAAGTCGCAAGCCGCTCTTGGGTTTTGTTACGCATCTACGCCATATATCTAGCTTTCTTCTGCGTGTCTTCCACGCTTGCATCCAGTAATTGGCAGAAATCCACGTCGACCACTTGGACGCCATCCAATTGACCGACAACGTGGTTCCTACTTTCATGTCTTTAGGAAGCATTGCGCAAGATGCGGCTGCCGATGTGTCACACAATGATTACCATGGCAGCGGTTCGTGCGACAGGTGAACTCGTCAATCCAAAGATAAGACGCCCTGGAGATACATGATTGGTGTCCCGAGGTAGACAGCAAGGGGAGGCCTGGTATCTGACAACGGGCTTCATGCCCGTTGGCCTGCTGTGATTGAGGCGAATGAACTGGAACAGAAGGTGGAAATACACGGGTCTCAAACCGACGGGCTCGAATCCAATGGTCAGTTAAGCTTCCTCAGTGTAAACGCGGGGGAGACTTGTGTGTACGCAGCACATCATTTTCTCCCAAGGCTGAATGGTCAGCTCGTACTCGGAAGTCTGAGTGCAGGCCTTTGCTTGACTACTTTCTCCTCATACACAATGTCTAACGTCGCTCTCATTTTGCCTGAAGGCTCAGATACAAAGGATGACTCTGATGGTTAGTCTTGCCTTCTTTTCTATTGTCGCTACTCTTGACATTTCGCATGTGGATGTCTGACCTTGTTCTGGTGTATTTTTTTAGTAATCGAACAAATGAGGAAGAACTTAACCTGCAACGCGCACTCTACAAGACCACGTGCATTACATTCGCTCGGGGGGTAGCGCATTGGTTGCGTTCAAGGTCAAACGCTGAAAAAACAAGGGCTGTACGTTGCCTTTGAGATGTCTGAGTAGATTCTTAATCGATGCTGATATCAGGCAAGGTGTCGACTCGACGCAATCACAACATGATCACGTATTGCTTATCCAAACTGTGATCTAGGAAGAGCAATGTCCGTCTCTTGGGTGCATGTTGATGCTGTTGAGGTTGTCAGAGATGTGAGGCCGATTTAGTTTTCCGTTGCATCGACCGCTGATCTTTGGTTTGGGGTTTGAGATCTGAATACACCCGCATTGACCAATCTACAGTGAAATCAACACAGAGATACGAGACGACAGGTCTCCCACACATAATTCCAGGGTCGGGTTTCGATGTCCTTGAATATGCAGACCATTGTCAGATTGAGTTAATTTTTCTCCACGCTCATTGTATAACGCATTTCCCGATGCTCTGACCGACTATGTTCACTGTGAACACCCTCCTATGTCGCGTCGTCAAGGACCGATGTCTATGCGGAAAACTCTTAGACCTGACCAGCTTTGCCGTTGCTTGTTTCCAGTTCCCAATGAGCGAGACAACGTTCGAAAATCTGCGTTCTTGGGCCATTTCTGTCTCATTATGAAATCTGTGGACCTCAAGGCGGGTATGCTTTGCTATGGTCCTGACGAGCTTTGTCGGCCGCCTATGTCGGACACCCTGTGTTGGTCGCCTGTGCCGGACACCCTGTGTTGGTCGCCTGTGCCGGACACCCTGTGCCGGCCGCCTGTGTCGGACACTCTGTGTAGCTCTCGACCCAGACTGGGAATTGAACCTCCACTGGTATTCAAATTCTCTTTGTTCACCAGCGTTCTTGCATAGAAGGCCACTGGCCTCTATTTTGTAATGTCTAATCGGGAAATATTACAAAAGTCCCTTACATCTCCGCTTTGGTCAATTCCCAACCTCGCCTATTACACAGGCCACAATCACGATTTCCATTGTGTCGATGACATTATAAGGACCACGAACTTCAATGCTCATTCATTCACCTACCACCTACCTCACTAGAGATTTCTCTTACTGTGAAAAATGGCGACCTGTCGAACTTTGGCTGATGCCAATGCCCAAGAAATTATGGCTGAAGCAATGCAAGCACAAGGCTGCACATGCACACACGACGATAAAGCTTGCTTCCTTCATGACGTGGTCTGCGCCAGTATCCTCAGGGATTTCCCATCCACGGCCATCAAAACGGCTGGACAGGAGGGGCCGAAATCTCCCTTTCTTCTTGGTGTCGTCTTCCGCATACCGGTAGACAAGCGTTACAGGTCTTTATCTGTGGCACATTTGCTGATGAATCACCTCTTCTACGGAAACTCGAATTTCCAAGGGGATCGTGTTGACACCATCGAGGGTGGGCCCCCATACTGGTATTTCGCGCTGTGGGGCATCACACATCTCCTTTGTGCTCATGGCTACAACGATAAGCCTATCACAAAGGAAGGTACGGCCGTTCTGCAATGCTTCAACGTCAACCACCGGGAAATCATCAAAACCATCGAGAATGGTATGCCCTATTTCACAATGAGGGGCCGTGAAGGCGCGGTCCTTAGAGGCATGGCAGGCCGAGTCATGAAGTTTTTCCTAGGAGATGTTTCTAGGGAGGCGTTCGGGTATGTTTTCCTTTGATACAGTTAAGGGGAGATTCTAAATTTCTCTTTACATCAGCATCCTTCAAAGTTCGAAAAGGATATTCAGGATCATGGTCAAATGCTGGGTAACTTGTTCCCCGACGCAGGATGGATACGAGATCAGACATGGGCTGTTAGACCTGATCCTAAAAAATAAGGAAGGCGATGTGCACCCCCTTGTTCAATTCACGCCAGGCAAAGACAATCACAGGATACTCGATAAGCCGCTTCCCTTCCCGAGTGACGTTAACCTCCGCCTCGACACCCTCTTTGGCTCTCTCACCTCGATCTGGTTTTTCGCGGGACATATCAAGGGTCAGCTGAAGGACCGACGGCTATTGAACGAGAATTTGGCGGATGAAATCGACGTGTTGCACGTTTTTGTGATGAGTTGGGATTCCCCATTCTACCAACGGGTTATACACAAACACAGTATACATCGGGATGTGGGTGATGCGATTATTCGTCAGCTTACGGTCAATCCTTTCCACCACTCAACAAGACGGGTGGTGGCCTCCGGGTTTTTGTTCATTCGGTGCGTTTTTCGCTATTCTTGACATGCCATCGAGCCTGACTGCATCACTTTCAGTTCTATGATCTGCGCTGCCCCCGACGACGACGCGTTGGTGTCCGTTCTTGTGGATATTCTTCTAGAAACGTCTTGGATCGAAGTAATTTTGTTGAGCCTATTTACAGCACAAAGCAAAGATGAGACCGAAGGTGTGTCCTCTCATGCGGAAAACATTATTTTTGTTCTGACAGTTTATTTTTGAAGCCGAAGTCGATTCCCGGTTTCTGTTGCTCATAATGATTGAGCACATCATGAAGACATCGCCGTGGAAACCTAGACTTATGCGGAAGTTCACCAAAGCGGCGCGCATCGCGTTTGCGAAAAACTTCTTAGCTGAAGCGGTCTGGAGTGCTCCCAATGAAAAGAGATATAGAGTCCTGGCCAAGTACCTCACGATGTGGGGATGGGTTGTGTGCACCCTTGGCGTCGCTAAAGAGAAGAAGTCTCTGCTATCCCGCTTTGTCCGCTCCAAAAGCGCAAGCAGTACTACGGTCAACGAAACAAAGGTTCGTGAGCTTCTTCCTTCGGTTCATTCCAGTCCAGAAAACTAAATCGGATCTCTTTTCCATGTAGTCGTCCAATGACAAGAACGAGGATGTCGAATTACCAGAAGAACCCACCATCGGTTTGGAACTTGAAAAGTTCAACACAATATAAATGTACCCGGGTTTTTAACAGGCTTGTATCAATTGTAACATCACATGTAACCATTGCAAAATTCATTATACCCATGTTTATACCAAGATATGCACTGCAACGCTTTCCCGGCCATTGTACCGGAGTCTGATATTAGAACTATGAGCCCAAACTCAAATTCGACTTAGGTTAGCAACCTTCGAGCTGGAGCTGCTGGTTCTCATGATCGAGTCAAACGGTGATGTTGTTGAATTATTTTCGAAGGATATCACTACATTCCCCGCACTAGAAAAATCCGCTAATAGTCACTATCAATCCACAATTGCTGCGCGCAACAATGGTGCTTGCTCAAATTTAGAGGTTGAGGTTGATGGGGCTGCATCCAGCTGTGACGACGCCGTTCTATGCATACCAGCTCGTCAGAGGCACGGTCATTGGGATTAGTGGTATGGCTCTTACGAATGTGTTACCGGTGCAGCAAGCGGGTTGGGCAGAGCAGGAGTTGCCGCCAGCACCAATAACAGTGATTGGAGAACAGTTAACTGTTATGGAACTGATGAGTATATGACTCGAACCTTGCTGTAGCAAAGTAAAACTCACCACCAACTTGGCCGGTGAGACCGTCCAGGATGACACCCAAAAGGCCGAGGAGGGAAGTGACAGCGCTGGAGCTAGCCTGGAACATGAACATCATAATTAGTTTATGCATCACGGCGCAGTATAAGTATGGACCCTTACATCCTGGACGGAGTTGCAACACGAGAGAGTACCAACGTTGCATTGGCTGGAGGGACCAGTGCCGCCGCGGGGGAGGATACTGGCGGCAGCAAGAATGGGGAGAGCAAGGACGAAGACGGAGGAGGCACGAGCGAACATCTTGAGTATGTCTGAGAGGGATGAAAGAGCTAATTGGAAAGTAGAACGAGGGCTTGTTCAACTGAAGAAATTGCAGAATACTTGCATCCCTTTTATACGGTTAATGTCGATCCATATTCTCAGATGACATCTCAATGTCATCTATTCTTTCTCCCCATAATTTTCTCGTCTGCAGATGAGATGGGGAGGTGTTAATCCTCCTGTCTCACGTGTTGCAAGCAATCTCGACAAGAAAAAAAGGACATTGAGGCTGTCAAGCGTGTCAGGGATGCCATGAGGGGAACGTGCAGTTGTGTTTGCGGTTCTCGGGTGTCACCGCTTGAGTCTTTGACTCTCATGCTCTGAACCGCACTCTCTCCACGCCCCGTGTATATAGCATCAGCTATATTGGGTTCCAGACCTGCAGAGTTTCCTACACTATGTCAAAGCCTCCATTTTACTGTCAGTAGAAAAACCTGTACCACGCTGTCATCATACAATGAACCCCGCAATCTTGTCATATAGCCCTTTCATTGGCATCAGTTACATCAAACACCTTATGAGACATATAGGTGCCTTGACTTTGACTACTGCAGTTTAGTGACTGGCCTGTCATTGTTTACTCTCAGAATATTTTGCATAGAGCGATGGCCTGATGGTGGCTTCCGAATCCCGATCGCGTTGTTCTAAAAATAGTTAAGTCACTTGGTTGTTGCTCAATGGGCTGTACAAAAACTGCTCACTCGGTCGTTCTCGATCCGAATATCTCACATATTCACTGCTTTTCAATGAGGTAAGAATCTTCGGCAGGCATATACATTGCAGATCCGAGGTGTCTGGTCTGTGAACACGTTAAGAACTTCTGTCAATTATCGCTACTCGCCAAGCTCCGTCATGTACTATATGTAATGCGCAGAGGTCCTTTCACCATTCGGCGCGAGGAATTATTCAATATCCTGCGAGGACGTTTTATGAGAATTGAGCTCACCATCTTCCCATGTAGAGTCCCAATGACAAAAGTCTCGTCAAACCATTGCGCGTCCAGCCGTAGTAGGCTTTGACGCGAACACACGCCCAGTAGATCCATATATTCAAAGAAATCTGTCTTTGCGTTGATACGGCTCTCACAGTGCTGTCGCCGAGTCCGCAAATGTAGGATCGAGCTTCTTGCTCCACAACCACCTGCAGCAAGCTGGGAAAGGGTAAATTGAATTTATAAAGACTGTGGACTTGTTATACACGAGGCTGTTCTAGGCACTGGTTGTCAATATTCCACTAAGGTCCGCAATTAGAAAGATGATTCCTTCCCCCTACCGACCTTGAACAATACCCAAACACCCGAAGGCGTTCGGAAAGCCTCCTGAGCATCGTTCCTCCGCGGATGCTCTGTGAGGCATGTTCAACACTTCGTCGGTTTCAGCCATTGACTTCTCACAAACGGTCGCTCAGGGCTTGAATTTGAAAATCGAATCAGACATGTGTCGTGCCACAATCTGTGAGAAATGGCATGTATCATGCGAATGGATCAAACCTCACAGAATTACAACCAATGAGGACTGACCAATCGCCACTCCAATGAAGATTCCTTCTTTTTGCCAAAGAATCAAAATCATCTATGTCCCCTGAGCCAATGATACTCGTTCATCGTCCGACGAATCACGGTCTCGGCCTCCAGAGATGAAAGCCATTGGTTGGGCGGAGACACTTGTCGTACCCTTAACGCACTAGAACGCAGCCCGTCTGTAAAGCAAGCTGCAGCTTTCTTTTCCCTTCTCGTTCATTACTCCCAAGGCGCAAATCTGTCACCACGAAATCCCAAGAGTGATCGTGTGTATTTCATTTATTTGGACCATAACATACACGCAACTCGGACCTGAGGATCGTAGCATTCCAGAGGTGGATGCGGTCGTCCGTGAATCCAATCAAACAAATTAATTTAGCGGAGGGAGATATTCGAAATTGTCCTTTGTTATATTGAAATCTGTTCTGTTCCAAGAGACTACCATTACTGGTCGAAGTTATTCGAAAGTACCTCACCACAACTAGAGCAGAACAAAAATAAACTAACTTCAGAAAATCAAATTCAAGATCAAGATCAAAATCGAATTGGTCAAGAAAAGCAAGGTATAACTTACGTCTAACAACTCGCAAATCTACATACGTGAGTAAGTAGGCAACTACCATCACAACGCGAGGAAAAGCAAAGCAGGCATCAATCTCAATCATGTCACGATTCACGATTCATCCTCATCGTCGCCCTCATCCATCGCATCATCCCCACCGCCCAAACCTCCCGGATTATTATTACTTTTATCCCCCCCTCCCCTATTCCCATACCCCCCTCTCTCAACTGCGTCCAAATCCCTCTCCAAATCCAGCTCTCCCCCCCTCCTTCCTTCACTCCCCCTACCTCCAACCCACCCGCCTCCCCCCTCAACCTCCCCACCTCCCTCCTCAACCTCCCAATCTCCTCATCCCGCCTCTCCACCCTCCCCTTCAACACCCTAATAAACTCATTCCCACAAACCAACAACTGCAGCTTGCTCACGCCCTTATTTGGGCCTTCCCCGCCCGCCTTCGGGGGGCCCCTCGGCGGGAGGCTCCCGGGCAGCAGCGGCGTCGTCGCTAGGAATAGGGGCGAGGGCGGCAGGGAAGACGAGGAGGACGAGGATGGCGGGTGCAGAGAAGAGGAGGAGGAGGGGATGGTTGGGGGGAGAGAGGGCGTGGTTTCGGATGGGAGGAGGATGGGCGGGAGGAGTTTCCGTAGATCGTCGAATGTCGTTTTGAGGCAGTCGCGGCGTTTTTGCTCGGCGGCTTTGTGGGATGTTTTGCGGAGATGCATGGGGGGCATCGCCATCGCGTTGGTATTCGTACCCTGTCCTTGGGCTTGGCCTAGCGCACCGGCACCGGACGACAGAGCACCCGCACCCAAACCTCGGGGCGTACCCGGCGCACTCACTACACCCACAGAAGGCAGCGTCGGGTCCATTACAGGCGTCATCGGCAAAATCGCCTTCAGACTCGGACTCGGACTCATCGCACTCCCACTCCCCGCACCCATCTTGCGCGAATTAGCACGCGACGCGGTAGCGGTAATGCGCGTCGATGGCGTCGCCCCCGGTCCTGGTCCTGCCGTTGAAGCGGATGTCGGAGCACCAGTGACCGCCTCCTTCCCCTTCGCGCTCCTCGTCTGTCTCACAGTCGTACCGCTACCGCTATTGGTATTGGTATTGGTATTGCTAGCACCGAGTCTGCCGAGGTTCATAATACTAGCAGGTGTAACCGGGACGAGTGGAGCCTGCTGCTGCTGCTGCTGGGTTTGAGTTTGGTGTTGGTGTTGGTTCTGTTGGTGTTGGGTTTGTTGATGGGTTTGCTGGTGTTGGCTTTGCTGCTGCTGCTGGTGCGGCGTCTGCTGGTGACCTGACTGCCCATACCCCCCACCCGCACCCGCACCATCGCTCGACTGAGCCCCCGCACTGGCACTCGCATCATCAAACCTCAACATCCCACCGAACCCCATCCCCATCCCCATCTGCATCCCCTCATACCCCATCCCTCCCATCCCGCCCGCACCCCCACCGCCGCCCATATCCCCAAGATTCCCCATCCCCATGCCCATCCCCATCATCTCCTCCACATCCAACATCCCCATGCCCATCCCATTCATGCCCATCCCCATATCCATATCAACGCCCACCTCGCCCATCCCACCCCCATAATTCGACATACCCCCATAACCCATATTGCCGAACTGCATCCCCATATCGACGTCCATCCCGCTCCCTCCCCCTCCTTCATTCCCAGTCCTCTCTTCCGCACGCACATTCTTGTCCCCATCTGCACCTATTCCTGCTTTCTCGCCCGAGCCCGACCCCGCATCCCCATCCCCATCCCCGGACCCAGCCCTGGACCCACCAGGCAAAGGCGGCGGCGGCATACTCAAATCCACAGGCGACGGCGACTCATGCAAGCCTGCTCCCCCATCCCCAACCGTCAAATACGGCGTCCCACCCGCCGACGCGCGACTCTTCGACCTCGTACGCGAGCGGGTCAAGGAGAGGGCCAGAGAAGTGGGTGTAGACCGGAGGAGCGGGGTGGAGGTCGTCGACTTCGAGCCTCTATATGGACGGCGGGGGGCGGTGGTGGTGGTGGTGGACGAGGAGGTAGAAGAAGGGTGGGTAGGATTGGGTTGGTGCGCCTCGTTCGAATTCGACGACGAAGCGGACGAATGCGCAGGGGATGAAGCCTGACTTTGACTCTGCTGAGCCAGCGGAGGCGGAGACAACGACGTGCCTTTCTCCCTCTCCTTCCCCTTCCCTTTCTCTCCGTCCATCTCTCCCCTTCCACCTCCGTGCGGCGACGGAAGCAAAGGCGACACCGACCCGCTCATCCTCCTCCCCATCCCCACCGCAAGGCTCATCCCCATCCCCAACGTCGGCCGAATCGCGGGACTCTGCTTCTTCCTCGCACTCCCGCCCTCGTCCCCGCTCTCGCTCGCCGTACGCTTGTTGTTTACACTCACACCCGTGGAAAGGCCGCCGACGGACGTTGAGGTGCGGTGTCCGTGCCCGGCCGCGCCTCTTGCCGACGTCGACGCCGTGTTTGAATCAGCGTTGGTATGGACGGGACCGGAGACAGCGGCGGTAGATTGAGAATGAGAATGAGAAGAAGAGTGGGCCACGCCCCCAGTAGGATGTGCCCCCAACCAAGGAGAGGTCAACGGACTTATGTCCTGATCCTGCAAGATCATAGGTGGTGACGCCGTCTCCGCCTCGCTGTTCTTCCGCTTCTTCGCGTTCGGTTGTCTGCCCTGGCTCTCGCTCCTCTCTCTTCGACTTTGCGTGTGCGTAGGAGCGTAGGCACCGCCTGGTAGAGGACCGGTGTATATGTTGAAAGCGATGCGTTCCGGGGCAGAGTGCGGTAGCATAGCGTTCGTACTTGTATTCGCATTGGTGTGCGACTGGCCTCGGTTGGTTGCCTGGCCGTATTGCGCGGCTGCGTTATGATATTGCTGATGGTGCTGCTGCTGGTTATATTGCGGTATATGCGCGTGGGAGGCGAATGTGCCCGGCGATGTCGGGTTGTGCATCGGCGACATGGGGTGCGTGTGCGAGGTATGCATCGGCGACATCGGGTGTGAGGCATGCATATGCGGGGTATGCATCGGCGAGGTGGGGTGCTCTTGATGGGACTGCTGATGCTGGTGGTATATCGGCGACGTGGGATGATGGAACGTCGAAGGGGACGTAGGGTGGTGGTACGGGGACTGCCCGTGCTGCTGCTGCTGCTGTTGATGGTGGTGATGCTGCGAATGAGGCAGTACGAGCGCTTGTAGTTGCCGTTGTAGACTCAATGAGCCCGAATTCTGCTTCGAGTGTGTGTGGTGTTGTGAAGAGTGGGAGTGGGAGAATGGTTGAGGTGAAGGATGCTCGCTTCGGTTGTTCGAGCTCGAGTTGAGATGCGGATGGGATGAGATGAGAGCGTGCGGTAGAGGTTCCATGTAGTTGTTTAGGATGGGTGACGCATATTCGATTGCAGGCTGTTGCGGTCGAATTTCACCCGATGGGCCTAGGCACCGGAAAAAAGCAATAAGTAAAAAACACATATAGTGGAGATGCAGCCGTAGCAAAGGCAGAAGCGAAACGAGGACGACGACCGGACTTGCATTACCATCAGAAATAGTAGAAGCAGCAGCGATATTCACAACATCGACGTCACTAGACGCTCGTCCTTTTTGCAAACTTTCCGAGTCCTGCCTCTATTCCATCGACAATTCGCGCACGAGCTACAGCAGCTCCAGCCACCCCAATGTCAATACCTCCAACGGACACTTCCAAGATTCCTAGCTAACAGGAGTGAAAGGCAACGTACCGGGTGTGGGCAACCCACTGAAGTCAGATTGCGGCTTTGACCCATCTACGAGCGGCGACGTCGGGAGCATGGCAGGAGACTGGCCGCTAATAAGGGCAATCTAAGGCCACGGCAGAATCAGCACGAGTAAGAGGGAAGCCAGAGGGACCAGACAGAAAGAGCGGACCTGCTGTTGGAAGATCTGGTTCTGCAGCTGCTGCAACTGCTGGAGCTGATTGAGCTTGATCTGCTGCTCGAGCAGCATCTGCGGGTTCGTCCCGTATCCTGCTGCTGAGGAGGAGGAGGTTGCTGCAGTCCCGTGCTGGTTCTGCTGATGCACGATATGGTTCTCGAGTCCCTGCATCTGCATCAAGTTATTCAGCATATTCATCGTCATCTGGCTGTTCGGGCTCTGCGGTGTCTGGTGTGGCGACGACATTGCGCTGAACGGCGGTGACGACGGGGGGTGGGCGAAGGAGGGATTGGGGGGATCGGACATCGTCAGTCAGATGGAGGAGGAAGAAGAAGAAGAGATTGTGTGCTCAGGTACGGAAGGTCTCGATCACGCGGACGGCGGCGTGCGGTCCGATATACCTTCCTCTTCTGTTCACCCGACCCGGTTCAACTCTGATTCTGATTCTCCTGCATGATCAGGCAGCCGCTTGTATCGCTTCGGAAGTTACATCCATTGAAACCATCCTTAAAGAGAAGGAGTGGGCTTTGAATTACCCAATTGCGAACTGATTTCTGATACATAGGTTCAAATGTATATTCATAGCGATTGCGGGATCGAAGAAACTTACCTCGCAGTGACGGAATGGATAGCCTTGACCCTTTCCTCTCGGAGGCGTAGCAGAGGCTCCCGAGTTTGACGAGGGGGTAAAATAGTTCACAGCAGTTCCAAGGTCTGGGGTGGTTCTCGGTATTGTCAGATTCGACCTTGGTAAATTGTAAGAACAAGCTTACAGTCACTCACAAGTATATTGACCTGTCCAGGGGAAACAAATCGGTCTGTAAGCGCGCCGTAAGATAATAGAACGCATATAGTCAACCACAACGCACATTTTAGCACCCAATCCTGTTTTGAGGCGCATACATTCCTGAAAAAGCTCCAAAAAAGGCATATTTTTCAAATGCAAATAACACCTGGCTTGATGCCGAGGCAGCTAAAGAATGATTTGCCAATTAGCGCCGAAAACTATGTCATCAGCTCACTCATGACGATCGTGCCTGATTATAGCCAGTAACCTCGAAACGCTGTTCTGAAAAATCATAGGGTGATACCGTCCGGACCTGCAAGCAGGGAATTTGATGTTCTGGTATGGACAGTGTCAAGGAAGAAATGGGGGGTATGGGGGGGACGAGATGGGAGTGAAGAAAGAATGAGCGAAGGACGAATTCCAGTTCTTATTCCTGAACGCGACGCGATCACGTGTCCGCATACATTTGAGCCCACGATGGTTAAATTCTTACTTGACTCGAGACAAACTCGAGATGTCTTTCTTGAGGTCTAAGAATCTCGAAAGCTCCGTTGAAATAAAGGGCACCGCCGCTTATGAGCCATTCATATTGGCAGCGCAGAAGAAAACGCGAAGTGAGTGAAATAAGTAGCTCGAAACGCCTGAAGATGTTTTTTTTGGACCTATCAATCGAAAGTCCGGGTACAAAAGGCACTCAGACCAGGTCTGTAACGATTTCCTGGTACAAACGGCCTCGCTGAGCCAAGGATACAGGGCTCTGCCCGAAAACATACCAGAACATACCTCCCAGGTGACTTTCGGGGGTTTTGGTCCGATGCTCCTTCCTTGGTTTCTTTCTCTGATTCATCTGATTCTGGTCGTGCGATCGCATCCTTCGTTCATCAGTGCGTCACCTCGTTCTGACCTGTTCTGACGCGCACAAAACCTCCGAATACTCCGACTCCTCCTCGTCCGACACCTCATATAGTCAGATGCCTTCAATTCCAAATACCGGGCAATATCGGAACCCATCCTTGCCCCATCCACACTCATTAGAACACAACTTCAACCTACGCCGCTGCCAAAATGTACCATTCTCTGGTGCCTGCCGTGGTCACCAGCTCAATCCCTTATTGCGGTGCTCGCGATGCTTGCGACGTCTGATTCAATGGAACAAGGAAACAGCCTTCCTGATGTAGATCTGGATTTGCACATCAGGGCGCATCGATTCTCAAGTTCGGTTTGTGTTCGTTCGAGTTCGATTGTCAGAGTCTCGTCCAAATCGGGCTTACCAAGAACCAAGAAAGGGAACGTTTCGCTTGGTGCTGGTGCCATTCGTGGTGGGCGCTCTCGAGCACTCTCTCTCTCTCTCTCCCCACACTCCACCACTGAGTCAATTCACCTGCCTCATCCTTAATACCTCTTCATCTCATGGTAGCCATAATGAGTGATCACCATTCCGCCTGGTATGCACCACTCTCATCTCAGAAGCACAATCAGGAAATTGCCAGGAAGATGAAGATCAGATAGTGCATTTTTGCTCTCATTTTTGCTTTCTTTCTCTCTTCCCCCGCGACGAGCCCCATATCTTCTCCGTCAATATTCCCGTACCCACCTCCACAATCGCCTCTCAACATATGGTATAGTCGGTCCAGCGCGTGACGTGATTTCGGTGTTGCACCGCCAAAGAGCGTTTCACTCACTCTGTGTACGGCGCTCGTAACACCTATCATGCATGATCGTTGCGCTGCGATGATCGACTATACCTCATGTGAGCGTTTGCCAGTTGCTTGGGTTTGGTTTGGAACGATGCTTCAGTGCATTACTGAATACATACTCATTTCTCCGACTTCGATCCTGTCTTACATCCGCAGTACCCATATCCCCATACCGATCGCAGACCTACCTCACCATGGCGCATAGTCGGTCCAGCGCACGATCTCGGTGTCGCACCGCCAAAGAGTGTTTGACCCACTCTTCATATGGCGCTCGTAACACCTATACCGGTTAGGATTTTCACGTTGCGATCGACTATACCTCATATGAGTGTTTGTCAGTTGAAGGCTTGTGCTTGGGCTTCTTTGCTTGGGTCTCTTTTGAACTATGCTGCCCAGTGCATTACTGAATTCATGCTCTTTTCTCCTTAGACGTTTCTTACTTACTTCATACGATATAGTACTTGAGAGCTGGAATCCCTCTCTAGCCCCGCCGTCTGACCGATCGACTATATCACCGCGTCGCCCTCAGCATCCCTTCTTCCCCATTCCCTCCTCTCTCCTTGTCAATCAGCATCGTCACGACATGTCACTCCACGTCCAATCTGTCACCCCATGTCAAATCATGTCACACCACATCAACACACCTTAGCCACAACACTCTCTCAGAGCGCTCTGGTGCAAAGCAGAGCGGTGGAAGACATCGAGAATCTTTTCCGTGGGGGTCAGCCGAAGAATTCCAGTAGATCCAAGATAATCAGAGACATACTTGAGCCTCGGGGCCTGAGCTGAGGACCAACAATGAGTCCAACAGTGACGAGTTTACGGGCAATTTCGGATGGTTCCATAATCGATTCTCTTTCTTTCTTTCTATCTCTCAACGCAATATCAATTTTATGAGCGTTATATCTCCGATCACCCAACCTCCCCACCCAGCCACCCAGCCAGACAGACCTACCTCGCCATAGTCCATAGTCGGTCCAGCGCGCGATGTCGGTGTTGCAGCGCCAAAGAGTTGTCCTACCCGCTCCTATCGCGCTCGTAACACCTGATGTTCATTACCCCTGCTGCGATCGACTATATCTTGTGCGGTGCATGCCTGTTCCTTATTTAGTATCCACACCCCTCAGCCAGTCAATCAGCCAGGCTTACCTTCGACATGACATATAGTCGATCCAGCGCGCGATGTCGGTGTTGCAGCGCCAAAGAGTCATTTAACCCTCTTCATCGCGCTCGTAACACCTCCGAGCGTACATCAACCCTGCTGCGATCGACTATATATTGTGCGGTGCGCTTGTCGGTCGACGACTGCGGGCCTTGAGCTTTATCTTCATCTTCTTGCACCCTTGTTGAAATGCTCGTTCTCAAATACTAACAATATTTAGCTACACTCCAGCGTGCTTCGGAGCCTCGGAACCCTCTCTCGCTCAGCATCCGTCCCAACGACGATTACCTATTTTCTCTTCTTTTCCCCAACGACACGATGGAACTCCGGTGATTTCGCATTCGACATGTTGACGCCAGTCGATGTTCCTCAATTAGTATCCACGCCCCTCAGCCAGCCAATCAGCCAGACCTACCTTCGACATGAGATATAGTCGGTCCAGAGGGCGACGTCGGTGTTGCAGCGCCAAAGAGTCTACCCACTCTTTACCGCGCTGGTAACACCTGGTGTTCGTTACCCTTGCTGCGATCGACTATATCTTGTGCGGTGCATGCCTGCTCCTTATTTAGTATCCACACCTCAGCCAGCCAATCAGCCAAACCTACCTTCGACATGAGATATAGTCGGTCCAGAGGGCGATGTCGGTGTTGCAGCGCCGAAGAGTCCACCCACTCTTTACCGCGCTCGTAACACCTGGTGTTCATTACCCTTGCTGCGATCGACTATATCTTATGCGGTGTATGTCTGCTCCTTATTTAGTATCCGCGCCCCTCAGCCAGTCAATCTGCCAGACCTACCTTCGACATGACATATAGTCGACCAGTGCGCGATGTCGGTGTTGCAGCGCCAAAGGGTAATCCCACCCTCTTGACCGTGCTCGTAACACCTCCAAGCGTACATCCCCCTTGCTGCAATCGACTATGTCTTGTGCGATGCGGATGTTGGTGGCCAGGTCTTGAGCTTGGATCTTCGTCCCACACATTCTTTGGTGCTTCCTAATCCAAGCTTTTTCTCATTCTAATTTAAGATGCTGATGATGTATGTTGCATCCTTTGGCCCACCTGACGATCAACCGACTATGATGTGCGTGCCAGCAGTCGGCCGTCCTCTGTGTCTTTGATTGCTAGGATCTGATTGACCCAACTGCACCACCATCTCGAGTCTATACGACTCAGCTCAATATACAATATACGCCCAAGTTACATGCAGGGTAAGTATACCAATTTCTGGATAAATTGGCATGCCAGTAAGCGACCAATAATCGAACCACCAGCTCATTTGGGTTGGCAGGCATATATCTTAGACGCCCATAATCAAACTCCGACTCCAATCTCATTTGGGAGCCCCTTCGTTGAGATCATGCTGACAGCCACTTCACGGGTTCTCCCAATATATAATAGGTCAAATACTTCCTCTTCGTCGACACTTTCTTCCTTAATGTAGAGCCTTTGGTTGACAGGCTGGGTACGTCTCCAGTCCGTGCGTCTTAATAGATAGCGTACTTTGTTGCACGATAATTCATAGAATTCAAGAAGAAAAATTCCCTCCCAACTGGGTTACAAGAAGCCACGGCAGCTACACAAAGGCCAGCATTTATAGACACTTGGTGTCGGGTTGCTTCTTGAAACTGTCGGTCTTTCAGCAGAACGACGGCCACAGTATGGGTCATTCGAAACCACTACCGTCAATGTGTGTGTCTACCTTTCTCATGCATCCCAACCCCATATGGTACCAGCCCACACTATCTCAGTGAATCTCAACAGCGATAATGTTTCAAAGCTAATCTGTTCTACGTGGGCTGGCAGGGACTAAAGCCCATAGAAGCATCATAAAGGCCATCATTGCAACCACTCTGAGATAAATTATTTCCGAGCAGTTCAGTAACCGAAAGATACGACGCAACCAGATGAACTCACAAGGGCTGTAAACTTTGGATCCCATGTCTAGAGGCAATTGCACCGGTCATGAAAGGGAGAGCAGCGCTTCCTGCTTGACCAGAGCCAGCGATCCAGCCAATGGAGCCTGTGAGGATTCCTCGTGGTAGGATACGCGAGGCCTGATTCATGACTATTGGGTACATCGGCCCAAGAAGAACACCAACTACAAATACGGCGATGGCGTTCTCGATGAGGGATGGAACAAACCAAATGGTGATTTCCGTGCTAAAACAGGAGCAATCCGTGAGCCGCCTCGTAAGTACTTCGGATGATATCATGGGAAGACAAACATACGCTATCGCGAGCATCGAATAAAGAAATAGAACACGCCGTTCACCGACCTTTCAAGAACACCGCTGGATTAGACCAAATTTGTCAAAATTTGAAACCAGTATCACCTTCTTATTGACCCATAGCAGGGCAACACGGCCCACAGTGATACCTGTTATGAGACATAGATGAGTAGTTTGATACCGGTCATGAAGAAGATTTTCACCTCCGAAGAAACTAGAAGAAATATACCCAGAAGAAGGGCCTCCCCCTCGAACTTCAATAATGAAAGTTACAATCCAGCCTGAGATGAAGCGGTTATCGTCTGCTTACAAGAATGGAAATCTGATTGTCGTGCCTCCGATAGTGACTTCCACTCCAATATAGATGAAAATGAAGATAGCCAGAAAATGAACGGAACGATCCGACATGACTCTCCGGAATGTACCATTTCCAGCACCAGCTTCCTTCTCTTGCAATACCTCTCCAGCGAGTTCAAGACATTCTGTTGCAATGAATTTAGTGTTAGCGACCAGCAGCCGCCTTTCACAATACTGACCATCTTGGTGTCTAAATTTAAAGACGAGTAACAGAACAACACTGTTCAAAATGGCCAAGACCAGAGACACAAGGAAGTGGAAAGACCATCGGGGCTGCTGGGAGAACTTCGTAGACACAAGGGGAGATATCAAGGCGCCCACACCTATCCGAGCAGAATCATTAGTCACGTCTGTGGACTCAGATAAGTTATTTACCCCACGAGGCGTGGAGAATGCCTAATTTTGCCGCTGCATTGTGTTTTAATGTTGCTACATAGCCGTTGGCTTGCGCGTCCTGAAATCTTGTTGGATATTCCTGACTGCCTTGGTAAAGCTATACACACCTGGACAGCCACTCCTACCCCGTTTATTACGTACGCCAGCAGAAAAACGGGAAAGGGGGGCGCAGAAGACTTCATGGCATATGCAATCACTTGACAAATTGAGCCTATGAAGAGAATCTGTTCAGTCTAGTTGATTGGCCACAATTGTGAGGAAGTCTCTGGCATTCTACCTTTCCAAAGCCAACTCGGTTTGTCAATTGCATATTGATAAGAGCTCCGCTGACAAAACCCTATACGATAGAGATAGACAGTCAAAGAAATATATGAACACCGACAAAAAGGCTTACAATACAGGCAAACACGAAAATCAGAGAGACAATCGCGAATCCAACCTAACAAAATCCGATTAGGGGGTTCCTCTCTAGCAATAATAGTGAGACTCGCATGGTAAACACGTTGAATGCGAGGCAATAACGGTCCAAGGGTCCCGTCGTTCCAACCAGAAAGAAATAGTGTCCAGCAGAGGGCCAGAAACTGGATTCGTCCCCTTGTAATCTGCTTTCGAGAAAGAGTAACGTTCGCAGTGTCATTGCCTAGAGCTATCGACACTCTATCTCCGCCTTCCTTGGACACAGAGGTCAGGTCGATTTTAGAATTCGAGATTGAGCTGCGCTTTGGTAGCGCTGAGTGAACCGAGAGGTCTCCAGATGGAGTTGTATCGACGCTTTGAAGTTCCATTTTACCAAGTCCTGTGGATCTAGATAGAAAGAAATCATTCGATTGCTGTAGACAAGTTCGATTGGTTATTGATTGTTCTGACTGCAAAATCTTGGCAAAATCGTTGGCGGAATTCCAGTGACCCAGTTGCTGAACGTCAAATAAATGTAAGGGCCAGCAAAAAAGTCAAACGGTAACGTCGATCGCGTAGAGTTACGAGGCAAGACCACACCCCAGGAGAATAGGATAGAGGGGAAAGCAGAGACAGATCTTTGCCATACGTGTGGATGATAATGAGTTCGTAGATTCGTGAGAACTTGGAACAGTCCCTTCGCAGCGCTCGGACTTCCATGAATCCCAAAAATAAGGCCCTCCTCGCCGTTCGACGTTAATGAAGCCCAAGTTCAACATCCACACCAGGAGTCTCATGATTCCTAGGGTAATTTTTATGTTTTCAAAGGCGATTAAGACGATGATACAGTGTTAGATTCTGCTGGTGGAGAAAAGAGAGGAAGACGGAATGGGGAAAAGCTGTATCTGGAAGGGGATTGGGATGCCGTCCGGAGGTCAAGTTTGTTTGGAGCACGCTCGAGTTTCCCCAAGTATACTGTAGTCGCGGGAAAAAGAAGACTTCGAGACCTTCCCTTACCCGGGGTCATAAAGGGTCATGGAGGAGGAGGAGAAGGAGTCGTTTGTTATACTGAAATGGAAAACTCTCATAGACGGTTCATCCAGTCCGATCATCTTCGAAGCCGCGGTATCGAACCACGACCCTGCCTCTGAAATCCAGGATTCCGAGGATATCTATTGACGTCGGCTGAGTGTACTCTACCACCGAACACTCCTCGATTACTATGATCAAAAAACCCACATAGGTAGTCGCGTAGTTCGAGTCCTGGGAGCTTGGGAGATTCGTATAATATTCAAGATGGCAAGCAAAGTATGAGAGATAAGAAGCAACGCAACGGACTTCCGTTATTTATTATTCGTGCCTTGCGGTCAAGCAGGCTCTGCACCATGGAAGGTTTACGAGAGTGGGCGCTACCTTACGGATACCGATCGTTGCCTACCTCATATCCCACTGTGTATGGTACATACTGGGATGCCTAGCGTCCTCTAACGCCCAGCAGCAACGAACTCGGTTCATCCTCCTGAAAAAGCGGCATCTCCCTTCCCTTCTTGCCGAACACTTCAAATCAAGCATGAATTAATGAGGCTCATCCAGGCCTAGTCGGCTCTGCGTGGGCTGGCAGGAACCAGAATCCACAAGAACATCATAAGGGCCATCATCGCAACCAACCTACGAAACGATAGATCACGACAAAGAAAGCATTCAGCGAATGTCTGACTTTGTTCATTCAAGGAAAACTTACAACGGCTGTAGACTGTTGATCCCATGCCTAGAGGCAATCGCACCAGTCATGAAAGGAAGAACGGCGCTTCCTGCTTGACCGAAGCCGGCAATCCAGCCGATTGAGCCTGTGAGGATCCATCGAGGTAGGATACGCGAGGCTTGATTCATGGCAATTGGGTACATCGGCCCAAGCAGGACACCAACGATCGAGACCGCAACAGCGTTCCCGACAAGCGAAGGAACAAACCAGATGGTGAATTCCATGCTACAGTCAACAAAACTGTCAACCTCAACCTGGATTGATAAGATCCCACAAACGTACGCAATCGCGATGATAGAGTAAACAAACAGGACACGTCGTTCACCGACCTTTCGAGGGATTGCTGGGTTAGACTCCACCTACTAAAATGCTAAAGAGGATTCACCTTTTTATTGACCCAGAGCAATGCAACGCGACCAACGGTGAGACCTATCGCGAAGGAGGAATGTAAGAGGGGAATCAAGGATATCAGACTAAACAAAGAATTTACCTCCAAAGAACCCAGAAGATATATATCCAGAGGACGGGCCTCCACCTCGGACATCAATGATAAAAGTCACAATCCAGCCTAACGTAAATTCGTAATCAATTCTTGAGAGGACATAGAGGGCATGTATGATTGCCTTACCTCCGATTGTAACCTCCACTCCAACGTAGATGAGAATGAAAAAAGCCAGTAAATGGACGGCGCGAGTCGCCATGACTTTCCGGAATGTACCTTCGTCGGAGCCAGCTACTTTCTCCGGTAATACTTCTCCGGCGAGTTCAAGACAGTCTTTACAATGAGGTGAGCAATCGTGAAGAATTATCCTGACGCCTCTCAGGCTTACCATCTTGAACCTTGAACTTGAACACGATTATAAGTACAATTGTGTTCGAAATGGCCAATCCCAATGACACCAGGAAATGGAAAGACCACCGAGGCATTTGAGCGAACTGAGTGGACACAAGAGGCGCCGCGAAAGCTCCCAGACCTATACCGTCAGTGTTAGTGAACATCAGAACCCTCCTGAGCTCATAAACGCGAATTACCGTAAGCCGCATGAAGTACACCCATTTTGGCTTCAGCATTGTGTTTCAAGGTCGCCACAAAACCATTGGCTTGCGCGTCCTATCAATGGCTTAGATATTATGACTTTTACACAAGCCAAACCTACCTGGACTGCAATTCCCGCACCGTTTATCACGTACGCAAGGACAAAGACGGGAAATGGGGGAGCCGAGGACTGTATGGCGTACGCGATCACTTGACAAACAGAACCGACCACGAGAATCTGTTTGGATTTATTCAGTAGCGAAGCATATGAAAAAATCCCTGCTACCTCACCTTTCCGAAACCAAACCGGCTTGTCAAATAAATGTTGGCAAGGGCTCCACCGACAAAACCCTGTACGAAGAAGAAATTGGTCAAATCTATGAAGGGATTGTCCCGCAAATGATTAACACACAATGCAAGCGAAAACGAAAATGAGGGACACAATCGCAAACCCAACCTTATAAGGATGCCAGTCAGTATAAGCCATAAACGCAAGCAATGACTCTCACATGATAAACCTCTTGCACTCGAGGCAATAAAGGCCCAAGCGTCCCATCGTTCCATCCAGCAATGAACAGCGCCCAACAAAGAGCCAGGAACTGAATTCTCCCAGTCACTTTTTGCGCCCTAGAAAGTGTAACATCTGTGGTGCCATTGCCTCGAGATTGTATTGAAGTTTTGTCCTCGCCTTCAGTAGGCACGGAGCTTATTTCGACTCCGGATTTCGAGATCGAGGTGCGGCTTGGTGTAATCGAGTGAATCGAGGGGTTTGCAGAAGGTTTTGACGCGGTGACGAGTCCCAGTTCCATTCTAATAGCTGCGTACAAGTAGAGCTAAAAAAGACGAAGATTGAAAGCTTCAGACAAGTTTCCAATTGACAAGTACTGTCCTGGTCAGGTTCGCGAAACACTTTTCCCGAGGTTATGCCGATTGCTGATATAGATCGAAGTCAAAAATCGTGTGCAAGCACATAAAGAGCCCTGAGAAAGTCAGGTGTTGATCTACCAAGTACATGGATTTCGGAGGCAACCTTGTGCACCAAGAGGAAGAACAAAGGAATGTGTGGACGATGTTTTTCTGCATAACGTGGGGACTCGTGGGGAAGACAGCGGGATCGGCAAAGTCAAGTATGCCGTATAGCTTGTCCGTGTTATTTCGAAAGGGCTTTGACCTCGTGCCCGTGCCTGATCAAAGGCCTTGTAAGTACAACCTGTATATCTTAAGTGTTCTACCACTGGCAATATCTCAGATGGTTGGGCTTCTCAAGGCTTCGGAGACTTAGGGCTGACCCACAGCATCCACCAATACTCATTATAAATCTACCATGCTTGCTGCTTCCTCATTCCAATGGGGCAGCCAGAATGGTCGTCTGACCAAGGGCAGAAACTAGGCAGAACAGGGCAGAAACATCCGGAGTAACCTCGGAATTGAAAGTCTTTCGCAACTTGAACGACCCAATTTCCCATTTAAAGTCTTTGACTTTAAGGATGTTTCTTGTAACCCATACCTCACGGAAGTGTCTTCGAACGATAACCCATGGACCAAGGGAGATCGATGTCGGAAAGAAATTCTACGAAAGCTCTAACTTGTATCACCGATGACAAGGCTTTAGACGAAGTGAAAGAGGAACCGAGCGCACCTGCTTTGACCCCAGGCCAAAAGAACGCTGCTCATCTTCAATTTGTAGCACTTTGTTGGACTCTCTTCATCGCAGGCTGGGGTGACGCGAGTACTGGACCATTGTTGCCTCGTATACGACAGGTTTACAATGTCAGTCGCTACTGCAGACACCCTCTGTAAAGTGCTGAACAATAATCATTGCAAAGGTCGGGTTTGCTATCGTCTCTCTCATCTTCGTGTTCGCATGCGTGGTACGTCTTCACGTCCCTTACAAGTACCTCTGTTGATTCTTCTTCCTTGTACAGGGGTTTGTGGCAGGAGCTTTGGCAAACATGTATCTGACCGGTCGATTTGGGCTAGGAAAAGTATTGCTGAACAGGCTTCACCTTTACGTTTAACTTGACTGAGAAGTGTTTTTCAGATTCTGGTCTTCGGATGTCTTTGTCAGGTTGTCGCTTTCGCGATACAGGCAGCTGCCCCTCCATTCCCAGTTTTTGTAATGGCATATGCTATCAACGGAATGGGACTCGCGCTCCAGGTGTGTTCAAGTCGCTCTGTAGTTATACTACAGGCTGAATGCCCTTTTTGTAGGATGCCCAGGCAAATGCATTCATTGCTACCATGAAGAATAATTCGGCAACAAAAATGGGCATATTACACTCAATTTATAGTAAGCAAAAATCACTCTTTCGAAGTCAACATTGCCAATACACTGTATTTCCAGGCCTGGGTGCATTTCTCTCACCCTTCGTTGCCACCCAGTTTGCTCAACTTACCCGATGGTCCTTCCACTATCTTGTGACCATGGGGATGGCGTTCTCCAGTGCTGTTCTTTTGACATGCATTTTCAAGTTCAAGACACAAGATGGTCAGGTTGTGCCATGCGAATCCGAAGGGTTTTCACTAACTGGGTATTTTAGAATGCCTTGCTCAAGCTGGCGAGGTTATTCCAGAGAAGGTTGAAGGTGTTGAAGAAGCTACTTTCAAAGAGGTAATGACGACGCGAGCTGTCCATCTTTTGGCCATCTTCATCTTTGTCTCCGTCGGCGTTGGGGTGACTATCGCGGGATGGACTGTCACATACATCCTCGACGTGCGTGGAGGAGGTCCATCTGCTGGATATATCTCCTCAGGCTTTTTTGGTGGTAAGCATTTCGAACGAGATCTTCACTGGTACTCAATTGCGGCTCAGGCGTTACCCTTGGTCGCGTCGCTTTGCTCTCGGTAAACAAAAAAGTAAATACCCAAGACGCTATGTATGGGCTTCGAACGTCCTGACATCGTTTTCATGACAGGTCGGGGAGTATCGCGTCATGTTCATCTATGGGACCATCTCAACCTCGTGTGTTCTTCTCTATCTTACATATCCTTCGTACAGGCCTTCTAAATTTCACTGTCACCAGTTTACTTTTCACCGTCTGGTTTATACCCTCTTTAATTGGCAACGCAATCGCCCTCTCGTTCGTCGGCTTCTTTAGCGGACCCATGTATCCAATTGTCATGAACCAAGCCGGACGTGTCCTACCACGTAGGATCCTGTCTGGTTCCATCGGTTGGATTGCAGGATTTGGCCAAGCAGGAAGTGCCGTCCTACCTTTCTTGACTGGGGCCATAGCTTCTAAGCATGGAATTGGGAGTATGCTACCTTTGTGAGTATTTAACTCTTCATCAACATCTTCTTTGAGCTTATATTGAGCGTGTTAGTTCCGTTGCGATGATGATCTTCACCTTGGTGTTATGGGCCTTGGTTCCCAATAAAGCCCGTGTTGTCAAGTAACGCACTCATATACATGAATATACCACCGAATGTCGAGTTGAGAATCGATCCAGCCCATGAATATACAGATCACGTCTCTGCTCAGAATCGATAAATTAGCCAGTTTTATCACCTATTATGCACCTTGCATCGCTTTTACTCAATCGATGCCGGATGAAATAGTGTATAGATATTATAAGGTTTGTGCGTAGCATTGAAAAAAGCGTGTAGTTGGCAAACCTATACCCTAAGACTGACCAGTTTCCTGCCCCTCGCTCTCTCTACCTCGCTCTTTCCCTTCATCCCTCCTCCTTTCGTGATTTTCCTCCCTTTCCCACCAAGTCCATCACCCATAGCAGTAGGCGCATGTCCTGCATGCAGCATCCTAAACGCAGCTTTGATGACATTCAATTTATTCCGGCTTCCCCACACCTTGGCACTAATATCCTTGAACCCCGCCGCCCTCAGAATCTGATGCAGATAGGGATTGCAACGCAAGCCAAACCCAACAGGCCGTGGTCGTAGAATGAGCTGTGTCGCGCCTAGCTTCGACGTCATCTCCGTCCATACCGTGCGTTTCTCGAACCGCTCTACCCAGTCCATGTTTTTCACCGCAGAAATCTGGGCCGCCTTCAGCGCGACGTATGGGCTCGAGTGCTTCCCCTCTCCATACCCTACCAATCCATTTCCATCACCAACCAAGACCATGAAAGTGATACGCCTAATCTTGCCCTTACCCGTCTGCTGCACCACAGTGCGGCGCATGAGAATGGATTGGAAGAGGCTGTTGTAGTATTTCGGAGTGACAGGCAGGGCTTTCAGCATCTCGTCTTTCCGCCCTTCGTCGCGACTGCTGCTGTCTTCTTCCACGAGTTCATCCTCCCAGCTTTCGGGGTATTGGTGGAAGACGGACCGATGGTTGCGGATGACGACGCGGTTATGGAAGGGGCTAGTTTCGGTTGGAGGTATGTCGTACACGTCCCTCGGGTCAAGCAAAGGAGACGGGGTCATCAAATTGGGGTAGGATATGGATTCTTAGAAGAGCCTGTTAATTTGACCCGGATAGATTTGAGTTCGTTAGTCACCTTCCACTTCCTGTCCGATGACTTGCCCATCCTCGTCTACGGCGAAGGGTTGCACAGAAACAACGTTTTTGGATAAATCATGAGAGCCGGGGGATGGCGGCAGGAATTGGACACCACGTTGCAAGAGAAACACGAGGACAGAGAACAACGGTTGCATCTGAACCTCCTCCTTTGCCGTTTCGAAAGCAGCCCAGGCTTGGTCGAACTCTTCGGCCTCGTTGGGTTCAAGCTCTGCTAGAAGTTTCGTCGTCTCGGGTGTTTGCATCAAAGTCGCGACGTATCGATATAAGTCCGTGTCTAGAGACAGGGAATAGCATCAAGAACAGATCAGAACCCAGTCTCGACAATACAACGTATGTCGCAACTCACTTTGCTCGTCCATGACCTTCTGAACGCCGGGCGACACCCATGAATTATACCAGTTCTCAAAATCAGAGAGCTGCTCCGTTAGCATCCTCGCTGTATCTGTATAAGTCTGGCAATTCCATGAAGGAAACGATACAACGTACATTCAGCCTCCTCCGACATTCCTATCACCTCCGCGGTTGGCAACTTTCTTGTCGGTTGCTTGTGTGGAACAGATGTGGCACCGAGTTTGCGACATTTCGTGGTCGAAAAGGCCCTGTTGAGATTATGCAAGCAAGATATGGGTCTCTGAACACGAATTGCTCGCGATATTGGACGGAGTAGCAGCAGCCGGTTCATGGTTGAGTGTCGAGAAATAAAGAAACTTTTTGCAGCCGAATGAGGCCGACGAGAATTCACCCAAAAAGGAAATTTCTGTTGAAATTCCCGTTACGGTGACTTCTCCAGCGTTCTCCTCCCTCTGCTTTCATGTCCTCAAATGATAATTCAGATGCTTCCCTCAATTCATTGGCGGCAGATCTAGCTGGCACTGATATATCCAATCTCTTTGGTGTGATAGACAGAGACAAGTGAGCGCAGTCAATGATTTCATTAAAACGGCATTCATAATCTCATATTAAAACGCATCGAGTCAAGCGTATATGGCCTAAACCTGACAGTTCCAGAAGATGCAAAGGAGATCATTAAACCCTGGAATGAGAGAGAAGATACTGCGAAACATCTAGACTCGAGCGTAGATGATCAGGTTTGCTTCCGTCTGCCAACTTTACCGGTCAAGTGGATTGTAATGTATTCGTAAGCTTATTATCCACATACCCTTCACGCAAAATGTTCGAATTAGATCAATTCTTCTGAAACTGGGTGAGTGGCGAATTATCATTTACAGTAACAACTCATTACATGGCATACAGGACGAGGAGAAGTAACGCCGCGTCATCTGCGTATCTACGCTAATCACTCAACCATTGTCGATTTTGCCGAGGCTGAAAGCACGAAACCGCAATTAAATATCAGTCTGCTCGAAGGCGAAACAGGAGTGACAGAGTATCCATTGAGAGTTGCAGCATTCACAAGCGTCCATTCGTTATCTCTTTTCTTCGTAAGCTCAATCTGTATCGCCTTCATGATGGATTTCTGAACGATATTCTTAGAACGACTCCGTAGGTGGAGAAAGTTCAAGGATATACTACATCGGGTTTCGCGGTGACATGAGATTCACAAAGAAAGACGTGAATTCTAGACTAGAGGTTCCCGCTCCTCACGCAGCCGACGCAGCTATATCCGACCGAGTAACGAACAAAGTCGGTGGGCAGCAGACAACCGCCAGATAACAATATATGTCTTTATAGCTTCCATCTAGAGTAGATTTCTGTAACATCCACAAGTCCTGGCTATGAGTGACACCACGCCTATGTTGGCCGAGAATCATCCCGTGCACGTAACTGTCGAACCAATGCAGCGGTCCCATCCTTGTCCCCACCTAGCTTTGTCAACACCAGTTGATAGATTTCTTCCTTCAACTTGAAGTCCCTCTCCTTCTGCATAAGCTCAACCGCCTCTCCCAACCAACCCTTCTCAGCGAATAGTGCTACCACAACCTCCCGACACCGCTTCGCAATCGCTATCTTTTGTTCCTCCTGAGACTGTCCTTGGTTTTGATAGTACACCATAGCCCCCTCTTCCAATTTGGTGAGATATGCAATAGCCTGCTCTTTGTTGGCGAATCGAAGCACGAGACGCGCGACGTCAAGCAAAATGGAGTGCGTAAATCCTTTGGACGCCATGATTTTACCGAATGCCATGATATACCGGAGATTTTTGGCCGGTTTCCCGCTTTTCAAGAGGGTGAAGCGCGTGTCTCTATACACATTCAAGTCGGACTGGGAATTATTGCAGACACCCGGACCTAAGTCTGCGAGTTCATTTCGCCTAGGGACGAGTGAGAACCAAGTGACGAAGGCATCATAGCTCCTTTGTGGATCAGGTGAGGCAAGGCCAGCTAGAGCGGCCTTTTCGTAGATTGGGTTATGCTGCACATGGACTTTGTTTTCCAATAACCGGAATAGCAAGAGGTTCGCTTTCGGGTACTGAGCGTCCTTGACGAGCCCAACGAGCCTTTGGTTCAATGCCAGGACATTCTCGGCGGATATGCGAGGAATTTCAGACTTCGGGGTGGCATCTAAGGCGTTCGAGTGCAGATATCTTGATGATTGATTCAGGTGCTTAGGGCCGGTATGTACTGTTGTCTGCACTGTCTTGTGAAAACTCGCTGCAAAACTCCCTCTCCATGATATCCAAAGAGGCGGCCGCATATCATTATTACCGAATGTCTATTTCAAATTCAAATTAGGAAAGCAAAATGGTCCAGACGGTTAGAAGACGTACCTGATTATCCGCAGGATACTTTCATATGAGTAATTGTCGATGAGAGCAAGTTGAAAGAGTCAGAGAACGAGGATCGACCGATGATTCCTTTGGTCGTGTTTGACCCAAGGCATTTCGACAGGATAACTTTACCGTTACAAATACACTTGAACCTTGCCCGAGAAGGGGTACACATTGACAAGACATGAAACCTTTGTTGAAATCTACCTGGCCGATTGAGAGTGTTAAACTTATATAAAAATAGGCCAATGTAGCCAACACTACAGGATCCTGACGAACCTCCTTGGCACTGGCCGAAGACCCCTCTCCATTTGCTCAGCATTTCGAAATGCGTCATATAAACACCCACTGAATTCATTGGAACGAAATGTATATTGTCAAGCATAAATAACGGTGTTGTGGAGATTGCGATTCATTCCAGCATCGACTTGGATCAATACTATAGTGATCCAGGATGAATAATGTACAGGTTGTCGGATAGTACACAAAAGAAGAGAAAATCTCGAAAGAAAAGAATGAACGTGTTATGGGTAATGCACTAAATCGGCCCCAGAAGATGCGAAGAATATATAATAATGCGATATGCTGTGTAGTCAATGCGAATGTGTGCGTGAACGTGTAGTAATGCTGGTTGAATGCTAGATGCCAATGTATGGTCGTGAAGATCGTGAGGAAGGAAAGGAGCGACGTTGGACCGGCATTTTTTTTGGTTGATGTGTCTATGAGAGAGAAAAACTGATAGATGAAAAGAAACCCGACGCTCAGTTCACGACCGATGCGGCCCTAAATCTTCCCGGAAGGAACCAGTGACTCCTGGGTGAGCGAAGTTGGGCTGGTTGTTGATGAGCGCTGCTGGAAGCCCTGCCCCTCCCACCTTCTTGCTGCTGAACAGCTGCCGTTTGCGTGGCCAGCGGCGATGAATTCCAGGCAGCCTGCTCAGCTGTCGGAGGAGGCGTTTCACGGCGCGGAAAGGCTGAATAAGGTGAGTCAGCTGCATTGCGTCCATGCGAAACCGCTGAAGCTGGTGTAGTTGGTGGAGGCGTCGGTGATGATGACCGAGGGAAAAATTTGATTGCGAAGCGGCTGAGCGCTTTGGGTTTGGTGGTGCCGTTGAAATTGACGTTGTTGCCAGGGGCGGTGTGGGGGATCGCGTCCTGCTGGTACGCCTTGAATGGGGTGAAGACAGTGCGGGGGAGCCTTGAAGGGGGGAGAACGTCGGTCATTGAAGTAGAAACGGATGAAGATAGCTGACATTGTTGAGCTGGGGGAGACTGTACCTGGGTGGATCGGAACATTGTCCAATGCAATGGTTCCGGGGATGGCGTCGTGGATCGAGTGAAATGAAGATCTCCACCAAGGGAGGAGTTAGAAGAAGACGATTCTGAGTAGTACGAAGGGGAAGACATCTCCGTCGCCGACGAAGATGTATATATAGTGGGAGAGGTCATCTCCTTGTCCTCTCCGACAGCCGTGATTGCAGAATCAGGCATGATTACAACACCTTTCCCGTCCGTGATGGGGCTGTTGAGAAAAAACATCGAAGAATAAGGATCGTATTCAATGGCGGTGTGCATCATCGAGGTGCCTGTCGAGTAGGTCTCCGCCATGCTGCCGTCGGCGTCGTAAATCCGCGGTCGGGTGATGTTGGTGTTGATCATGAGCGACCGAACATCGGGCTTCGCGATTCTTGATCCAAATGTCATGTCGATGTTATTCGGCGTCGGAGGAAGAGAGGATTCTGGGGATTGGGTAGCTGAGCTGGTTCCAGATCTATCAAAGAAATCCATCTGAAAATGGTCGTGTTCAGAGTCGGAGGAGACGGGGGACTCGAAGGCCCAAGTTGCGCCGCAGGATGAGTATGTTGTCCAGAGGCCGCCGCCGTAAGATGACTCCGCAGCCAAGGACTGCGTGGCGAAAACAATATCAGAAGAGGAGTCCTTGCTCCAGTGAGAGACGAGACGTGTGTTGACGTCCTCGGTGTAGGAAGACTGAGTGGGTGGAGAGTGTGGCGGGATCTCGTCTGGGCTGGTGCCAGAGGAGGCGCTGTCGATGTCCATGCCTGATTCCCAGGGGCACCGGGCCATGCTGCCTTCAAAGACGACACCATCAGAGTAGAAGCTGGAGATGTCCTCGATGGCATAGCGGACCTCGCGAAGCGTCATGCGCTCGCGCCAGTCGACTTCAAGCATGCGAACGAGGATCTCGTTGACTTCTGGGGAGATGGGAAGGACGGTGGGTAAGAAACCCATGGGATCGCGCAAATAAGCTTGGAAGGTGGGGTCACCCGGAGTCGCTGACTTCCAGGGGTTGCGACCTGTCGCCAAATTGAGCAGGATAATCCCAAGAGACCAGATGTCGTTGAACATGGGAGAGTAGTTCCCTGTCGGGGCAAAGTCGCCACCTTGACATTCTAGACGATGAGAAAATGATTATTAGCTTTCTAAGAAATGCGGAGAACATTGAGGGCAATCTCACCTGGGCTCATGTGGTAAACGCTACCAGTGCGAAACTCATCGCTGAGCTTGTCGGTGGTCGCGAGACCGAAGTCCGTGACGGCAACCCGAAGGCCATCATCGAAGCAGAGGATATTCTCTGGCTTCAGGTCTCGATGATAGATACCGAGAGAATGGCAGTATTCGACTGCGTCGAGCAGCTGGAGGAAGACGTCCTTGATAAGGCCGTCGTCTCCGAGATAGCGGCAGCTATGCAAGATCTGAGTAAACAGATCGTGATCCGGTGCATAGTCCATGATGATGTAGGTGTGGTTGAGATGTTCAACGACACGGTGAAGGGTGACCACACCAGGGTGGGCGGAAGCGATTTGGTGCAAAGCGATTTCACGGATATGCACTTGCCGCTGGCGTGGGGTCTGATGCCCTGAAGCGACAAGGCATTTAACAGCGTAGGATTTCGGGCCCGATGGCTGGCGGGCGTCGACGGCGCGGTACACGACACCGTATCCTCCTACACCGAGAACTTCGACGAGTTCGAGGGAACCTCCGTCAATGAGTGTCCCGACGGGCGGGTGGACGGCGGAGGCGAGTGCGGAGGAGGTCTTCGAAGACATTGGTGGTACCTGAGGTAATGAAAATATAGAAGGGAGGAGGAAGGAGAAAAAGTGTGTTAGCACCAGTGCGAACGAGGACTTCCAAGTGGAAAACGAAGAAAACGAAAGGTGCCAATATAAATGAAATCCGTCGAGGGAAAGCATACTTAGGTGTGCCAACGTGATTGACACCCCTGTTGTGCGTGTATGACATGAGGTATCAAAACGCATCATCCACTCACAAGACGACTTCCGCACGCTGATCCGGGGATTTTCTTAGCAACAGAAATCGGGGTTCGCATCGATGTCGAAAATGCCAAAGAGAAATTGAGTGTGCTCTCATTTTCGAGTATTTAGCTGTTTTATTGAAGAGGGGGCGGAGCTCGGGATGTGTCCAATTTTGGGACGGGACGCTTGGCCGGAACTGCCACGCGGCGGCTAATGACCTGTTCTGGAATGTAGTCGGGTACTTAATGTTAAGTGAATCAAGGCTCTCCATTCCACCGATCCCTACGTACGAAAGTCGCACCCAAGATCGGAATGTGAGATCGAGGCAGTAAACCACCACTCCATTCCAAACGCGGACGAACAAGATAACACAACAGCATTTGTTCAGGCCGAAAGGATGCTGGCCGTCATGTCAAAGCAGGCCATCGAGCCGTATGACATACTTCTGCAAGATTGAGTGATGCAAACCTGACAGAATGGGTCAAACCTGCCTTCTGGGAGCGGCGTATGACCTAGGGCCAATAGTGCTCGAGAAGGTTATGAAAGCCTCGAATGAGGTCCGCCACAACGATTGGCTTCAGCACAACAAGACCGAAGTTTGAGCGTTCCAGGCAATTGCTTATCAAGGCGATAAGTGATCGAGGGGCCAATGCAAAGCCCTTCCCCAACGGTATGAGGTCACAATCAATCTCCACCACCGCAAACAAGGTGCATATGGAGTACGATGCTCGGAAAAGAGAGGACATAAGAAACGAAAATTTCTTCTCATAGCCGAAAAAGGAGAGATTGAGGAGGTGCATACATATGTTCTGGAAGTTCTCGAATCCAATGAAATGCTTTCTGTTTTCAGGGAATGAACCCATGATACTGAACATCTGAACGGTAGGACGGCGTTAATTCCTTTGCATTCCGTTGTTCGATTCGTAGCCAAAAATTTCTCAGCTCGAGATAGCAGATGTCAATGTTCCCAGTGTTTCGATTCCGAGCATCTCTGGAGCCATGGGAGCGATGAAACGTAGGCCGAAATCGTGCAGCACAAGGACGAGGCGAACAAGATAGCTTCCATTCCAGGAAACGTGCGGGATGAAGACAAAAGGCAGAATGCCATCATAGCTCTGAAACTGCACTGGAAATAAAAGCGTTTCGCCTAGTCGACGGGGCAACGGAGCAAGGGGCGTCCAGCTCGGAAGTCGCAGAATGGTCGTTCTTGTTGATGCCTCGTGGTAGATGTAAATTCCGAAAAGGGTCGCGCTCATTGTTACCACGTGATGTAAAGCGCGTTGCCTCTTGTTTGTCGTGGCAGCACGTGATGCTTCCTGTTTAAGTTTTGGCATCACTGCCCCCTCGGTTCTTCAACTTGAACTTGAACTTGTACTTTTGGTTGAGAAGAAACTTGCCTCAACAGCTTCGCGGACACTCCTCGACATCTATTACTTGCCATCTACCGTCAGCGTTTGCGATCGACATCTCATTTCGCCGACTTTTGAACACGCAACCGAAGCTACACACCCATTCACCTCGTGTCGATCTATCCAGCATGTCTCTTCGCAGCTTTACTGTCTTTCAAGATGCCGTATCTAGTGATGCACCTCAGCCTAGAACCACTCGCTCTAACGCCATGGTCACCCGATCTTCCTCGCTCAACTTGGCCACCTCTCCGAACCGTGCCACCGGCTTGACCGACATGGTCACGATGGATAAGGAAAATTTCCACCCTCTTACCGGCGAACGTGCTGGGCCTTCCAACAACGCGACTAAGAAACGAAAGACCACTGTCCTCGCAATTAAAGTGCAACCTTCATCTGCCAGCAAGGCTAAGAAGGAGAAGGATGCCCAACCGGAGCAGAAGAAACGCAAAGCCTCGACATCAACCGCGGCAAAGGTGAAGACTACTATTAAGAAGGATGGCAAGGTCACAGGATCTGCGAGGAAGGGTTCTGGCAAGCGAACGGTTTCGAGAAAGGTTTCTCCGATGCCCAAAGTGAACGAAGAGGAGGAAGCGGAGAAGGATCGCATTACGCAGGCGGACATTGATTCTCGCTGCTACGAGCTCACCGTTCAGCCTTTGGCTGACGTCTCCCAGGCATATGACGAGAGTCTCGCTTTTCGGGGTCTGCCCACCACCCCAGAGGCCAAAGTCAAATTTTGCACAGTCAAGGTTCGATTATATTGTCATCTCATAAATCACATCGAATATTAATTTATCTATCTCCACAGGCATCCTCCGCCGAGCCTGAGATCCGTGACTACTTCGAGCCCTCTCAGGCGCTTTTCTCTTCTACCTCTTCCCGTCTTCGTTCCGTCTCTGAGGATGTCTCCGAGGGACGTGTATTTTCGACCCCGGAACGGAAGCAGATCTACGCTGCCTTCACCTTCTCCTCTCCCTCTGCGACGAGTGCACGTATGAGCAAGGCGTCACGTTCTGGCAGCATTTCCCCTGCCGAGCTCGCCTAACGACTTGGATGCCACGTATTGAACGGAATGGAACATTCTTCCAACCCTTCCATTCACAATCGTCCATCTATCGTCTACTATTGACTTACCAGCCCCGCGACACATGTCTGACCCGCATCAAGGCTTCTTATTCCCGTCGACATTAAGATACGACACCACAACCACAATACAAACATACCCACAACGCATCGCACATCTCGTCACGCTATCAAATTGCATTGCAACACGTTTTTCCGATCTCTGCACGTTTCTGCCAACCTTGCATCCACCTAAAACCATACATAAAATCCCCTCTTCCGCCTCAATCATCAGCATCTTTCCTTCCTATTTTTTTCCACCTCGGTCGTTGTGACACCTCTAGCATCGCGATTTTTATCTTTGATTTATCCATTGTTCATTCATACTTCTGTGCACATACATATCTCAGTTCTGGTCTGGTCATTTCCTTCTTAAATACCACCACCAAACCATATCTTTACCCATCAGTCAACCATCCCCACATACATCTATCGAACATTGCATATCCTTCCATCTATTCTTTCTTCCCCTTCAGCCATTTGGTACATAGTACGATTTGGACGGACTCTTCGCACAGACTCCCTTGTCTCAATGGTTCCGCTCATCTCTCACATTGTCTTGATTGACTCGTCCTCGCCTTATTTTCTCTCGCTCTGTATATCTCATCTCTACTCTCTGCTCGATTTGTCCAAATGTGATGATGTACATGTATACAGGTTATTGGATTCCTCGAGAATATACAATGACTTCATATTACAAACACGTTGATTCCTCAAGTCCGGCCCATAGCCCGCCAACCTGGGTCGACACTCAAGCTTCCAGGTTTGAAATAATGGGATGTTCCTATACTCGAGACGATGTGACGAACCTCAGCTCTCTCATTGCTCTCGACTCTCGACTTCAAGTAATCTCGCATCTAACTCATTCACCCGGGACTACGACGCGAAAACATGAGGGATGCGTAGGTCACGTGTGCGCGTTTCGAAGTTGTACCAAAATGTATCATTGTATGAACACTACGATGTCGGAAAGTTGAAGATTGAAAGGTAAGCAGTCTGAACCACGAGTGCGTTTGTTGGTGGCTCACAATCCAGACTCTCTGTCCTCTAGTATTGTATGTAAGGTTCTGAGAGTCCCTTGTTTTAGCCGTGGACAGTGGACAACAGTTCAAATTCATAAGCACTCAGTTCAACTTCATGTTGACTTGAAGAAGGCCAAGCACTCTGCACCAGGATCTCTCAGCTTTCCTCATTCATCCGCTCGCCTCAGGTTCTCCCAAAAGTCTGGTTTGAGCTTTCTTGGCGAGTATGCTAAGGTATGCTCTCTATCTCCGACCTGACCCCTGGCTGGTCTTCAGGAACAAGAGGTCCTCTAAAAATCTCAAGAAACATATTTGCAGTGTCCACGGCGTCTATGTGGAACTTCCTATCTTATTCCCCACAAACGATCTGCAAATCTTACAACCATTTGACTTCGAGGTAGTCTCGAGATAAGATAAGGTTTATCAATTGCCAGGGGCATCAGCGTCCGGATTTATCACGAGGTCCATTTATCGACCAACCACAATGGGCGTGCGGCAGTTGGACTTATCTCTTTTTTTACCTCCAAGCCGCCCAAGCGCTACCTGGCTTCCTTATCTCACGAAAGCTGATAATGGAACTCTCCATGTTAGACTTGGACTTCTTCTTACGCGATGGGATATGGGGTATGGAGATAAGTGGAGTGCTTTAATAAGAGTTCATATTGGACCTCTCCATGCAACGTCCATAAAATCCCTCGTCTTTGGGTGTCTTTGCTTCGTTTTATTCAATCTCGGCTACCGAGACAGCATAAATTACGACTACACCAATTCTTAGCGCCGCAGAGCAAAGGACACCATGGGGTTCTTGGAAAAACTCGAAGTTGGCCATGCGCCAGGGCTGACCTACTCGCAAATGTTCTTGACAGTGAGCGTCAAACTTATCCTCTCGTCCTCAAATATTAAAACTTGCGCTTTTGCCTAAAGAACGATGACTTAGCACCTGTGCCCGAATATCAACGGACTTGGCGAGCGTGGAATTTTGTCTCTTTGTATGTCCTGCCTCCCTCAAGGTTACAATAATGACACTGACTACCAATGATATAGCTGGATTGCAGACTCCTTCAACGTCAGCTCGTACGTCTTGCGGCCTATGGCACCGACACATCAATATTAATCTATCTCGTTTCGTCTTTCAGGTGGATGATCGTCTCGTCAATGGTACAACTCGGATTGTCTTGGTGGCAAGCCTGGATATGTGTATGGGTAGGGTATGGCGTCGTTGCCCCATTTATTGTCATGAACGCCCGTCCTGGTGCCATCTTTCACGTTACATTCCCTGTCGTCGCACGAACGAGTTTTGGGTTGTACGGAAGTCTTTGGTGCACCTTCAACAGAGGTGCAATGGCTTGGTGAGTTCAGATGTTCTTCCCAGCCAAGCACGCGTCTACATTGTTATCTCCTGTTATCTCCCACAGTGTGTGGTATGGTGTTCAAGCGAGCATAGGTGGAGACTGTATGAAGGTCATGCTTCGTGCTATGTGGCCGAGCGTGAATGACATCCGTGAGTGCTGTTATCGAGAAGCACTCGTATCATCCCCAAAGCATTGACAACGCCATTCTTAGCGAACACGATGCCAGAGTCGTCCGGCACCAACACGCGTGACTTCATGTGTTTCTTCCTTTTCTGGTTGATTTCCCTGCCTGCCATCTGGTTCCCAATTCATCAGATGTCAGTCGTTATCTACTGAAATCCTGGCAGTTCGACATTGGCTCATTGGGTTGTTCGCTTCTTTGAATTTGAATACAGTCGTCATTTGTTCACAGTGAAATCCATCGTGACACCTATTGCTGGCATCGCCTTTTTCATCTGGTGTATCGTTAAAGCGAAGGGCGTGGGTCCGATCGTCTCTCGACCATCGACGTTGCAGGGTTCTGAACTAGGATGGTCAATGGTCGTCAGTCTGATGTCTTGCATCAGCAACATGGCTACTCTCATCACGTACGTATGATATCGTGCCTCACCGTGGAACATATGTTCATCATTATTCGATACCTTACAGAAACGCGCCAGATTTCGCCTCTCGCTCTAAGTCGCCATCTGCTGCGCTGTGGCCACAGTTCTTCTCAGTCCCGATCTCCTTCTCATTGGTCAGCTTCGTCGGGATCATTGTCAGTTCGTCATCAGAGACAATCTATGGCGAGGCTATTTGGTCCCCCATCGACCTCTTGGGTAAATTCTTGGATAACAGCCCTTCAAGCGCCACAAGATTTGGGGTTTGTGAACTTTTCCTGTCTAGTGCCATACAGGCTTGCTGATATTCAGTTTGTGGATTTAGGTGTGGTTTATTGCCTTCTCGTTCATCATCGCTCAAGTAAATCAGGATTGACCATCACTTTCGTGTCCATATTCTGACAAGGTTATTCTGCAGCTCGGCACCAACATTTCAGCGAATTCTATCAGTGCTGGATGTGATCTCACGGCTCTCTTCCCTCGATTTATTGTTAGTCACCATGCAATCATGTTCTATACTCTAAACTAATTCACATTCTAGAACATCCGTCGAGGAGGCTATATCGCTGCCGTCGTCGGAATCTGCATGCTCCCATGGAATCTCCTAAAAAGCAGTAACAGCTTTACTTCCTACCTTTCCGCGTACTCTGTTTTCCTCAGCTCCATTGCTGGCGTCATGGTAAACATTCATACCCATATTTCTCCCTCTATTTACTGAAACAACTACATCGTTGTATAGATCACAGAGTACTATGTAATCCGACGAGGACACTACAATGTTGCGGACTTATACGACGCACGTGAGAATGGTTGGTACAAGTACACGTATGGAATTAACTTCCGGTGCGTCCAAGGCTAGATTCAGTCTAAAATTGATTGCTCATTGCGTATCCTGATATACAGAGCGTACGCGGCGTACATTGCCGGTATCCTGATCAACGTTGTGGGCTTCGCTGGTGCCAGTAGGTTTATTAATATTATTCTTCAATCACCTACTCAACCATCTCCTTACTTACAGCTGGCCGCACCGTACCTATTGCCGCCACTCGTGTATATCAAATGTCTTTCTTCACCGGTTTCGGTGTCTCCGCCCTGATCTACTTCCTCCTCAATAAGGCCTTTCCTGTGCAAGGCGCGACAAGCAAATGGGAAGAAATCGATGTTTCAAACTTCACTTACGAGCAGTATGATTCCAACCGCCACCAGCAAGATACCAACAGCACGATCAGCGATACCGACTCAAAAGAGAGGGATAAGAAGGACACGAGTGTATCTCAGGTGTACGTGGCGGCACCTTGAGGATGAGCACGATTTTACGATCACGACCTGCATATCTCGGCAACTGCATAACTCTGTATTTTTAACATAGATTCCCCTCAAATTTATCGCAGCTCTTTTTCTCTCTGAAAGCCGCGGGCGGGGCGCATTGCCCTTGCATCTCAAAGTTTAGTATGCCGTGGTACATACTGCGCAGCGGTATGAGCACTCCTGTGCACTACAGTGGGCAACGAAGCAGGCATAGTCTTCAGTTACTAAACATATTTGTTTCTTTTGCCCCCTTCCTATCTAAGGAGCCAAGCAATGGTGTTCTCGTCACTGGACCGCGACAAGCTACACTGCATATCTAATCTACGACTTCGACTTCGGGCACCTCGGGTCAGGTACTAGCACCACAACGGCGGTTCGAGAATGAAATGGGTACGAGAGTGGAGACCTCCACTGCCCAGAAAAAAAATGTATTGTTTGGCTGGAGGAAGGTCAATGCAACCCGGTATATAGGAAAGTGTGGCGCCCTATATGCAACCTGCCATGTGGTGTATCAACCACGTTCACGAGAATGAATTCTTTTTGTCTTTACCATGCTCGGTCCACCTTGGGTCCACCAGGAATGAAGTTCTCGCAATACGCATAGATTAGTAAAAGCCCAACAAAACTCGAATGCCGCTGATTTTTGGCTGTTTTGATTCGTGGATCCGGACTTCCATCAAGTAACCCACTTCCACACGTTGGGCCAAGTACGCTTCTTCCTTGGCTCGTGATGCACAGGAAATAAATCTGTATCGACAATGTCATAGCAAAAGTAACGATGACCCGCCTTTGATTTCACAGAATAATCCTTTCTTCTGTGGTAGAGTAATACAGGTCTGAGTACACTATCCTTGAGTCTTACATCCAATTATAAATTCCTTCATAATCCACTACACCGCTGTCTCCTCCACGCTAATGGGGCCAGGCACCCTGCGCGCAAAGCCTTCCTCATCTGGCAACAGATCCACCTCAGCATCCCTGGCCTCCCTATTCACATCTACATCAATCCCCCCACTCTCCTCCACAACGGTCTTCCTCTTGCCCTTTGTGCTCTCCGCATAATTCTCATAGAAGTTATTCACATCTCTCACGTCTGTCTGGTCCCCATCTCCTCGTCTTCCAGGCCCATCCCAGAAATGGAAAGCGTGACTGTGCACGCCGTATGATGCGGGCACCACTTCCAAAAGGTCCCCACGAGCAATCTCTATAGCTGGAATCTCAGAAGCTGGGAGACCGATGAGGTAGGCGAGGAGGCAGCGGATGACCGAGGCGTGTCCGATGATGAGGAGATCCTCTTGTTCTCGTTCGAGTTCTATCAGAATGGGCTCGAGTCGAACTGGTTGTAACGCATCAATAAGTTTCATCATGGCACCGGTGACAAACCGTACCGCTAAGATCGTGATAACTCTCCGCCCTTGGCGCTCGGAAAGAATAAGGATCCTTTGCAAATCGATCCCAATCCTCCGAATAATACTTCTTCGCCTGTTCCGGACTCAGACCATCCCATATCCCGGGGTTGATCTCCAGCATCTGGGGCTTCTCAACGACCTTGATATTAAGAGGCAATTGGGGCTGAGGGTGTTCTTCGGTGGGGGTAGGTGACGACGATGATTCCGGGAACGTCATCGTGTCAGGCGAAGCAGACAGATATTCAGATCGAACCTCCGCCGAAGCGATGCCTGGTGGTGGGTGTGACATACTAGAAGACGATGCATGGGAGACAGATGTTACAAATGGCCAGGCAGTGTGATATGCCCGTCGGCGAGTTGAAGTCCATATCTGCGTTGCGAAGAGTCAAGACCCCTCTCCGTATTGAGCTTGACAATTTTGCATACCACAAGCTTCCTACCAGTAGGGTCCAGCCCCCTGTGCTCAAGACTCTTTGCCCGACGCTCAAGGACGAAATCCTTCAGCTTTTCGGCATATTCCCAACCTGCAGGTGACAGATCCGAGTCTGCTTTGTAGGAGTGCTCAATCAAGGATTGGCCAGACTATGAGAAAGGGTGAGGATAAGCATGCGGCTAATAGTTACCCACTTACTCTGGCGAAATAGATTGTTCGGAATTTATTGTGGATATTCATCAGGAAGAAAACGATACGCGACTATAGGCTTTCAAGTTCGTTGATTTGGTCGTTGATGGACGCATAAAAGCTCACTTGAACATAGCCTTGAATGTTCTAGCCGAGCCATACTCAGCGCAATTCTATTACAGAGAAAGTAATAGCTTACGTTCAGAATGATCTTCTCGCCGACCTATGATTCGAGACAGGGATGAGCCTCATAGCAGGGCAAAGACCGAAGATAGCCATACATTGAGAATCCGGATGAATGGCCAGGTTGTTTCCTCCAGCGTCTCATAATATTTCTCGTGATCCCGAATTCGTGAATAATAGTCCTGGACAGCTTTATCTGGATCCCATCCTTTATACTGGGAAGAAACCATGTCAATCGAGCAGCCGTAATCGTAAGCGCTAACGCACATCAGGCGACGAGATCTTGACGCTTCGTATGTTGGCCTCGATGATCTCTTTGTTATCGCATAAAGACTCTATGATATAACGACTGATCAGCAACGAAATACATTGACTGTAAGCTTGACAATCACAGCCCGAATACGTACCAAGCATGACCACATGGATCCCAGCCTTGTCGAATTTCTCTGCCAGCGCTTGACGCGCAGCCCTAGTTCCATTGTTCGCGTCATAAATGACGACCTGTCCTCCATGCTCAAAGAAATCCCAAATCAGCTGCTCGCATCCATCCGAGATCTTCTTTCTCAAGGCAACAGTCTCTGCACTCTTCTCGCCTACTTCGACACAATCACAACGTCAGCAAATGAAAGCGATAAACCTGATGCAGACCGAGGATCAGGTTAATAACTACGCACCGAGAGTAAAGTAATCTGGGGGTAGTTTCTGTGCTCCACCAAGATTCTTCCGTCTATAATCGCCTAAGGAAACGACTTGCGTTTTTATTCCCATCCATCGAAGATACCTCTCGAGCGCACGCGAAATGTGTGTCTTTCCCCTGGCCGGAAGTCCGATTGTGACTACTAAGATCTTTCCGGCATGAAATAAGAGACCCGACGCGGTCGTATACAATGGCGCGACCATATCTGCGACCTACTGCTGGCCAGGCGAGTTCGAAAAATCTGTACCGTAGGCCCTCTGAGCTTACGTCGAGAAATCCTTCCCAGAGATGGTGGTTCAGATTAGAGAGATATGGTTGTTCGAGCTACTTACCGCTAAGTAAGTAGGTTGCAATAATGGGGTTCAAGATAATTACATAAGCCCTGATAAGATAAGACACAAAGGTGGAATGCAAGGACTAACAATAATAACAGCACTGCGAGAACATCAAGAGAAACGAAGATGCGAAAGGTTGTATGCGATGAGGGAAAGAAAGGAGATCTAACGTCTTGCAGAAGAAGCTGCTATAGGTCTTGATATTCTGGAGCAGCAGCACGATAATCCTCCATCTCCTTGTCCAGGTCAGCCACTGTTGCAGGGTCCCTTTTCTTCAATCGCTTCGGGCCCTTCTTTTGGCGGAACCGTCGAGGCGGTAGGGGAGCTGTTTTCACATTCGACCGGACTGGAGCCGATGCTACTCGTGCATGAATTGTCCTTTCATGGCGAGGCCCGCTACATCAAAAGGCGTGAGATACGCCATAGTGAAATACATGGAAATATTACGTCGGTGTCGATGCATTGACAGGTAGATATGTTTTTGCGATAGGTGCGTTGGCAGGGGCCAATCGGTTCAAAAGTGTCGGTGGAGCAGGGGGTCCTGGTAGTATAGAGGAAGTTGAAGGTCCACCATCTGAAATAATTTCAATCTTTATTGGCCGTCCTAGAGGTTACTTCGTTGAAGCTACGTCCGCTCACAAAAAAATGAATTAGGCTTACGTCCATCCACAATCTTCCCATCATATTTCGCGCGAGCAGTAATAGCATCCCCTGGCCGTTGAAACGTAACCACCGCCATACCCTTCGAGTTCCCCTGAGAGTTATACACCAAAAAGGATTCCTTCAGCGGTCCCACAGTCTTCCTGAACAGCTCCTAAAACCAGTTTTCAACGGCGCGTAGGCATCATTGTACGCGGCGGGTGCTTACCTCTACCTCTTTCTCCCCAACATCAATAGGCAATTTACTCAAGAAAATTCGACTACCCTGTTCCTGCGCCATTTTACCCTTCGCGGATGCTGGCATGTGACCTTGTGGAACAGGCGGGTTCCCTCTCCATGCAGGTGGTGCATGGCCGGCCTGGTTTCCTAACAATTGTCTCTTCGGGCCATGAAATGTGTTGATCCGTGCGTGAGTTAATGGCATGTACTCTGTTTGCATCGATGTAAAGCGACGAAGAAGTCTGGTAAAGACAAATGGCAGAGTAATATAGTGGAAGACAAAGGCGCACTTGCCAAGGTTGCTTTACACCAACTTTACACATATGCACTATGATCCGAAGATTTTGGTAAACAATAAGCAACAGCGCGTTGCATGTTCCGATTCCTCTTATAGGTCCTCTACCAACTTGTTACAAGTGTTTGTGCTGCTCTGAAGCTGGGGAGCGGAAGCCATCACAAAAGAGACGCCACTTTATGCTGGATTATCCTTCCGTCGATACACCGCATAATTGGCGCACCCCCAAAGTTGCCGCGTCGCTGCTATCCAGTACTGTCCTCGATTGTTGATGGTTCATACGGCATCTCGAGAAACAGGCAAATAGCATATAAACCTTTCTGAACCCCGGTGGATCTTTGGACTTCGTGAGTACCCAGGAGCACCCTCAGAGAGCCTCAGAGCTCTCTGCGGTGAAACCTCGGTTTATCTTGCAAATTCAAATAAGCCCCAGGCCTGCAAGCCTCTGTAAGCGCATTTCGAGTCATCGACGCCTCCCAGGTCCGCAACGAAACCCGACTACTTATCCCCAAAATCCCATTATTTGTCACCCCTTCTAACCTTATCTCACATTCTTCAAGCCTTGAGGCTTGTCACAAGGTTTTCTCGGATATGAGAAGAGGCGACGCGAACGTAAACCTGAACATATCACGTACTGCGACGACCTTCATCATCAGCTGAGCATTCTCATGTTCAAAACAATCCCGGTTTCTTAGGATTCTGGAATGATATCTGGGATGAGTAACCGATCTTGCTTAAATTCCGGGTTTCTGGTGTTCTTCTTTTCCTTTTTTCTCGATTCCTGATGTCAATCATTGTTATACCACCTTCAAAACTTGGGACATCCTCGCCCTACGTCAATCAACATGCATCGAACAGTGAAGAGGAGATTGCTTTAGCCACACTATCTGTTCTTGAGTCGTCATATCCCGCCTCAGTTGATTCAGGCGCAGAACCGAGACAAGAATCAAAAACCGACCTCAGACCACTCCCCGCCCACCTCTCCGAGCGAAGTCGGCGCCCATCCACTCTCATCCGGAAGGACTCGGATTTTTCCATAACAAAAGATGCATTCCTTCTTGAAGATGTCAACACCAATATTTGCAACGTTTCCGGAGCTCTGCCGTCGCGTCCTTCCTTTGATATACAAAATTCCGATGCCTCTCATAGCCGTGCCACTTCAACAACAGCAAAGTTGCTTTCTCCACAACAAAAACGGAAAAGTCTCATTCAGTTCATTGCTTTGTGCTGGTGTGTCTGGCTCATTGGATGGAATGATGGGTCGACTGGGCCTTTACTACCTAGGATCCAAGAATACTATCATGTAAACCTTGAACACTATGCCTTTCAACTCGTTATTGAAACTTGGGCTTCAGGTTGGATTCACCGTCGTCTCCATGATTTTCATAGGTAACTGCTTCGTAAGCTGTGTTTTTCTAGTTTTCGACCCGAGAAAGACATCTAATTTGTGCTTTATAAGGGTTATGTCATCGGTGCAGCGTTGAACGTTTGGCTGAACGACCGCATCGGATTCGGAAAGGTACTGTCTTTCCACTCCGGTTCATTCCCATCGACCATAACAGAAGTTGCTAGGTGATGGTCTTCGGCGCATTCTGCCAACTTTGCGCCTATGTGATCATGGCTATTGCGCCGCCGTTTCCTATAATGATCTGCGCATACTTCATTCTAGGGTTCGGATTATCCCTGCAGGCGAGCCATCCTCTCTGATTTCTCGCGTGAGCTTTGCACTGAGGATAATCTGCGTGACAGAATGCGCAAGCGAATGGCTTTGTTGGGAGCCTACAGGAAAATATGTCCACGAAGTTAGGGACGATGCACGCAGCTTATGGTAATTTCGACACGTTTTCGAAAAATGAGCTACTCTACCATGGTGCTTCCTAACGACATATCTCGTTCACAGGTCTCGGAGCATTCACCTCTCCATTCGCCGCGACATACTTTTCCGGTTTGAACAGCCGTCGATGGGCCTTCCATTTTATCATCTCTGTAGGCTTGGCGTTATCGAATCTCGTCCTGATCGTTTGTGTCTTTCGCTTCAAACAACAAGATGGTGCCTACCTTTTCTATATTTGAACACATATGTTTCGTTAACTTAGTCGCTCTCTCTGTGCAGATGTTTTGGCAGAGGCCGGTCAAGAAGCCATTTATGATTCGAATGCTACACAAGGAGGAAGCAAGTATAGACAAATACTCGGACTTAGAGCTGTCCATCTCTTGGCTGTATTTGCCATAATCTATGTTGGAATTGAAGTTACCCTCGGAGGTGACGAAATATGTGTCAGTTTTAACATTCCACACTGACATTGGTACTTTCATAGGCTGGATCGTCACTTTCATCATTCACGAACGTGATGGTGGGCACTCTGCTGGGTATATTTCGTCGGGATTCTTTGCTGGTGGCATTGCCGTAGCAGGATCTGCTGCCCTTCCATTTATCACTGGACTCCTGGCATCGAAGTATGGCATGGGGTCATTGCAGCCTTTGTGAGTGGATCGGAATGGCTGATCTTTCACCTTCTGATACCTTGTCATACCAGAGTCATCTCGATGATGGGTGTGATGGTAGTGGTATGGGGTTTGGTGCCAAAGGGTACTAGGCGCATAGATTAGATGTATGGTTTACTCTTATTGACCTGGGTTACTATAGAAGTTCGTCTTCCATTTTCATGTGATGCAGAAGATAAGTAGACGGTTAGTAGAATGTTTGTACTTATACAGGTGATAGTTCGACCGGGCTGATAATTGCATAGAAGGCAGCAATATAACTGCGACTTATATCAAACAGGAGCTTGATGTAGTAGTCCGTAATGACAGTCTGAAAGTAATACACAAGGGTAAGGCCAACACTTAGAACGACGAAAGATGTAAACTTACACTGCGAATTTCATCTGGCTTCTCTGACTTTGACGGTAAATTGAACTCCACTGTCTTTCAGTTTGAGCAGCCTGGCAGTTTCATCGAGGTCTAAGTTAGTCGAAGATGCATCATGAGTGGTGTTGAACGCGGCGAATTCTATTGTCGATACAGCGTCGCCGAATCCTTGCACCTGAACACCCGGAGAGCCCGGAATGACGGTTCTAGACTCCAGGAGGTGTAACACAGTGGACCATTTGAACGATTGAGGGCCATGATATATCAAGGATTCTAAACGTGGAAGCAAACAATTGCCTTGCCCCAGTACCGCATGGGTTGGGTTGCACAATTGCAGGAAATGATCGGTTACCGGTTGTGGGATGCTGTTTTTTTTGCGCACTGTCAGCGACAACGTCGTGAGCGATGTGATCGGCTGTAAAAGCTCCACCAACTGCTCTTCTCTTAGCACAAGCCGTTTAAGCACAAGAATCTTCAATGAACATGCTTCCATCGAAGAGATAGCTAAGGTAGGGGTGCTAGTCGCGAGGGGTCCTGTCGTGTAACAATGAAATTCATCTAGTTGTGGGGCGATGATGTTATCAAGGAGCGACAGGTGAATGTCGTGATCGTTCGAAATTCTCAATTTTTTTAGTGAGGAGAGAAGGAGGGGTGCTTTGGGTAACTCGTGGCCGTCGTCTCCGTCCAGTATCCTTTTGAACCATACGTCTACGATTTGTGGTGTCTGCCGTAATATTGCCAAGAATTCGTCGGGATAGAATGATTCGAGATCCAGGTGTGTGAGAGCGGCTAAGGTCAGTTTAAGTGACTTGACATAGAGCCTGGAAACAGAGAGGTGCTGCAGTTGAGGAGCGTTGAAGTTAATGTTTCTGACCCGATTTCCGTCTGGGTCATCTGGTTTCAGGCAAAGCAATTGGAGCGAGGAAAGCACAGTGTCGGGCCCAGGAAGACGCGGATAGCATGAACAAGGTAGCCTGAAGTCGAAATGGCCCCAGCGGGATGAGTAGGCATTGATGACATTGAAAAAGGGAATCTCGATGCCCGCTTTCCAGTGAATCTCTCTCGATGAGCTAAACCGCATTGAGAGCGGAAGACTACCGGAGCGGGATAGCCATTGTTCCAGCAAAAGAATTTGCAGCGGAGCTACGTGAGTGTTGGTGAAGTGGAGGGCTAGCGATGACCAGAGGGATGGTGTACTCCAAGCAATCTTTCTCCAAGAGCTGCACACGCTTCCGAGTTCCAACGGGGTAAACCTGGATGTGTCGGTTGAGCCTTCTTCACGTTGGTCGGTAGAGCCTTCTTCAACTGGTTCGGTTGAGCCTTCTTGAAGGATGAGTGGGGGGATACAGAAGAGGAATATGTCGGCGATGATCTCGGGAGGCAGGATGTGGAGAATCAGGCTCTCTGTAGTGTTGATTCTGGCCTTCAACAGTTGCACCCTCTCCAGCAGTTTTGCTAGAACATCACCCACATGCGAAACCTCTTCTTCAGCTCTGATGAGCTCTGCGCGTGGATCCGCAGAGAAGCCTGCGTCGTTTGTGTTCATAAAGAGTACTAGCTTGCTATCAGAATTTACAAACGATCCTGATATGCTCCTGGGATCAGCCTTGTCTGTGAATATCGTACAATACGATGCCGGGCTAGACTTGCCTCCAGTGGGATCAATGTTGAAGGTTGAACTTAGATTATCAGCCTGTTCGTGAATCCAAATCCAAATTCTAAAGTAGTTGCCCACGCAGATAAGGTAATCATCCATAACGAGCGTAATGTTGGGCAAGCAAAAGGGAATAAGTATACAAGAGTTAATTATGTCGTCTGGCGAACCACTGAATCATAGTTTCACTACCCATTCACACCAAGAGTAGCCAGAGAAAAAGATATTCCTTCTAGCCGACTTGAACGACTGACCTCGTCATTAACGATTTTACTAGTGACGCGCTCTACCAGCTGAGCTAAGAAGGATTGAAAATCTGCATATCGAATCACTCCAGGTACCAAATCTCCTGCTCAAACGACCAGATTATAAAGGGAAGAAAGCAGATTCGGACTGCATAGATGTTTTTCTCGCTCTTTTCCTTTTCTTTCAAGCTTAGCTGTTGATGCTTTGTGGTATATATAGGGATCTCACAAGACTTGGAGGTGGAGGGTGGAGGTTGTTGCAAGGGAACCCTAATGGGGCAGGGCCGAATTGATCGCAATCGATCACATGGAAAGTTCAAAGTTGAACTTCAGTTGAACTTCGCTTTTCTAATGCGCATTGCCAGGTATTGAGATTGAGCATGTCTTCAGCGAACAAACTCAAAAAACGCGGCAATGAACAAAATTTTGACACAAGCATGTTGCAATATCGCCACCGTCTTGCCTCTGATGCAACGGTTGCAACTCTAACCCAAGGCGCACATGTTCCGCAGCCTTTGACAGTCACGGAGCAATATTGGGCTGCTCGAGCTCTGAAAGCGGAAGCTCTACTTGAGGCTCAGGAGTCACATAAGAAGGAGGTGAAGAGTCTAGGTTACGCGCAGGATATGAAGAGAGAAGTATGTCGCATGTCCATGTTGTCGAGACCCAACCATTGACAATAATTCACAGCGCGAATTGAGTTTGCTTGCGAAAGAGCACAAGGAAAAACACGCTTCTTTGGAGAGGCTTCTTGTGAGTGACCGCCTTTTACATTGGTCATGCTGAATTGACTCTGTGATGATACAGGTCTTCCTATTGATACTCATAGCCCTTCTGGTGCTCCTCATAATTTATCTGGCGACACACTACACGCGACATTCTCTCCTCATGCAGCACAATCAGCAACAACGTTGGTGGTCCGCCATCGGGGCCTCACATTTTACAATCCCCATTCTCTCTCCTTTCACTTCCGTTGTAAGTGTGCCCAGTTCGCCGTATCTTACTACACAAAATGACCGATATCCCATCTATTGCAGGTCGAACAAGAAACATCAGTAATCGGCTCAAAAACCATTGGGACATTGGCCGCTATCTCTGCATGCCTTGCCTACATGGTCTTCAAAATTTGGTTTGCGAATCAATCGAACCATAACACCTCCCGCCATACCCAACCGGCGGCTTTGGCTGCCCGAGCAATCGATAGGTGATGCTCAAATCTGCATGAGAGCCGTTTATCACCCTGTGCTTGGCAACCTATTGGGCTGTTGGAGGCAGAACTTTGCCTTTATCTCCGCTGTGGTCCTAAATCAAGAGGTACAGGGAAGCTGCCTGATTCCGTGTTACCACTCGGTGCACCAATCGACAACACTTTCGTGATAGGGCTGGGGAGATCCTACCCCAGTGAGGGTTTTCTCCATCAGAGAATTGCAGGTTCAAATTCTCAACACCTCCACCATAGTGCGATGATTGTCGTCCATCTACAACACCTGGCCATCGCAATGGTAGCTTGGCTACAGGGAGAGGGGCCTTTCGTATCTCGGCGAAAGCATACCGCAAATCACCACCTGCTTCTTATGATCACGATCGCCAACGCACAGCTGTCAAGGATCGACAGCCTTCCGATCTTCGCAAGCGCAGTGAGATCGTAAATGCTCCTGGTATCAACGAACGACCAGCTTCGCAGGAACGCCCCCAATTTTACCTTCTTCGATTCCTACAGGGGAGGTCGACTTTGAGCATCTGCCAATTGGAGGAAGATATAGTCCGCAATGAATTTGCGCTCGGTGACAAGGTCGCATCGGGTCTGGTAGAGCCAAATGTAATTGCATCTGCATAGTTTACCCAGCAGTCTATATGTATAATAGTTCTAGTACTGGCATAGGATTCAGTGGAAGTTGACATTTTTGCGTTTCATTGTGCTGGTCTGTGCTTTTGCGCTGTGCCCGTAAGAAAGTCCATTGACAGCTCAATTCTGGACTTGGGTTTGCTATCTAAGTACTGTTTTCAATCCTGTATAGAACCTGCCTTCGGGCGACGGGCCGGTTATCAGGGTGTACTAGTATAGCCATGGCCCTTGAACTGCTTTCACTAGCTTTCACTCAACCACCACAGCACCGCGTACTTCCAACAACCAACCATGTCTTCAGTCGAGCAACCACCACGACTCTGCCGACACCAGAAGACTCTACCAGACCACGCTTCAGATCCCCATGTCGAACTAGCCATCGTCGAAGCAGAGGTGCTGCGCGTAGCCGACACACTGGCCGGACTCATCGAGAAAGTCCACCTGCTAAAACGACGCATCAACGCAATTGATAGTCTCATTGTGCGCAGTCTACCCCCGGAGATCATCTCTGAGATCTTTGAGTTCTGCATTCCCTCTTTTGTGCCGAACGACGACGACACCCCCACCAACATCTCTGCTCCATTGAGGCTGGGGGCAGTGTGCAGTTCGTGGCGGCGGATAGCATGGGCGACGCCCGTGCTATGGACGTCAATGACTCTCCACCTCTTCAACGCGTTCAAAGTCCCCATTCAACTCAAGTTGCTGGAAGAGTGGCTCGCTCGGTCAGGGAACCTCCCATTATCCATCCGACTCAGCTCGTCGAAAGAAATTCAGTGGGGAGGGACGAAACTCGACGAAGATATCATCAAAGTCGTCAACCTCTACTCTTCCCGCTGGCACTACTTGGACCTGCGCCTACCCTCTTTTTGTTACGCGTCACTTCCTGCACCAGAGGAAAGCTTCCCCATCCTCCATTACCTCGCGCTAAAACCCCAAGATGGACAGGGAAGTCGGAAGAACACCGTCGTAATCCAAAACTCTCCTCAACTGCAACATGTCACCCTCTCCTGCCTGTACATCAAGTCGGTACACCTGCAATGGCATATCATCACACACATAGAGCTCGAGTCATTCTACGTGGACGAATGCCTAGAAGTTCTGCGCCAGGCTCCACAGCTACTCGATGTCTGCCTCAGGAAAGTCCTCGAAGGCGACGACGGGCACAGCCTACCCGAATCACCCCTCAACCTCGCCTCGTTAACGCACCTATCCATATACAACGAGAACAACACAGACGTAACGATGCTTCTCGAAAACATCCTCACCCCCAACTTGACGCACTTCCACCATACGCACACAGCAGGCTCCCAAACCGTCCCCGTCCTCGCGATCCCGTCACTCGTAAAGCGCTCTGGCTGCGCATTGAAGGCGCTCACGATTGACATTACTGCCATTACCACCCAGGAACTCGCAGACCTGTTTCGCCCAATGACGGCGCTTACCTCGCTTACGTTCAAAATTCTTAGGACGGACGGTAAGCGCCCACTGACGGATGATTTCTTGCAACTATGCGACCCCCAACATATCTCATCGGACCAGACCAGTTGCTTAATGCCACAACTTGAGAGGCTGGATTACACCGGTCCTTTCTCGTTCAGTTGGGATGGTCTTCTGCGGACTTTGGAATCTCGGTCTGGGTTGCTGGGACAGCCAATCGAGAGCTATCGTAGTAACGGGGTTTCCGCGCTTCAAGAGGTGGTGATCGATGTTTCGGAAGATCGTTCCTCGTTTGAATTTCCCGACGATATTGCATCAAGGTTCGAGAAACTCAAGAACCATGGCGTCGGGGTTCAGCTCAGAAGGAGTTCCGCAAAAGCACTGTTCTAGAACGTGAGTCTGGGTGTCCAGGATATCCGGGATTTCAGTCTTTGATTTCGTGACAGTGCAATGGGCAAAGCGATGCGACTGTCATTCTTTCCGCAGTACCCGATATATCATACGACTACTACGTACTACCGCAGCGGTTGGAATATTTGGCAAGGGAGGGCTGCTTTGTGTTATGTGTATACCCCAACCACTATCTAATAATCCTATTCGATCCATAGCCACTTTATCATATACACGACGATTCATAGTTACCTATCTTTCCATTGTCTCTACATATTTCCAAATCCATTTTGGCTTGCCGCGGATGACAACCCTACATAGAATTGTGCTAGCAATCATCAATAGCATACATCGTTGATACATTACAGCGTGTATGTAGCACGAACCCCAATTGTTCCGCTGGGACCCCAATATTGGTTCTCACTCACTCACTCATCCTTGACCGTATTGTGCTAGCAATCATCAACTTCATCCCTTAACCGTATCCAACTAAATTCAGGCAACCTTTCGGGCTTTTCTTATCATCCACAGGAAAATACATCAATCAAACGAACAGTCGGATAATTTAAGCTCAATAAACCATTGTTGGAGGTACAACTACAATGACTGGGCGATACAACACAAAAGTACCTAAAAATACACAGATACACCTACTCGTCCATTGCTTTCAACGGTTATTATACCTATACACGCAATGGTCACTCTCACACCAATTCTTAATTGATAGACTGCCAATTATCGACCCGGGTGGTGGTGGGGAATCCCCGGCTTGGTGGCGAAGAGAACTTGGTCTCCACGAACACCTTTTCGACGCCAGCCAGACGCTTGTCGAATGCGTTGTAGAGTTTGGCCATATCCTCGAGGGGTACACGGTGTGTCACGATACTGCTCAAGTTGTCAAATCTTGTGCTTGCGGTGCAAGATAGAAAGCAAACGCACAATGATGGATCAAACTTCCCTGTCTTGATATAGTCGTTCATGATCTCCTTCCAATATAGATGCACCGGCGCTTGACCGTTGCCTATCAATCTTGTAATGTCAAAGCACATCAGATATTAATGACAGTCTCCCATAGAAATGATCATACCGGATGCCCTTCTCCATCAACGCCCCGACATTGACGCCATTGGCAAAACCAGCATACGCAGCAATTATCCCACACCTCCCCATCTTGCGAGTAGACACCAACATTTCGTTGATGGTTTCCGGTGAATCAGTCTCGAGCATCATCATCTTCTGAACCTTATGCGACACAGTTTTGGGCTCGTGGAATGACCCTATAGTCCCCCCATTAGATTGGTTGCAATTCTTGAGAAACATATGGACTAACCGCAGTCGATAGTGGCATCAAATCCCCTCGGAACAAGCTCATACACTCGTTTTGGCACGTCTGAGAATTCTGAAAAGTTGATAGTTTCAATCCCAAGTAACTCTTGGGCCTTCGCAAGGCGGTCTGGGACCCGGTCAATTCCAATGATGCGGGAAGCACCCTTCAACTGGCACCATCGCGCAACACACATGCCGATGGGACCCAAGCCCTGAAATCATAACGCATTAGTGAACAACATTGTTATTCGAGAGAAAATCACCGACCCAGATGCCAACGACATCACCTTTCTCGACGCCTGTATCAACTACAGCGTGATAACTAGTAGGGAGGATGTCCGAAAGATATATGGCCTTCTCATCGGGAACGTCATCGGGGATTGGAAGGAGGTTTACGTTCCCCAAGGGTACTCGGACATATTCTGCCTGCCCTCCGGCAAATCCACCAGTGAAGTGAGAATAACCGAAGAAGCCGGCATCGCTCTGGCCATACATTTTAACCTGCAGCCTGAAAACAGTTGCTTGAGTCAAGATCGTTTCAACCAGAAGAGTCCACGCACGAAGAGTCGTTGGTTCTATCGCAGAAAGAAGATAACTTCTTCTTACAGTATTCGCATTCTCCGCAGGCAATTTGGAAGGAGGCAACAACCCGCTGGCCTGGCCGAAGATTGGTAACGTTGGGACCGACTTTGTCGACAACTCCCATGAACTGAGAAGAATAAGTTATACGCCGGCAAGTGAAGTGAAAGAAGTCACCTCGTGTCCGAGAATATCGCCTTTCTGCATTGTCATGATTTCTCCATGATACCTAGCAGGCAAGGTCAGCGTTTCAGAGAAAGGGTAAAGAAAGTGAAGCGCACAAATGAAGATCGGATCCACAAATGGTGCTACCCGTGACTCTCAAGATGACATCGTCGGGCGCAGTGATGTCGGGAATAGGTGCGTCAATCATGCGAACATCCTGATTCCCAAACCAAGCTAGAGCTCGCATAGTTGAGCCATCAGCTGCAGTTTTGGATTGCGCGTGTACGATGGAATCGGCGGGGCCAAGATACTATGAAGAAGTGTCAATCCATCGTACATTGTTATAAAGCGGGAATTACATTTTGATAAGCGTTGGCTGCTGCTTGCATTTCGTTGTATTTTGTGAAGATAATGAAGGTGGTAGTATTGGTTTGAGAATAACCTCGGGGTGTTTGCAGGTTTTATGTTCGAGACAACGGCCAGTTCATACATATGCTACTATGACATCATGAGGTGGAGACATCCCTCGTCTTCTTACCTGAAATATCCCCTAATTCCAATTGTAGGTTCCAAATCCGAATTGCCTGCATTATGACGCGAACCTTACCTCAACGGAAAGTGATTGCAAACTAGAAAAGACCCAGCACTTCCAGCGGGCGCCTGCTGATCATCGCCTGTGCAGTTGCGTTAGATGCGCTCGAAGGCACAAAGGTAGAGTGTCGTGTGTTGTGATTCGTGGCAAGGTCGAGACTTGCCATTCTGGATATGTCTGTGAAGAAGTGAAACCCGTTGTTCATTCCAGTTGTACCCCGAGACGTTGTAGATCTCAAGAGAGCCTAATTAGGCGAGACTTGTGGGGCCACTCTTGTTGACAAATATTGGTAAGCCATACACTTGGATCTTTCGTACTTGGCAATGGCTTTGCAACATCTTTGCAACATCTTTTGGATGCTTACCGATGCTTACAAGCTTCTCTGAATCAGCTCTGACTTGGCTCAGCGCTGCAAGCCTGCTCTACTCAAGCTCTACCGGTACCCCCTTTGTGATCATGTCAAGCATATTCACATGCGTCAGTGACTTGTCTTGTAAATTCTCCTTCCTTTCAGGCATCCGAAATCATGGTTGAGCGTTACCCGTCCCACCAAGGCTCTCCGCTGTTTTCCATCTACTCAGGTGAGTCGAGACGTCAATCGTTACTCACTTATAGTCCTCAGTTACGTCGTGAGTCGAAGGACGCGTCACATGTATTGCAGTCTGTCTAGAAGGCCGAGGAGACACTGCTGCCCTGGTATCGAATGATGCTTCGCATAATAACGTGAATGTAGTGCGGGTATTTGAGCCAAACCAACGGATCAGATGCACAGGTATACTTCGAAATTACAGTTGAAGGGTTATGTGGCAGTACAGATACAGTATGTGGTGTTCTGAAAAGGTCCAAGTTGTTTATTACATTACATTATGAAGTTCCTACAACTCTATAAATATGGCTGAGGCCGAAAATCAATCGTAAACCCATTAATCGAGGTCATCAAAGTATCGCTCACTAGGAAAAGTATTATCTTAGTATCATAGTTCAGTTGATATAGAAGTAAGAAGATACTCACGCAAGGATGTCGTCGATAGATCGCTCAAGGAGTTCATCTTCGAAATCAAGGTCGCGTCCAAAGATTTTACCTAGAACTTTGCCAATGCCGAACAGCGGTTCGCGGGCAGCGAGTTCTTGCATTTCAGCGTCGGTGAGGTCGCGTCCAAATATTTTACCGAGCACCTTGCCGATCCCAAAGAGAGGTTCGCGGGCATCGAATTCGGCGAATTCGAGCTCTCGGGCAAATACTTCGTCGGAAATCTCACGGCCAAAGATCTTCCCGAGCACCTTGCCTATGCCAAAGAGCGGTTCACGGGCAAGGAGTTCTTGCATTTCACTGTCGGTGAAGTCGCGCCCAAATATCTTCCCGAGTACTTTGCCAATGCCAAAGAGCGGCTCACGGGCAGCGAGCTCTTGCACTTCACTGTCGGTGAGGTTGCGTCCGAATATTTTACCGAGCACCTTGCCAATACCGAAGAGCGGTTCACGGGCAAGGAGTTCTTGCATTTCAGCGTCGGTGAGATCACGTCCAAATATCTTCCCGAGCACCTTTCCAATGCCAAAGAGGGGTTCGCGGGCATCGAATTCGGCGAATTCGAGCTCTCGGGCGTACACCTCGTCGGAAATGTCACGACCAAGGATCTTCCCGAGCACTTTGCCTATGCCGAAGAGGGGTTCACGGGCGGCGAACTCTTGCATTTCACTGTTGGTGAGGTCGCGTCCGAGTATTTTACCGAGCACTTTGCCAATGCCAAAAAGTGGTTCGCGAGCAGCGAGTTCTTGCATTTCACTGTCGGTGAGGTCGCGTCCAAATATCTTCCCGAGTACTTTGCCGATTCCAAACAATGGCTCACGGGCCTCGAGGTCGTAGACTGCGTTAACGTCACGCCTGCAAACCGAAGGTGTATCAGTATAATTGCAATAAAAGGAATTTCAAGAAATAATTTCAATCGACATACGTTAAGATCGTAGTGATCTGGCCAACCTCCCGCTGTTGAAGTCCACGTCCATTGCTCGAACGGCTACTAAGACTCTGGAGCTGTGTGACTGGCGCCGAGAGGGCAGGGAGAGCGGCCAAGATGACGAGGAGGACAGAGGAGGAGGAGATTATTTGAACCATATCGAAGTTGGATGATTGTAGAATAGGTGATTGGTTTGATTAACTCGAGAGACTGCGATCAACGCTGAAGCCTGTGGAATATGGGTGAGAGACCTGCTCTTACTTAGTTATCCTGAACATTGTCCCTTCGCTGCTTTATAGCATACCCAATCGAGATTTCGATCCTCCCCTGATACCCGGTGTCGTACAATGTAACCTTTCAAAAGCCGAGGAGAACCTGCTGCTCCGTTATCGCTCTTTGGCGATGCTATATCCCCCTATAATCTCCCCTTGCTTGGCGTAACATAATTCTAAGAAAATCCATGGCAGCTTGAACTCGACCTAAGTATTCCGGCAATGCAACGTCAATGTCTACACCTCAGTTTTGTTTCCTCAATGAGCAGCACTAGCAAAACAGTTGAAGCATAATCCCCAGCTAGCCTCTGATAGATGTCGCAACATAAAGCAGCACGATTGGTCAGGAGAAGAGGGCATGCCCAAAATGTCAAGTAGATGGTCATGGCAGTGTCGGACCTACAACGTTCTCAGATCAAAACATCAGACTGATGTTTGATCGCCACATACTCAGCTTCTTGGTTCCCAAACTCGTTTCTGGGAATGGCCGGTCCGAGAACAGCCCGTATGAGCGCTGATGGAGGTTACACGCGCAGTTGCAAGGGTTTGAAGTTGGATAGATGGACGGGATGTCGTTTGTGAAACTCTTTGATCCCAGCTGGCAAATAGTTTCGGACATTGCCAATTATTCATCCTGCCGTACGGGCTATCAACGCGGTGGTTCAGGCTCATCAAGCAAAGAGCCCATGAAGATTGATGAAACAACATCTCGCAGCCTGAGGATTTCTGGAACATCATGATTGTCATGGTTGGTTCTTGGCGTTCCGAGCGCGATAATTAGAGACGTATAGAAACCGAACTGGGATCGAGAGAGAGTTGGAATGGACACTCCTTACTGAAGTCCCATCATCAAAAATTCAGGACGAATCGAGGGGCAGCAGCAACCTTCAATAGCGACCTACCCTACATAGGCGGCCAAAAAACGATTCGACCGATTAGATCCATGCTCCAAAACGTTAGATATACGCAAGGGGTCTCTGTACACAAGCACTGCCAATGACCGCGAGCCTTAGACCTCTTTCCGAGTCGGACAATAAGCGATGGTGCTGACAAGCTTGGCAGAAGATAATACCCCGCAAAGCAGACCAAATGTCAGAAAAAGAGGTCACAAAGCGTCGGCCTTCAAGGGTAAAAAGACGGTGCTATTGGGTGTCCGTAGACAGTAGCACCTGTTACAACATTGTCCCAAGGGCAGTATGGCCGCCATTCCTTCGAGACCGACTCGTGCTGCGAGATAGGAAGGTCGGTTTACCCCTCACCAGAGTCCATGTATCTGGTGTGGTCATGAGAGCAACACTCATCTTGATCAAACGCATCACGCTCACAGCCCTTGTGCCGTAGAAGTCGGGTGAAATTAAATGGTCAGTCGAGGATGGAGAACGATCTTGAAACGCTTCCACGGCATTGACATCCCCCTTGCTCACTGCAACGGCAGCAATATGGAAAACGAAGGGACAAACGTGATGCCATCGGGTCTCACTGTGCATAGCGTACACGACTTGCGAACCAGGTTTGATGGTAGGTACTACGCCCGGGGTACCGCCTTGACGTTAATTAGCTATATCGCAGCCCCGTTCGGACCGGACTTGAGTGTGGTATCGCATTCATTACAGTATTGTATTTATACCACCTCACCTTTGCTCTTCTCTCTACCACGGAGAACGCAGTCAGCCAATTTGAATTACTTTCAATAATCATAGGGAAATATTGAGCGGCAAGACAACTGACAAGTCGCAGTATGATGGTATCAAGCTACTGGCACAAGGAGCACAGCAATGTCACACCTACATTATACCCTGCGATTCACGACGTCAGGCTGATTTGCCTACACTGCTATATTCCTTGGTTCCCAAGTCCGATGCTAAAGGATAGTTCACGACGCCGGAGCCACGGTTTAGACGTTTTCGAATAAGGCTGAGTCATGCGTGAAGGTGGACAAAGACACAGAGATGCAAATAGTGCTTGTACGCCATCGCGGGCTAATGTTTGGAGATGTTCCTCGAGGTTTCACTGCTCTCAAGTTCAGGGGATGCCATATGTAAACAGAAAGGTTTTTACTCACTTGTAACTTTCCTCGTTTATTGGGTTTAGGTCTGTTGCAGCGAGAAGGCCTGCATCGATTTCCAGAGGCGTCTCCTTCTCAACGTCCACAGATTGACTACAAAACAGTGTCAGTAAGGTCTTACACCTAGTAATATGACTTAAAATTTTGCCGCATGTGATGCTAGAATATTTGAGACGTCCATGATTGCAGATGCTGAACATGAAATATTTTTCAAAAAGATAGTCGAGAAGTGATTGTTTGTAACCGAGGGTTACGGGAAGCACCTGATACTCCTACGCCCAGACAGGGTCCTTGCCAATCATAGCTTCAATCTCCTGCACTCCTTTGTAGTCAGAATGAATGAATCCACAAATGCAACTGCAAGTTCGAGTACCGCACCGGCGACTCCTACACCTGCAAACACGGAAAACTATGCGCAGGTTGTCAGAGCCTTGGGGAATGTCCTCAAAGCACAGACCGGAGAGACAGCTTCCATCGAAAAAATCTCTCAGCTGCTTCTGCAGAACATGGCACACCTCGTTCATTCCGGGGCTGTGACGAAACAGCAGATAATCCAGGTGGTGTGCACGATGTCGGTTGTACTTGCTTTTTGCTTTGTTTCTTATATCCTTTTTTGTTGCTTTCAACCCAGCTCAAGGAGTTCGCGGACCAGCTTAGACCGCCGGGTTCTCAACCAGCTCCTGCAATGCTTACGAACCAGACTCCGCAAAAGGTCGAATAGATCATTTTGTCTTGTTTCCATAAATTGAACGCGAACCGGTCTCTTTAGCCTGCTCCTCCTCCTCCAGTATCTGGCACACATCATGGTGCTCTCAAAGCTGCAGATTCCGCGAGTCAATTACCCAATCTGGCCGCAACCTCCGTAGAATTCTATCCCACCATCAACAGTACCCTTAATACGGTGAATCCTGGTCCCGTCCCATGGCCGCAAACGAGGCCTACTCTCACGGGTGGTGTTGTGGGTGGCCGCATTTCAGGTAATGACTTTGTTTCGAATGATAAAGAACAATGAGGCGTCTTACACGAATTCTATAAAGGAACCCCTGCCCAAGTTGCCCGACCTTCCGACGACCTGGGTAAGGGAGAGAACTTCGAAGAGAGAGAAGGACAAGAGTCTCCGTGAAAATCAAAGATAACTGATGAACCAACTCTTCAAATATCTCAACCTGACTCGACACGGCTGCTTGATGTCTAGGGAAAAGTCCAAGTGAGCAAGAGGACACCCAAAGCAGCCACGTCGAGTGGGTAGCAAAGAAAAGGCATGAAATAAAGGCAAAGAAGGGACGGTGGGTGGGGCAAAAGATAAAGTACACTGCGATAGATAACTTGAATATTGGCCTTTCCTAAATCTTCTGTTCGTGGTGAGATGTGAAGAAGCAACAGACTACACTCCTTGTTCGGTTTCATTCTTCATCCGTCACATCGATATTCATCTGTGTTTGTTGATTTCGCTGGTCAATCTTCAAATCAAACACTGGTCGGGCAAATTCGACAAACGGTTAGACGGTGAGAAGAAAGTTCGTGGTGTCAAAGCGGAAGGTAAGCACAGAATTCATTGAAAAAAGGAACAAATCCTGATCGGCTTTTATGCTAGTTCGACCCCACAGTATGCGCCTGGAACCAACTGATGACTCAACCCAATACACCGAGATGAATCAACTGTCGACATCTACCGCCTGACACACTGGGACAATATGCTACCTCTCTCAGCAAATGGCCTGACCATGTTGGAGGTCAATCCAATTTGCAGTTCCAAGGATACCTATATGAAGAACGTGGAAGGGATCTTAATGTTCACACTCACCAATCCTTGTGTCCAATACGCAAGTGTCAACAAGCCATCGCGGATGTTATCCTGAACTTCGGTAGTGGCATGTTACAAAAACATTGGATGCCAAATCTGAAACCTGCAAGAAACCTAGACTAGTGTAGGTTGCACTGGTGATCGACGCTGTAATCACGTAGACACAACATATCAAGCGCCAAGTGGCGCTAGCAAGAGCGGCAGTTCAGCGCGGTTGACGTTGGAATTCCTGTGTATACTCACCTCCAAACTACCTGATTTTGAGAAGAGCTCTCGAAAGCCATGACACCGCTTGCCAAACCTCCAATGACTTCGGAAACACTTCTGGATGTAGCCGCACGAGAATGAGAGCCAAGTAAGCGGCAGGTCTGTGTATGAATTCATTCATTGCAATCGATTATCCTTAAAGACCAAGGTAATAATGCATACAGAGATAGATTAAATGGAAATTTACACTGATGGTACAGAAGATGATAACAATAACGATGATGAATCCGAGTCCCAATCCCAAAATCTATTTGGCACCTGCCGATGAGAATTCTAGAAAAGAGGAAGGTAAGCATCAAGTAACTCCAATCATCATAAGCAAGCCACGTACTTGTCACAGACTTGGTACCTTCAGAGATGGCATGCTTGGCAAGTTCTCCAGGGAGAATGAGTCGCACAGAGGTTTGAATTTCTCGAGATGAGATTGTAGACTTCTTGGAGTAGGCAGCGAGCTCTGAAAGAGAGGAAGATAAGGAGAAAAAACGCGTTAAGTAAGCGTGAAACACGAGTTATGATATGAAGATGACACGCACTGGAGGCTTCGGTTGCGATACGCTCGAAGATATCGTTCACAAAGCTGTTGAGGATGGCCATAGCCTTGTTCGAGATACCAGTATCAGGGTGGACCTGCTTGAGGACTGGAAAACATAGGAAAATGACACGCGATAAGCATGGTGGCAGTGGCACGATCGATTGAAGTAAACCCACCCTTGTAGATGTAAGACGAGTAAGTCTCTTTTCGGACCTTCTTTCTCTTCTTCTTCTCGCCATCAGCTGGTGCTGCTGCCTTTGAGGTCTTCTTGGCTGCTTTCGCACCCTCTGTTGATTTGGCAGGGGCTTTGGAAGCGGTAGATGCAGGAGCTTTGCCAGCAGTAGATGCGGGTTTGGGTGCCATTGTAGATGCGAAAGTGAGGTGGTTAGGCAGGAGAGAGGCGAAAAGAACGGGGGCTGATGGTGGTGCGAAGGAAAGTTGGAAGAGCGTCAGGTAGGAATTGGACTGTTGTATATATACTTACACGTGACTTTGGTGTTGTTTGGTCGAGACGCGTTGAGCGCGTCTTTGTTGATCATTCGTTTGGTCGGAGCGGGTATAAATACGGCATGAGATTTCTCTTCTTCCAATCCATCCCCCACTTTTGATCCACCACCACAACTCGGCTTTCGTCGTCGCCAACCTCCATTACCAACCAACACCACCCTCTCATCACTTAAACATGTCTGGAAAAGTTAGCGGAAAATCAAAGTCTGGCAAGGCTGCAGGTGGTGAAACCGCCACAAAGTCTCAATCTCGTTCGGCCAAGGCTGGTCTCCAGTTCCCCGTCGGTCGTGTCCATCGTCTGTTGAAGAAGGGCAACTACGCCCAGCGTGTCGGTGCTGGTGCACCAGGTCCGTGGATTGTCATCACAAACTTTTCCACAACTCATCCTGTTTTTTCCAGTTTACCTCGCTGCTGTCCTCGAATACCTTGCCGCAGAAATCCTCGAACTCGCCGGCAATGCTGCCCGTGATAACAAGAAGCACCGTATCGTGCCCCGTCATTTGCAACTCGCCATCCGTAACGATGAGGAGTGCGTACTTTCTTTCGCTGATTTCGGCGCTTACTTACTATTATCTACCAGACTTGGCAAACTTCTCGGCGATGTAGTCATCTCACAGGGTGGTGTTGTTCCTCACATTGCACCCGAACTGCTACCAACGAAGACAGGGAAAGGCAACAAGAAGGAGAGCCAAGAGGCATAGGCCTTTTCCTTGTTTTCTTCGATCTATTTCTTTTTATTCGCTTTGCTACGATCTTGCTGTATTCTCCTGTAACATTAGTTATACATTACACGGCTTCTTATTCCAACCCTCCTAAATCTGAAGATGAAAGCGTGATACTTGGACCTTTTCGTGTTCTGTCATGTTGTTGAGTTCGTCAGAAATGAACTCCATTCGCATTTGGGGCTTTTCTTCCTTGAAGTTCGTGAAGGAGTTGCTAGTCTCTTGAAACAGAACAACACGAGTAAGAAACAAACGATTTGTATCGATATAAGGTCTGTTCCATCAGTTCAAGGGGCTTTTGGTGGCTGGGTCCTTTCGGTCAGCTCGTTCAAATTCATGCGCTGTCGGAAGCAGATACTGGCTGATAGGTGGCTCAGCGAAAGATTTTGAGATAAAGATAGCTAGCATCCACGGGCGCGTTCAGATGTGCAACAGCCATGACTCGTCAAGAACAAATCCAAAGAATGATGCATTTGGAGGAAACACAAAGGCCGCCAACGGCGTGAGAAGAAATCGAAGTAGAAAACAGAGGGTAAGCCAGTCAACTATGGTCTCAGCAACTTGACTGGAACTGTCCGCATCTTGTCCGAGCGTTGCGTCGAGGGTACCAAGTAGCCCCCTACACTGGACACGAGATTGACGCGCTGCAACGGATCGATTTCCCCACCTCTGGTACTATTCGATGAAGAGCGGTTGTGGGCATGCGTTCCTTTCACTGGAGACACTGGAGAGGTCGCTTTCGGCGATGGTGAACCCGGTGGAGCCCCGATGACTTGAACAATCGTCTGAGTCTCGACGTTATGTATCTCGATGGTATTGTTGGGTAGCAGTGAAGTTATGTATGGGTAGTCCATGCCTGTAGTCAAAAGTTACGCCGTTAGAGATGTGATCGACAGCATGAAGGCAGGAATTTACATAGTGCTTCAGGATGGCTTGGCCACTCCAGGGTTCCTCTCACTGGATCTCCGTCTCCTGTGATGAAGAGGCCTAAAGTGCTTGCCCCGGTCCAGGACAGGATGAGGAACTCATTGGGGCTGATAACCGTGATCGATGGCTTGACAACGAAAGGCACTGGATCGTAGGCCTGCGACAAAGGAAGAAGCTGGAACAATGACGCGTCCTCAAGGTCGACCATGTTGTAGTGCGTTTTGTCGGCTATGCATAACGACCGCCCAGCCCGTCGTGCTAATGAGGCTCCTTGTGGAAGCGGGATTTCCTGGCAGAACAGGGCTGTCTTCAGTGATGAACGACTCAGCAGATGCGTCAAGCTAACCTTTTGATATACCAAAGATTCTTTCAGCGTGTACATCGCGATTCCATTCCGCTTAACCACACAAAAGTCGACATGCTCCGCAAGTATGGCACTTGATGGCGGCGGGCGTTTGAGATGGTGATCATCCACAGCAAAAGTGACAACGTGTCGGATAGGTTTTATAGGGAACGGGTCCAGAGATGGAATCGTGTAGAAGTGAATTTGGTGGTCTACAAAGCAGAGGGTGAGACTTGCATCAGGACGCCATGAGGGAGGTGATGATGTACTGAAATACCGGATAGTACAAGGGCCCTCGAAAGACTGGGTATGATGACAATCTCCTCGATTGGCTTGTTTCCTGGGAGCGTTTGTCGAGAGATGATGGTGTATGACTCAAGCTGCAGGCAAGGCGGATTAGACGAGCTAAGCCTGACAACATTGTGCGACGTACTTTGTTTGGGTCTTCAGCCTGCAGTGCGAACCGTATCAGTTCTCCATTGGGGCATCCAACATAGATTTCAGACCCTGTCTTTCCGTTAAACAAGTTCATTGAATTTAAAGAACTACCAACCATAAGCTTGGGCACATTGAACGTGCAGCTTTGAAAATAGAGGTGGTGAGTTGTCGTATCCTGCTTGACACAATATAGGTCGAATTAGCATGAGACTTCCTGAATTCTAGATACAAACATACCAATGACGCTGGAAATTAGCTGTTGGATTTGAAATGGTGGCACATCGACAGGGTTTGTCGGTGCATAAGTCATGGTGCTGGAAAGAGATTCCAGTAGCAGGAGCGCCTTATTCAGTCAAAGCTAGGCTGGTTCCTCGATTCTTGGAGAGTTCCGTCGTGATAGTTTGTGAATCTCGATAATAGCGGATCGGACAAGGAGGCCAGTGTCCAAGACCACTCCAGGGTCAGCACATGCAAACAACGTTGTGAACGGCCCGGGAATCGGAAGGCAGTGAGGAACCCTACTTCAAAAAGTTACTCCACTCTCTCAGAATTCTTACATACGACCCCCTGGGGGTGATATTCGATGTTTGCGTGTGGTAGCATGAAGAAGGTTTTTGATGCCGGCAAAGGTTTGGGGGCTACTCTAATTCATGCAGATACATGCAACCGCTTGCAAAAGCAGGAAAGCAGCGGGCAGCCTTGACAACAACGCCACGATCGCCCCGACCACCTTAACTTAATCTCGAAAGCTCAGCGAAGGCTCCCGATTCAGTACAAAGGTCATGCGTGGCAAGTCGAAATTTTTCTGCGAGGCACTAGCTTTTTTTTCTTGAAGCGCCATAGAATTTCTCGGGAAAAACGGAATTCATGAGCGTCAACTAGCAAAGTTGTTGGCGCTTTGATTTTGCGGTCCATTTTTGAAACAGTTGATCTTCCAACAGCTGTGGAGAAAACCATTACAGTCCTTTCGTTCCATCCACTGCTAACCAAAAACGTATGACAGATTCTCGGGCTACAGTGCTACTTTAAAGTTACTAACTCTATTTGTTATGTTCATGATTCATACACCTTCCATTTATTTTCTAGACACCCCCAGGGCAGCTACCACCAATTGACCCTGCTTCGAGAATCTATATCTCAGATTCATTTCTTCTCCTTGTCATCCTTCGTCTTCTTCCCCCTCCCGTGGAATCCCCACCCAATCTGACTCGCCAATCTCACCTCCACCCCGCCCAGCTCCTCTGCCCAAGTCCACACCGTCGACGGATCCTTCAAGAAGTTCCTCCCCACCACAACCACATCCGCGCTGCCGCCCTCTAACAAACCTTCGGCCTCTTTCCCAGACGTTATAGCGCCGACAGTGGATATGAGGAGGCGCGGTGGCCTCCCATTGTCCGCTTTCGAAGCCTCCGAAGACGCAGAGGGGAAGGCGGAATCTGCACCAAGGGCAATCATGGCGTCTTTCGCGAGGTAGGCTTGGTAGTGCGGTCCACCTCTAATCTTCTGCTTCGGGTGGTTTCCGCCTGAAGAAACATCAAGTAGGTCGACACCATGCTCGTACAAGATTGGAGCGAAACGCGAGGTATCCTCTGATCTCCAGGACGGCTCGTTGGACATGGACACCTCTAGCCAATCGGTTCCGGAGATACTATCATTTCACAAGGAATTTAGTCCACAATCTACTGTCATGAAGAAATGATACATACCGGAGGAACAGCGGCATATCCTTAGGGATAATGCTCCTAACCTTATCAACAACTTCAAGAGGCAGACGAATCCGATTTTCGAAACTTCCACCATATTGGTCGGTGCGTTTGTTCGACACAGGAGATATGAACTCATTCAGGAGATACCCATGTGCACAATGTATCTCAATGACGTCGAAGCCTGCCTTGAGTGCCCTCCTGGCACCATCAGCAAAAGCTTCAACGACCTCTTTTATCTGCTCAATGCTCAACGCCTTCGGGTGGGGGTAACTGTCGTCCCAGGGAATAGCGCTAGGTGCCCAGACATCGTCTGGCCAGCCCCCAACGTCTGTTCCCGCCACGGCATCGCCTTCAATCCACGGCGCAACAGTAGATGCTTTGCGACCAGCATGGGCTAATTGAATTCCAATTTTCTGGGACTGGGAGTGTGCAAACTGGACGATTTGAGCGAGAGGTGCGATATGCTCATCAGACCATATGCCCATGTCCTCGGGAGTGATACGGCCATTGGCGGTGACGGCGGTGGCTTCTATCATGGAATGTCCTGGGCCTCGAGTGAAGATACCACCCACTGTCATCAAATCCAAAATTAGAACTTTTCTCCGTGTTTACTAATACCAATGGGAACCACTCACGGTGACCCGTATGCCAAGGCGTCGCCATACCATTGTGTGCGGAATACTGGCACAAAGGCGATAACTAAGAAAACCAAGATGAGCGAGATTATCTTATATGTAAACACCTTCAAGACTCGCCCATATCCTGTTCTGAAAACGGACCCCACGAATTTGAAGTGGCTGGAAGATTTTAGGAATGGGTTTCCCATCAGGCTGAGGGTCACTCGCTGTACCAGCGGGCGGATTCTGGATTGGGGTGTAGAACGGAACGCCTTTGGCAGGAGCGTTCAGATTCGTTGGGGCCATAATGGGATGTACTGATGATGAGTGTAAAAGTCGGTATGAGGTTTGCAGAAATTAGAAGGGGTTTGTCTTATGCTTATGTAGGCGCTATATATAGCGAATATCAGACAAATGGCTAGTGGCTGACGACATAGTCTTCGAAATCGCACCAAGTGTGGCCCCCTGTCGCAAAGGGACCATTCCGATCTTATCTTATCTGGTACTGCCATGCTTTCCTTCATGGTCTGGCGTCATGTGTGTGATAGTGCTTCTAACTTACAAAACCGTCCCTATATGAATGCAGAAGAAAGCTTCAACTGAATGTGCATAGTAAGCTTACACAGATTCCGTAGTCTATGGACGATTGATGAACGCGACAGAAAAAGAAAGCTTCAACAGAATGTGCCTAGCGAGCTTACACAGATTCCGTAGTCTATGGACGCTGCTTAATGAACGCGACAGAAAATCGATTTGAATCACATTCCATCGCAATGAACACATGACAACAATGGTAAATTATTCATGCGAATGCCTTCTCCTGGTTTTCTCATCTGACCCAAGAAACACAGGAAGACGACGGTTGACCCAGCGCTTCCGACCTTGGCTATCTTCGTGGGCACCCAATCCGCCAGCATGACCGTCATTCCATTTCACCGCAGCCATGTTTTTGAAATACGTTAAATGCTCTTGCGGAGACATCCTGCCCAGATTTGGCGCATAGCGCAACTCTGTCTCCAGATCAAGACCTACTGACCGATCCTTTGTACTGGGCGTAGAGAGCACGTCGCGCTTGGGAGAGGGTAGATCCCGAACAATAGGAAACCCTTTCCACAACTTCATTGTGCCGATAACGCGAGTGTCTGGGCCATGCGTTTGATGGGGAAACACTAGGATATTCCCGCCAAGGGCGTTACAGAGCTGCGACTCCATCCGCTGAAGGGAATGCGCTGAATAAGAAGTCAAAGTGGACCAGTAAGCGACGGAAAGAAATTTAGACTGGATTTTGCATGAGGGTGGAGATTGAACCTGAGAATGGCCACGAAGCGCTGTTGTTTGAGCCTGATGCAACTGGACATGTTGTTTAGCAGTTAGTATATAGGCCGACGTGAACAACCCATGGGGCGACATCTCGGCGCGGTGCTCCCATGCATCGGGAGGAAGTCGAGTGTATAAACGTTGCAGAAGAATAAGCGCGCCTGAAGTCACCCGAAACGGCAATTGTGTGCTCTGGACCAGATTCTCGATGTATACATAGAGTGGGGAAGAGTGATGCGCGCCAGGAATTGTTGCCGACTTTGTGGAGGCAGATGGACAAACAAGGGAAGGACGGGTGTTGAAGGTGCTGGTTATAAGATGTGAAGTGGTAAGCGCGAAGTGTGGCGGGTGCTTTTGGGTTGGGAGGTCGGTGTCTGCACGTGAAGGTACAAACCGGTATTTAGACTTCGTGCGAACAGGAGCGTCAAGCAGCACGGAACAGTGAACATTGGTGTCGAGGTGTTGCTGAACAGGGTGGAGATCGGCAGCCGATGGCATCTTGCTCTGTGATGTGTTTGTGATGTTTCCTGGGATCAAGCCGAAATCTTGTGGAAGGGGGAAAAGAGCCAGTAGCTTTTCCGTTTCTTAAGGGTTAACATAAAAGGAGAGAAAAGACATTCCAGGCGGATATTGCAGGTATAATTCCAGCCTGAGTTTCAGTGGTCAAGCTGTTAGGGGAAATTCCTTTGCGTGGAGGTGACAAGACAAAAAGATGATATTGATGACATGATGACAAGTACCCGAGAATCCATAGTCTAGGCCTGCGGATACGCTACCCTTGAAGTAAACGGTCGCCTCACAATGCCCTGACATCACAATGATACTATATACATCAATGACCCGACGATCTGGGAGAGAGAAAGTCCATTAGTCCTTTGTCTTTCAAGTAAATAACAATCGAAGAGAAAGATATAGATCAGAAGTGCGGATGAGGACTACCAAAGTAGCCCTCACCGAAGGTAGCTGAGATAATTTTCTGCAGTGCAGGGTGCGCTCCTGCGTAAAGCCAAATGCCTCAAACATCATATATAGAGAAAGGAAGGGGTAGTGGGTTTGTAGAAGAAAGGTTGCTCACCATTCTACACGGTTTACGAGTAAAGTTGACGACTGTCAAGAACCACATGGACGAGAAAGAAAAAACTTACGGTTGAAATACGCCCACGGATGGATGGCAATAACCCCTGGAGCAATCATAGCCAAATACTTCGAGGAACCCGGGATAGCGCGGCCCGCTTTCTTACAGCCAATCAATAGCCGCCAAATAGCCGCCCACTGAAAAAGGTCCAATAGGCGATGGCATCGAGATAGAGGCAAAAGCCGACCACTGCGAGGTGGCATTCTGTGAATGACAAGTAGTTCGGAGTGTGTCGCGGTCTAAGCCGGTGACTGGCCGTGAGCGACTTGAAGGCACTCACGAGCCAGTGACTGGACGAGTTGACAACGTAGCATCCAGATAACATGTTTTCCTGGATACAAACCCTATCGATCATGGGAGAATCTGACTTAGGATATGTCAATTATATTACGCATGAAGTCAAGAATAAGTAAAGATGAGAAGTGCGGATGGGAACTATCAAGGTAGCAGTAGCCTAACCCCATTGAAGGTGGCTGAGATATTTCCTGCCTGCAGGGTGCGCTCATCCTGCGTAAAGCAAGATGCCTTCAACATAGAGTACTTGCGAAAGGATAAATTCTTCAGGCTTTTGATAGAAGGAATTGCTCACCATTGTGCTTAACAGATGAAATCGACAACATCATCTTGACAACGTCGAGACATGATTGACATAACCAGAAGATACAAAATCGGATTAGGCTTGTCTTCCCCAGAGGCAACCACAACGACCTGACAAGTCAGAACCTCCAAATAGTCCATTGGTACATGTACAATCTCTGTCTGTCTCTATTCTACATAAATTACACGACGGCGAGCTCAGCACCTTAGGTATTTGCGTCCTGGACAGTTCCCAGATTGCCCAGACCCAAAGCTGACCCTCCCCCCTTCTACCACGGTCGAACATCAATGACGTCGTGTGGGAGATGTAGCTCCGGAGCTTTCCCCTATTGTATGACTACCCTTTAGTGACAGATTTTACAGGCAAGAAACGAGTTTACGTACATCGACCGTCATACGAGCCTGAGTTGATGAAGTGAAAGTTATCTCTTCTCGTGGTATCAGCCTTTTCCCACTTGTTGGGTTCAGCTCGTATACCCCAGAGGAGGTCACAATGGACGAAATAGACATGCGGCCGTTAAGCATGACCAGCATGGAGTTTGAATAAAATTTTCCGAGGACGCCGATACTGGCCTGATAGTAGGTTGGTTGGCCAGGAAGAAACACTAGGATCATTGTAGTGATTGCCACCGCGGCTGAATGGGCACATTCCTTGTAAATAAGTGATGCTAACATTGTTCATCCGGGAATCTTACCTGTCACTAAACCTGTCTCGATTGTCAACATGATGATTCGCGTGAGGACGGCATGCGTCTGCTGGACTCCCGCAGCTTTGCGCCGTCGGAGAAGCTGTAATGCGACAATCAATGCCAAAAATCAAGAAAAGGATGGATTGTCCTCACATAGAACGACATACAGCCTGCAATGATAATGTCACATGAAGCGCTCCCTACTTCCAAGAGCTGTAGATGTAGAAGCAGATGAATCCACCGACGCAACTGAGATGACGAAGATAATCACCCCAGAGACGATGACAATGTCATGCGTCAAGAATTCTTTGAAAGTACCAATCCGTTTAAGTTCGATACCGAGCACTAGGGCAGCTCCTAATTGAATAAATGCTAGCTATGACAGTAATAATCAAAAATGGATCAGTCATAAAACGTACACGCCTTGGGCCTTAGGCATACCAGCATGATTGGTCCTGCGAGAAATTTCCTTCCCGTCAAGACCACAATTCTGGTCACGTAGAATGTTTGAGCAACGAACGCGACTATCTTTATATGAGCAATTCCATTTCGTTTGAGAACCAAAGACACGTTGAAGACGCACCTACTCCCCTAAGAATGGGTACGCTGAGCCAGAGAAGCCCGGCTTTCTCAAGGCTTGCGGGGTCTCCAAAACCTCTAGCATAGGTTTGGAACCCTGAGGCGCTCAAGAGAATGGTCTGCAGGGCCTCAACTGCGTAGATGCCGTACACCAAAGCTTTATGTCGCATAGGATCTTTAGGAAACGCGAGATGGTACAAATCTTATAGATAGATCTGGTGAGCGCCGTGGTTCTACCTGTAGATGTAATCTATGTCCTCACAGACTTGCGTTGTGAGGACCCCATACAATCCCCAATTGAGCATAATTCCAATGAGCTTCATGAATTACTGCTTGAAAAGATATAGTTCCATTGAGTATATAGAAACGCACCAGCGGTCCCGCTCTACGTTTGCAGTGGAGCTATTAGTCAATACCCACGACCAAAGGATGATCACTTACATTCTTCCAAGCTCTTCAGGGCTCAACGACATCCTTCGAAAGGGGATAGGGGGGATGAGGGGGGGAAGAAAGTCGGGGATAAAAGCGCGAGATTATGTGGAAGGCATCGACGACGATCACATTTGTATCTAGTCCCAGAGACCCGACTGAAACGTGGAGTCGTTATGACTGCAAATGCAAAGAGATGATGCCGCACACATTCATCCTCAGCAAAACACAACTCCTTACTCGGATCTCGTTTGATAACATGTCAGTGGGCGCCAGGCCAATGGCTATCCTGTTCTTGTCCTGTGTCTAGATTCAGCCTGAAGTTCCAAGGTCAGGGAACTTATTGGGTCTGAATAGAAGTACGCATGTATTGGCGTACCAATACTTCTCTGACATGGGTAAAAAAGAGAACATAGTTTTTGGAGCATCCATAATAGCATCCGGCAGAGAAAGTAATCCTCATGGAAATAGCACTTCCGATGAATCAGCTACCAGGAGTGGGGACAGAATTAGACTTTTCCCATGTGATATCACAAAACGCTGGATGTCGCTGATCTCTAGGGTTCCGTTACTTTGAATTGGAAGCTGACGGCCCTAACGCTGACGTACTTGAAACTGAGGTTCACACAGTTATGTAGGTAGTCTCCAATATGGCACATAAGGACGGCGCTCCATTGAACGCGGTCTGAAGCAACCTATCAAGCATGAGAAGATCTGGATCCAGAGTGGGAATCCGAACAAATGCGTTCAATGAAGCAAAAGAATGGAAGATTGGACGGGTGAGAATAGCCCAAAGATGATCATCAGGGATGAGCAGCGGTATCATGGAGCTGGGCTGAAGCGGATTCCATCAAGAGCATCCAAGCAAGAAGGGGACAACCGATGCCATGTTCAAGAAAAAATGACAAGGATGTTAGATAGCTTGCAGTTAGCGGTTGCCGCCTACGCCAAACAATGAAGATGGTCCGAAATACACGCTCTCACGGTGATAAGGACATGAGAGCAGACCAGTGAAACTTGTAAGAGCGAATGAGAGACAGACTGAGAGAGAGCAAGAATATGATTGGAACATGAAGGGTGCTGTGCGCGGAGAACTCTGCCGGCGGTAACGTGACTTCGACATGAGTTCCAAATCCTATGTACTACCGACGTACAAATTATCGTATTAACTGCGAAAACTGTGCTATTGATCCTGTCAGTATTTGAAAGAGATCGTTAGCGAGTCCACAAATATAAGATTCTGAATATCTACAATTATGCTCTCAATGTGTGGTCACAAAGGTCCTGCACTGTCAAGCCTCTTTTCCAGAGGAACCATTTCAATCGACGGCTGGACAGCTTAGATAACTGATCGCGCAGCAGCATGGACATAATAGAATCTACACCAAGGTCTTCGAGTCTGTCTTCGGCTGAGATTCCGTGCGCAGGTATCCCTAGTTCCTGAGCAAGGACGGCAGTGATCAAAGACTCGGTCAATGTGGCATCGTCTTTCTCAACAATTTGCGGGACGTCTGGTAGACCCTCCATCTCATCAATAGCGGAATCGGGAGGAGATGGAATGAAGGGGTGGATTATGTGCACCGGTGCGTGATTTCTTGAGCGGTCGTTTAGCTCTAAACTTAAAGATTTTGTGAGGGGGAAAGTAGCAGATTTTCGGAAACCCATGACTCGCGCCAGTGCAGAACCGTTCTGGGAGTAGACGTAAGACTGCGAGCTTTCGACCTGTGGCTCCGAACTTGCGACCGACATGTCCAAGAAGACGTGGACAGATAAGCGCTCTTTTTGGCTTGATTGCGGGATCTTGTCGAAACCCTTGGCGAAGTCGAGCCGGGCAACAGCGTATGCGGCGTTTGGAGAAATTGCACCAGAGCTCAAAAACATGGCAAGGCATGCGGGCTGCAAAAGAGCGCGGAGTTGGGAGGGACAAAATGCTACGGAAGAAAGGAAGGATCGATCAGGCTCGGTGACGTTTTCCTGGCTGTCCCAACGGATCTGCCCTACGGCTTCCTCTCCATCGTCTGATACAGTCAGACTCTCAAGAGTCTGGTCACCAATGGTTTCCATTGAGGCCGTTAACATCTTCGTAGCCATGGCTTTGCTGAAAAATGACGAGGCTGGATTGTTCAGCAACTTTGTCCTGCTGCGCTGGAAGATCTTCTCTGTGCCCGCCGCGACAGTGAAAGAACCAGATTCGACTTTGCAGCTAGCGATGAATACACCATTTTCTAGAGAGTCCTCGTTACTATGGCGTACGAAGGAGACGACGCAATCAGCAGGATTGGGTGTACCGACGAGGACAGTGAGGAAGCTGCCAGGTGCTGCAGGGTTCGTGACGTGGAAATCGACAACAGAACTGTTCCCTTTCGTGCAGCTAAGGGCTAGCCACAAATATGCTCCTGGATGCAAACGTTGACCTTTCGTATGTAAGACGTATCGCCTCCACGGTTCCAAAATCTCCAGTGGACCAAGCGATGTGGAAATAATATTACGAGCTGTCGGACCATTATGTGAACCAGCAGGTAACGCAGCAGGTGATAGATGGAGGCGGTCCCGATATTTGGCCCAGTGCTCGTTGCGAGCGAAAGGGTAGGTAGGGAGAGTTACGAGTTTGGCCTGGTATGGCCTGTGGTATTGTGCCCAGTCGACAGGAACGTGAGCTTCATAAAGTCTCGCAAGCGCTTTCGTAATCGAACTCCAACATCCCGTTTCTCCACCCCCAATTGTGGGTAGGGAGGCGACACCTGAAGGGACGAGCGGCCGTAAAAGTGGGAGGAGAAGCGTCTTCGAGCTCAGCTCTATCCAGATAGTCACCTCCTGGGCATGGGCATCGCCGAGACAGAGATCGAACCTGACAGGCATGGCCATTTGGTCGGCGAGGTATGAAGGGGAGGGTACCTCTCCTGCTCGAAGTGCAGATCCAGTTGTGTTTAGGATCATGGGAATCTTCGCCGGACTAAATGCGAAGCCCTCACATTGACTCTGGAAGTGTTTTGCGGGTTCTTCCAAAGAAGGGGAATGCCATGGTATTCGGGACTGGAGGATCTTTGCCAGAGGCGGCTGAGAACGAGCCTGAGCGAATGCCTGTAACTTCAACAACTCAGCTCTCGGACCGGAAATGCACGTTTGGGCAGGGCCGTTGTAGCACGACAAATTGAGATTTGAGCATCCGCTCTCCTCTAATATTCGCCGAGCATCAGACTCCCCTACTCCGAGAACTAGCATGCCCCCGTCCAAGGCAACGACCTCAGGCACGTAAATTGACTTTGCTCTCTTAATGATGAGCTGTATGGCGTCCTCAACCGATAGACAGCCTGCAAGCACGAGCCCAGCAAATTCGCCCAAGCTGTGGCCTACGATAACAGATGGCATCACTCCCCATCCCAGCCACATCATACCCATGGCGTACCCGACCGAGAAAATCGTCACAGAGGCAGCAAGGAAAGAATCGTACTCAGGAATGAAGGGGTCATCTCTGCCTGTTATGATGCCCAAAAACCCAGCTTCGCTGTCTTTTTTGAATATATCGTTACAGTGGTCGATGTGAGCACGGAATGTGGGCGAACTCTCGTAAAGAGTTTTCCCCATGCCTGAATACTGCGAGCCGTTTCCGGCAAGGATGAATCCAATGCGTGGAGGGGATTTGTCACTAGAAGCAGTGTGAGGGGTAGCCTTCCGAAGTTGAAGCTTGAGCTCTTCGATACTCGAGACGCTGAAGGCTAGCCGTGAAGGATAGGCCACCCGACGCGCCGTTGTCGAATAGCTTAGGGAGGCTAAGTCCATATCCTGTCCCTGATCATCAAGGTGCTTCAACAATCGGCCGATGATATTAGAAAATGGTGTGTGAGATTTAGTGGACAATGCAATGACATGGTGAGTTCGACAGTCCGTCTCTGTCATCCTCGGCTCCACGTTATCTTTCGCATCTTGAAGGATAACATTCGCGTTGCCACCTAAACTAATTGAATATGATGGCAAAAACATTTTTTTTCAAGGAAATTACTGACCTGGTGCTCCGAAATTGTTCACCGAGATGTAAATATCATCGTAACCAGATACAGGTTGCAAAGGTTGCGGAGTCGTAGGGATCACGATGCCCTGAGCTGCCAAGTCGCCGAGACGGGGATTGAGCCTTGTCGTCACACCGATGTGAGGCAAAACGATCTTGTGTCTCAACATAAGTACGGCCTTGATTACGCTTGCAATACCAGAAGCACTCTCAGAGTGTCCAATGTTCGGCTTCAAAGACGACACGAACAAGGCTGACGCATTCCCACTATCTGGGGTAATCTCTGGACGCACGCGGCAGAACGCGCTCTTGATAGCTTCCATTTCAGCATAATCACCAGCCTGGGTTCCCGTACCGTGTGCCTCTACTGCACGGATAGCTAGTGGAGAGATGTTTGCGCGGTCACAGTTGGACCCAAATAGCAATGACTGAGTTGGTGCGTGGGGCATCGTAAGGGAATCTGCGGGCCCAGATTGATTGGTTCCGGACGCCACAATGATGGCATCAATTTTGTCGTTATCCCTGAGTGCGTCTTCGAGTCTCTGTAGGAACAATGAGGACTTGTAAACAGCACGTTGCTAGTCCATACCTTTAGCACGAGCACGCCAACGCCTTCCGCGCGACAATATCCATCAGCAGTTTCATCAAACGTACGGCATCCGCCAGTGTTGGAGATAAAGAACCCTTTGCTCAAGCCGATGAACATCTCTGGAGATGTGAGCATGTTAGTGCCCGAGGCAATAGCAGCGTTACATTCTTTGAGCAATAGCGATTGGCAAGCTGAATGTAATGCGACAAGTCCTGATGAGCAGGCGGTGTCGTATACGATCGATGGTCCTTGAAAACCGAAATGATGACTTATGCGGCCACTGGCAAAGCCGCGAATCGTTCCAGGGCAGAAAAACGCATCAATATTGCTCGCTAGATTACTGGAATGGACGTCAGCATGAATTCTACTGGGGACATTGCTAGAAAATTCTCACTTCTGATAGCTATCAGTGGCACTGCCCACGAAGACACCCATACTAGACTTCACCCATCCCTGCTCGCCCCCCTCATCGTTGGGTTTGTAGCCGGCATCATCCAGAGCATCTACAACACATTCAAGTAAGACGCGATGTTGAGGCTGATATATGTAGGTAAGTTTTTTCAGCAAAGACATATACAATCGAGAAATTTACATCTGTGTTCAACGCTTCGCGCGGAGATAGATTGAAAAACGCCTCGTCGAATAGAGTCCCTTCGTGTATAAAGTGGCCTTTACGGGCCATCATCTTGTTGATTTCGCCGCCATCTTTGGACCAGTAGTCCTCGATATCAAAGCGAGAAAGAGGAATCTACACACAGAATCAGCTACTACGAAAGCCATCCATCGTTGAAAGCAAGCCCACCTCTTCCATAGTACTTTTCCCAGTCTTTAAAAGGCGCCAAAAGGCCTCGGGGTCATGAGCGCCTCCAGGAAAGCGGCAAGACATACCGACAATGGCGATTTTGCCATTGGTAGAAGCCATGAGTCAAAGAAGAGAATCAAGGACTATGAATATTGCAAGGCCCCTTAAATTGGAGACTTAATACTGCATCGAAGAACAAGAAGATTCATGGGGAAACTAAATGCGGCAAAAGTCAATTCCTCACCTTTGATATCGGAAACATAGGCGAGCACAGGAACACTTTTTGCAAGTTTGTGCGTTTCGAAGTAAGGGAATATCTTGGAAACTTGCATTCCCCGTCATGCGATAGACAAGTACCCCCATGGAGAGCTGAATATCTGAATTGATGTGGTTGAATGCAGCCTTTTTTTCTCGGACTGCACGTAAAAACGGAAGAAGTCGCTTTTTTTACTATCTCTACACTTCAAATCTTGAAAGATATTTTGAGCACTAGCATACATTGCCAATGAGATGCGCGCACTACCTCCTTCCAGGTCCCGTTATGTGAACGACCATTGCAAATTGCCCAACCAAGCAATCTGATTGAGTCGTAAAGATTCAATCAATGCCCAGTTATTAGGGAGGTCGGTTACTCCGGTTCAAAACGAGAGACCCCACACGAGTCAAGGATCTTGAATTTTGATGTCGAAATCGCGTTAGTGAACTTCCCGGTTATCTGGGGAAGAGAGTAGTGAGATGCAAGTGTGATGTTGGTGTGATGTGGCTTGGATCAAGCAAGCACAACAAGTATATGACAAAGCAACAATGCTCGGGTAAGTTAGCCGTGATTGGTCTTTCCTAGCCGACTCAATGCGCCCAACAGTTCACGATATACGAAGGGTGACTCATATCCACCGTGTCCAGGATCTACAACTAAACATCAGAAAATCTATGAGGCTGTATCTCAATTCAATCCGAGAGAATGGAGGAGTTCCGACGCAATGGCGAAAAAGCCAGAGAAACGTCTTGCTATTCTTGAAATTGTTTACGCAGCTTAATGAACGAAGCTTGGACAACTGGCATCAGAATCATTCTTTGATTTCAGAAGTTTATATATCTATTGTGGTACACGAAAGGATTTCGATTGCGCGGGGTAGCGTCTGGATTCAAGCCGGGATCGGTTTGAGCTGCACTGCCGTATCGCCCAAAACCGCCATTCGCATATTCTCACGTGCGTCATCCAAGATATGCTTTACACCATCGTGACCCATCAAGTGTGGAATGTGTTTGGAGAGACTAGCGAGGCGAGCACGAGCATCTACGTCCAGATCTGCCACGTTTCCGTGTAAGCCATCGTCGGGATGATCGTGGTTTTCCACGGCACCCTTTGGCGGGTGAGAGAAGAGCCTGAAAACAAAGTCCATCGTGTCGCTGATTTCCTGTGTGTTCAATTCCTGGTCGCCATCCGCAGCTTTGTTGACTCCAATATCACCTGTCCCTTGAATGATAGGTCGGATGATATTGAACGCACGGTCAAAGCTCTTTTCATCGACATCATTCAACACATTGCCGTTAACACCGCCGCGCATTTGTTTGTAGCCAGCGGCCACAATCACAAAGAATCTGTTATCATGGTGCGTTAAGCTATGAACAAGGAGGCCGATACGGCGTGCATACCTCGTGTACGCAGTTTTCAACTCAGCGTTGTGGAATTCGGCGGCAGCAGTTTCGGTGGCCGTTCCGTCGATGACCGAAATGATTGAAAGGGCAGCAGATAACGCTCCGACAAAAGCAAGATGAACTCCGGACGAGAAAAAGGGATCAATAAAGGCTATGGGAAAGGAAACCTACATTCAGTAAAGTCAGGCGTCGATTACAGACCCACGCACCAGCGGAATCGCCTGCAATTCTGTAATTAAGGCTTCCCACATCCTCAGCAGCATAGCTGTAATCGCTGGCCATGTAAACGGGGGAGCCTTTGCCCTCTTTGTTCGGCACCATTGTGGCACTCCCTTTGAGATTATTGACTTCGGTGAGGAAGTTGAACTGGTCAAGGTAGAGTTCCTCCTGTGTCTTTCCCACCTTCTTGGGCTTCACAAACTCTTCGTGCATTGTGAACCCGATAGAGATGGTATCGTCGTTGATGGGAATGTACCAGCACCAGCCGGTGTTATCTGAAAAAAATCTGGTGTTATTTTTGTCACGAGGGTATCAATGAAAGCGTACCATGCAGAGCCTCGATCATAGGAGCGCCTGAGGTGGGCTCTTTAGTGTCTCGGTGGGCTGATATCGAATTCGACCTTACCGAAACGTTCAGTTCCTTCGCCATAGAGCTTAGCACCCTTCCAATAAGCCCATATCGCCGAGTTCTATGCAAAGTTTATAAAATTGTCATCGTGTAAGGTCAAATCAATCAAACCTTGAGACTCTCAGTCATCTTTCTGTCTTTGTGATATTTTGTTGACAGAAGACCTTGACGTCCAGCAGCGTCGATGATGAAGTCAAATGCGATCGTCCCACTGGTACCATGAGCTTTCGATTCCCATTCTGCTGCAACTGGGCGCTTCGAATCTGTCTCAGAGAAAACGAGCGAGGTAACTTTATGTTCGTCGAAGATATGTGCACCCTGGGAGCCTGCGTGGCGGAAAAGGATGTCGTCGTATTCTGCTCTAGACTGGAGTCATAGAATCATCTATGAACACGGATGTAACATCAAGTAAGAATCAAAAGTACTGACCACATTGAGTGCGTGGTTTCCAGTGGCATGGTCCACCTATGTAAATTTATATTGTTAGATCTGTTGTGTGGTCGGCAAGATATGGACGTGCAAAGTTCGTATAGGCAGCAGGGAAGTCCTTTCGCAACTTGAACGCGCCTCCGGGTTTGCGAATAAAGCCATGGGATAATACTTTCTCGCGCGCACCAATATACTCTAGGAAGTAGTTGGTGCTCGCGAGCAGGGATTCACCAATATGGTAACGAGGAAATTTCGCGGCTTCGAGGATGGTAACATCGATATTGCGACGCGCCAAGACGCTGGCTGCGTAAGAGCCTGCCGGTCCACCTCCTACAACGAGAACTTTGGTTTTGGCAGGAACTGAAGACGAGGACATGATTTTTAGTGATAAACCTTAGAGTCGAAATGAAACAGATTCGAGGCGTATTTATCGACCAGATCCACTTGGGGTTTGGAGGGTCCATCAATCCAGAACAAAGAGGAACGGCGCAAGCGGCTCATGATCAGACAGATCAGAGTCGGAAAAGTTGCCATAGATCGATAGATTTTGAGCACCGTACGATACAATATTGAAAATCACTGTCACCATCATCAGACCGTGAGCAAGAAACATTCTGTCAAGTTGCCACAAGCTGCCATAAGTGAGACGCCACGACGATTTATGCGGCTAATTCACCAGATTCCATTGACAATCGGAAAGCCGAGGCCTTTGGGGGTATTCATTCCAACAACCATGCGAGAGTGATAGGAAGACCTAGATAGACCGATCACAGTTATTTCCGGTTCAGGGTAAGTACTGGACATGTGGATGTGAAAGAAAGACATCTTCGGGCTTATTTGGTCTACATGCATCAAAACAACATCAAAACAATACTGGTGGTTATTGATCGATCCAGTTCGCCTTCATCCATCACGGTCCAGTTACACCCATGACCCAAGAATGAAGATCCATAAATATCCGAGGAGTCTACTTCTCACCATCAATCTGGACCTAATGAACAACATTCTATTCCCATTCAAGGCAGTTTAAGGCTCGGCCATGTTACAAATGACCACCGTGGCTCACTAAGTGCAAACTAAGTGCCTTCTACATCGGCATCTCATGGTCAAGCACAGTTCCCACCATGATGATGAGGGCATGATGACTTGAGGCGGAAACTAGTGACTTGTCGAATACATTCTTGTTACTCTTTCTCGACTCTTAACGGCTGGTACTCAAGATGTCATCGGAATCAGAGAAACCAGTGCCCCAGGCAGCGTTGCAAGGCGATGAAAGTGCCAACGGAAGAACAGAAGCCTCATCCCCACAATCCCAGCCCAAATTGCTGGAAGAGGGTGGAGAAAAACCAACAATTTTAAAGCCGGTCCCACCGACTTTTCCAGATGGAGGTCGTGAGGCCTGGACAGTCGGTGCATTTTACCTCATGACATGCTTCGTGACTTTTAAGCTCTCTGTAGGTCGTCGCTGGAGCGTGGTTGGCAGTCTTTGTTTCTTTTGGTTTCCTCAATGCGTTTGGAGGTGAGTTTGTCAAACATTGGTGTAAGATTTCAATATTCACCCTCTGTCCAGTGTAAGTGCACTTACTGGTTGATTTGAGCTTGCATTCCAACCCCCACAGTTTCCAGGCATACTACAAAACCCATCAGCTAGCAGACCAGTCAGAGAGCAATATTGCATGGATTGGCGCGTTCCAAACATTCTGGTATTCGCCCCTTCAGCCCCTACCTCAACCGAAAGATAACAGATATTTCTGTATAGTATATACTTCATGGGCTCGGTTTTTGGAAGCTTGTTCGACAAATATGGAGCTCGTGTAAGTATGCCAGCCCTGCATATTGACGTCAACGCTCACTGAACTTTTCAGCCCTTGATTATCACAGGCGGAATCGGCTTCGCATTCGCTTGCATGATGCAAAGTATTTGGTAGGTCGGGGGCAAGTCACAGAGCACTCAGAGCTAACTGACTATCTTCTCAGCACGAAATATTGGCACTTCTTCCTTGCACAAGGACTGCTGCAGGGTTTATGTCTCTCGGCTCTCTTTTCGCCTTCCTTCGCTTGGTATGTGTTTACAAACTACACCTACAATCAGGTTTGTGAAATTGGAGACGCAGCGTTAACCATTGGTTCTTCAAACGTCGCGGTCTTGCCCTTGGGATTGTCACTTCAGGCTCATCTGTGGGAGGCGTCCTATGGCCGATTGCTATTGACCATCTCATTATCAAGGTTAGTTCCGCTTTCGACATCCAGATCATATTAATCCCGTTCTTCAGGTTGGCTTTGGCTGGGCTCTTCGAATTTGCGGATTCATCTCTCTTGTCTTGACCGCCGGGGCGGCTACGATGGTTAAGGGTCGCCTACCTCGCAGGACAGGCTCCGAATTCTTTGCCTTTGACCTGTTCCGTTTACCAGCATACACATTCTTTTGGTGCGCCCATTCCAATCCAGACTTTGGAGAGATCTAATCGAAGTCGAAATAGCATCGGGATGTTCTTCATCGTATTTGGTTAGTCAAGTGTCGGCTGCCTTAACATGGCAGAGTAATGAACGACTCCTCATTCCAGGCATTTTCTTCATTCTATTCTTCTTGCCAAGCTATGGTGCAATTCATGGATTCAACTCTAACATGATCTTCTATTCAATCTCCATCCTGAATGCTGCTTCATTCGTAAGTTGTCATCTCATAGTCAAATGGCACCTCGCTCAATCTTCTGAAAGTTCGGCCGGATCCTGCCTGGTATGTTGAAATGAAAGCGTCTTCCTCTTGCGACTAAAGTCAGGATCAATGGGTCTCTAGGAATGGCCGCCGACTCTTGGGGACGTTATAACATCATGATTGTAACTGGAATCTTATCTTCGGTCCTCACCTTTGCGAGTATCGCGGCGAAAAACACCGCAAGTATTCTCGTTGTTGGAGGTAAGCCGTCAACAACAGTGCCCATCCGGATAAACAGTAATCGATTATTTCATAAAGCAATATACGGGTTTACATCTGGCAATGTCCTCAGCTTGCAAGGAGCGTGTGTTCCCCCTCTCTTGGTATGTATCCGACGAACCCGGTATCTTATCTTGCGATGCTGACCTTTGATTTCCATTCCCAGGACGACCCGAGAAAGATTGGTGTGGCCATTGGGCAGATGTTAAGTGTCAGGTTCGATCTTTACCAATCCTCGCAACGTCATCCATGTTGACAGCCTTCATACTCTATTCTTTTTGACAGCGGAGTTGGTGCTCTACTGGGACCGCCCATCTGCGGATGGCTTATTGCCTTCAACGGTTTCAAGAGTGCCCAAATATTTTCTGGAGTGATGATCGCCGTTGGCAGCGGATTCTTGGTGAGTCCTTATCAACTCTGAATAGCGCCCACATCTTTAACACGAATTCGTACAGTTCGTCACACGAACTTATCTAGCTAAACCCGGTGCCAAACTTATAGTTTGAGAGGGTTCGGTCCTATCTGTTCGACGAAGCTGTCTTTTGCAGCCAGCGCTCGCATGCTTTATACGTTTCAGATTTCGTTCTATAGAACAATGCAACGAGTTTCATGATGCCGGATACATTTTACATACCCAGATAGATGCCTCTGAGATGTCTACCGACACTCAATGCAATAATATTCACGTGCATTGGAAATGTTCCTGACGATTACAAGGGCATCATGTTCTGTTGAGGATTGCACCCACAATATCTATCGCCGAACTCTTACTGACCACGAGATTCTCAAGGAAGCGAGCATAGGGCGTTCAAGAATCCGGCAGGATTAAGTTTATTCAGATTGATGTGATGCGGCCAAGGCACTCTATGTATGAAGAGTCTAGAGTGTTGATATCTTCTGAAACCGCACATCCTAGATAGGGACGGCCTCTAACACAGCCTGGCCCGTTGACGCCCTTAGTGGGTAAACTTTCAGGAGTTTGAACCCTCCACGAGAAAGAACGGAACGCCATTCCTCAAGTGTGCGTGTCCTACCTCCATGCAACGAACCCATAATAAGGTCATACATCGTCGGTATTCCTTGGGAAGTGGTTGCAATGCCTCCATCAGTTTTCTCGGCGTCTGCTCCGTGTTGAATGCCCGTCAGCATTTTGCGATAGATTTCCGCCTCGCCTGCTTCTGTAGTTGCCTCGGTGCGGAAGTGTGGGTTGGTCATGCGATCGATTAACAGAAGCTTCGACGGACGCGACGGTGCAAGTGCGGCCAAAATCTCGAGTGCTTTTGAATCGGGATAGTTATGGCTGAAATTTGGCGTTAACTACCGGTGAGGGCAAACAAAGTGTAATGAATCGCACATGACGTTTTTCAGCACAAAAACTGCTCCATTCAAATTGGTCGGTTGTGGGGAACAAAAATCTTGCACCTGGAACGTAACCTTGCCTTCTGCTATCCATTTCTTCATGTTTGGGCTAGCGACATTATTCGCCAGACTCACAACCGCCTCAAGGTCCTGGACAACAAACTTAATGTTCTGGAGGGTCTGTAGGAGCAGTTCCGCCAAAGAGCCTATACCTCCCCCGACATCCACGAGAACGGTCTCGTCAGGGAGTGAACCAAAGGGATAATCTACAGTTCAGAAGGGGCATCAGTTGATGCAGCTTCTCCATGCTCTAATTACTGACCGACCGGAAGGAAAGCCAGACCCTCTGTGCCTCCCATGCCCCGCATCGCGAGATCGAAATTCTTGCCGCGATCAGCATTTGGGGCCAAATGGAGCCACTTGTAAATAGGTACGTCGCCTGAAAAGAGTGCAAATGCCGACATGGGGGGTTCGCCAACAGCCGACGCGGCATTGGAAGACGTTGCAAAGCGTTCTTCCATGAACCGTTCAAAATAAGGTGCCGCAAGCTGACCTTCGTACATTCTATTCGAGTATCATAGACTGCTGTCAATGAGTAGAGAGAGACTTACACGAGGTCCAAATGGGCCTTGAATTCAGGATTGTCGACCATCGTTGCACTCGCGATGGTGTTCGAGAACATCCCGGGCGCGAGCTCTTGGAACATACCATGTTGGGAAAGATATCGAAGAACACGAGCTGGGAGGATCCATTAGTCAAGGGTTTGCATTGAATTGTATCGCGTCCACCTAGAAGATCGGCATCGAGTCTGCACTTTTGCGCAAGGTCGAGGACTGAGACTCCTTCTTTCTCATAATCTTTTGATGCTGCATTGATCAAAGCTGCAATGTCATGCTTCAGAACGATTTGAAGGGCGACTGTCGTATAAAACTAAATCAAGAACATTGATGAGGAACATTGATGAGTTCCATTCTGAGCACGACTCAAAACGGCGCTAACGACTCACAGAACCAGCGGCCTCAAACACGAGATGTCTAGGTGGTGTCACCAGGTGTCCCAGTCTCTCGCAGGCGATACGCAGCACAGAAGCTTGACTAGCTGTATTTGGATCACCGTGGAAGATTAGACCAAGATTGTTGGCAATATGCTCAGAATAAGCAGCTGATTCACGGGCTTCGAGGTCCTTCTCTTCGAGTTGTATGGAATCGCGCAAAGCTTTTGCTGATGTTTCAATGGTGCTCAGGAGTTCGGAAAGTCTCGCGATGGTGGTTGCTCGGGAGGAAGCCATTGTCCGCTGCTCCACGCTTTCTAATCAAGTTGAACGGCAATAACATTGCATACAGGTGACCTGTATAGCAAGAAAGTCCACCAGTTGAGTCCCGGGTAGATCTAGATTACACTGTGGAAGTAGATCCCGACAGAAGCAGATATTCAGAGTCCATGTAGTCGCAACCTGAATCTTGATCACAGGATACAAACAGCCATATCCGAATTTCAAAGTCGCTCGAATCATAGTCTAAAATATCTGATTGAAGATAAATAAATGTTGAGGCACCAATCGAGACCGGCTGGTTGAATGTGACAGTGATGCCATGATTACCACTGCCAGGGCATATACAGTATATGCAAGCTGAGTGTATGCTATTATGCTACGGCCACATTGGAAGAATGTGACCTTAACATAACTCCTACGGTAGATAAGCCCGGGATGTGACTTCAACATAACTGGGAGACGTACCCAGCACCAACATGTACCGCGCAAGATTCCAGCTGCAGCGGAAAGTGAGAAAACTCTGCCTTTCCCACAGATGGTCAACCCACAGAAACGAGTCAACACGTGACATCTCTTTCTATATTTGGAGCCTCGGCAATGCCCGAGTACTAAGTAATATAGATCCTGGACGACCTCTCCTCGACTTGTCGACACAGCTAGACGCCAGGCTCGAACAGCGACCAGAATAACTCACCAACAGCACAATGAGACCCCTGTCAATGAATCTGACCGTTGCTTTGGCTGCGCCTTCCTGACCACGGAAACTACTCTGCCAGTACATTGCGCCGCTGCATGACAGTCCTTTACCACAGTCAAACCATGGCATGTGGATTTTTCCTAGCAAGGAGTTATCCACGCGGATTCCGTGATAACACCGACTCACACATCTCTACTAACTCATCTGTATTGCCTCCGGGACTGTGACTTGAATACACAGATTCAGGCATGCCCTTTTACATGGCTCTGAAGAATGTGCATATCTTTTGCTCGCATTCAAGAACTGTTGTTCCGAGTCCTTCAAGTCTTTCAAGCAAACCTCAAGTACACTCTGTCCTGGTTTACCGGACGCAGCCGCACTAGCCGATCATTAGGCGAGCCAGCAATACATATTGCAGGGTCGCCTCACGATAAAAATAGGTACCAGGCCGCATCGGTTTCAGTTGCCACCGTCAAGGAGTTATGTCTCCGTGATAAGAACGCATGCAGCGGCAACAGCGCAGCAAAGCGAGTTACCCTCGATCAGATCAATGAAATTAGCTGGACACAGTTCTAACTTCGAAGAGATGGATCTCCAGAAATGCAACTTGGTGTTATGGCAATTGAAGGTATGATGACACCCTACGCTTAGTACAAACAGGCGATGTAATATTTACAAACGTCTGTAAAATCACAGGTAACTTCAACAATCTGATAAACCGGCGTTACGGGCAGACGAAACTTGGCCTCCGCTCTAGAAGCCAGTGGTTTGTTGTCCGATTCGCTTGCTTTCTGATCAATTGTGATCAACCCCATCATCCTCGCCAATTCAAGCAACCTAGGCCAAGGGATCCCACGTCGTCAATCAATACTTGAGTGCCATATGTGCGATTTGTCGATACCACGTTATAAACAGATCGAAATCCACTTGTGGCGGGAAAGTCTTCCTTGAAGTGGCTTTCCCGTCGGTTCGCTCTCCCCACATCACGCAACGTGATCTCTAATATTCGTTACCGGTTCTCTACCGACATCTATAGAAGTTTGTAATTGCGATTGACATAGAACACCCCTTCTCTCTCTTATATCCCATCGCAAACCGTCAGGACTGGATTGAATCCGAGAAGATCAGCTGCAATGGAAGGACTCGGAAAGGGACCCAGTAATGCGCTCGACTCGACGTACGGTGCTATGTTCATCGGAGGTAGGAGCATTCGCTAAGCCACAGACAATCACTGAAACAAATTTTACTCCACAGTACTGTTCGCCACATTCTTTCAGGGACTGCTTACAGTCCAAACATACAATTACTTTGAGAATTTTCCGACCGACCCACTCAAAAACAAGATCATCGTGAGCCTGAATTTACAATTTCCACCGATGGTCATGTCTGATCTATGATTTGGTGACTAGGTTGCCGTGGTCTGGTAAGATGGTGCACAGCTGTTGATGTATGGCTAATTGAACTGCGAATCCCAGGTGCTTAGACACGACACATCTGGTGTTCATAGCCCAGTCGGCGTATCACTACCTGGTAACCAACTGGGGCTTCCAACCTGCCCTCATACGGTCCACCGTTCCGCTGAATATTCAGCTCACGTTCATTGGTCTCTCAAGTTTTGTTTGCCAACTGTTTTTCTTGAACAGGTGAGCTAGCATTTCATGCATCCTCTTCTCAAGTAATTCATTGCTCAACGTTCGTGGCCGACAGGATATGGGTTTTCAGCCATAAAAACATAGCCGTTGTTGGATTCCTTCTGAGCCTATGCATCACTACCGTCGTGCTTGACATCCTTGTTACCGTGCAAATCATTTCTGTCCCATTTGTTACTGAGTTCGGCAGACGGAAGGGGGAAATCATCGCTGTATTCACCACTGGCGCAGCAGGTACATATAATCCTGATCCGTATCTATAAGGCGGCCCTGACATGCGGAACTAAACAGCGGACGTCTTGATCGCTGGCTTTTTATGCTACTATCTTCGCCGTGATCGGAGTAACTTCGAGGCGTATGTGCTAAATCTGTCTCCTTGGCGGCTACTTTGCTTATCTATCAATAGAACAAGGTCTTTAGTTTCGAAAATTTTGCAATACACGGTAGCTACTGGTCTGGCTACCAGGTTCGTGGACTTGAGCTGTACTTACAAATAGATGCTAATTTATATAATATAGTGCATTAGCTGTCGGCGCTGTCGTTGCCGTGAGTCCGTCATCCCTCACTCCTTGGCATATTCTCACTACATTTTTTCTCTAGTATTTCGCACAACCGGAAGGGTTTTATTTCATAGTAAGTTTGTATCTTGGCGGAGGAAAAGGAGTAAGCTGATCTAGTCTACCTCAGGCAATGCACTTTTCTCTGGGAAGGATGTACACGAACGCGCTGCTGGCAACGTCAGTACTCTGTGCTTGTCGATTGATATATGAATTAATTTCATCACTGTACAGGCTGAATTCCCGACGCCAGATGCGAATAGCACTCCATGCCGGCCAAACCACTAGTAGCAGCCGGAAAGAAACGCTGGCACCTGGTCAAGCCCAAGAAAACAGGAGTCAATACGTGTCGCCATTCCAGCCAGAGGTATGCGCTCCGATGCTCTGCAGTGTCGTGAATAACTCTAATCATTCTGTAGAGAAAGATGAATGGCACGGCTGCTGATCGACCGGGAGCCGTTATCACTTATACCATAGAACGTATGACGGATGCAGATATTGAGCTCGATACCGTGCATAAGGACAACCATTCGTTCGCCTAGTGTTATGCAGTCTTCATTAGTTGTGATCCGTGTCCGAACATTAGAGATTGTACTGGGTATTACCCATAATGTATCTTTTTTACGCCTACTTCATTCATAGAGCTGCACACTCTGGCTGCCGAGTCGAGTCTCCTCCTAAAGGAACTCGTCTTCTTCTGAGGCCGAAGGAAACGGATTTCTATCAACAGAGACAAACCGATGAAAACGATATCGGCCAGTGCAACAAAAAATTCTTCCGTTGATTGATGGATTAGATGAATGTACATGTACTTAACGAAGGGCGCAAGGTAGATAAACATTCAATGAGTTCAATGATCCGTGGCAATGATAATATAGAATGCAAGATAGTCCCACTCGTCTTCTTATGAGGGCGAAGGAAACGGATTTCTAACAACCAGAGACAAACGATATCGGCCAGTGCAACAACAAGTCCTTCCATTAATTGATGGATTAGATGAATGTACATGTACTTAACGAAGCGCGCAAGGCAGATAAACATAATAACTTCCAAATGAGTTCGATGATCCGTGGCAATGATAATGTAGAATGCATGATAGTCCCAGACGTCAGGATGCAAGTCAGTTGGTGCTGTAAGTCACAGCCACCGATGGTGATTCCACCTCAACCATCACGCTATCCTCATCTAACCCAAAACTCTGCTCGAATTCCTCCAATAACTCCTTCGTCTCCTTCGCGATCGCCTCCAACGCCTGCTGCCTTGTCCAAGTTTCCAGTGCCGCATCCTCGTCTATGGATGACTGTAATGCTGATCCGGACGATCCAGGCAAAGGTAAAAGCAAGCTATAACCCAGGAATGCCTGCACACCCCGTATGCGTCTGTAGGTTTCTTGTATAAGCATCAAGGACTTGATTCTTGTCGCCTTTGCAATGGGTCCTTCCCCTTCCATACCTGATCCCGAGCCAACAGTAAGACCGGATACTGGCCTCCCCATGACCCCTGCCAATCCTGCCCCAATCATGGGTGACGATATCGGAGGAAAGGCAGAAGGTGATGTTGGACCCAAATGCACGATCTTTGGCAGTCCGGGGTGCCGGTCATGAGGGGTGACCGGAGAGATCAGATATCCAGCCCTCCGACTCGTTGGGATCTCCAACGTCGTCGGCATCGATAGGGAGGGCAGCAAGGTCGAAGTTGACGGCGACAATCGTGGAGAAGAGTCAGGAGAAGGTATCATCAATCCGGATGTATGTTTACGAGGCTTTGAGAAGATGGAGGTGGATACGCGTCGGCTGCTAGGCGATGTGGCGAATGGACTGAGGGCAATATTTTTGATTTCCTGGTGTTGAAGCTCTTGATCGAGGGAGAGAACTTTTTCCATTGTAAGAAGCTTGAGCTGCATACGCAGCGGATTTCGATATGCACAAATGAACTCGAGCATGGACCAAAGTGAATAGTCAACCATACGTGGGCGAGCATAGTAAGACGGTGGATTCGAATGGGAAAAAGGAGAGTTGGGGCGACCCAGGTCAGATGTGGATAAGAAGAGGTTCGAACCTGAGGTGGACAGGTCAAACTGTGAACTAGTTCGAGGAGAACCACTGGGTGTCGTCACCGCTGAATTGATTTCAGTTCGGAAAGCAAAGTTAGCGCTGCCTTCTGACAACATAGTTCTCAAAAAAACTGCAAGTCGCTCCCATATCCCGAGCCGCGGAAGCGAAATGTCAGGAGCACCACGAATGACGATGACTTTGATAACTTGAAGGGCAGTCATGAAAGTTGGCAAATGCGACTTCCAGAATGGACCCTCCGAATTGCCTTTTCTGCTTGACTTTGAACGAAAGGAACCACCCAATCCATGAATGGAGCGTTGAATGCTCTCTTCGTCCCTCCGGCTTTTCTGACATGCTGCCATGGCGTAATAGAGGAGGCGAACCCATGCACTCCTCAATGCTTTCCTGTGATCGTCTGTTCGCAAACCGTGGGCGATGACTTGTGATTCCGTATTCATTGACATTGTCAAAGGAAGAACAACACCAGCAAGGAATAGATGGGTTGGGGGACGCTTTTCCAATTCAGCGATGACATCAACATCCTTGAGGAAGATAGCCTCTCCCAGCAGGGAAATGAGAGCGGGCCGATATTGCAGAGTCATGAGGTGGTTCTCGGATGCTGCTAGTTCGCATGCTGCTAGCCCAGCCGTGCAGACTTCTCCAACAACCACTTCGGAGAAGGAGGCGTCATTGGCATAAAGGGACATTTCCGATAGTTTGAGAATGGTCTCGAATACGCCTGTGAAGTCGACGGCGACCATGTACGCATGAAGAATAGGTGACAAGTCGTGAAGGAAAGCGACGACGAATTTGGGCATCGGCGCGTCTTCTCGAATAAGCAGCATCTTGACAAAGTCGCTCAGGAACAAGGCCAATACGTCAAACGTACTATCCGTCCAGTCTTTGAGTAGGTTTTTCACTATTTCCAAAGTCTGATGGGCGATACTCAGGGAAACTTGACCGCCCGCTAATCCAAACGATAGCACAAGATGTAGGTAATCAAGGCGCATTGACTTGTTGTCACTTGGAATCCTGGACTTTTCGGTAGAAGAAGTCTCTAGTCCGGGGTCCGAAGATAAGAACGCTGTGTCCTCTTCACGAGCCACATTCCTGGAACTGTTTTCTCCTTTGGGTTTTGCGAACGCTTTCGGCAAAATTTGGCCGAGCGCTGCAATTCCCTCCACCAGTATGGCCCTTGTTGACGCTGAGGAGTTGTACAAGTGTGGTGCGAGATAGCGAAGTAGTCGAAGGAAGTGCTGTGCTCGGGAAATGGTAGGATCGTGCGCAATCACAGTCAAGAATAGACGAACGAAGTCATCCATACTAAGGCGGTTGCTCTCGTACTCATCTGGGAGTACAACTGACATCTGCAGCCCAGTCTGCGATTCAACACGACGCATGGCTGCCAGGAATGTTTGTGGTTTCTCATCCGCTGTGCGGATAATGAGAGCTTCCCGTTCTTGTGACTTGTTAGCGTTTCGAATGCCAGCAACATCAACGGTAGAAGAGTTGTTGCCTTTTCTGAGCGAGAAAAACAAATTGTAGACTCCTGCAGAGAACCATTCCGGGTCGACATCGGGAAGCATCGCAATCTGACCGATAGTGTCAATGCTTTGGAACAAAAAGGTCTCCTTATGTAGGGCGTAGAACCTATTCATAGCATATTCGATAGCCAACCGGATCCCAGGGTGAGAAGGCGTTTCGGTGTAAACTTTGATGATTGAGGGCATAAATAGAGTGTATCCTCCACCAGAAGTGAAGAGCCGTCTGAAGCGAGTACTCGCAACCATGAGTGCTGCATGAGAGCGTTAGTACAACAGATAATCAATTTGAAGTCAACCAATTACCAATAAGCACTTGACTAACGATGTTGATGTCATCACCGTGGGCCAACAAAATGCGGTTCAGACCGTCAATAAGAACAGCCAGTTCATGCCGATCACTCAAGTGCCTTGACATCGAGCGAAATATCTGGGCAACGAGCAGGACGTAACTCCTCGAAAGCATCAACGATAGAACTTCAACCGTGCCATCCCTCAAGGACGGCCTTGTGTCGGGTACATGTACCCTGGGCATAAAGTCCTGTACCTCCAAAACCCTCGCAGAAGCATCATCATCTAGGGAAGGAAGGACAAGTCTAGCCATGTTCTTCCGAATCACCTGAACATCTTGGTAATTCCGCTTCAACAAGGAGAGGAACAACATATTCTGCGACACCCTGACCATCGTCACCGAAATGAGTTTCGGGGGGACAGGCTCGAATGGATTATTCGATGTCCCAAGGTTCCGTGGAAACATGGGTCCCTTCGGAGCTGTTGCTGGGAACCACAGCGACCCAGAAGGAATGATGAAGTGCTCGATCTTCGCCCTACGAATCTCGCGAATCGACATTCCGCTGACCTGCGTAGCAAGAGTGGCAAGGATGGGGGCTGTGCGTCCGAAATCGTAAAGCGTTTCAGGTAAATCCAAATGTCTCGCTCCCAACTTCAAGAACCCAGCAAGATTGTTGAAAATATGATGCGTCAATGGCGGAGGAAGCACCTTTCGAATATGCATGAAGGCCGTGAGTGTCGAAATGGCCGACTCAATATTTTTATGCTCTCCTGCGAAAAGGTCGAACATAGGTCGTGTGAGGAGTGCGGGGTCATTGCGCATCAGATCCAGAATGGTATTACGCGCTGCAGATGCAACAGCAAAGTTCGGATCAAACACCAAGGTCGCCAGTCGGCGAAAGATCAACGTCAGAGGCGGCACGAACACTGCCCTCCTCCTAACACCGCTCGTGGGTCCTCCCGAGGTCGAATTGCGGCGAAGAAGGGCAGACGCCACGTCCTCCCCTGGTTGCTGCTGCTGCTGCTGGTCTCTCTGTATGCCAAACTTCCGTGGCGACGGCTGCGGACTGACATTTGGCGATGGAGATAGCCCGACATTCATGTTAAGCTCGTTCGATCCTAGTTCCGAACGGTCCATCTGATTCGCTGGGAGCAGCGATAATGGAATTTTGATCAACTCCTGCCGCTGATCCACGACACCGGCGTCCTCCTCTGCCCAACCCAATTCAGCTAAGCGTTTCTTCAGCTCCAATGGGACGTCGTCATTATCCTTGTTCTCCTTGCGTTCTTCCACATGTACGTAGAGACTGGTTCCGATATCTGTGGCAAGAAATGGTAAGGGTGCCCTAGCCAGCTTGAATGGTCGATGTGTTCGGTCAGTGATTATGTTTTGAGTGACAATCTGGAACCTCCAGTTGATCAACACACTAATTTTCCGTACTGATTCCAAGCGGGTCTGGTCGTCAGAACTTGATTGAAAATAAATTCAGTTTATAGTATTCGAGCATCGAAGGCGAGAAGGATCGCTTACGTCTGCAAGTCGACCTCAATAGCAGCCAGCAGATCCATGGGCGCCTTCTCAGCACACTGCATCAGCAAACAACATGCCTACAGAACCTGACTTTCAACAACTAAACGTGAAACGACAAGATATAGACTTACGGAAGCAGTCGAAGACGAATCCAGATTATCATCCAAACCGTGCTCCCACAGCAACGGCCCAAGTTTCTGATAACAGTCTGTCGAAATAAGTGCCGACATCGTGACAAAAAGCTTCATCGCCTTAGCCGCATACCCCTTCGACAACGAATCGATCAGTTTGCGATGTTCGACAAAGGTGGCAGCGAGGTCTAGCGGTTGCGGAGTATCACGGCTGGAAGGATCCGGGAACATCGTCTTCGCTACAGCAGAGGACAGCATTGAGTTACGACGCTGGAAAGAGGAAAGCCGAAAGTGTCAATGACTGAAGTGCCATCGGGGATGACCCAAAGTAGTTACTTTCTCATTCTGTTGCACCCCCTCCTGAGCAGCCATGTATAATCCCTGGACGCGCTCCATGGAATCCACGACCTCCTGCTCGAGATATTCGATCTCGTCATCGGCCCAAAAGGTATTGAACCAGGACAGAGTTCGCGAGAGCCATGATGCACTACCGGACCACATTTAGACACAATGCTATGAATGACTGTATGGTGGCACGGGACGTACGGTTTGAGCGACCTTGAAAGCAGCCTGGATTCACGAAAGAGAATACAAAAGAGCGTTCGTTGTGAAGGGGGTATGTAGGTGGTTTGTTCCTGCGCCAAGTCTGCGTCAACATCTCGCAGTTGACGTGGTTTAAGCGAAGACAATCTACGGCGCTTGCTTACCTTTGCATCGACCAACAGAGCCAACCGCGTCTCCAAAGCTGTCGTGAATCGGACAACCTCCACGAAAGTGCCATCAGAATTCTAGCACATCGATGTAAATGTCAAAAAAAAATGGTTGTATGAGAAGAGCAACACACATTCCCCGCAGCTGCCTCCTTCCCATGCCGAACCATCTGCAACTTCCCAATCAACTCAACCAACAGCACCATCTGACCCAACCTCGCCGTACCCCACTGCTTCTCTACCCCTTCGCCACCCAGCGCTATGCCCACCCCTCTCGTTGGAGCATCACCCAATAAAGCCATACCCATCATCTCGAAATCCCTCACCCAATAATCCTTGACATATCTTGAATGCACCATCAGGGTACACAGGTGGTTGACCACGGTGAATTCTTTATCAGAGGCCGCGCATGCAAAGAGTGGCTTGTAGAATATCAAGGGGTAGAGTTTTGATAGGGTTGTCAGAAATGAACTTAAGCGTGGATGTGGGTGTGGTGGTGGGTCTTCGACGAAATGCTGGGGTGTCAGCAGTAGCATCAGCAAAGTAAACACAATGAGATAGATGGGTGGATGAAGACGCACGTCGTTTAGAATGGGGAATAAAGTCATGAACATTGGTTTGCGCACGTCCTCAGGAAGGTGTTTCAAGAGGCTAGATAGAACGACTACGGCGCGATCCCAACCGCCTGTTATCTTTCGAACGAAAAACATCAGCATTAATCATGGTTACAACGCAAGACAAGGAAGGAGGTCGCAGAGCAGCAAATAAGAGGAAAAAGTAGAAACGAAAGGAGAAAGTCACCCACCACTTCGCCCAACGCTTGTTCCATTGCACTTCTCCACGCCCCTCCGCCTCTATACCACCCAGTAAGCACTCCAGCACCCCACCCAACTGAAGCTTTTACACCCACACCCACGCCACCCCCGCTCTCCTGCCCACCAATTCCACCGTCTCTCAATCCCACACCCCCAAACACATCCTCCCTCGGACTCACCATCTTATTCTTGGGCCCCTCATCCCTTTCCACAAGACACACAACCTCCAACAGCACGCCCGCCACCTTTACCCTCGAGCCCAAGACCACTTTGTCGTCAATCATGCCTTCAGTCATCATGTCTTCCGAGTCCAGGGCGTCTGCCTCGGGTAGGACCCTTGTCTGCAGTAGACTGACGATTAGACGTGGGAGGTGGTTGTTGCTTGGCACGCTGCGATTATCATTGTAGGGCGTCGAAGGGAGAGGGGATGATAGGCTGGCAGATGAGGAGGAGGGCGACTCGAAGGAAAACGAACTTGGAGAGAAAGAGGCGGACGCAGAGGGTGATAGATGCGTTGGATTCTCATTTGACGTTGGGGAAGACGGAAGTGCAGATGAAGGTAAAGGTAAGGTGAAGGGCTTCAAAATTCCCAGCGCAGCACGACAGAACGTGTTCAGTCTCCTCGCACATATGACCGCTTGCAGCGGTGTGAGTGTCGGGTCTTGCACAGGCACGGAGTCATTAAATGGTGATTGTGTTCGAGGCCAATACTCTTCAACCACACGCAAGATACAACCCACTCCTCCCGCGCCCATAACGCCCACCAAGCCCACCGCCGCCTCAAGGAATACAGCCTTCCTCACAGCACCCATGTTTCGTCTGTCCTCCAAGTTGTATTCCACGCCATACAAATCCTCCACGTGATCATCCTCCAAGTCGCCGAGAGAACCAGAGAGGAACTGCACGATCAAATCACGCAGAAGGTGGATGTCAGGATGCGTTACCGTTGGCTGGCTTTTTGCGCCGTCATGCTGGCGTTGATAACTGGAAGACGGCGAAGGAGAGCTGGAGCGATGTAGCGCGACAAGTAGTAGTAGCAACCCATTGGTGAGGCTTTGAAACCCGTGTGCAGTCAAGAGGATGCGATTCTGGTCTCCTGGGACCAGCAAGCGCCAAAGCGAGCCGAGTATCATGGTACGCGTCAAAGACGGGCTGAGGGTGGATGCAGATTTCGTACACCACAGCGAACGTTCAATGCTTGCGGACTTGTCGTAGACATTAAAATTGTGTCCAAAGGAGTAGAAACATGGAAACCCACTTCATCAACGGCCGTCCAACTCTTGCTTACCAGCTCGAAAGCCTCTACCGCGATAGTGCGTTCCTCCTCTAGCCTACTACCATATTTCTCAGGTATTAGGAAGGGGCACAGCATTGTGCCTAGAACATGGCTCTCATTGGGTAGGTGTGCAATGATTCCTTGACAAGCTTCGGAATAGTGGTGGAGGGTTTGATGTAGGAGACGAAGAGAAGGAGCAGCAGAGGCAGACGCGGTATTGAACGCAGAGGAGGAGGCAGGTGTCGTCAGGGCAAGAGATGCGAGAGACTGTGGTCTTCTCAAATAATCCAATTTCTTCGCAGTAGCATTTGTAGTCGTCGTGGATGCCATAGTGCCCGTAAGAGTAGTTGTCGACGAGTCCTTCCCATGTGGCTTCAAATCTCCTCCAGTTCCCCACCTACCCACCTCACACGCTCTCCAAACTTCTTCCCCAAATTTCCTCGTATCATCCACCTGGACCTCCCTCGCATGTTCAACGACTTGCTTGAATCCCAGCCTCGCAAGCCGCGAGGGCTTTGGCGTGGTCGATCTCGCCGGGAGATGATGGTGACTCTGCGCCGAGGCAGGTCTTTGTGGTGGTGTTTGAGGCCGGGCGGGTGGTGGTAATACATGTTGACGGAGGTTCTCCCAACGAGCTCTGGTTGGGGTGGCAGCACCTGAAGGTGGAATATCAGGTGTGGATGAGCGGTTGGGGACAAGTGCGATGGGCCGAACAGGTTCAAGCCGGGTCCTCTGTCGTGCTTGCCTTGGCTCTGATAGAGGTGGAGGACTCATGGCTCGATGAAAGGCAGCCGAGTTACTATCGGCTACTGGCTCTATAGCCTGCCCATATTTTTCAGGGAAATATTCGGGTCCCCCGAGTCCTTCATCATCCCCTTCCTGCACACCAGAGAGGTCAAAAGGGTTCACTAGTGAAGCACTCGGCTTCGTTGAATCATGTTCAGATGAAGAACGACGCGACGCAGAGGAAGCTGCTGATTTTATGGAGTCAAAAGAGAAAAGTCGCCTAGGATGTGGTCTTTTTCGTTCAGTGTTCTGGTCGCCTTTTGCTGGCATCGAGAGAGGATCTTGACTTCATGTGCAAATGAATCCCTGATTCCCGACCATAGAGACCGGCCGGCGCGGAGGTATGCTTGAGTGTGTATGTTTTGGAATGCATTGCCTTCTGTTCTGCTTGGGCGTCTACAGTGCCGGATGTCAGATCCCTTGCGGCCTCAAGGCTGCCTGGCGTCTTGCCTTAGTCTTGTCTATCGCTATCATCTCCATGACCCGCAAACACTCGCTCACTGCAGTAGAGGAATGGGTGAAAAAGGTTGCGAAACGCATGTCGCGATTCATATCACCCAACTCCTCGGAAAGTCCATCGGATTCGAAGCTGGGCCCTATCAACTCTACACCTAGCGCTCACAATTCTGGTCCAGGAAGCGGTGCAGGACGGGAAGGGAATACAGAACCAGGTACTTATATTAAGCTTATATTAGTGACATCGACGAGGGTTTAGCGTTTTCCTCAGACAGCAATAATCAAGGTATGTGTCGCCTGGGATTTTTTCCTTGCAGATTTAGCGGACTCAGCCTTCCGTCCAGAACCTACCGCCCCGTTCCGTTCAGCTAGACCAGCTTTACCAAGGGTTCCAGATATGCTGTGCGACGCTGTGGATCCAGGTGAGATTGCAATATTCTCAGTCGTTGCGTTTGAAAGATCGCCTCTGACACGTCTAAAAGGGCACGGCGGCAAAATCAGCCCTATTTTGGCTTCTGCCCCAAGTACTTCACCCTTCGTCTGTCCGACACTAGCCATATCCGGAAACACTGCAGAGGGTAAGCAAAAAGTCCACGCTGCACTCGATGCAAGCGGATCGAATATCGCTGGTTTTCTAGTCGGTACGCCCAACACGAATTGAACCACTTCTCAGCTGATTTGAACATACACCCTAGATGAACATACGAGCTTTCCCCCTCCGCTAGACAGTAATTCTGCCTCGCCACAAGGTGCGTCCTGCATTTCTGGCTTCACGGATCTTACAAGTCTGATCCAACATCAAGATCTTGTCACCTCCTTCAACAATGCCATGTCCAACATTCCAGGCCTTCCACAACTCAGTGCTCTGTCTCCGTCTGTACACCACCCAGAAATAGGTGAGTAAATTATTTCGATGTTTATACTCGTCAAAGACATGAATATTCTCGAAGAAGGGGAACAACAAACTTCTCAAAATGCTCACCCATTGGATAGCATGAGCCCCATAGCAACTACAGGTAAAAACAAGACATTCTTGTTTCATAATGAAGCAAGTCATTGAAGTCTTTCATGGAAGGTGACACCCTCGACAGCGGCATTGGCGGATCTTTGACCATGCCCAATTCACTATCGGCGGATTGCCAAGCGCAAGACTTCAACTTGAAATCGACTGCCAAGGACGTACTCGAAGTCGCCTGGACCGGTATGAAGATGTTGCTCAAGAAGGTTGAGTCATGTCTCGAAGGCACTCTTGCAAGGCCTCCTGTTGCAGCTATCAACGCACTCATCGACATAACGAATGTATGTTTTCAGTCTCAGCACCTTACATCTCTACTGAACATCTGCATCAGACGGTTGGAGATAACAAGGACAACATCGAGGAATTCATCATTCAAACTACCAAAAGACTGCTCGCCGTCGATGAGGCCATCGACCAAGGTGTCCCTGACTCTGGAAAGTCACGCACGACGGCCTTTGCCGAGTAAGCCAACCCCATATCAAGTTCTGATATGATAATCAACTCGCATGCAGGATCCTTCGTAATGAAATCCACAAGATCGATGAAATGTCGGAGAAAGGGACATTTAGACGGATATTGGAGAACGACGCCGACAAGAATGCGATTAGTGCCAGCTTCAAACGGGTTGACGAGGCTATGAAGACTTTTCAGGTCGACACTATTGTCCTCTCAGGGTATAAACTTGCTCACCCATCTCATCTAGCTTGACATTGCCTGGACCACCGAGAGAAAGATGGATGATATACACTCCGAAATCGAGGTAAACATCAAATTACTCAACTTGGACAAACACTAATCATGCCTTAGCTCGCGAAACTTGACCGTCTTCTCGCTCATAAGGCAATCTACGACGCTGACTTGGGGGGAAGGGCGTCAGTGACCCGTGAACCATGCACCGCAGGAACTCGCGAGGAGATCTTACAGGACATAATTGCTTGGGTGGACGACACCTCGGCGGACAGCCCACCTGTCTTCTGGCTGACTGGCCAAGCTGGCTCTGGCAAGACGACCATTGCATATACCGTTACACAATACTTTGATGAACTTGAGGAGACAGAACATACTGGGCAACGCACCTTGCTGGCCGCTAGCTTCCACTGCTCACGCCAATTCGATGAGACAAGACGACAGATCCATATTATTCCCACCATTGTGTACCAGCTCGCTCGGAAGTCGAGATCGTACGCCAAAGCCTTGCATGCAGCCAAGAAGCTCGACTCGGTCGACAAGTTGACTAAACAGATGGAGGACCTCCTCGCTGGTCCGTGGCAGCAGTCTGAATCCCAACGTCACAAGGAACTCCCACCCTACCTCATTGTCGTTGACGCACTGGATGAGATTGAGGCTGATGGAGGGTCTATGTTTCTTCAAAGCCTACTCGAGACAATCAACCAACGTCGCCTACAAGGACTCAAGTTTCTTGTCACAAGCCGACCAGACCCTCGTGTCGCCAAACTCTGTGAGACATTCTCATCCGAGGCTGTCTACCGCCTGCAAGACGTGCCGATTGAGCGTGTAGAATTAGACATCATCAAGTTCCTGAAAATCAAGCTCTCTAACTTCACGGACAATGCAGAGCTGGAGGCAATGGCAGTGCTGGCGGACGGTCTTTTCATTTCTGCCGCAACCATCGTGAGATATCTGACACCAGATCCATCAATTGAACTAGAGGAGCAACGCGAGCTTCTGCGTAAGCTGCGTGACGGGAAAACCTTTGCAGCAAATGGTGTGTTACTCATCGACGAGCTATACCAACAAATCCTACGTGATGCCTTTTCTGGCTTCACCGGCGACCTCTTCAAATCTCGCCGGAGCATCTTGCATACTTTTCTCTGTACAATCGAACGCACAACAACGTCTGTTGCTGCTGCTCTTCTTTCTAAACCTGATGCAATTGCGGACGCCGTCTTGAAGAAACTTCATGCAGTTCTCTATTCCAAGGACGGCCAGGTCTTTTGGTACCACGCTTCGTTCCCCGATTTTATTTTCAGTGAAACAAGATCAACGTTCGAGTTTGACGGTCGCAAGTTTTCCATGTCTTGTAACGTGGCCCGACACCATGCCCTGCTCACAGAATCTTGTTTCGACATCATGAGGAAGTCACTGCGTTTTAATATCGGTGACATACCATCCTCGTTTCTACTCGATGCAGAGGACGCAAAGCTGAAGCAGCGAGTTGACACAAATATCAAACCGTTCCTGATTTATGCCTCTCGGCATTGGAGTCATCATTTGGCCCAAACCAATCAAAAGAACGGCGAGGATCTTGGTAGCTGTATCACCGACTTCCTCCGTATCCGTATTCTCTTTTGGATCGAAGCTATGAACTTGCTTGGATTCAGTAGTCACTGTAGCACAATGCTTCAGTATGCGCGTGAATGGATCTTGAAGGTGAGAGAGAGAATATTATCATTTGAGAGACAGTTTTTCTAATGCTGGTCAATTAGAACACGAACAGGGAATCAGAGCTCCCAAACAACCTGGCTGAAGCGGCAAACTTTGCTACTTACTTTGCAACCAATCTACCAGCTTTGTCTACACCACATTTGTATATCTCGGCATTGGCAACCTGGTCAACAGGATCTGCTATATCTCAACAGTGGAAAGAAACATTTCCTGACGTCCCAACCTTCATTCATAGGCAGGCTGATGTACCGCTAATGACAATACCGACAGGCACTTTTGCCGCCTTCTCCCCTGACGGAACCTGCATTGTCTCCGGCACAGGTCGCAAGGACTATTCTGTGCGGGTGTGGGATGTGTCAACTGCGGCTGAGCTGAAGGTGCTCAACGGCCACAAGGACATCGTCTGGTGTGTCGCATTCTCCCTTGACGGCACCCGCATTGTCTCCGGCTCAAAGGACACGTCTGTGCGAGTGTGGGATGTGTCCACTGCGGGTGAGCTAAAAGTGCTCCATGGCCACACAAAGGGTGTCAGGTCCATCGCCTTCTCCCCTGACGGCGCCCACATTGTCTCCGGTTCAGAAGACACGTCTGTGCGGGTGTGGGATGTATCAACTGGGGCTGAGCTGAAGGTGCTCGATGGCCACACAAGGATCGTCTATTCCGTTGCCTTCTCCCTTGACGGCACCCGCATTGTCTCCGGCTCAAAGGACAGGTCTGTGCGAGTGTGGGATGCGTCCACTGCGGCTGAGCTAAAAGTGCTCCATGGCCACACAATGGGTGTCAGGTCCATCGCCTTCTCCCCTGACGGCGCCCACATTGTCTCCGGTTCAGACGACACGTCTGTGCGGGTGTGGGATGTATCAACTGGGGCTGAGCTGAAGGTGCTCGATGGCCACACAATGATCGTCTATTCCGTTGCCTTCTCCCCTGATGGCACCCGCATTGTCTCTGGATCATTGGACACGTCTGTGCGGGTGTGGGATACATCAACTGGGACTGAGCTGAGGGTGCTCGATGGTTACACAGAATACATCAATTCCGTTGCCTACTCCCCTGATGGCACCCGTATTGTCTCTGGCTCATGTCAGACACCTGTGCGCATTTGGGATGCATCAACTGGGGCTAAGGCAAAGGTGAAAGTGCACCATGGCCACAAGGACAATGTCAAGTCCGTTGCCTTCTCCACTGACGGCACCCGCATTGTCTCCGGCTCAGATGACAAGTCTGTGCGAGTGTGGGATGCGTCAACTGGGGCTGAGCTAAAAGTGCTCTATGGCCACACACAGGGTGTCAATTCCATCGCCTTCTCCCCTGACGGCGCCCACATTGTCTCCGGCTCAAAAGACATGTCTGTGCGGGTGTGGGATGTATCAACTGGGGCTGAGCTGAAGGTGCTCGATGGCCACACGGAGAGTGTCCTTTCCGTTGGCTTCTCCCCTGATGGCACCCGCATTGTCTCTGGATCATTGGACATGTCTGTGCGAGTGTGGGATGCGTCAACTGGGGCTGAGCTGATGGCGCTTAACAGCCACACAATATACATTAATTCCGTTGCCTACTCCCGTGGTGGCACCCACTTTGTCTCGAGCTCAATGGACAAGTCTGTGCGGGTGTGGAATCTGTCAAGGCAGGAGGACACTGTCTGTTCCGTTGCCTTCTCCCCTGATGGCACCTGCATCGTCTCTGGCTTACTGGACAAGACTGTGCAAGTGCGGGATACATCAACTGGGGCTGAGCTGAAGGTGCTCAACGGCCACAAGGACATTTCTAGGTCTGTTACCTTCTCCCCTGATGGCACCCGCATCGTCTCTGGCTCAAATGACAAGTCTGTGCGGGTGTGGGATGTGCCTACTGGGGTTGAGCTGATGGTGCTCAACGGCCACTCAAACTGCGTCAATTGCGTCGCCTACTCCTCCGATGGCACCCGCATTGTCTCCGGCTCATGGGACAAGTCTGGGCGGGTGTGGGATGCCTCAGCTGGGGCTGAGCTAGTGGTGCTCAATGGCCACACAAGCTGTGTCAATGCCGTAGCCTTCTCCCCTGACGGCACCCGCATTGTCTCTGGATCATTGGACATGTCTGTGCGGGTGTGGAATGCGTTAACTGGAGCTGAGCTGATGGTGCTCAACGGCCACACAGAATACATCAATTCCGTTGCCTACTCTCCTGGTGGCACCCACATTGTCTCTAGCTCAAAGGACAAGTCTGTGCGGGTATGGGATGCGTCAACTGGGGCTGATCTGAGGGTGCTCAATGGTCACACGGAGGGTGTCAATTCTGTCGCCTTTTCTCCTGATGGCACCCTCATTGTCTCTGGCTCATGGGACAGGTCTGTGCGGGTATGGGATGTGTTGACTGGGGCTGAGCTAAAAGTGTACATTGGCCACCAGGATGCTGTCAAGTCCGTGGCCTTCTCCACTGACGGCTTTCGCATCATCTCTGGCTCAAAGGACAAGTCTGTGCGGGCGTGGGATGCCCGCAAGGACACTGTCAACACTGTCAATGTTGCCTTCTCCACCAATGGCAGTCACATTGTCTCTGGCTCATTGGACCAGCCTGTGTGGATGCGGGATGTGCCAACTGGGGCTCAGCTGAAGGTCAACAGCTACCGGGTCTTTCCCGTTGCCTTCTCCCCTGATGGCACCCCCATTGTCTCCGGCTCACAGGACACATCTGTGCAACTGTGGGATGCGTCAACTGGGGCTGAGCTGAAGGTGCTTAAAGGCCACACGGAGAGTGTCAATTCCGTTGCCTACTCTCCTGGTGGCACCCACATTGTCTCTAGCTCAAAGGACAAGTCTGTGCGGGTATGGGATGCGTCAACTGGGGCTGAGCTGATGGTGCTCGGCCACTCAAACGAGCTGATGGTGCTCAACGGCTACACACGATTGCTCAATTCCGTTGCCTACTCCCCTGGTGGCACCCATATTGTCTCGAGCTCAGATCACACGTCTATGCGGGTGTGGGATACGACAACTGGGGCTGAGCTCAGGGTGCTCAATGGTCACACGAAGGGTGTCAATTCTGTCGCCTTTTCCCCTGATGGCACCCGCATTGTCTCCGGCTCAAAAGACATGTCTGTGCGGGTATGGGATGTGTCAACCTCTCTTATAGATAGTTCTGATGTTGCTGCCCAAGATGAAGAATCTGCACGGTTGTCCATTGTGAGCCACAAATACCCTGCTTGGACTACTGACCCAAACCAATGGGTTTTTTCTGTCCGTGGCGGATATCGACTCATGTGGGTGCCAGAAACAGTCTATCCATTCAGCATCATTACCATCTCCCGCCACGGGTCTACTTCTATTAACTTCCGTGATTGTAAGATAGGCCGTGATTGGGCTAACTGTTATGCACATAGCTAATCATGTTGATTGTGGAATCAAGAATTTGTCCATGAAATATCATCTGAGATACCATCATCGTAGACCTTTTCGCAACCATTTCAACAATCGCAGTCACCTGCAGTATCATACTCCTCCTTCAAACCTCCTTGGTACAAAGTGGCCACCTGTCCAAGAGTGAAAAACTGCTCAATCTGGCCGCCAGTGTGATAGCAGTGCAGACCTCTTCAAAGGCCCAGAGTTTCGAGATTTTGTGTATGTATTTACATGAATGGATTTTAAACACAAGACCTGGGCAGCGAGAAGCTCAGCCGAGGTGCTAGCATGCCAGCCGGAGTATCTCGACGTCGTCATTGTCCAGCTGTTGGTCGAGTGTCATTGTGGTCAGGGAAAGGCTTCATGTAGATCAAGGTTTGGTGGGCGCTTGCCTCGTCAGCACTTGCTTGCACCAGCTCTGGAGCCGCATTGTTGGCTTGACTTGTTATGCTATAGAAAACGCATTGAGTACTCATGTTCAAAAGGCTCCACTTCGTTTGTTCGACAGGTAAGAAAAGGACCACCGAGCAGGGTCAGCTCCGCAACGCAACTTTACAGCATCCACTGGATTATACTGCCATAGAGCATGGGTATTGTATGTTACATTCCTGGAACTGCGGCTTGCACAAAACGCCCTGAAGTAGCCAGGTTGTAAAAGCTTCGAAATTTACAACAAAAGAGCATTAACGCCCAACAACAATCCCAATCCCATCCCCACCACCAAACCACCCATTCCTCCTTGCAACGCAACCATCCGACCAGCACCATTGAGCAACGTGGTACGATTGGAATAGATAACGGTGGGGGTATTGGACGACGCTTTGTCGCCACCATATATGTAGGAGGTGATGTTAGAGGTGGCGGAGACGGCCTGGGCGTTGGTGCACTTGATGGAGACGGATTTGACGCGTGCATAGAATTGTCCAGTTGCTTTGTAGTCAGGATCATTCCAGTTGATCATACCTAATTTTACAGATCGTGTTAGCTGCATGACGAAGGAAGAGCAATGATGATTGTTGCTGACCTCCAGCCCAGTCAACAGTCCCTTGTGCGCTGCCTGCGATACCAGCAGGCCACAGTCTGCCATTTAAGAATCAGGATGAGAAACGAAAAGTAAAAGGAGAGTAACGCACGAAATCTGGACACGGGAGGGTGTATTAGGGAAGTGCGCCACGCCAGCGGCGTCCAAAGTCTGGTCCTTGTTGAATGTGCGCACAACCTTGCCGTCGATGAGGAATGTGAGGCTGGTTGGTTGCCAATCAATCTAATGTGGACGTCAGACCCCCCCCAAAAAAAAGTGACGAAAGAGCCAGAATACAAGTGCGCAGAACGTACTGTATAATCGTGGTAGTTGGCAAAAGTATCCGTGAGACCTTTGTGCGTTTCTCCGTTTGTTTTCCCAGTAGCTGTGACACGCACAACTCGTCAATACAAATACCTGAAATACGTGAAATGAAATGGTAACTTACGGATAACACCTTGCCAGAAAACGTTCGTTTGGGCCTCTGTGACGGCCGCACCAGGAAACTCCCAATCAATTTCGTCCTTGATGTCGCTCATCGTGATGAAGGCGGTGATAACGCCTGCCCAGCGGCCAGTCTTGACTAGAAAGGATGCAAACATGGCTCAATATTCAGGGAAATGCGCAGAACATGGGTTCCAGGACGTACGTCTGGCAGTGATTGTTCCGTAATGGACGTATCGGGTGGTCGAGAGACGCGTTCCACCGTTTGCCTCGGTGAGGACCAAGCCCAGGTCTCCGTCGCTATTGACGATGTTTCCAGACTCCACGACCCAGTCTGAGGGTGGGCGAGCGGAGAAGATGAGAAATCAAAGACACCGGGGGGTCAGATACCACACACCGTATGCAGAGGTATTTCCATCGAAGAGGGTGTTGTTGGACAAGATTCGGGATTGGTCCGCAAATGTGTGCTATAATACGAGTATGTTAGCGAAGGCATTGATAACTATGAACATCAGTTGGATGCGGGGAAAGCGAAAGCTTGTGTTGGGATGTTCAAGGAAACGGGCATCGACATACCGTGACGTCCTGACAGATAGGGTTGGGCTTGCAAGAGTCAAAAGCGCGCGAGGCAAATGGATTACATCCTCCCAAGCAGAACTAGCGGCACCGACAGCCAAAAAAAGAAAAGAATGATAGTATAAATAGCAATTCAAGTATTCTAACATTGACAACATACATGTCCCTTGCCACAGAATCCGAATTCACCTAAAACAGAGAAAGCGTAGGCATGTTAGCGCCTAAATGCAAATATGGAGATGGAATAATACGCACTGCAACAAGGGGCAGAAGCAGGACAGGGCGAAGTTACATTGCTACCAAACCAACCATACCCATCAGATCCCTATCAAGCGCGACCGCTCAATAACGTTAGGCTCACCAAGCCGTTGCTTTGGCCGTCCCAGCGAACATAGCAAGCAGCACTGGAAGTCCAACCACCAGTAAAGATTGTATCATGGTTATAAGATTGTCTCGTCGGTTGTCGTATTGACCGCCAGTCAAGTATTATGAATGTTGCTCTAATGTCGCCTTGATAAAAAAAGGGTACGGGGAGCAAAAGAACGTCGATGCGAGGAGCGTAATCAGAAGGACGTGGTAGAGACTGGAAGAGATGCTTGAGAAAAGTGAAACCTGACAAGGGAGATGTGCGGGGTGGACTGCCCTTGTTTCCGCCAAGGGTCGCGGGCCACGTGAAAGAATAGGCTTGGCGGGCAGAAACATACCTTGACCCCCCATAAAGCATAGGCATAACCTTCCAGTGGCCTTTCACCAAGCGGTATGTGATATGCGGGGCTCGACTGTACATACACTAGACAACGTTCACCACTGTACACTGCGGTATCATACGCAGAACTAAGGCGGAATCTGTAGCAAAGTCAATATTTGAACATAGAAATGTGTTAACCCCGAAACCACAGGGCTGGACCGCCGTCGAACTGAACGAATGTTCTCTCATAACCAATATCTCCCACAATCCACATCGTGGCACCGATGGGTATGTGCTAAGGACTGTCCAGCCCAGCCTGTAAATCACTGGCAATAATCTAAACGGGTTTCGGAATGAAATAAATTAAAATAATGAAAGGTTGTTTTGTATCGCTGGAGTTATGAAAGTCTACATTCTAATGCGGTGTGTACGAATCTGATTACCAAGGTGAAGCAGGTACTTTTGGTTCAAACGGCCCAACTCCAACCTCTCCCATACCATTGCTGTAGCATGAAAGATAGTTTGCAAGTAGCGAAAGTCAAGGAGTGAGGAAAATTATCTGACAGAAGAAGAGGTTGATATGACACTGGAAAGTCGTGAAAGCAAGAAAGGCGAAAGCAATCCAAGTATTTTGACCACCAGCCGGTCGTCCAGAAAGACACTCAAGCAGCATTGGAGCTCTGACAATGATAGACGGTGTTATAATGCATATGGTTCGGGGGGGCAAACTGACGTCGCGAAGGAAGCCCATAATTTTGGTCGAGGTTCCACCTAGAACTACTTAGGCGTTGATGAGCATGGTCAACCAATTCGAAGAATGGGATTGACCTCGAGACGGTAGAGCTCGAACGAGAATTATCAGAATCACGGAAGACATCAGAGAAGGCGGCGGGTGTCGCAGACAAAGGAGATTGCCTTGGTTTGGAATCCAAGGAATTATACCGAGAAAAGGTATTGTTCGTATGGCCAAAGCGATCAGAGCGAAGAACACGGGTATCATTATCCCCGCCATCAGGATCGCAGCATGGTCCAGCATGGCCAGAGGTAACCCGAGATTGAACAGGGGGTTTATTCATCGTCGGACAAGCGCCATAGCTAGCCTTGTCGAAGCAGTTCAACCCAGTCGAAGAAACATACAAGGGATCCACTAGGCAAGAAGTGGCAGCCTTCACAAAGCGCGCTTCAATTTGATAACTACCATAGAGCTGGCCACCAAGGGTGTCTTTAGCTTCCTGCGCAACATTTGCTGTCGCGTATTGAACAACAACCGACATGGTACCCAGTGGAGAGACCTGGACAATCTCCAGCTTCTCGATGTGACCAAACGGGAAGAACAATGGATGGAGGTCTTGAGCTTGAGAAAACAAGAGCGTTGGCAAATTGGTGACGAGCAAAGACGGAGTAGGAAGAGAGCTCGTTGACAGTGACGCAGGATCAGCGTCATGGGACCCAAGAGAGGAGTCAGAGGTATCAGAAGACGCAAAGCTGTATCTGTCTTGTAGCTTGGGGCTCGGACTAGGCATGTGCGAACGCGCATCGAGTAACATAGACCGATCTCCTCCGTCGAGAAATCCTTTGAAACCAGCACCTCAGCTCATTTGATCGACGTGAGCATCATAATATTACCTTGAGAGCGTTGTACGACAGCCCAAGAGACATCGATAGTGTGTCCCCTAGATATAACATATTAGTCAAAATGAGCGATCGAGCTTGTTTCTTACTTGATCTGGGTACGTGTCAAGGCTGCCATGGCCTTCTTGGCCTCATCGTTATTTGACATGACCACGAATCCACGACGCCGGGAAGAATTATCGACAGTCGCGAGAATAACACAATGCGATACTGTACCATACTTAGAGAACAGAGAAGCGAATTCATTTCTGGATGATTCCAATGGCCGTCATGAGTTATGATTCTGTATAGAGCAGAGAACTCACTTAGTCAGAGCGAAAGGGAGGCCAAGCACATAAAGATTCCTGCGATCATCCGTGGCTTGCTGATTCGATCTGGTGACCGGGGGAGACACCATCAATGCCGAAACAGTGCTAGATGGCGTAGTCAGCATTAAAAAAGCCAAGGGGACCACAACGTAGCAAGAGCGAAGTGCATAGAAGCAAACGCGCATACAGCCAAGCTTCTGAACGACATCTAGTCCAGATATGCATACTCACAGGACGGCACCAGCAACTGCATAGCCGTTCATACACAACGCCTTGCTGTTAACGTTTCAAATCCATATCACATGTAAGAGTTCAATAATCGCTCACACTGCGGAATCGCGATCAAGGAACGTTATCTCAAGTCGAGCTGTTGCGGCATCTCTTATGTCTTGAAAGCTGCGAACATCGCCTAGACACAGAAGGATGGATGAAGACGAAAAGCCTCTTAGAGACGTATGCACCTACCTATAAGTGTATTGAATAGGGCTACGATTTCACGTCTGTCGACTGCATAGATCCTGCGTAAGACGTCATATTTCGTGGAGGGAAAAATGGCTTACGGCGATCAGGGATATTCTCGACGCTCACTGTGCATGTTCGGCGATCACTGTCGAAGCTATACAGTGCTCCAGCTTCGGCGATGTTAGGCGATCCGATGTGGCATGAACCGCCATTGGCAGGCGTCCCCCGGCCAAATCTGTGTTTCATTGGCTGTTGCATCGAGGCTCTTTTGAGGAGGTTTTGGGGAGATCGCCGAGATGGAAAAATCCAAGCAAGATGTATAGCGCCGTTTTGGCCTGTTATACAGAGAATAAGCAAGAAATCAAGAAAGTACTGAGGAGTAAGAAAGCAAGATGGACTTGCGGTGTTCATCGACAGTTAAGCTGGACTTTAAAGTCAGGAGGGATTCCCACGCTTTCGCGACGCGTCCGTCATGTGACTTAATCAGGGTTTTAGTGGCCTGGACTTTTCAATTGATAAATCGAACATTCAAAGACTACATGTAGGCAGCTGCTGTGGGACTACTTGAGCTCAAGTTATCTCTGTCGACTCAATCCCGAAGAAGTTACATGCTCATACACTGTTTCTGACTCTTGAGCAAGGTTTGGACCTCGTGTAGCCGCCGGATAGGGGTTCAATATCAATGTCTTCCGGTCGATCATTGCTCTCTATGGGACTCCCAAAGGATGTACTCGCCAATTTGGCACGTAAAGGCTATGAAAATCTAGAGGATCTCAAGTCTGCAACGGCAGAAGGATTGGCGAACGGTACGTAATGACTCAAGTGTTGAATACGACATTCTCACTGGAAGTACTCTTTCGTCACAGATCTTCATATACCAGTTGTCGAAGCTCGAGATTTGGTCGATCGATGCCGAACGCCTGAAACCCCTTCTTTAACCCACCCTTTGACCCAATCTGCTGCTGCCTTGACCCAGCATTCGCAGAAAATTGCCACCAAATGCGCCGCGCTCGATCGCGTCCTCGAAGGTGGCCTATCGCGCGGAAATATTGTGGAAATTTCTGGACCTCCTGGCTGCATAAAGGAAAAACTTGCGCTTAATATCGTTGCATCTTTTGTGGAGGAAGGGGAGGAGGTCATCTTCATAGGTCAGCCAGGTATTATTTGTCCACCCCGCAATTTGATTTATTCTTTCTCCATATCGCAAGATTGCCAAAATTTGACGAGCCACGCGATCTTGATCGAGTTTTTGGAGGGTGAGGAATGAAGCTAAAATGCCTAACTCTCTATTGAAATTGATCTCAAGGATTCACGACCATACCGCAAAATTTCAAACAAAAGATCCATTTCACAAAAGCACATACCGTGGCGGAGTTCATGCTACTCATGCATCAACTTCCGGCTTTGCTCGATGCTCATCCGAAGGTTAGATGGTAGTGACGGGGAGTCTCCTTACTTACTGACTACTATATCAGGTCTCGCTGTTGGTCCTCAATTCGATTTCCTTCCCATTTCAAGATCCAGAACTTGGCGCTCTGCAAAAGAACACTTTATTAGAGAAAGTCAAGCAAACGATCACCAGAGCATGTGCATCCCGTCGATTGACAGTGAGCAACATCTCGCACATTTGCCAACTAGTCCTGATTCGTCGGTCATGATGCTAGATTGTGACAACGTCGCAATTGACCATCACGATGAGGAATGCAGATGGCACAGCGGGCTCTTTTGACACTGGCGCTACAGGGACCATGCTACCACGACTCGGTATGTTTCCCTGTTTTCCTGAGATGCTGCTTTCTATTCTGTCTCTCATACAAGACAATATCGACAGGTTACTTACCTGTCAGCAAATCACACAGGGTGATAACATCACCTGACGGACCAATGTCTGGGTAAGCTCACCCGCTCTCCATTTTGGACCTGGAACTTATCTTTAGAGATAGGTTCGTCAAATTATTGTCGTCGCCGAAGTATCCAGATGGGAATGTGCCCTTGATTTTGGAACCATACTCGATCGTACGTTATTAGCTGGGCTGCTGGTCGCCTCCTGCACCGGATACCGTGAACTAACGATTTATTCAACACAGGTCCAGGGACAGATTGTTTGCATCCCTCAGAGTCTGTCGAACAGGCTAGAATAACTACTGTTCAGGCCGCGAACTACTGTGGATCATACATTGTGGAAAAAGGTACCAATAGACTGCAACAAGGTCTCGTTTTACATAAACCCAGGTGGAAACAAACATCTAAGCCATCTGGGAATGGCAGTTGGCATGGATCTCGCGGCGCACCATCTTGATTTGCACCTGATTTGCCTGAATCGCCAACCGTTTTCTACGGAGACGAGACAAAGCTATCAGGAGAACGCCACCCTCGTCTGTCAGCAGAAGTCGTGAATGCGCATCAACCCGCTCATCAACCCGTCTGATAACATGGCCCTTCAGCGACCGAAACCCCTGATTGCGCAACCACCGCGTAAAAGCAGCATCTGGGATACATCTGGGACGATTCTCCTCAACTAAACCCACCGGCGCCTGCCAGGACACACGAGCCAAGCCGCCGTGCGCCGGTTCGGCATGGGTATCTCAACTTGCTGTGCCGCTCCCGCGTTCGGAAGTAATTGATAGCTTGCTGAACCATTCAATTATTCGCTAGCTGTACACACGGCGCAAGTCTGATGGCCGTACCAAAGACCAAGATCATTCCCGACACCCTGAACATTAGCGGTGTTTATTCGGCCAAGATTGTCTCACCTGCCAGGAAACCCTTCATGCGTATGGGCAGCGACAAGGCAATCACGATCGCCGAATCTCTTAAAACCTGGTTGATGGCGACCCCTTGTGTTCGTCCTCCCCTTGGCACCCTCGTTGCTGTCACCAATCCGTCGCCATCCCTGCTTACAATACCACAATCATTCCTCTAATCGCTAATGCCTCATGTCAAGATCAAAACCCCTTCAGGTCCTGTCTCTGTCAGCTACACCATCTCTACACCAGATTCAGAGAATGCACAAGCCATTGACCCAACACTCCCAACGGTACTCTTTCTGCATCCAATCTACATTGCTCATGAAGTCTTTATCTGTGCGTTCCCTACATCATCATCATATTGATTGGTTTATGACAAAGTGTTGCGCAGTACAATTCAGAGACCCCCAGCTGAGGCGGTTCAACCTTGTGGGTGTGGATGCGCGGTGCCATGGTGAAACATTTGGGCCTGTTCCATCGACATTTAGACGATCACACGCTGCAGACGATGTTTCCAAATTCATGGTACGCTAGAATTCATGATGCCTCGAACGCGGCGGTTGAACAGTTCCTAGGAAGCGTTGCGATTACCTCCATGTCACTTTTTTGGCCTTTCGCTAGGCGCCAGTATCGCTTTACAAACCGCGATCAGCTACCCGGAGAAGGTCCTCTCGCTATTCATGTTGTCGCCCTTGCCCCAGGAAGAGGCAAGTGTTTCACGATTTGTCTGTAACTTTCACTTGACTGAGTTTCCGTAGCCTGAAGACGTTGCTCGCGGGCGGCAAGAAATCTATGATTGTTGGGTCGAAGGTTGCAAAGACCCAGAAAACATTGATCAAGATGCGCTTTTGGACGCGGTTTCCGGCGCTATTCAACTTGGATTCAATGGACAGCTCGTGCCAGTCACACAGGCGTACGTAGTTCTACTACATCGCACGGGGAAAATGCTAACGCGATCACTCGATTGATTTCAGGATATCTCAAGCTACCATTCCACGCAACTTGCGCAACTGGAGTTTAGAGCACTTCGAGGAATTTCACACAGTATCCGTCAAGTTCTTCACGGACCAAAAACCGCACTCCCTTGAAGCACTTCAGCGAGTCACATGCCCAATTCTTTTGGTGCATTGTGGCGATGACATTGCCTATCCCATCCATTTTGTGGAAGACCTTCGTCGACGCATGGAGGATGCCGGACTCAATGTACAGGTCACCCAAGTGCCTGATGCTGCCCATTTCGGCTCTGTCACCCATCCGGACGAGTGTGTTTCCTGCCTCTGAGTCTACATTTCTAACACTGACATCAATGATCCGCAGAGTCAACGCTCTATTTCATTCTTGGGTGATGAAACATACAAAGACGATTGTGCCTCCAGCCAAACCATTTGTCACCTCACCCTTTGAACATCTGGTGATACAAGGCGGCTACGTGGAGGAGAGTCAAGTTGAATCCGATGATGACCTATTTGTTGCTGTAGATTGATTCTGGCGACAAAAACGACTTCGGGACATTCTGACCTATATATTACAGTGTGTCAATGACATGCAGCTTATCTCCATGATACATTTCTTCTATTTGTACTTAATATCAGTACGTGCATACACACCTCACCTATACTCAGTAATTTACCGAAGCTTTCCTAGCATTTGACAAGGCACAGTCACGCAGTCCTTCAGTAATTCAACTTGCTGGCGCCTGCTTCTATTGAATTCTCATACTACCAAAGGGGCAAGGCCCGTAGCGAAATTTAGCGAAATGTATCTTCTGATTCTCCTTCGAGAAGACGGGGAATCACACCAATTCTTGTAGCGCATGCTAGTGTCTGGTAGGGCCTAGTACCAGACTGATGTTAACTCTTGCGTAGTAAAATGACTCCCGCTGAAAAGTCGTAGCGGCTCATCTCTTAGTACGTGTACGTGAAATATTCTCTACACTCACAGTTTATGTTATCAAGAACGATCTAAGTTGTAGTCACCAACGTTAAACTGAAATCGCAGACGACCGGCACACGTCACATGACACTACCCAGGTCAGGCACGGAGAAACGACCTAAGTTTGTTTCTCACTCTCGGTTACACATATCTTTGGTGAATATACATTCGCTGTGTACGCTGATTGAGAGAAACTCAGCGAGCCTTACAGGACATGTTCGAGCTTGAGCCTTTAATGATCAGATAACAGTCTACCCCGAAGACATGTTCTGTTATTTCCATGCTCCAATGGGCGACTTACACCTTCAACTCATGAAGGGGTTGGAATGGAACTGTATATCTGGATGTAGGAAACTTTTGTGGATAAGGAAGTCATTGATCTGTTTGCTTTCAGTCCAATCTTGCGCACTTCCACCTGATCTCCTTTCTCAATGCATCAAAAGAACCAAGTGTTTCCTGCGCGACCCTCAATATCGACCTGCCGCAATTGGTACCTTGAACGGTGGCGCGTTGGTGGCGCGGTTTTGATTAGTTCAAATTCTCTCACCTGCTTCATTAGTTCGGCGACGAGGCTAAGTATAATGATTGCCAGATCTCTTCACGGGTTGACGGCAACGCTTTCATCACCCTTTGTTCTTGTCACCAACTCGAGCCTCTCGTCCCCCTCTTGCTCACGAGCGAAATTATCCCCGTAATCTCTGATGCCTCATATCAAGATCGAAACTGCGTCAGGTCCTGTCCTCGTTAGTTACACCATCTCGACACCAACTTCAGAGAACGCACAAGCCATTGACGCAACGCTTCCAACGGTGCTCTTTTTGCATCCAATCTACCTGGGACATGAACTCTTCCATTGTGAGTTCTTCTCGTCATTCGATATTGATTGTCAGATGACAATATCTTGCACAGTCCAATTCAGAAATCCTCAGTTAAGACGGTTCAATCTTATAGGTGTGGATGCACGGTGTCATGGAGAAACCATTGGGCCTGTTCCGTCAACGTTCAGTCAGTCAGACGCGGCTGACGACGTTTCCAATTTCATGGTATGCAAGAGCTCTTATTGCCTTGAATGCAGTGGTTGACCACTTCCTAGGAAGCGTTGCGGTTACCTCCATGTCATTTCTTCGGCCTTTCGCTAGGCGCCTGTATTGCTTTACAAATCGCGATTAGCTACCCCGAGAAGGTCCTCTCGATATTCATGCTGTCGCCCTTACCCCAGGAAGAGGCAAGTATCTCACAATTTACCTGACAAATTCTTCAAGGTCTGATTTCCCATAGCCTGAAGAAGTCGCTTGTGGCCGGCAAGAAATCTACGATTGTTGGGTAGAAGGTTGCAAAGACCCAGCGCACATCGACCAAGACGCGCTTCTGGATGCGGTCTTCGGCGCTCTCCAACTTGCATTCAATGGACAGCAGTCGCCATTCACAAAAGCGTTCGTATTCCCTACATAATTCACCAGGAAAAGTCCAACGTGATCAGTTCATCAATATCAGGTTGGTTCAAGCTACCCTTCCACAAAGCATGCGAAACTGGAGTTCAGAACATTTTGAAGAATTTCACACAGTGTCCGTCAAGTTCTTCACGGACCAAAAACCGCACTCCCTTGAAGCGCTTCAGCGAGTCACATGCCCAATTCTTTTGGTGCATTGTGGCGACGACATTGCCTATCCCATCCATTTTGTGGAAGACCTTCGTCGACGCATGGAGGATGCCGGACTCATTGTACAGGTCACCCAAGTGCCTGATGCTGCCCATTTCGGCTCTGTCACCCATCCGGACGAGTGTGTTTCCTGCCTCTGAGTCTACATTTCTAACACTGACATCAACGATCCGCAGAGTCAACGATCTATTCCAGTCTTGGTTGATGGAACATACGAAGACGACTGTGCCTGCAGCCAATGCATTTGTGACCTCACCCTTTGAACATCTGATGAAGAAAGGCGGCTACGTGGAGGAGAGTCAAGTTGAATCCGATGATGACCTATTTGTTGCTGTAGATTGATACTGGTGACAAGAGTAGAACTGGGATGTTCTGTCCTATATATTCACAGTATTCCGTTGTCATGCAGCAAGACTCCATACAACCTTTCATTCTAATACCCAGTATGTGCATACATATTTCACCCATACTTAATAACTTACCATAGCTTCCCCAGCATCTCACAGGCACAGTTACGCAGACCTTCAGTGATTCAACTTGCTTCTCATACTACCAAAAGGGCAGGGACCGTATGCATCTTCTCATTCAAAGGTTTCAAGGAGACCGGGAATCAAACTATTTTTATGGTGATGTGGGCGGGGCTAGTACGAGATTCACAACGCATGCTGTCCGCACTTTTCTTTGCAAGCCGAAACTCATCTGAGGGCTGTGAATAAATTTTGCACTTGAAATTGGAGCTTGATGTCCAGCCGCTGCTGTTGGTGAGGCTGCGATATCGACCTAATATTGTCCCCATGCGCTATATATTGTCTCTCACTGAAGGTCGTGGCAGCATTATTTCTGATGATTCTGTATTCCAGGGTAAGTATGTTATCGATCCAGCTATCATTCAACTAAATTGAAAAGGTAGACAACCGGCACACGATACATGCCGTTACGCTTCCGTAACACCACCCACCTGGCCAGGCACCGAGAAACGATGAAGTTGTTTTCTCCAAGTTTTCTCACTCTCATTTGGAAACGTTACGCACATTAAAGGCCCATCTTGCGCCCATCTTTGGTAGCTATCATATATTTATTGTGCACAATGGCAAAAATCTATATTGACTGAGAGAAATTGAGCAAGCCTTACAGGGCTTATTTGGTCTTGAGACTTGAACAAGACCTGTGCTTCATGCTCTGATGGGCAGACCTCCCACCTCGTGAAGGCGTCAATACAAGGTTAATACGTATATCAGGAAGTAGTGAAATCCGGAAGCCTACCTTCAGCCAATCCATACATCCACTTAATGCGAGTGATCTCCTTTCACAATGCATCAAGAATCAGGTGTTTCTGTCGCGACCCTCAATATCGAGCTGCCGCACTGGTACCCTGAACAGTGGCGGTTTGATTATGTTCACAACTCTCTCACCTGCCAGGAGATTCTCCATTCAATCGGGCAGCGACAAGGCGATCACGATTGGCCAACTCTTCAAAACCTGATCAACGATGCCTCTTGTTTTCGTCCTCCTTGGCACCTTCGTTTGTTCTTGTCTTTACCTCGAACCAACTCGTTCCCCTCCTACTCACATTGAGGCCCCTCATACATCCCTCGTAATCTATAATGCCTCATGTCAAGATCAAAACTTCTTCAGGTCCAGTCTCAGTTAGTTACACCATCTCTACACCGACTTCGGAGAACGCGCAAGCCATTGACCCAACGCTTCCAACGGTGCTCTTTTTGCATCCAGTCTACATGGGACATGAAATTTTCCATTGTGGGTTCTCTTCATCCTTCGATGTTGATACGTACCCGGATTGTAAGCAATGACAATGTGTTACATAGTTCAATTCAGAAATCCTCAGTTGAGACGGTTCAACCTTGTGGGCGTGGATGCACGATGCCATGGCGAAACCTTTGGGCCTGTTCCGTCGACGTTCAGACGATTACACGCTGCAGACGACGTTTTCAAATTCATGGTACGATAGAATTGCTATCTCCTTGAACGCGGTGGTTGAACAGTTTCCTAGGAAGCGTTGCGATTACCTCCATGTCACTTTTTTGGCCTTTCGCTAGGCGCCTGTATTGCTCTACAAACAGCAATCAGCTACCCGGAAAAGGTCCTCTCGTTATTCATGCTGTCGCCCTTGCCCCTGGAAGAGGCATGTATTTCATGTTTCGCTCGACAACCTTGTCAAGCTCTAAGTTTCTCCGTAGCCTGAAGAAGTTGCTTGTGGCCGGCAAGAAATCTACGATTATTGGGTAGAAGGTTGCAAAGACCCAGATCACATCGACCAAGATGCGCTTCTGGATGCGATCTTTGGCGCTATCCAACTGGCATTTAATGGACAGCAGTCGCCCATCTCAAAAGCGTTCGTATTTCCGAAACCATGCACCGCATAAAAGTCTAACGTGATCGATCAATCAATATCAGGTTAACTCAAGCTACCCTTCCACGAAGCATGCGCAACTGGAGTTCAGAGCACTTTGAAGAATTTCACACAGTGTCCGTCAAGTTCTTTACGGACAGAAAACCGCACTCTCTTGAAGTTCTCAGGGGGGTCAAATGCCCTATTCTTCTGGTGCATTGTGGTGGTGATATTGCCTATCCCTTCCATTATGTGGAAGAGCTCCGGCACCGCATGGAAGATGCTGGACTCAATGTACAGGTCACCCAAGTGCCTGATGCTGCCCATTTCGGCTCTGTCACTCACCCGGACGAGTGTGTTTCCTGCTTTTGAGTCTACATTCTTGGCGTTGACAATAATGGTATCACAGAGTCAACGATATATTTCAGTCTTGGGTTATGGAACACACAAAGACTAATGTGCCTCCAGCTAAACCGTTTGTGACATCACCCTTTGAACATCTGGTGAGACAAGGCGGCTACGTGGAGGAGAGTCAAGTCGATTCCGATGATGACTTGTTTTTCGTCGTGCGTTGAGAGTGGTGTTAGTAAAGGTTCGGAACTCTGTATACAGTTATTCTATCGCCTGGATCATGTACTTTTTCCCCCTTATTTACAGCTTGTGCCTGTTTAGGGCTGTACATACCTAGGCTTCCCTAGCATTGACAATTTCATCTACAGCAGGGCACTGTCTTCAGGAAGTCAACTTGCTTGCTTCTGCTTGCTTCTTTCATTGTATTCAATTCTTAAATCACCCAAAGGGCAAGTCTCGAGCGAAATACATCTTCTAAATTCCCTCTAGTTCTTGAAGAGAAGTCGAGAATCAAACTGAACTGTACGGCTGGTATTCCTTCGCCCTATTCTCATCGGAAACTTGTCTGAGGGCTGAATTTCTCACGGCGGATGATAGGTTTAGGCCTGGCGTTGGAGACCACTCTAGAGTAGTTTGTCCGGAACCAGAACCTTTACTCCCCAAGTGCTGCGGTAAAAGCCCACGACACACAAATCAAAAAGGCGCACCAATACCCCTTGAAGAAGTGGTACACAATATGGGAAACATAATTCCCCTACAACAACCTCAATGATACACGATGCCATCGCGAACTCGGAACGAAGCAATCTGAATGGTGGTAAGTGGTGAAGATAAGATAAGGGTGACATTCGGAGGCGCAACCATGACAGGTCTGTGTTAAGTCTGTGTATGTGTGTGAGAGACTCTTGTTGGGCTCTCGTGACGAACAACCAGACCAAGCAGTGCCTGAAGCAAGCCCAACGCTGTCAACGGTCGAACGCTTATAAAATTCGCCGACGTCGATATGTCAAAAACTGTCTTTTTTGGTCTCATATGCAGTGTACAAAAAGGTCCCCGTATTCTGGACGTGTGCCTCCAAATCGTGTCCGAAAACCCTTGTCCTCATGGATTCCAAGAAGGTAAGGTTCAAGCACAACATACTCAACTTGAAAGCATTGACGACTCCTAGGAATCTCTTGACGTGCCCCGAGAAGACGCTGAGGGGCCAAGCCAACTAAATTTTCCCGGTGCCAATTCACACCCGCGTTTCTCATGCGGTGAAAAACATTCAATTACAGATATGCCGGACGATTCGTCGCCGCCATCGGTATTGCCATGGTTCAATGTTAAACCCTGGAAATGCGGTGATCCATTCCAGTACCCCGTTCCAAAGAATGGTGACCCCTGGGAGAGATCCCAGAACATGGTGAAAGACTATGATGAAAACATGTGTAATGCTTGGAATGACGAAGTCCAAAACTTGTTGATTTTTGTGTGTGTCGATTCTTTCATCGTTTTCACTGCTAATTGTGACTTACTCGATAGGCCGGTCTTTTCTCGGCAATCGCAACCGCATTTGCGATAGAGTCGAGGAAACTTCTGCAGGAAGATCCATCCAGCACATCGACACTCCTCCTTATCCACATCGCCAATCAGTTAGCGGCAAGTAATTCCTCTTCAAGACCTCTTCCCCCATCAACCGTAGAACCGTTCTCTGTTACCCACCAAGCCATCAGAGTCAATGCTTTGATATTTGTCAGCGTGGTTCTCAGCTTAACCACGGCGCTCGTTGGGATACTTTGCATGCAATGGCTGCGCGAGTTCCGCAGACGGGGTAATATGTCGCCCAAAGAGTATCTCGCTCTACGCCAACTGAAATTCGAGGGACTCGTGAAATGGAAGGTACCCGAGATGCTCTCAGCACTGCCTGTTCTCCTTCAGGTTGCCCTCGTGCTCTTCCTTGTTGGCCTTGTCGATTTCCTTCAATCCATTCATCCGAAACTATCCATCATCGTCGGGGTGATGGTCGGACTTACCGTCTTCTTTCTCCTCGCGACCACAACTTTACCGGCATTTTTCAATGTCTACCAATGCTTCAGACCAGGCGCCACTCAATGTCCCTACAAGTCTCCGCAATCTTGGGCATTCTGTAAATTGGTCTTCATCATTCCTTGGATCGTGGAAAAGATCATCAACACTCAAGATTGGCATGCTTCTGCCAATGTCACTTTCAATAACTTACAATCCCTCTTTTCGTCGAAGAATTGGTTGGCGGTCGATGTCGGCTTGCGTATTCGCTCACGTGGAGCCGGCCTCGAGCACTCCCTCGCTTGGATGACAGAGACTTTCACAGAAACAGTCGAGGCAGTTCAAGTCATATACCACTGCTTCCAAAGCGTGGATCTTATTGTATCCTGGAATGCCTACCGGTTCCTCACCGACTTGGAACCAGTCGGCAGAATTGGCATCCGCAGCAAGGAGCACGACGAGCTCCAAAAGGAACTCGTTCTTTTGGCCTTCCTGCAGTATCTCGATTATAGTTCGGCACTGGACCAATCTTCAGATTTATCTCAACATCGTCTGGAACTTCATGCCCGACTTATGCATGCTCCTTATGTTGGCAATGCTGAGACACTTTATTATGCGGGTTCTTTCGTGTCAACCCTACCGGGCATGTTCGTAATTGACCTGAAAATTCATGAAGGTGGGGTGGGTATTTGAGTTCCAAGTTATCATCCGCTGAGTCCTGGGTATCTCTTCTAGACGTGCAAATGCAGATCTTCAATCGTCTCCTGGAACTTCAGCGAGATTCTCAAGTCATAGACACGACGGAATGGACAATTCTCTGGTCGATCGTATATCGCTTGTTGGACAACTCGTCCGTCTCCCCCGACACCCGAAAGGTGTTCATGGACAAATGTTTGGAAAGTATGAGAAACTGGATGACCAGCATGGGTACCCCTCCAAATGATGCCCTCGCCAATTTCACATCTTGGGCTGAAGGCTTATGCGATCAAGTCGTTTACCCAACATGGCTTAACAGTGATGTCCTCCATCCTCAGCTCAAGCAAAACTTGCTTGAGATGACCCAGCATCCTGATTTCCTTCAATGTCTGGATTTATTATTCCCGCAGTTCAAAATATGCATCCCATACCCGTTCTGGTGGAACATATTCGTAGAAGATTACGGTCTTGACAAGCGCTACTTAATTCTTGGAAAATGATATGGATCCGATGCGACACCTAGGACTTTCGGGGGTGACAGAAGGCGACTTTGATATGACACTGCCAAACCAGGTTCAAGTGCTTGCGAGTTGCTTGTCGATCTGAGACTAGACGCGGGGGTGTGGAGGGCAAAACAAGTCAGGCGGCGTCCACTGACGTGTGCATTCATGGCGCGTACGGTAGGACTAACACAAGGACATCATACATATAGTTATTTCTAATAGATGGTGAAGGTGGGCGGGTACGAGCGCCTCAATCTATGTTATGGACTAAGACTTCGGGTAACTTGTTGTGGGAGGGGTATAATAATGATTGACATAGAAGAGGGACAAAATACCCTGGGAGAGAACGGGTTTCCCAGAACTTCTGGTCAGTCAATCCCTTGAGCGAATACTGCACTCGATCATATCATTTGTTTAACTAGCCATGCAACAGCTAGCGGGCGCTACTCCAAAGTTGGACATGGATCATTTTTCGAATCTCTGACTCGATATAAAACAAACTAACTCGTAGTCAACTTCAGAGGACACGGGCTGACATATGTATTTTAATCGACATTGATCTCTCCGCAATCCGCCAAAAATTCCAGCCACGAGAGTGAGAAGGTTCAGCTTGCTTGCTATTCATGTGTGGATTCTCAATTTCGTGTTGCGTTCGCGATATGAGCATGGTTCCAAATCATGATGGCACGCTGACGCAACGCGCACAAGAATGAGCCGCCTGCTCTCCCCACGCAGCACATATCTGGTTCTTGAGGTTCTTAAATACGAAAGAAAACCTAAACCTACGTCACTTGACTCACCAGCATTATCCTCAGGTAGCCACGCGCCCGATGTCCTCCAACACTTCATCCGGTGTGATCATAACATCAAGTTTCCAATCGTGGTCACCGATCGGAACCTCCCCAGACTCTAAAAGTTGTTCGCGAAGGCCAAGCCCCACTGCAGATGAAGAAATGAAGTCATTCAGTGATGTATAATGCGCACAGTACTCCCACGCAGAGGCAGAGGAGGGAAAGGGTGGAAGAGGGACTTGGGCGTACCTAACAAGGGTTTTGGTCTCCCGCTTGATGTATATGATGAGATGAAGCGGTCGTAATACCCTTTTCCATGTCCGAGGCGAGAGAGGGTGCGGTCAAACGCCACTCCTAGATACCAAAATCCAAGTATATCAATACGACTATCTGCGCCGTATGTATGTTCGGTAAATACCTGGTAGAAGAATAACATCGAGAGCGTCCACAGAGGATGCTAGAGCTGATAGTGATGGTCAAATCGGATCCTCAGTGCTTTGGCATGAGCTAGGGTAGGTATGCCGAGCACCTGAGCTGCGTCTCTGGCCCTCCCATGTATCGCTGGGCTCTCGTATCCCCCAGGTCCCGCTGGGAAACGAGGCTAGGTCGTCTGCTGAATACACGCGGAAGAAATCCATGGTGCCGTCTTTTGATTGGATCTTGGGCACGTACAGGGTTTTCCCTACATCACCAATTTCAAGCGTAAGTTCAAAGCGGCATATCAATAAGAAGATAACAAGGAGTGGACAGCTGCAGGTACTGTTTCCTTGTAGAGAGCGCACCGGATTGTAGAATTGCGTCAACGAGCGCTGGGGTGCGTACTTCTCCTGTGGGCATGCTGAGGTAGCAGCTTACGGAGTTGCATCGACGGAATGCGGGGAGGGAGAGCACTCGAGCTGTTATTGCCTGCGCTGGGAGGGTAAATATTGATCAGTTATCTGCTGTTAGTCCTCGAGCATGAAAGAAAGTATTTCTGCACTCGAGTCTGGAGAAATGCGGGAAAAACGCACACTGTTCTTCGATCGACGATGATGGAAGTGCGTTTAGCGTCCCTCCTAGAGCTTTCCGAAGGGATTTCTTCTGCGCCTTTAGAGCTGACTGTATGGTACTTGCCATTGTAGATATGTCCCGATATGTCCCCAGTGCACTGTGAGCCCAAGTCTTCAAGTAAGTAGAGCTTTGCGACTACTTAGTGCTGCGGGGTAAATCGTTTATCCTCTTCGGTGAGTCGTGTATGTATATATGGCTTACAGCTAGATACTGCAGTGCACTAATCGGAATCAATCTTTGGAGCAGTCCGTGTTGCCTCGGATCTCACCCTGGAAGGATAACGGGAGGTTGCAGAAATAGATGCCTCAGATACATGTCCCGACGAGGGAGATTCCGGCGCGGCTTTCCCCATTCAGAAGTTATGACGCATTCGGACCCTTTTGCCGAGCGCCTCCGTCTCTTTCCCCAAGCGCTCCACTGCAGCTAGGAACTCTGCAGTGCTTTCGCATGTCAAAAACGTCGCAGCTTGCATCACATCTTACCAGGATATTTGTCGAGCGAGAAGGCCGAATAATAGGGCCGCTCAAACAGAACGTCAAATATTGAAACCAGTACCCACCGGGCTCCAGTACTTACGGCTACCGAGGTTCAGGGTATGTGAACGGCGCATATTGTATCATGTGCTCGCTCCGTACCCTTGATGCAAGGATTGACAACGAGCTTGATTTCAGGGTTTCAATAAGCCGAAAACGCGAATTTGTCGTTCGACGCTTGTCACGACGACGTCAATGCGGGACAGGGTGCATTTACATTGCTACGCCGATGAGTGCAATTCAAGATAGAGACGATAGCACAGTGTGCTAGAACGGCATTGTGGCTTTTGTTGTTCCTGGCAGCTGCCTGCCTCACAAAGTATCGCCTGTGTTTTTTAACCGGCATGCAGACATTGGCACCGTTTGAGCCTGCACGGAGGCACAAGTGTCCTCGATATGTTGCCGGTAGAGGTTTGTTTACGTAAGATAGTGCCATTTGAAGCGAAGAATGACGTACAATGGTCAGGATTTTCTCATGTAGTGGTGCCTGTAGACCTGCTATAAGCCAAGTTAACTCATCCGCCAACAACCACCATCAATCCAGTCCGAGTTTATGATAGACTCGGATATTAGTGAGTGCTTCCAGACTTATTCACAGGAACTCGTTCAATGACTTGGTGATCACCACAGCACACTAGGACAACCGGCGACACTGACTCTCAGGCCTATTTGATTGGCCTGCACGTTCCTGGGAGGTTTTCCCAATCTATGTTTGTCGGTTTTCGACACCTTTGACTTCACGTGTTTACCGAACTCTGCAAAACGTAGGTGAAGTTGGATCGCCCACAAACACGACGAGCACGTTTCCCAGGTAGGCCTGTTCACATGATGCTCTTATCGCGCTATTGGAGAAATCTGAAAAAATCCGACAGATTTGCTTAGTTTCTGAAAGCCTATTGCTGCATTCGCTGAAAGGGCTCTCTATCGGACCCGCCGAACACAAACCCGCGTTCAGGGATTTTGATTGTTCTCGTGCGTGCAGGTTCATTTATACCCGGATAGACGCTGATGAGTCCCCTTAGGCTGCTTTGCTTTCTCTGCCAACAACACATCTTTTTCTACAAAGTCCGCATCTTTTATCTCTCCTCTTAGGGTTTTACGTTCGCAAAATGGAGTTGAACCAACATGATTACTCCGTCATGACTTCCTATAACCAAAATCCGCGCCAGGTGGATGTCAACGGGACATCTTCTCAAAATGGCAGACCATACAACACGGACATGCCGCACCATACCAACCAGCAATCTCGAAACCTGGCCCGCACACAACTCACTTCGCGTCAATACGGTGCCACTTCGAATTTCGCGCAAGATACCTACATCTCCGATCCCCCAATGCTGCACAGCACAAGCAGATACCCCGAGTCGTTGCAGCGTGCCACCGATCGCAGTCTCGACGCGTATCTCTACTCTTCCTCTACGTCGGATCTCGTTGGAGATATGAGTGTTCACGGTGCCTCCCATATAAACGACGACCGAAACCGATACCGGGCCATGCATGGTCAAAATCAATCATACCCCGATGCATTACATACCCAAACTTCTAGATTACCCATGTCCATGTCCATGTCTGCCTCCCACGGCGAAGCACCCGACACGCCCCTGCTCACCAGAAGTACTTCCCCCACGTCGGAATACCGAAACCAGCTCCGCGGCCACCATCAACATGCCCAACAGCAATCGCAATCGCATTTACAGCATCATCGGTCTCAACAGCAGCAACAGCAACAACAACAACAGCAACAACTGCCGTGCCATAGCCACAGCCTCATGCAGGGTGGTTCTGGCTTCTTCCCTCACGCAATGTCATACGTCGCCGGGCTAGACCAAGAGCACCAGTCAAACCGCGATGCTAGCGGTGCCAGTCCACGCGATCGCCAGCAACACATGCAACTAGCTCCGCTGGGCTACGATGCAGGTCCCCCGCATTCCCATTCGGGCTCTCACTGTGTTTCCGTGCCTGCTACGGCATACGACATACTGCCCACCGTGCCGGCGCTTTCCCAGCAGCATCAACAAGGCATACGGCTTGATCATGATGCCAACAACAACGTCAACGTGAACTCCCATTGTGGGAGCAGCGGCAGCAACACAAGCACCTCTATCACGTCAACACAACAAACGGCCGGTGCTGGTGGATCGTATCTAAACCATACGTCTCACGCACCGTCCTCCATTCCCATGAGTAATTACAACGGTGCGCAACAAAATGCAAACGTTAACGCGAACGATCTCCATTCCAATGTTTCCTCGGCGACACTTGGATCTGGAAACGTCTCGCTCGGTTCAAGTACGGATACCCCGAGTTCTTCGCCCATCAGCGGCACTGCAGGCTCCAACTGGGCAAATCACCACCAACATCCTTCATTGGTGTTTGACACGTCTTCAGTAGGAGGTTCAGGTGCATCGACGCGTAAACGCGAAGGTGGCACATTGGACTCGGTATCTTCGACTCCAAGGCCGATTCGGGCATACCCCGACGAAGATCCCGCTTTGACGACGAGTGCCCACTTGCGCCTCCATGTAGGCCCGAGCAGCAGCAGCTCGCAAAGTCGGACGATGGCAGCTTCATCGCGGTCGTGCGGATACTCTGCGTATACGCAGATGCAGCATGCGAACAGCCAGAGTCAGAGTTCGATGTCGGACGACGACTCGACGGTGGTATCCCAGGATGAGAGAGAGGGCGGAAGAGAGAGGATGAGAGAGAATGAGAGCACGCTGAGGTTAAAGGGGGGTGCCGGTTCGGCAGCAGATGAAGTCGGAGAAGGGGCGGAAGAAGGTGATGGGGTGGAAGAGGTGGTGGCGGAAGGAAGTGCGCTGGTTCCGGTGAAGAAGAAGAAGAAATCGAAGATGCATGAATGCGAGCTATGCGGCAAAAAGTTTCCTAGGTGAGCGATTAATCTGTTATTCTCCAATAAATGTTAGAACTCATCGGTTTGTTATAGGCCGAGTGGCTTGAGGACCCACATGAACACTCACAACAACGCAAAACGTGAGTTCTCGAAGTGTCTGCTTACTCTTTTCCTTTTGACTCTGTTATTTAATTGACTTTTATTGCAAAAAACCTAGCCTACCCATGCGGTTTTCCAGGCTGTTCACGGACATTCGGCGTCCGATCCAACGCAAAACGGCATCTGCGCACACACGGCGTCATCCCAGCCCCTGCCAACACCTCGAGTGGAGAAACACCCTACATCGTCGGCTTCAGCACTCCCACAATCCTCGCCCCGCATGGCTCTCAACACTCAGAGCTGCATGCCGTTGATGGTTATGGTGGCGATGGAGACAGCCCAGGGGGTGTCAATATGGACCTCGTGCAGAGAGGGTTGAGGGAGCACCAGATGAGTCGGGCACCGGCGTTCAAGTTGAGGTGGATGCCGCCGAGCTTGTCGACGAGGACGAATGTGGGGAGTTTGAGAGAGGTGAAGGACGGGAAGCAGCTGGAAAAGCTGAGGTTTAGGGGTGAGGTGGACGGGGACGATGTGGATATGGTTGGACGCGCAGACCTGGATGATGATGATGATATGGAAGATGGAGATGGGGATGATGAATACGGAGAAGGGACGGCCACATCGAGGTTGAGCATTCCCCTGCCTCCTGTCGTGCCATCCGCATCGTCGTCATCGTATGCGTCAAGTTCGACTATGGGTATGAGGACCGCTGTATCACCCATTGGATGTACGTGTTCTCCGCGGTGCTCCGATTCGTCAAGCCGGAGGTGTCGGTCGTCATCATCGCCCTCAGGCGGGTTTACACCGATCTCGTCGTCTTCGTCTTCTAGGTCATTCGCTAGATCGTCGTCAGCTTCGGCGTCGCCTCCGTCGACTTCAGGGTATGGTCAGAGTAACTTCTCCGTGCCGAGCGAGAGTAGAGGAGGAGGAGGAGGAGGGGTAGGGGTTTACGGCAATACGGAGCTTGATGCTCAGGAACTCGATATCGAAGAACGGAACTCTTACCAAGCAACGGGGTCGCATCCTTATCACCCATCTCAGGTATATATCCTTCACCGTTTGTGACCGTTCACGACTTTCTCCGTTCTTGTTTTTTGGCCCTTCTTTGACCATCCTTGCTTAACTGAACCTAATTTTAGTTTCGCTCTTTACCGGGTCCGGCGCTGGCTAATCCACCAGTGTCTGTGCGTTCAATGGTCGTGTAAATGGACAGTCATCGGTGAAGGGCTCCGACCTTCGCAATCTTGGTTTCGTTTCTTGTTATTCGCGTGGGCGGCCAGTGAGCATAACATATCGGCGACAAAAACGCAGCCATACACGAAAAATAGATCTGGAGATTCGAGGCATTTTTCACTCACAACATTATAGGACATGATTGTATTTTTGGTTTGTTGTCATTCTGGTTTGGATGTTTTGTGAAGAGGATGATTTGTGATTTACTATGCGGGAATTGTTGACTGGTGTTCTGATCTCTTGCACATTGATATCGTACACGTACATGTATATTTTTTTGCTTTCTTGATATTGCTTTCATGTAACATGTAGTCTCTCCAAATGTTATACTGTGTTAACATTTGATTCGTCGGTCCCGACTTGGCTATGACAGGCTCGGCAACCTCGGTCCCTGCAACTTTAAATCTCTCTTTCCAGCTTAACGATGTGGAGGTCAACCTTTCTTAAAATTTGACAGCACACCCATCGCCATTACGGCTCCTGGGCTGAGCGCCTCCATGGCTGACGCTCCGTCCGAAATCCTCCTAGACACGTCGCCAAGATCGCCAACAGCCCCTCATCGCTGGCCACCACAACCCGAAGAACTGCGCAGTCGCGCACCGGAGTTCTACGGCTTCGTTGCATGGACATCCACATACCTGGCTTTTGTGCTTTACATCCTATGGGCAATCCTGCCAGATGAATATATCGTCTGGCTGGGAGTAACGTGGTATCCAAACCGGTACGTTGTACTATTTCCATAAAACATTTGGTTTATCTTAATGAGTTTGACAGGGAATGGGCACTTTTGATCCCCTCGTGGTCTATCATTGTCGTCCTTCTGACCTACATGACCTACTTCGCGATAGCCTTACGAGCTACACCCGCCTTCGACGAGATGAGCTCTGTCACAGGTGACCCACATCGCCTTTTTTATCATTCTGATTGCTCAACACAAGAATCCAGACTCACGAATCGCGCTTCCAACGGCGGTGGATGGTGATCATAATCCGTATCTCGCCTCTGCGGAAGCTGGTGCCATTCCGGAGTTGTATGATATACCTCTGGGGATGGTCAACCGAGTTATGTACCACGAAGTGCATCGCCGCATAGCGTCCAAGAACCAATGACATTGACGTCGCGACATATCTTGGGAATCATATAATCCAACCCCCCTTGATACACCAGTTTTGGCAGTAGAGGATGTGATGTCAGGAAACCTTCACCGATCTTTCTTATCTCTTACATGAACAGAGTTATTGAATTTCTGAAGTGAATGGTCAATGGACAAGACGGCTAGTTGACCAGTCGGGTGTCGTGCCAATTGTTTCGGAATAAATGCCCGAGCATCAGGATATTAAACCTACAGTGTACCGGTCTATCTTTTTCATAGCAGTGTCCTTCTAATCCATGAACGATGTGATAGCAAATTAGAATACAATAAAGATAGCTTGAATAGCAATAGAAAACAGATCCTTCTCCTGAATGAAAGCTCAAATGTCGAATATGGCAGGAGATCCTATCTATCTGATCAGCCCCTCCTCCCGAAACTCCAAAAAAGCTCATCTCGAACACCTATTGAAAAAAACAAAGGCCAATTTAACATTGAAAATTCCCTTTGATGGAAGCCAGACTTACCGAAATTGTGACAGCCTCGACTGGGCCCTCTGCAGCATTATCTCATCCTCCTGCAAGAGAACACCAGATCGCGGCCGCATTCCCACAGACTGGCTCTCCACTTCGGCCTCAATTGGATCCGACATTGTCAAATCCACAACCTGCTTATGCTCCTGACCAGCGGATTTCGTGCTCTTCACAGCCTCAAGAAACAACGTGCTCCTCATCGGTTTACCTAAGGCCTTCTGTGCACTCACCGACTTCATCCCCCCACCAGACTTAGGCGTCGATGCTGTGAACTTGCAAGGCGCGGACCATGGTGACTTGCTCCGATGAGCCAACGAATGTCGACCAGCAGGTGTAACATTTGTCTCATTTCGCTTTAGGTTAGCAGCCCTAAGAGCGGCTGAACCGGGGGCGAAGGCCTTCCTCGACGGGCTGCGCACATCGCGTACGCGACGAGGACTCTTCTTCGCCTGTGCCTGTGCTCGAATAGGTTTCGAGTTCAATGCCCATCGGTCTCGCCATCCGTTCATCACAGCTTTGGTTCGCGTGGCCATTGCTTCAGCCTGCTCCGTAGCTTCGTCCTCTAAGTCATAATCGAAAGCGTCGACGTCTATAACCGCAATACTATTTCTGGAGCCTTCTTTCTCAGCGGCGGTTTGGGCACCACTATCGGGTGTATCAGGAGATGGGCTAGGAGGGGTTGCAGGTGAAAGCGAATTCCTCCTGCGTTGATATACAAGCTGGGGTGTTTCGTCTGTTGCGTACAGATCTAACTCAGTGGCGTCATCTCCGAGCACATCGCGTAGGTCGGGTCCGTGATATAAAGTAGGGGAGGGAACTTCTTCCATAGCCTCATATGAGTCTTTGGTAGGCGTAGGTGTCGGATGAACAAGGATGCTGCCCACTGTTTTGTCGGATTTATTCCAACGTATAGGCGTTTGGTGGACAAGAGGGCGTCTAATGAAAGGCGATGGGCGCCGCTTTACGGCGGATATGGGACTAGAGACAGCTTCGACTCCAAAGTCTCCTTCGTCTTCACTGGGTAACTCACCCGAAGCTTCCTCTGGTTGGTGAGGCCGAGTTTTCCAGGTTCGGCGAGCAGGTGTTTGTCTAGGTCGAGCGGGCGAGGAAAGGTCTTGCATGTCCCTAGAACATGAAGGTGTCGGTGAGATATACCCGTCCTCTTGTTCAACAGCATCAGGAAATTCATCAATGTGCAGGTCCAGATCAGCCTCGACGTCGTACTGGGCTTGGAGGGACAGATCTGATCCATCAAGGTCAGGTTCAGACGTTGCCGCTTCGTCGCCATTATCGTCATCTACGATGATGCATATATTCTCTTTTTCTGCGCCTCGCAGCCTTGATGGGCCAGCTAAAATGACGCCATCGCTGTGTCTGCGTTGCACGCCGCTTGTCTTCTTTTCTGTACGAGAGGCGAAGAACTTAGATTGTGTGGGTCGGGGTGGGGATGCGCTTTTGCGATGTTTCTTCTTCTGGGTTATATCCAGGTCCATAACTTCCGCGAGGGTTCTCTTTCCACTTGCTTTGCCAGACAGTCCTGGTTTGGCCACAACAGGTTGAACAATCTGCTTCGTTCGAGGCGGTATGATTGGGTTTGACCCTGGACGAGTGAGGTTTAGCAAAGAATCGAGATCAGTCAGAGAAATACAAACCGAAAAAGTTAAGAATGCCGCCAGTAGGTAGACTTTCCCGCATTTTGCCCTTACTGTTGGTCGTCTTGCTAGGACTGTTGCAAAGGAAAGGAAGGGGTTTCAGAGTACGGGGAATATACGATGGGTTGATATCCTTCATAGGTAATTGGGTGGTAGGGTCCGCATCTCCCAACGCGATTTTCTTCGCGATATCTGGAGGCATGTCACTAGAATACCTTTAAAACGTTTGATTTTCACACAACAAAAAGCATACCTCCCAACATATGCTTCCGCCTCCTGGTCCCAATCGTCATCTACGTCCGTAAGATATACAAGTTTTTCCCGCTTTGGACAATACACCCTTTGGTGCAAGAAGCATTTCTCGGCCAGCTTGTACTGGTTCCAATACCCAGGGGGAACAGATTTCTTCCCTTCCAGCATGATAGCCTTGACAACTTGCTCCGCGCTCTTCCACTTTCTCAAAAGGGTGCACGCAGTCTTCAGCCCGATACCAGGTATGCTCGGGAGGTAGTCGCAGCCACTCAAAATGGCCATTGCGCGAAAATCAACATCGGACCATCCGAGAAGAGAAATGCCATTCGTATCGGATGCAGATGTCATAACGGAACCAAAGTCTTTGCGCGAGATAGAGACGACCGTGCTGGCCACGACGTCGAGCTTGAACAAGACCGAGCGGCAGCCGAAGACGAGGAGATCGGAGTCCTCCGTCAGTATTCCGTCGACAAGCCCTATACGTTCCAGGTATGCGAGTTGAGCATCAGCCTCGTAGGGCGCCACTACATAGGCCACAGATTCCGCACGTAAGGCCTGCAAACCAGATGGAGTTATAGCGTTTTCACCGAAACGGAGGCAGAAGACGAACCTTGATAAATTGGAACGCCATTTCAGGTGTAACGTCGATACACTTGATGTAGCAATCACGGGCTTGAGAGTGCTTTCCTTGTGCGGCGAGTGCATTACCTTGTGCAAGGTTCTTGTCTCTCTTCTGCTTGCGTTCAATTTCAGTGCCTTTCTTCGCTGGTAGAGGACCGCCGTCAAAGACAATGTAAGGCTCAATCTTATGGTGCCTCATCAGCCGTACGCGATGCATCGCGTAGTCTACATATCTATGGAAACAGGCCAAATTAGCTTCAACTCCCATGCCAGACACGTCCAAGAGGATGAACCAAGCCTCCAGACCTTCCCTCCTCCTCAAACCAAACAAATCGTGCTAGAACTCACTTGTGGGTATTCCTTCCGGTCGCTAACTCTGTGGCACACGAATACACGCCCTTGTGCAGCCAAACATACGCGTCGACTGCGATGGTTTGACCAGAATACTCGGAAAGATGTTTAGTGACTTGGATCGACTTTAGTGCAGGCAGAAGGCCAGATATGCCCATGCTTCAAGGTTATGAAATAAGATAGAGAAGAGGTAAATGGACCATGGGAGTGGCCAGAAGTGACCGGTGAAAAGGATGATCGGAATCGTTGACTTGGTTGTCACAACCCCAAGCGCCTTGCACAGGCAAACGCGATCCGTCACGGCAAGTCACGCCGACAGTCACGACGCGAGTGAGTGCCAATATATTGGTCCCGAAGTACAGAAGTCGTGATGTAGCACTTGACAAGCCCAAGACTTGCTGGAGGCCATAGGGGCTTTGTAATGGAAGATATAGGTCGTTTGAGATAGAACAGGTTATCTCTCCGAGCCCTGTTACGCCTCCTTCAGGCTGGCTTCAGACCATCGGCCAACCCAATATCGACAAGCATCTTTCCTGATTTGTAGTGCCTCCCTGTCCAGATTGCTCACTGCAAGTGTCCCCAACCACTTCTTCTCCTCACCCTCGTCGACTATTTCTTCGAAATCCAAATTGATTGCCCTGCCTTTTTCCAGGAAGCTCTCGCACACGTGAGGCCGGGTGTAGACACCGGCCTGATATAAACAAAACATTCAATACAGGAAGTGCAAAGGCTAAGAAAAAAGTTCCTTACCCCGACATAGATTCTAGCATGTTTTGACTTTACCAGTAACATGTCGATAGAAGATACCAGTGCATCGTGGGAGGAGTGGAAATGAAGGAGATCGGATAGAATCATGATGTCGTAGCCCGGGGACGATTCCCCAGATGATGACAGAATTCCTCTGTAAACCATGTAAGATACCACCTAAATTAATGGCTTGCAAATCACTCACAACAGATCTGAGGCATCAGTTCCCCAGTCATAACCGAGAGACCGAACGGCGCAACCCTCTGTCTCTGAATGAGACAATGGGGGTGTTTCCGAGCTGTCTGTATGGCCTTTTGGAGTCGATATCAAAGATGTGGTTTAACATAACAATGATGAGGCAGCGTACGTGCTCCGTCGCTGGCTGTAGACCGCAAAGCCGAGCGATTAGTGACCAAATGACTGTTCCTCTCCACATTCAAATTCAAATTTCGCATAATCCCCTCATCGGGATAGTCGGTAACGACAACAAGAGATGGAGGTCGTGGGAGCGTGCTCAAAAGCAGTGAGGGCAACGCACTGCCGGCGCCCAACTCAATCACTGGCATGAAGGTTAGAATCTGGATACCAGAGATCAGAACAGCAATAATACTCACCAGTTCGACCTTCTACGTCGAGCAAGCCCCTCTCTATCCGTTCTGCAAGGAACAAAGCAGGGGAAAACAAATGATCTGCGAGCAAAGTGTTCGCCTTGGCTAATATGAGGATCTACATCATCGATGGCGACAGGCAGCGCACTTTGCCTTCCTAAGACCATCCACAAGCATAAGTACAGATCTATGATCCATATTAATTATGACGAACCGTACCTTCGGTGCGAGCGACAGTACCAGAGGCCCGTAACAGATCTTACTGTCGTCGATTACAGGTTCTCCTCCCAGAAATTCCAAAGATTTACTCAGGATGTCTTCGCTTTCGAGACTCTCCGCTGCAGGCATCATTAAATCTGTCCCTATTAGCATGTAGTATATGTCGATGCTTGAGAAAGAGCGTACGTACCAAGTAATCCTAGGTATGCTCAGGGATGACACGCTCCGAGCGAGTGGTAACTTTGGTGCAAAATCCAGATCTATCCACGACGCCAAAACTTTGGTTGCCGTATCCGTCAAGGACACACAAGCACAATCACATACACACATCTCCTACCGCCAGTACTTGTTGGTTCCTTGTGCACGCAAGTAGGAAGTACGGATTTTGTGACATACATACTCTGCGAGTTCTTCACTAATCTGCCTGCATCCCGTTACTCGGGTTTCGTGGACGATCTCTATCAATTTCCGTGTGTTCTCGACACCGTTGCCAAGACACCCTTCTTTATAAGATACTAATCAGAAAACTACCAAATGATCACGCTTCTCTTCGAGATACCACACTACAGTAATGCACGCCGATTCACCCTCCCTGATACCGAATTCTCTTCTCGTGACCCATGGAGGATTCATGTTCTGGCTTTGGAGCCTCTGGATCTCTACTTAACCAGCCCCTTGCCAGCCTTCCTAATAGACGTTCTCGGGTTCTGTTGAATCAGGCCATGAATGTATTTGTCCGAATGTCGTGTGTATAACCGATTCACCATTTGCAGGCGGTGGCGCACCACTCGGTGACTATTGCTCGTGATTCTGTTGTTTCTCCGTCTCCATCTCAATGGCTAACGCAATATATATACTCAGGGCCAACGTTGCTTGACGACAATTCCTTATCCAACAATGGCGACTCACAGAGGGAAACAACATTGGATGAATCAACGAACAAAGATTACAGGAGGGATCATGGGGAGATCATGGGCGGGTGTACATGATATCAGCAACGTGGTACTTATCCATCAGTGGCTCAGGGCTCAGCATTGGCAAACATTGGCGCGTGCTTGGGCAGCTAAAAATAACTTGAGCTAGTTAAAAGCGAAGAACGCGATGTGCTGCAAAGAATGGCCCCCTCTGCGCATCATCTTACCTCTCGAGAAGATAAACTCTCCCCCAAGGACGTGTTTTGCGCTTTCCAAGCTTGCCGTAAACGCTATCTACTGGTCACTCGTCGAAGTTGATTGGGTCACTGCACGTTACTGCCAAGTAGGCTGAGCCTCGCGTTTACCCTCGTTCGCCGAGCGTGTTGGATTCCGCCAAGCAGCCAAGAACGCATTAACGAGAGATACATTGGTTACATAGCAAAGTGGATCTCGCGACACTCCTTTATAAGATGCATTATGCATCAAACAAAAGGCATCACCTCTTTCTTCCTTTCTTCCTAGTTTCGTTTTGGTCGTTGTTGGTTGACTCCTCGAGGTTTTCACTCTCTCTTACTTTCATTTCGGCGCTAGCTTCGCCTTTCCTTTCACTACGCTTCAGTCGTATTCCAACTTCTTCTACACCCCACTTTTCACTCATTTCCATCCCATCCCAAGTAAACAAAGCCTTCAAACCTTCACCTTAATTCTTCACCATGCGTTCTTTCAGTTTGCTTTTTGCCCTAGCGGCTGCCACCTCTGTCTTCTCGCATCCGGTTCATCATGAACCCCGCGACAGGGAGCTGCATATTATCGGACGCGAACAAGAAGCGAAGATTGTTGTTGCGGGCGAGACTCCTTCGTCTGAACTAGAGCTGCTTGTAGCTGGAAACAAAGCTTTCCGTGACGGCATAGCCTCAACTGATTCTGGTCTCTTGGAGAAGTTGACTGTTGAAGGCCAAGGTGCGCTAATATCAGCAAAGCCTTTTGAACTAAAAATAATCAAGTCTAAACTTAGCACCTCCCTTCATGTTCTTGGGATGCTCGGACAGCCGCGTTAGTGAAGGCACCGTCTTCAATGCCAAGCCCGGCACATTGTTCACCCAGCGCAACATTGCCAATCAATTCCACAGCACCGACCCCAACGCGTAAGTGGTCTTTTATACTGACTGTCACTGAACAACCCTGATAACTGTGCTCTTCAGCCATTCCGTTCTGTCGTATGCTGTTGCCGAATTGGGAGTGAATCATGTCATTGTTATGGGGCATTATGGATGCGGTGGTGTTGCTGCTGCCATTGCTACTGCCCCTTCTGCTCAAGTTGACGCGGCCAACGGCGCAGTACAAAACTGGATCGAGCCCATCCGTGAAATATTCCTCACATCAACCAGGTAATCGCAGAGTATCCTCCACTCAAGTCTCTTCGTTGATCATGAACATGAACCTCATAGGCCCGAGATCGTTGAACTTCGGGAGAAGAACAAAGCTCTAGCTGTTGTTGAAGAACCTGACGTAAAAGAACGTAGGTACTAATCCATCCTATTCCTTGAATATGTTGCTCAAAACGAAACTTCTCTTTAGCCGGATTCCGAGCGTTAGTTGAGGAAAATGTCAAGTCAAGCGTTCGTCGCATTGCAGCAGATTCTGTCCTTGCCAACGTAAGTCACAGATACGGATACCCTCACTGTTTCTCGTATTTACACCTTCGATTAGCACTATGCGCTTCTAGCTGCTGCCGGTGAAAACCCTACCGCAAACTCGACCGCTACTCCCATACGGCGCTCGGGCGAAGGCGGTGCCCCGACTGACGTATTCATCCACGGATGGGTGTACGACATCGAGACTGGAGAAGTCAAGGACCTCGGTATCTCTGTTGGGCCACCTGGCAAAGCCATCCCTCCCCCGCCGTTCGCCGCCGTTGCGAAATCCGCAACCGAATCCACGATGACTCCTCATGAGCCACCCAAGGCACGTTGCGAGCAACTCTGCAAGGCGAAGCGGAGTCTTTCTGGCATGCTTCCCATGTGGTGAAGGGTGAGGTAATTGTTGGTAGATTTGTTTACTTTCTTTCCTGCTGTGGCGGACTTGTGAAAGGTCGTTTAGAAATAGTTGTTAATCAACTTTACCTCTGATAATCGTGACGAAATGTTTGATCCACTTTTTGGTACTCATTTGAAACAATTCTTGACTGGGAAAGATCACGATGAGATGGACTGTCCCCGGCTAGGCAGCTCAAGTCTCATTTTGGCTGATGGGGCTGTACAGACCCTTACAGACCAGTACTGGCCCCGTCGAAGCAGACCAAAGCCACGCGCCCATGTGTGGTCATGACCCAAATACGCCAGTCACGACCATTTTGTCACGACCAGCAACTTGCCTGATTACGGACTGCCATGATCATTCCCATATCCTCTGACGTAGACCATGGTTAATAAGTGAGAAGAATCTGTGCGAATAGCGGACGCAGCCGTTCAGGCTCCTCCCGCCTGTATATGTTGCCAAGCACATATTGCGCTGGATGAGCCAGCTTCTTGACGGTTCAAGACACTCATGAAATCCATCATCCCCTTCTTCAATTGTCAATTCTTGCACTACCGGCGACCAGTTACAGCCACCTGCGTGCAAGTCCTTGGATGCTGCCAAGCAATTATGGGTCCAAATTGCTATAAATAGTACCACCCTAGAAAGGAGATTCCTACATTGCCTTTGATTGTCGTCTCTGAGCGTTTCGCAAATCAATTTCAATATTGAAGGCAATCGACAATGTGTACATTCTATCTTGTGACTACCCGGCCCGAATCAAGTGGCATGTGCTCGTTGTCAAAAACGGAATGCCATTTGTCACGGAACAATCAACATATTCCAAAGGTCCGTTGATGCATATGAACGATATCCTGATGGCCTGCTATAGAATCGGCTTCTTATGGTGATATCCAGACGTTATAAAGGCAACCTTTTCAAGAGCTCAAACAGTCAACTGCTGCCAAACAATCATGGAATCATCAAAGCCTACTGCGCGCCTCATCACCATAAAATCCCGATCGCCAGCGGCTCATATTTTCCTCCGCTCACCTGTACTTAGCGATGCATATTCACTCCTTGTTCGGGTACAAGACCCTCTATGCACCCTCCATCTGCCGCATCTGCGTTCACCGAAAGTTCCAATCACACTAGCTTCCAACAAGAAGCAGATCGTCAAGTGGCGAGCTGAATCGTCGATATCGTCTCTGTTCTTGGTGGTCGACTTGCTTTCTAGAAATCAAGGAGTCAATGAAGGTGACACTCCCGCTACAGTAGGCACTGTCGGAGAGGACGAGGTGGAGGACAATCAAGGCGATGCAACAGCGACCATTGGCGACACTGGATTCGGCTCCATAAACTACGCCACAAAAAGTGCAGAGTCTGGCATTATGCTTAACAGTGGGCCGTCAGTCCGTGGTCGGGGATACGCCATGCAGGCCCTCGAAATGATGTTTGCGTACGGATTTGATCACATGAAGTTGGAGAGAATCGAGCTTGGAACAGATAAAGATAACGTACCCATGCGAAATCTTCTGCAAAAAATGAGGATCCAGGGCGAATGGCGGGAGGCACATAATGATTGGGTGTTTCAGGCAACTACTGAATGGTGGGGAGCATATAAAAACGACGCAGAAGACAAGCAAAGGTTAGAGGTTGATGTTGAGGAGGCGCCACTAAATACAGAAGAAGAGTAAACGAGAGAACTGAGGTATTCACAGGACGATCAATCCCGGAACTAGCATACCAGTACGAATGGGCTCTACAGTGCGAGAGATTGAAATTTTCAGAGTTGCAGCTGCTACGAGACAGACGATTACACACTTTGAGTAGGCATTTGGGCCTGCTCTAAGGGGAGGAAGAACGTCTCCGTGTGGACCCAAGTTAGGCAATTTCTATTCGTCAATATCAGGGAGCTCCAACCATGAGTGCTACAGGTGCAAATGCCAGACTATCGGTTCTGCCACGGGGAAACTGGAAGAGATCTTGCGGCGATGTATCGATCAAACATTGGGTGGCTTTCAAGAAATACTTCTCCCCTGCCACACCGGTGACTACCATTTATGGCAGCTTGAATGATTCTCAAATATTGCTCGGCACGGTTGGAAGGTCAAGGAGGCATGCTGTAACACGCTGCAAGAGGCATCCAACAATCTTGACAATAATTTAAACTTTCCTGTGTATGTGGCGCTTCGGTCACGTGATGTAAACCGCGTCAATCAGGTCACACATCAAACGACGCGTTGCTTGTCGTAGAAATGTAATGTGCAGACGTACACGATGGAGGTTCTACACTACTTCTTCCCAGAAACTTTGTCTCTATAATTAGATTCTGCAGTAAGATTTCTGATAGCTCACTTTAATAAGACTGTGAACCGACGGCGATTACTACTCCGTGATTGACTCGGGCATCATCCAACCCAAACCTAACCTGCAACATCTGGCAAAGTTCCAGTCTGCCTGACCGACTTTTACAATAATAACTTCTCTTGCAGGCTCACGCGGCGCAAAAAAAATTGACGCCTTCTATCGCTGCCGCAGCATCTTCTGTTGACATACTCCATCTAGGCGCACCACAAACCAAAGTCTTCAACTGGAGGTACGTCAGAGATGCACATGGACAGGCCGCAGGAGGTCCCAATAACGAGAGTCATAGTACGTTTTTGATATTACTCAACGAACCCATGAAAATTTCCGAGGTCAAAGGTTTTCTCAGGAGTCGTCTTGGAAGTTTACCGCCCGAGACTAATTGGGGCCATATTCTATAACTCTGCGTTGAACTCTCACCACCGTGCGTATCTTTTTATCGTTCTGGTCAAGCGCTCGGGGAGAACCAAGCATGAAGCATTCAAAAGGTTAATCAACATTCCTATGTCAACGGAGAAGTCGAACGATATGTTTAATCCTGTCGGGCTGATTATGCGGCCAGCTCTTCTGAGGCACTCCAAAAATACACCTAATAAGCTTCCCATCTTGCTGCATTGAAGATTGACGTAACCACCTCCTTGCCATCTTCTTGTTACTTTGTACTTCTATCCGTGTGAAGCGGTGTTTTCAAACTTTCAAAGGAGTCTCAACTTCAGGCTTCTTGATGGTCATTTTGCGGGTACAATGAATGGACAAAGTACAACAGCGATTTCTATTCATGTATACTGTAGTAAGACAATGATGTTACAGGTTCAATGCATGTACAAGGCGTTTGACAATGAAAGGTATAGGTGATTCCCTCGTCTTCTCTAACCTAGAAGGCGACTGCCATCAGGATCAAAACGGAGAAGAAAAATACAGAATAAAAAAGGCGCGAATATGCCAGCCAAGAGGGTTTGAATACGCAACGTGTGCGATGAATTTTTTGAGGTGTTCCAATGAGCCAAAGAACCGAGACAACACAGCAGGAATGTCCACTCAGTTCTCCATCAAGTGGTTGGTGCGACTGGGGCGAGCCAGTCAGAACGATCATCTATGAGGTTCACTGCACAGTATGCACGACTGGTAGAAAGAGTCCGACAATGAAAGAGAAAAGACTGTGTGTTTAAAAGGATGACGCCTAGAAGGAAGAATGCCAATCAAATGAATAAAGAGGATATCCGTGATGCATTGATGATATTGCGAAGGGTGGTATGAATGTGCGGGTGATCGTTGACGTTATTGACTGGTCGGTTCTGGTACTTTTATGCTTGCGGTAGACTGGCGTTGTTGCGTGTTAGAAGAATTCAATAAGGCGGACGCTTGAATTCATCGCTGATGACTTGTGCCTCTGGATCATAGTCGTCTCCGCGGCCAATTTTCCCGGCCGCGTCGTATTCAGCATAACCGCCTTTGTCGTTCGGGCTCTCAAAGGTCTCCATCTGATTGAAGAGAGATAAGCTTTCCAATCCATTATGTTTTCCAATCGCCGAGGCGTACCTGGACATGGACGCCTTCCGATTTCATCCCTTTATTTGACATTTTCGCAGAGTGCTTGGGAAGAAGCTTCGAGGCGTTTGATCGAAATGCGATGGTGGAACCTTGCGAGGTCCTGCAGCGAAGTCAGTTTGGCAATTGATGACCAAATTGTGTCAAAACTTACGGGAACATCTCAGGACCACTCGCCGTGAAATTATTCAGACGGCGGACGATGCGGCAAGCGACAATCTATAGCGGCAAAAAGCATGAGCAGATAGTTGATGATGAAGAGCATCGGACAAACCGTAGAAGCAATTGCGGCGGGCACATTTGCAATGATGCTCATGACGGGGTTCAGGTTGAGAAGCATGAACGTCTGTACAATTAGGTAAATACAACGCATATACGCGATGAATTTTTATTTACCGTGGCAGTGAGGTTAGCCAGGAAACTGGCGTAATGGGCGTTAGTGTAAGCATAAGTTTAAGTTATTGAAAATGCACTTACGCGATAATGAAGTAGATCAGGCCATCATTGAATATAAGCTCCACAAGTTTCGAGCGTCCAGTAGCGGGATAAAGGAGCTTGAACGCCGTCAACGACAGGACAATAAAATCGAACACCATAGAGTATATGAATGTGATGGCTAGAAGCTTGCTATCCGTCTCTATAATGACACAACCTGTTCCGGGTACCCAGGCAGCTTTCAAGAGAATGCCTAGTTAGAGCAAAGATCAGCATCAGTATTGGGATGAACTCGAGGCACGATAACACGCACCATGCAGGAGAAGCGACCAGTGGCCAAGAATGATAAGGACCAGAGGAACAACGATGTACCACTTGCGCGACCAGACGGCCATTCTGGAAGCAAAGTCAATGACTGCGTATATGCGCCATGTTTTTGACAGCTTACGTTCGCAAAGACAAATTGATGCTCGCGAGACCAATGGCAGCATTACCAAAGCACTAGCAACAAAGTTTAATGAGCGCTTCGGAGAAAAGGCGCATATTGGAAGTACCTGGTTGAAAGTATACAACCCTTGGCAGTCCAATTCACTTTTCCCGAATGTTAAGCGATGTAGGATGCAAAAAAACCCATGTTGAGCTTACTGGGTTACATTCAAGGCAATGGCGCTGGAAGGAGGGGTCTTAGCATTGAACGCAGAGAGGTTCTCAAACGCGGACGTACATTCCCATCATGGCAAACAAGAGACAGTAACGGTTCAGGAAGTAGAAGATCTTGAATGGAAGTGAGCAGGATGAATATGTCCAAGCACGCAGGCAGTACAAACCATGGGCCAGCGAAACTTCTTCTTCCCAGTGATGTACTGCCAGTCAAAGTCCAAGGACACTGTCCATTCCCAGCTACTTAGGCATTAGAGAGTCATACAATCGAAAAAAGCACGTTCTACTTACATGTATAAACCAAGGAGGGTGTGCATGAGCCTGTCGAATGCCTCTGTGGAGAAATCATCAGTACCATCGGGATACGCTGAGCGCTGTCCTTACGAGCATCCTTGGCGATCTCTGTGGGGGACATCCAGTTGACCATATTGACGAGGGAGGGCTAGCTCAACGTGCAGTGAAGACGCAGCACAAATGGATGGAGGAGTACAATCCGGCTGTAATAATTTAAGGACGATACTTATAGAATCAGACCTGGAGTACACATGTGGAGTGTTCCGCAGATCACCTGCTTCCAAGTCCCTTCGAATCTGATATCGGCAGCTCTTCTTCTGGTTAAAGGACTTTCACCGACGTCGGCCTGGTTCGAATTCTTACCAGAATCTTGAGCCTATGAATGACTTGCGCAGGGTCAGAAAGGGTCAGAAAGGGATTCTCAGGAAGAACGTCAATTGATCAATCCCCGATTTGGGGTGTACCTTACACAGAGTTACACAGTCTGATATTCAGTCCTGACCCCATATTCCCGCACGCAGCAGAAGCCATTCAGACCGAAGAACACGACAAATATATTGGCACATGTCGCACCAGGGTTTTCCTTGGGTGCATCGCTATATTCCATTCATCATCTAGTCTGATTGAACATCATAGGTTTTCAATGTTGAAAGGATTTTCTATAACGACAAACGTGTGCTGCGACTTGGCTACGACCCTGGACAACTCCAGATCGTGACCGCGGCAACCAGGCGGAAGCTTGCCGAGCCAAGGAATCGGACGATTGCAATGACCTCCACTCGCACCAAAACTGGCACTGGCATCTATCCATTCTTGGGTTCCAGTCTAACAGTCAATCGAGGTCTCTCCATCGAACATGATTCGCAAGACATCGAACGTGCAGAATGACCTGAGCTGAGCTGTTGTCATCAACGTCTGAAGCTTCATGATCAATCCTGTTTCGAGACGAAATACCTCTGCCGGATTGCAAACTTTACGCCTTTCCCCCGCTACCCGAGCTTCCGAATCCAGTATCAGTCAAGAGTTTGTGGAACACTATTGAAACACCCCCCTTTCCCGCTTTGGCCTTTCCTTTCATGATATCCATCCACCAAAATTCCACCCTAATGATACACAGGTCCTACTTCTTACTACGTTTCCTCCAACCTGACATGTCGCCTGATCTACAATCATTACGTTCGATATGCAAACGCTTCTGCCATATCGTACAAACCAGTGCAGGGTGCTGGGTTGGTGCTGGGAGTTCATTCATCCCTGTCTTTCTGTTCCTCAACGGTCTTGATAATGCCAAAAAACAAACTTCATCATCTGAGAAGCGTGTGTGGCCTACTGCTTGGAATCGCCCCATGCTGCATGGAATCTCCATATGTTTCTGATTAATTCGCTTCACGCGCCCATATTTGACCTTCGTCATTCCCCTGGGCGACCGGATTATGTCCACCTTAAAGGCTTCCCACAACGGCGACATCATCAAATTATCCATCTTCGTCAATCCATCACGAGAAGCCATCTCCGGCGGCTCTATGTATGTTTTTTTTTCTCCGGTCCGGTTTGCAAATGCCGCACCAGAATTGGACGTTCTGATTTTTGACAGGGAGTACCTGGAGTGTTAACCGTGCATCACATTGCCGAGACACGCAAATAGGCCCCGCACAACAGTTCCTCAACCTCCACCAACAGCAAAATAGAGGTTCAGCCAGAAATGCCCATTCAATCTAACACTCAACCCCAACTCGACCCTTTCTTGTCCTTGCGATATTTCTGATGTAACACATGCAGGTTTGCATGCAGTCATGTGTAACCGATTTTAACTCCAAAGATTACAACCGCAAACTCGACGGCCACAGAAAAACATATCTTATGCGACAGTCGGATTTTGATCTGCGTTGCAAAGCAACATCGGAGCACAGTAAGACAAGAAGCACATTTCACGGGCGCAGTTGTGGCTTGAAGGAGAACAAACGGATAACAGCCATGCGGTGTCTGTACCCACAATTGCTCTTTCGTGGCGACAGACCTTCAATCTCTCACAGTCTCCACCCCGCAAGGCTCGATTTACCTGAAGGAGCGAGAATTGCCGCTCGTTGGCCATTGGACCTACTACTGCAGCTTCTTTTTACCCGTCGTGTTTCGAGTATTTCCAAATAAAACGCCTATCAATCGGAACATGTACTTGGCTCTACTTCGTAATTCTTTTGGGAGGTTCTTGAGCCCCGCCTTGACAGAAAGAGAAGTGAGTAGGACGACGTTGGTCATTTGATTCACGGAATGAAATGTATCGTTACTGCTTACATTTTTCTCACCGGTACGGCAAGTCGTCAAGAAAATTTAGGAAATTGGATTTAACCGTCGCATATCCCTACAAACTGAAATAGAAGTGCTGCCAAATTCAGCTTGGAGTGAAGGTGAACGGCGGCCTGGAAGTGCTAAACTTGGTTTTCCTCCGTGACGTTCATACGACATCCATCAACACGTTATCGGAAAATCCTGGTTCTCAACGACCCTCACGGTTTACTTTGAAGCTTGGACGACTTAGCAAAGCCCCTTTGACCTTGTGATCCCGAGCGGGTGAGCAACTATGTATACGCGCCACACTTTCATTATATGCTAGTCGCTTGTGTCAAGGGTAATAAACCTCAGGCCACTAGCACGACCTGAGCACGACTAATGTACAACTAATGTATCTAAGTTGGCAGGCATGTGTCAGATCCAGATCCGTTAGAAAAACCGCCATGGATCTCAACCTTGCTGTGTAGCCTGACCCTTGTTGATGATCCCTTGCCCCTGCACAGCTTCTTAGATAGGCACAAAGGGAACGACATACAGAGCAAGCCCCAATCTTGAGCTTCAACGAAACGGAATCAGATTGCCCCCGCATGACGTCGATCGCAGACAAGGAAGATACGCTTGAACGTTGGGCCGCGTTCATTGTTGTATTCAGTCGCGAACCTAGGTGATAATTATATGTGCGATCTCTATGTATTGCTCCAGGTATAGGCGCTTGCTTGTCGTCCTAAGGGACAAAGGGCAGTCTATGATCGTTCTGGATTCAGCCCACCTACGCAACGTAGCACTCGTGACCAAGATCTTGAGCGTTGCATGCATGTCAATCATGTTGAGTGAGTGCAATCTGAGTATGCACCAAGTATGCTAGCGGCTAGAAGTCACATCCTTCCATCGCTCAAATACGTCCCAGGTGAGTTGGACGTAGAATGTACCTTGATACTCCCACCATCACAAAAGCGGATGCTTGAGTTGAGCATTGTAATCTTGCTGTCAATCTAACGTAAAATGTATGACAGAGTCTTCCCGCTATGTCCTGTGTGCCCTAAAAGGGCGTGTCGGCGAGTATGAGAACCGGTGAGCGAAAATGATTCCGCATACCGGGCATCCTGGTCGACAACTTGATTAGGCGATAGCGAGTACTGAGCAACCCAAATTCAGAGGAGGCAACGCAAAGTCCATGAGTTTGTTTGATGTTTCAAGATGTATTCAGCTGTCCTCGAAGCTACAAAATGTGTATGTACATGAATGCGAATGAGGTTTTACAATCCATGGAGCTATATATGTATGGTATAGGTTTGTCAATTCAATAAACTAGATTCTATGGCTACGTCTTCACAAATTACACGGCAAAGCATCAAGATAGCAGGGGGATAACAACAGGGGATACTTTCAAAGTTTCCGCCTTCTGTTTGCCTCCACATCGATCTCGACATCAGTGTCACTCCCTTCACGGCCGCCCTTTGGCTTTTCGAAAATGTCATTCTGGCTATCTTCAGCATGGGTGAATGTCTCCATCTGGAATAGCGTGAGTGAGCAAGAATGGAATGACGGGTATCGTGAGACCGACCTGAACATGTACTCCTGTTCCGCTTTTGTAATTCAGAGTCTGCATCGGTCGGACGCCAGTCCCTGTGAGAGCTACGCGGTTATTCGTCGAGCTGCCCACTCCACTGAATATTATTATTAATGACACCCGAAAGCGACATGGTGATGAGACTTACTAGATTTCTGGACCATTGACGGAGAAGTTTGTGAGGCGGCGCACAGCTCGAGTTGCGACGATCTGGTCAAATAATATTAGGCATCAATCAATCAAGCGACGGTAGAATGCAAGCTTACTGTCGAGAATACGGCTGCAGGAACGTTAAAGATGACGCTCATGAGTTGATTCAAGTTCAGGAGCATGAACACGGTTGCAATCAGATTGGCCAAGAATCTGAACATTTGGGTTTAGTGTGCCTTCTTGATGATAACAATCAAGACGTACGCAATGATGAAGAAAATGAGACCATCAGCAAATATCATTTGAGTGAGTCGACTTCTGCCCATTAACTCTGACGCTTTCGTATGGGCGTTCAAGCCGAAGAGCTTGTATGTGTTCAAAAGAAGGACAGTGAGGTCGAAGCACATGGAGTAGATGAATATCGCAGCCAGGATGGTGTTGTTTGTTTCCGTAATCGCGCAGCCAACACCTGGGATCCAGACGGCTTTCAATTGGACACCTAGATATACCAAAATTAGGGAGTTATAAACATTTTTGTGACTTCGAAATACCTTGCAGAATTAATGACCAGTGGCCGAGGATGACAACCACAAGCATGCCGATAATGTATCGGTTCTGACCCCAGATGGCTATCCTAGATCATTGTCGAAAGCTTTAGCGACCGTTCAAAGTCAGGGAAGCAGTGAACTTACGTGCGAATCGACAGATTGATACTTGCAAGACCAACAGCAGCGTCTCCCGCAAGCTGATTGAAGGTGTACAGGGCCTGGCAATCGACCTCCTCCGTTGTGTCAAGTGCAATAGCGCTGATAACACGAGGTTTAGCATGAGTCATAAGTCGCACGACCTGGGATCACTTACATGCCAATCATCGCGAAGAGCAATAGGTATCGATTGGCGAAATAGAAAACCTATGTCGGGATTGAGCGGATTGTACTGTTGAAACGAATGTCTAATTACCATGGGCCAACGGAATTTCTTCTTGCCAGACAAGAATTCCCAGTCAAAGTCCAAAGATAGAAACCATTCATAACTATACCGATAGTGATGAGTGATAATGAAATTTAATGACAGAGGATCTTACGCGTATAGGCCTAAGAGCGAGTGCATCAGCTTGGTGAAGATGACTGCCTCCTTCTGGAGCTCTTCGGGTGCTTTCCAATCAGGCATATTGTGCGGACTTGGGGAAAGAACAGATAGAAAAAAGAAGGACGAAGTTCTCACAGAGAGAGGATTGGAGTGAGGAGGGAGGAGGGAGGTGGGCGAGATTAAACGCGCTGTAAAATTTGCAAGCACGCCGGCCTGGCTTTTGAGGATAATGATTCCGACTGTGTTTATACTTTGCTAACGGGGGTAATTCCGAGACCCTTCATAACGACTGCTTCTTGATGCGTAAAGTGCATGAGCAAAATCTTGCAAGTCAGTCTTAGCTTCGCTAGTCGGACTGTCCGATACGAGTTGGTAACTCAATCGATCATTGGATCGCTCCATTCGACGACTTTGAAGGGTCATTGGACCTGAAAGTGACCACTGCGACGTTGTTCGCGATCTTGCAAAGCAACAGACAGATCCAAGGAATTCCAAATGGGAACAAACTGAGAACCAAAACCAGTGATGGAAAACAAAGGAGCGTGCTGATCCAGTTACCGCAACTGAACGCCATTCTATGAAAAGCTACCGAGGAACCTTTGCGCATCCATTCCAAAAATACAAGGTGGCAGCGATATTTAGGATAGCGACGCGTTCCAGCACTTGTATTCGTTTCAATGGCGCGCAAAGCGGCGGAGTCACAGATGTCGGTGTGGAGTTTTGAATAGCAAATTCAGCCTGAGAAGTTCAGCATCATACAGGTACTTTGTTTCTCAAAAGGAAGCTAAATGAAGCTTGCCTTTTTGCTAATAATAATGTGATAGACATTCAGTGTGAAGCCTTGGGGAGTCCGTTAGCTCAATCTTGGCCTAATCTGAGCCATGGGCGGTATATGTCGGATGACGATAATGAAAAGTCCAACAACCTGGAGCACACTGTCTGTTTGTCGGCATTTGTTGGTCACCGTGTCAATGCTTGCTTTCAAGTGTGCTTGGCACTGCAGGGATTCATCTCCAAGTTTCCAACCCAGAACTGTACAAAATCATTCATCTGACCCCATGCCGTAAAATGTATTAAACGTGAGTTTGTTTAATTACCGTACAATCACTTTGCTGCTTGGAGAGGCTCATCGTAATTATCTTTCCATCGATTATTGTATTCATCGCATCAACCTTGCAACCCGAGTCCGGTCCAACACAAGTTGAGGGTTTTTGCATTATTTCCAGGCTTCAGATGGAATATGGATCTTTCTAAAAGCCTCAAATCTTCAGTTGGCGTCGTCTAGAAGCAACAGCTCCTTCCAGTCACTGTCGTTGATATGCACATGCTCATCTTGCAGTAAAGTGCTCTTCACACCGTTCCGCCACACACGGGAAGTTCGAACAGTGTAAATTTGTACTCTTGGGCGCCGTTCGAAATGTCAGGAAGTTCTTGACACGCAATTGTCGTATCGTGTCTTCGTAAATGCACCTGTATTGTGGGTACTATCTCAACCCCAATTGTAGGTTTGTTCATAGCGTGCTGGAAAGAGGTACACCGCAGTCCGCCGTCCACCCTATCATTCCATGGCTTGAGACCATACCCTGTCAGTATCCCTCTCCGAGGTCGCCCAAGCCCACACCTGTTCGGCAACAACATCAGAAGGACCGTCGACGCCATCACCTTGAGGTCGTTCAGATTCGGCGTTTCTACCAAATGGGCAGAAAAAATAACCCTCATGGAAATAGCACCTCCGATGAATCCGTTACCCGGACTGGGTGGTTCGGCGATATCATTTTCTGATTTATTTCTTGAGAAAACCTGCAGACAAATGGAAAGAGAATTCGCAAAATTTCATCCGCGGTGAGAAGCACATCCATCATGCATTCGTCATCGGCAGGCAGCCCTCGATCACCGACAAAGTGAAGGTTTGCGTAGGGTTAAGCATATCGTACCAACGTCAACGCGTCAACCAAGGTATAAAGCACCCATTAAAATGATATCGCTTGGCAATGGGGGATATACTACAGTAACTAGGTCTGCGCAGTCAATTAAAGCTAAGAACGAGTATGCGAGGAGAGCAAGAAGAGTCCGTAGAAGTACACTAATTTTTATTTTCGCTGTCCATGGATTTCACAACTCAAAAACGTCTGCAAGAAGGAGCAAGAAACGATAAATGAAAAGGGAGGTCTACACCTGGCCTTTGGCCATTGGCCTAGATGCCTGGGCTTCCTTACATGTCGTCATCACTCGTTTACTCGACGGTCACAGATTTGGCCCTAATATCAAGGGTCCTTGGTTGAGTATACACGCCCACGAAAAGCAAAGAAGAAAAAGAACGTACAAGTTTCGTGGGAAGTCAACATCGCATCCATTCTTCACCGCCAAGTGATAGCTCAAGATCTGGAGGGGAATGATATTCAACAGTCCCTGCAGGCAGTCGACCGTTTTGGGCACCCGGATCGTCTTCGAGTTGGGCGGGATGCCGTCGTCGCCTTCATTGCACAGTACGATGGGTTGCGCCTTGCGAGCCGTGATTTGGGCAAAGGCGGACTGGACCTTGGGGTAGAGCGAGTCTTGCGTCATGATGATGATGACAGGCATGTTCTCGTCAACCAAAGCAAGAGGACCATGCTTAAGCTCTCCTGCAAGGATACCTAGGGTTGGGATGATTAACAAATGCACAGGAGTGTATGTCTGTCACTACAAGCGCACCTTCAGAGTGCATGTAACTGATTTCCTTGATTTTCAAGGCTCCTTCAAGGCAAGTCGCATATCTGCGATGAAAAGATGGTGGTCAGGCGTCGATCTTTTCAGAAGTATAAATATATGCGCACTGGTATCCACGACCCATCAACAACAAACTCTTGTTATCCGAAACGGTAGTAGCAAGCTGTTGCAGAGAACTATCTTGCTCAAGGACCTTCTTGATCTGGGCGGGCAACGCGTGAAGACCACTGATAATCTGGTTCCGGCGCTCAGTGAAGGAGATGCGATCCTCTGAGAGTTGGAGGGCGATCATCAAGAGAGCAACATATTGCGACGTGTACGCCTGCAAGAAAGGAATTAGGTCAGCGGGTGGCTATAAATTGATAAGGTGACTCTTGCCTTGGTGGAAGCCACACCGACTTCAGGACCGGCGTTGATGTGGACACCGCAGTGAGTCTCGCGGGACAAAGTCGAACCAACAGTGTTCACGACACCGACACAGAGGGCACCCCTCTCCATACAATAACGGAGGGCAAGGATGGTGTCAGCAGTCTCGCCACTCTGACTCAAGAAGACAACGACATCATCTCTGAAGATCGGAGTCTTGCGATCCAGGAAGTCACTAGCTAGCTCCACGCCGACAGGAATCTCGGTCAACTCTTCAAAGATAGCCCGAGTCGCAAGGCAAGAATGGTAACTGGTACCGCATGCAATGAAAACCATACGTCTGCAGCGGCGCATGATGGGCAAATACGCTCGTAGGCCACCCAGGGTGATTTTGTTTTCGTCAAAGTTGACGCGACCACGCATCGTGTTGACCACTGACTCGGGTTGTTCGTAGATCTCCTTCTGCATGAACGTGTCAAATTTGCCTTTCATGATAGCGGCAATCTCAAGCTCCAGGGTCTCGATAGTTCGAGTGGCAGCGATTTGGCTGGGAGTTTGGGATCCCTCTTCCTTGCGCCTAAGGCGATGGATGTGGAGCTCTCCTTCGGCGATGTGGGCAATATCGTCATCCTCGAGATAAAGAACGCGCTTCGTGTGTTCCACGATAGCAGCTGCGTCGGAGGCGATGAAGAACTCGATTGGTTGAGGAAGGCCATCCTCGGACATGAAGGCGCGCGATTGAGTGCGGAGAACCTTGGGGTTCGCGGAAGGGACACCAAGTAATGAGTTGGGCGAGGTGGACTGGACTGCGAAGATGTCTGTCAGTCGCTATGACTTTTGAAGGACGAGAAACTGGCTTACGAGTATCAACTCGGTGGTCACTGTTGTCTTGCCCGGCAAATTCAACATCGACGAAGTCAACTTTCAGTTTCTTGTCCGTCTTCACACCAACCAAAAGCGGTGATCCACGGCGAGCGGTTACGACTTGGTTAGGAAAGTGAATAGACTTAAAGACGAAGGCAAAGGAACCCTCGAGCTCTTTCAGCACGGCCTTCACCAAATCGGTGAAAGTGATCTCCTTGTCTTTGTGAGAATCATAGATATACTTTGTGAGGATGGCGACAGCCTCAGTGTCGGTCTCTGTCTCGAACTTGTAGCCACGCTTCTGCAGAACAAGGCGCAACTCGGCGCTGTTGGTCACGATACCGTTGTGAACGATGATGAAGTCGGAGCCGGGATCGGAGCGGATGGGGTGACAGTTGATCTCCGATGGCGGTCCGTGTGTGGCCCATCGAGTATGGGCAATGGAAACTTGGGAAACGAACGTCTTCTCGACGTCAACGGTGGAAGAGGCTATTTTCTTGCGCAGACCGGCAACCTTGCCGACTTCCTTGAAAAAGAGAACCGTTCCTGCCTTATCGCCATCGACACACAGCCCAGCAGAATCGTAGCCTCGGTACTCTTGACGGGCGAGACCAGCGCACAGAATCTCGAGAACCTCTTTGCGACTCTGTACACGCGCATATACGTTAGTGTGCTCGCTTTCGCTTTCGAGATAGTGATAACAAGCAGAGATCAATCGATCTCTCCCGAACAGGGGTCAAGTACGCCATGCCTCCTCAACCTCCACCTATGACTTAGATGTCGAGCCGCACCTCTTGACGCCGTCCAAGAAGCACGAAAGCATGATAAAAAGACTAACCTTCTCCTTCAAGAAGCTGCAATACCCAAAAATTCCACACATGTTAGATCGAAAGTCTTGATTTGAAACTGTAAACAATATACACAGATTTTAGAATCGCTCGCATGATGCATTCCTATGGCAAACTCACGTTGGCTCTCAAAAGGTCAAAAAAGAAGGAAAAGGACGCGTTGTTGGCAGGAATGGAGAGGATGGTTGAGTACAAGTTCGCTCTTTAGTACCTTCCTTGGTATTGGGTCCAGGGGTTAGTAAACACGAACAAATAGCAGTATTTGATCTTCAGCGCCCTTCTTGCGCATCGCCCTCGTCCAACCCTCCCGTACCGCCTCTCTGGGGAACCAAAGATAACAACTTTTAAGCGCTTCCCGTCCGTTGGCTGTGCCGAACAACAGTGTGTAATTCAGGAACCAGGAAACATGACATCCTGTGCGGGCTACGTACACCGATGGCCCCGTATGTCATTACAACACCAAGACTGCACAGCTCCAACTGCAAACTTCCAATTCTTTTTTCTCATATGATATATCAACGTTGCTCGAGCCTTGACACAATTACGGCGAGCGCAGCCCTTTGAAAAACATTTTGGACGAACTGCCGATCGTATAAAAATTTCCCCGCTCCTTGAGTCATCCATTAACTCTGCTTGGCGAATTTCTCGAAGATGGTTCGAGTCTTTATCCGCTGTCTGTTGCTCCCCGCACTTGATGTGCCAGGATATGCCCCGACCGGTCCTGCTAGACTTGCCGGTGTTGCAACTGACATCATTGACCTGCCTCCGTTGCCGATGACGGAACAGGGTAAGCGCTGTGCAGAGCGGGCTCACCTTGCCGATGTGAATGTGTTGCTGAACATCTCGTGCTCTCCGCGGACTCTCGAGGTCGTGAAAGCATCAGTCGGCTTCTCTTCGCTCTAGATTGTTGGAGCGGCGGGTAAACTTGAAGAGATTGGTTCATCCAATGCCACGGACTTCTTGTGCAACCACTCTCAGTCGAAGTGGGACAACACACTTGTTTTCGGACAATGCTTTCTTGACGACTGGCAAACGTGCTATTTTTAACCGTTCATCGCGGCTATTCGCGGTCGTGTTCGAAGCCTCTTTTGAGAAATTCATTCTATTTCTGTGGGTCGTGATGGCGTCGAGGGGAGTGTTCTAAATGCGCTCGACAAGCGCGTATTCTATTTGTGGTCATGAACACCTGGACCTACGAAACATGTAGCTCATTCTCACCAATAACGGTTGTTATCTGCCTTAAGGCGATTCAGCCCAGACTTGTGAAAACCACCAACCCATATACATTCAGCAAGGACGAAATGAATATACATGGTATGTACGATTCCCCAGGCCGTCGGTGGTGACAATAAAAATACAAGGGTGTAATCATCGACTACATTTTCTAACCACAGCAAATAACCCGAACGCGTCTTCAAGCCCAAATCCAACTCGCAATGCTGCGCCTGGCTACGTTAACCGCCTCTCCGCCGCGAATCTCGAGATCTGCGAGCAAAGTGCGTGCAGCGCGAGTGCCCTGTAGTTTGAATTTAAGTAAGCTCAGAGAAAAACGGCATGCACATGGGATTGAACTTACAGCAGCAGTTCCGTTGGCTTTGGCGGCGGCGCCTGCAGCAACTTTACCCTTTCTTGCGGTGCCCGCAGCAGCACCCCCGGCGGCCTTGGCTTTCTTCGTGGTACCAGCGGCTTTGGCCTTCTTCGCGGCAGCACCTGCGCCAGCGGCACCTCCAGCAGCTTTGGTCTTCTTTGCGGTACCAGCAGCAGCACCTCCAGCAGCAGCACCGCCAGCACCAGCACCGGTTGCTGGAGCTGTTGTCGCGGTACCGGTAGCAGCTGTGTTACCGGCGGCGGTGGCACCCCCTGCGGCAGCAGCGGCACCTTGGGACACAGCAACACAGTTTCCGAAGCCAGCTGAAGTAGTGAATTGCTATTTTTACACATGATCAGAAGTCATATCGAGCACCATCGGAGATCAAGACTTACAACAAGGCATAAGTTACCGTTGGCTCCTCCAGTACATTTTGTTCCAGCCGGGAGCGATGCAACAATTGGTTGTGATCCAACACTCGCTGGTGCCTGTTAGATTGATGCCGTGAGTTTTTCTTCATGTGTGATTGAGATTATTAGAACTGACCGCATCGCCGTTTGTAGTCACAGTCATAGCAACAAAGTTGGTGCCTTTTCCTGTGGCATCAACTTTGGCGGTTACTTTCCGTGATCCATCGGCTCCACTAGAGTTTTTTTTAGTATCGATATGCAAACGCCAGAGCATTGAACGCACCCGTTGAAGTTAATTGCGACCGCGTTCACCACGCCCGCTGCGCTTGCAGCAACAGCCGTCGAGGAGTCAAGCTCGGACGCGATGTTAACACCAGATCCACAAGGGTTTGCAGTACTTGGGCGCTCGACATTACCGCGTACTGGCGTTCCGGACACACCAAGGACGGGGGAAACGGCTGCGTGGGCATGTGCTTGAAGGCACAATGCCAGGACGAGGGCAGATGTTGACCAGATTTTCGAAAACATTTCAGTGGCTTAGATTTCGGGCACGAGAGCTAGCTCGAGTGAAAGGTCTTGCGTGTGGAGTTATTGAAAGAAAATGAAAGAGAGTGGACACCCGTGTTCAGTCTGGAAAGGACAGAAAAATGAAAGGAACCGGTCCTGGACGAGACTAGACAGTGAGCTGAGAAAGACCTGGGAAAGACGGAAAGCTGAAGACAACACTCCCTTGCATTCAGGTTTTTATGCGTCGATGAAGGCACCGTATTGTCCATGTTCCAATAGAATGGTAGTGAGGTCCACATGATCCAAAACAATGGTAGCTATACTACGAATCTGCAATGGTTACGATTGCCGATGGGAAACGGCAAAACACAAGGAACAAATCAAGAGCACGCCACACTCCATGCTTTCCCATGAACGCCTGAATCAGTGGATCCTGTCAGCCTTTCACAATTAATAATAACCTGTACATCTTTGTACACCTCTTTGTATTCTATTTTTGCGTCTTTCGCAAATTTATGTCGTAAAGCAGTGGCGGAGGCCGAGAATTAGAGGGGGAAAGTTGCGACGACGAGAAAGTACAAAATCAGACATCCAAGACCATGGAAACGGTATCATGTTCGTTGATGATCTGTTACCAAAGATCTGTCCACGGCCCACTATGATTGGTACCACCTTTATTGAAAATAAGTCTGACCACCTGCATGTAATCTTCCGGTAACAAATTGTGGTGTAATTGAGGGAAACAATCAGTTCCTTGCTCCTGAATGGTGAGAGTAGTATTTGGAAGGGCAATGTGTGTATGTATGGCAACGAAGGGTCCGAATGTTAGACAGGCAGCCGTGGTTGCTGCGCAAGTTATTTTTAGCCTTGCAAGTGTACGTACAACAATACCATCTACTTATAATGGCCCTTGACGTTCTTTGCCTATTCTTTGAACTTGAATGGTTTCTGTCAGGCGAAAGTCTGGAAACATTGCATTATCTGATAAGATAACCAGGATTGTTCTTGGCATGATCTGATTGACGTCACGGGCTTCATGGGCTGTGTGGAGGAGCCAAGGAGTTTTCAACGTCAGAGCCTTGCATTGAACGTCCTTCTCCTGCTCCTGACCGTTCTAACTATGCCTTTTGGATATCAGTAAGTTGCATAATCACTCTGAAATCCTTGCCTGTACTACCATCTTACATGAACCAAACAGCTTGCAGGGACCTAGAATTGCTCGTGAGCAGCAACGATTTCCTTGGTATATCAGTCAGCTAAAGGGACATGTAAACCCCTGCTAGATCACCGAAAACGTCGTGCAATCATACCAGGGTAAGCTTAAACTGCCAATGGGAAATCTACTCGTCCATGACGAAGGCCACACAGGTTTCTTTATGTTACGTTCTTTGGCATCAAGCCCAAATTTTCTGTCCAGCTTGGGAGACATGTTCACGTCAATTGATTTCTGATCAATTCGTTAGTATATCCCTTCACTTTTTCTGCGCAACTCATTGAGTAAAATCAGTTGATGATACTTCCAAGGAAACATTCAAGTTCTACTTTGTTTAGAAGTTATTCAGGTTATGGAGAGAGAGGGAGAGAGAGAGAAAACCAAGGCCTATCTCGTCGGCCATTTACAGAATCTTTAGCCATAATATATACAAGAACTCCACGGACACATATTTCTCCTCCAGGAACTTCACTCTCTTTATGTATCTTTGAATATCTAATGCTTTGTTCAAAAGCAATGCTTAGGAAATGCCAGCTCCCATATACTAAAGCTAGTGACGGTCCAGAGGTCATGTTGTTGTTCACCGCTCTATTCGTTGTAATCAAGCTTCTGGAGTACTTTCAAGTCCACATGAGTTTCTACATGACGCTTGTACGACGCAGTCGTGCACATTGGACAGGTTCCCACGCCTGTATTTTTCGCAACGAGGAAGACAACAGACGGTTTTGGCTTGTGCGCCGAATTTCGTATACCCTATGGCATCACCCCCTGAGGATCTCATGCGGTGGGACGGCAAATCATCGCGGTCCGTCGAGGTGCAGACTCGCTTTGCTGTTGGCTTCAACTCGCAGACTGTTCGAAATATCGCATGCTGTCAGTCAACCTGTGACGTTGATAGAATCCCCCATCAGCCAAGGAGGCCCGACGTTGCTTGTGTCCAGAGGGAGCCATTGCAGAGGCCATGATTCTAGCAATCACTCCGTGCAAGCGACACTGAGTTCTTATTGCACTCTCACATTCTTTGCTTGGCATTCGTTCTTTAGAAGGTCCAAGTATCAATTGCATATTCGCGTCGTCCTGCATCATGACAATTGCCAGGACGCGTCAGTATGGTCGACAGTGGAATTTGTATTCGAAACGCTGTTTGGGTGAAAATTCTTGACTGTCAAGCTTGAAAGTTGACATGTCAAGGACCAGTCGTCTTCGAGCGGCTACGATGTGAAGCTGCAAGTGAGTTCATCAAATCGTTTAACAAGGGTTATTCCCAGTGTCTCACTTTCTTTCCTACAATTGAGCGAGGTGATCGGAGTTTGGCCTCTCCATGAACAACGCGGCCGCACCATCCGAACCTCTTGGTCCTCTGGAGGGAACATGGTACATATAATGCAGACGGGATTTTATCGCTTGACACGACCATCCTGATTAACCAATGGATGCCAGAACCGCAAGATGAAATGGATTGCTATTTGTATGCATATCAAGAGCTGCGTATACCAAAATCAAGACGTACTTAAAATTGCCAGAGTTGGTTTATGATCTCTCGTAACGCAGAATGCGTCAAGGTTTTTGAAGTGATTGCAAAATCTAAACGGGCTATTTTGCATGCGGAACCCCGCGGTTAGGTGGCTCCATACGTCTCGCTTTTGATTGCTGTGCGACGTCTAACATTCGTGAGTAAGTACGGGCGTTCTTGCAGAACCCACGGCTAATCCTCGCGACTTAGGCAAAAGTTCGGTCCATTGACTGCCCAGTTCTTCGTCGGTGCGCGAGACCCAGCCACCAGTAAATGTAAGCCTCAATTCCTTCGATCACGTCGTCAGTAACCTCTTTGACCAGGAAAAATCAGAATTGGACCACACTCTCTCAAGTCGGAATTAACCTTCCTGAGAACGTAGCTGTGGTTCTTGGGCAGATTCGTGATTCGCCCAGAGAAAGTGTGCATACTAGCCTTCGCTATGTCCTCGGTCCAATCTAAACGTCAGTTCCTAATATCAAGCTCAGCATCTTCGGATATTGTCGACATCATGCATATCGAAACAGAGTGAAGGCATCTGGAAACCTCGGGCAAATATGACTGCCCTGCAGGTATGTAGGTGCGCCTCCTTGCTTTACACATCACAGTTGGCGTTCCTTCTTTTGACGTTGCTTTGTACGTCCGTAATTTCGTGTTGGAGATAGATGGGCGCAGCATCAAGGGGAGGCACGATGAAAACGATCACGTATGCAGGAACAGATACTGTCTCTCCACGTGATTTCTCTGGGACGAAAGGCAATTCCAAGAGGACAAATTACAATCGATATGACCAATGTCCGCCGTAGAATAAAGTGTGGGCATTCTCACCACTCTTTATTCATGTCGACCACAGAGTCTTTCCCCTTCAACAGCCTCCCTCTGGAACTCCAGCGAGAGATATTTGTGGTCGCCGCGAATAAAGACCCCAGAAATGCTTTAAAACTGGTACTTGTTGCAAGGCGGGTACATTCCTGGTGAGGTCATCAGCTCAGTGGTCAAATCAGGCTCTGACCCGTTTGGCTGCGAATCTAGGGTTCAACCTTGTATCTATGATTTGGTGACTCTCGGAAACGACGATACCGCCCTATTTATGCGGGCGATGGACTCCATCCCCCCTGAGTTCTTCTCCACGAACGTAAAGCGGCTCTGTTTATCAGTGTCGGTGGGGGGACGAAATGCCACCCGTATCCTCGCTGCTTGCAGTGGGATTGTCGACCTCGCGTTCTGGGTGGATTATCTACGGGCCTTTCCGAACAATTCACTCACCCCATATATCTCACCTCTACCTCTCCGTCGACTTTCGATCGAATTTTCCCACTATCTCCATCTGTTCCGTGATCCACAAATGCGTCCTGGTTGGTGCGAGACTCTCACACACCTTGATATTATTTTCTGGCAAGAAGAAAAGTCCCCGGTCCTTCCACACCTCGAGGAATTATCTTCCCTGACACACCTTCTCCTGCGGCTTCGCCATAACCAAATCAGGGACAATTCCTTACTGGCCATACTCTCGGCATGCCAATACCTGAAGCTGTTAATCATTTATGATGACACCGATACCACGGAGGATACCATTTCCTCCGTCGATTCTCGCGTAGTTCACATGCGGTACCCTCCCCACATCGTTCGCGAATGGGAGGCTCAAGCTGTCCAGGATCCGGGTTGTGTTTGGGCCAGAGCGGAAGAATTGATTCGAAGACACACCGCCGAACGCCAACGTTGGTCTCTTGTCACATCGTCAATGATGGTAAATCAATACTGATTGTATCTACCCAGGATCTACGTCAATATAATAAGACCGCCGCGGCTCTCTTGATTTCAGCTTGTGAGTTGTAAAAAATAATGTAGAAGCGTGTGCCAACCATACCCAAACGGTCCTGCTCCGTGTTCTCGTGTTATCTGATTGCCTCCGTCAATGAAAACCACTCATCGTCGTTCAGTTAATGTAGGGAATACCTAACATCAAGATGCGGACCGGTTTGGCTTACCATGCCATGCCGTTTTGTGCTCTCCATGCTCACTCTTTACGTCACTCAAAGGTGACCATGGGCTTGGAGATGAAATTCACCTCCAATATCGATGAAAGTCGCATGGTTCCAACCGTTCAAGAATGCTTTTATCCAGGCTCAGGCCTAGCGCGAGGCCTTTGATCCATGCCTGAAAACTGGATCCGACCAGATGCGGTTTCTGGGCATCGTATGGTTGGCGTGAATCACTGCTTGACAGCAACCGCTAACAGCCGACCCAGCCTGAGATAATACCAATAACACCACGTGTGAGTGGGCAGAGCCAACATACTCGGCGGAAGTGTTCCTGATGTCAAATATCTCTATAGGTTGGTAGGCGCACGACGGATGCACACATATATCTCCGCAACATAGGCTGATTTGAAGTTAATTTTACTTTCGCTTATCGTTTGTTTGAGTCCGATTGACGCCCCTCTTCTCATCCTGGATGCCTTCATTCGGCGTTCGGTCAAACTTCCCGGAAAACTAGCTCGCCGTGCACTCCAGGGAAGCAATCTCGGATAACCTAACGCCTCCTAACGCGGATGAGATTGATGGCTTTGATGATTTCAAAAGGATTGCGGTATTCTGGGCCTGCGCTGCCTTACTCGTTCTCCGTCTTCATTTCACCGTGGTGATCCCCCTGAGATTTACTTCACGTATGCTCGCATCGTCGGGTGGTATTTGTCTACCTGTAAGTCGTGTTCCACGACTCGGATCATTAGCCCCACGAAGAAAAAGTTTATCCGCCTTTCATGTACGGAACGTGTGTGTGTAGTAACATGATAACCCCATAATGCAGCTGGATTAATGAAATATATCGTCCGTGATTTGATATCATCAGGAAAAGCCTGGAATTACTTGAGTGAGTGGGGTATGAAGAAATGAATATCAGTCTATGTGTGTGGATAAGGCCGTGTAACGATCCTCCCATCCTTGTTCTGTTGGCTTTGCTCTATCTAACCAGGCGATCCTGCGAGCAAATCTTTCAAGATCTCGACCATTGTAATAATTATGACCACCGCGAGGAAATATTGGTGTGAATGATTGGTCCCCGTCATTACTGTCCGACAGGACGTGGAATAAAGCATGCTCAGACTCAGTGGCCGGCGTCCGATACAGTTTCCCACCGACCGTGTATATAGGCTCCTTGCAAAAGTGACGATAGCCTAGACGCGCTGGTGGGAGTGCAGGTACCCCTGTTGGACCAAGGATGAGCTGAGGTAGTTACGCCGAGACGACACTTCAGATCACAAATCACAACCCACCATCGTTGTATCCCTTCACTGAATATTCTCGAAAGGCATCTCGTCCCTGCCTTTCTCGATAGGAGGCGACTAAGTCCTGGTAATATTCGACAAGATCCGAGTCGCCAGTCCTAGGGGCACCAAAAACTGCTATTTGCAATTTTAGACCATCAGCAATCAGGTCTTCAGCTAGTAGGTCCATGCAAAGCAAATATGCAATGCATCCTCCCATACTATGTCCTGTCAGGACCAGCTCCTTCACTGAATGGTCAGACAATCCTTTTTGGATGGCTTGCAGCGCTTGCGTCTTGACACCCTGATACAAATACCAGAATCCCGTGTGGACGGTACCTCTGCCACGGGGATGGGAAGTCCTTAAAACGCGTAGATCTTGTAGTGCCTGCTTCACTGATGAGGTTCCTGATATAGCCAACACCAGTTGCTCAGAATGAGGACGGTATACTGTATAGACGGGGAGATCGGCAAAGCTGCCCCGAAATGAATCCACGAGGATGATGTCGTTGAACGCTTCGTAATTTTCCAGTGGATACCCCGGCCTTCTTAAGATGGCGAGGTTGTTCAACAGAAAGTCAATAGGAACAGCACTGTACGCGACCTCCGCGAATTGACCTATGAACGGTGAGACCGAGCCAGGGTAATAGAGTCGGAACTTATAAATATCGTAGAAAGAACACGGACTCACCTAACTCCGCGAGTTCTTGGTATAGACTTTCGGGAGCGAAGTCAGCATCAGTCAGAGTGTAGGTTGAATAGGTTGCGACGATTTTAGATATCCAGCGAAAGTTTTCAAGTTTCTCCGACGCATACATTTGAAGTTGTTCTGCAGTCAAAACATCTTGTTTCGAAGAAGGTAGGCAAGGGAGAATCATATCCTTTTCCTGGAGAAATAAGGCCAACATCAGGATGAGAATGATAGCTGATTCTCCGAAAGATAGGAAAGAAAAAGACGGGTGAAGTACCTGTGTATTTGCTAGATATGCGTGTAGAACTCCCATCTCTACAGGCCGTCACTCACCTCTGTTTCCAAGGTCCTGCGACAATGGTAACACCGAATCAAGATTATGTTCGCGTAGTGCACTGATATCTAGTATGAATGAGAGAAGTAGCAGAAAGCCTAATCGACGTAAGGTGGCCGCAGTAATAGTAATAAGTAATAGACTAAGATAGGCAGCGATCACGTTCCACGTCGGAGCCTTTGGAGCATCGGCGCTTCCTGCACCGAACTCTTATGACTTTCCTTAGCTCATATCTTTATCATAAGAGCTCCACCACGGCCTGCCGTGCTTGAAGTTCACGCATCAAGGCCATTGATGTCCCAGGGCAAGAGACTCTCACAATCTTTGACCGGCAGTTGGAAGGAGCCGAGCACAATTATCAACATATCGAATGATGACGCGGAGGATTGGCTAGCGACGTGGAGGACCGTGTTTGCTCGAGGTATCGTAAGAAGTAACTCGCAGTATGATTCTTTGATAATTGATCATGAACAGACCTCATTGACTCCCGAATCGTATCGGTAGACGCGGAGACTAGTGTGGAAGATGCTTGTGATGTGTGTGCATTACCTGGATCCTACGCCGGAAATTGAATGATAGAACGTGTTATAGATGCTACTATCTGAGAACATTCCTTGCCTCGCTGTAAGGTCTTACGATCTAACTGCAGCAGAGCCTTATCATGGATTGTTTGACGTATGCGTTCACTGCCGGCACGATCGCTTGTTTTTTGACATATTCTCCACCAGCATGCTGACGTCAACGCGTTCTTGACGCTGGCTGCAACGCGGCATACCTTCCTACCTGATGATCTTCGTGGTAATCCTCGCGTCAATGAGATCGTAGCGGCTGCCAAAGCAGGTCGTGTCCCTGTCCACCTTGTTAGCAGTACGTCTGTACTCCCTTTCCAAACCCGAGCCTCAAATCAACCTTTACTTCTCAATGACTAGACCTATCTGACAAGAATGTGATTGAAATCCTGCCTCACAATGCCACTTTGCTTTCTCTTCTTGCAGTATTCGCTCGGGGGACTCACAGAAGTGTGTTCATATTTATCCATTCTGGGGTTTTACGTTAATCGCAAGGGCCCACAGCACTCATCCAGTCTTCTGAAGACCCTCGAGAATTCATTGGAATGGTGTCCGATCGTCGACTTCTGGCTTGGTTTGCCTTGTATGCTCGAGAAACACCATCCTTCCAGAGATATCTGTCGAATCCTATATACTCATTGTCCCTTCCTTCCCTCAACCTGAATGCCGCAGTAGTCGCTGCAACATCTTCCGCCACCATCCTAGATGCAATGAAATTAATGAGTGAGCAAGGGGTCAGTAGCATTGCTGTATTGGAAGACGTCAGTGGGACTTTGTTGAGCGCAGTCAGTGTTACCGATATTGGAAAGGTTCGTTGCCATTCAAGTATTCAAAATGACACCACCTACCGGGTTGACTGAGCCGGCTAATATCGTTCATCTAGATCGTTGTCCCGTCCCAGAGCAATCAGATCCTTACGACCCCTCTCCACCAATTCATATCACAGATCAAGGTAATTGCCACTCATGGTGTGATATAATTGAAGGTCCTAACCAGCTCTGTAAATCCCACAGGAACCCGATGGCTCTACTGATGGCGCTGATAAATATCCAGGTTGGCAGTCATCCAGTTTCTTTTTAATGAGTTTATCAACTATGACCAGTCTACTCTGTGTTTCACTCGAGTTTGCTATCGTATACGATCGAGAAGCTTCTTGCCAGTGAGGTGTTCTCATCTTCTTTGGTGTAGTCAAGACTCTGACCTTCTAATACAGCTAATGCGCATCGTGTATTTGTGACGAAGGAGTCGGGTGCTGCATCTCCCGTACCATCACCTGCCTTCCATGGTAACCTTACAGGGATTGTCTCCGTCGTTGACAGTGCGTTTGCTGCTTCTATAAGGTCTGATGATGTGTTAATCTCTAGTTGCCTCAATAGTCCTTTCCCTCTTTGCGAGAGTGGCCAAGATACCGAATATTGATCCACAGATGCAGCGCCATCGCCGCGCATCCTCTGCTTCATCCCAGTCTTCTATCTCTGACAGAGATATCTTTTTACGGTCAAGGTCCAACAGCAGGACCAGCATCCGACACAGTCCCAGCGTCATAGCATCAAGCCCTCCAGGAGTATCGGTGCTCGATAGTGTAAGAAACGCAGGTCCTGGGGCTGTTCTTGTCGACCCACTCTCGTTGCAGAGGAAAGAAAGCAGGAGAAGTGTGAACTTGAAGAGGGAGAGTGGGTGAATATTGTGATTGAATATTGAATGGTTCAACTGTTGTTCGGTAGATCCATTATTATGAACCAGTGTATTCTATAAGAAACCATAACTTGCGAACTGATGCATATCTTAGGGGCCTTTATGGCGTACTTAAGCGAAATGAATAGCCGGTTCGGCCGAACAGCCGAAGTGCTGGAAATAAAATACTTAACGAACTATGACTCTGAACAATTGCCATCGGCCCATTTCTTCTCCAGCTGTCTATTAGAACTTGATTAGAACCTTTCTCCTTATTCTCCTAATACCAAAATATTGGCATAGCCTTTAATTCTTGAGGCTTGAGACAATGAGTGTCGCTTTGGGTCTCGCAGTACCACCACATACCCCTCACGCGATTTCGGTCTCTTTACCGACATGGCGCGACAACGTTGGATACGAAGAAGGAGAAAAGAGGGTGGTGGATAGCATGGTATCTGGGTACCCTAGGTTCTTCATACACCTGAGTATCAGAAAGGTGAGCCCTAGTAACTACACCTCACATTTGCCTCAGTTTACATTTTCTGGTTCCGCATATTCGTCCGTTATTAGCTTGAATCAATCTGCGAACAGAAATATGTTGTTGGAAACGAGAAGTGCATGCTCTTTCCGACCCAACGGATTGCAGAACAATGCCGGTCTTTCATCGAACGCCGATCGTCTTTGAATGGGTCACCAAGTGTCAATGCGCGTTTAGTGCATCTATTGATCTGCCCAGAAGACAAGCAGACTGACGGCAACTCCAAGATCGATAGAAGGAGTATTGCAGGATCCTGTGCCGATCTCCATATTGTGCTCTTTCCTCGAGATGCCACACCTATCGCCAAAGAGTTCTGGCAGCACACTGGCCAGGGTATATCGAGTCGGTTGGCTGAAAAATGTCTGTCATTGTTGTCAGAGGATACGCCTAGTGTTCTGATGCCAACGAGTCCCGTTGCGAGCCGCTTTCCTTCCAAGGGCCAAAACAGACACTATTCTGCGGTCAAGTCTCCCTCCAAATCACCTCCCGCCGAAAAGACTCAATTCCCTCCGTCTGTGAATCCAGAATCTCTGGATAGCGACCATTCAGTATACCTTGAGGAGCGTTACGGACGGAACTTACCTCTGGCTGCCGCTTCGTTTGCGAAACATGCCCTTCGGTCCAGAGTGGCTGGTACTCTTCTTCGCGATAATACATCCGAATGTAAAACTGGGTCTTGCACCGAACAAAAAGAGCTTATCCTTGGGCCGAGCACTCGAGGTGTTACAGAAGTTGGTGCTCATGACGTTCACCTCTATCCGAGTGGAATGGCTGCCATTTGGAATGCACATAACATGGCGTTAGCTGTCCTGCCACCTGCCAAAAGTATTTGCTTTGGGTCCGTTCGGTTCCTTGTACTCCTTGCAGGGGATTCAATCTTAAAATGTTTGTTCTCTGCACAGGTTCCCATATACCGATACTCTCAAGATCCTGCAGAAGTGGGGTCCAGGCTGCCATTTCTTCGGGTTTGGAGTGGATTCTGACGTCGACCAGCTGGAGAAGCTGTTGGAAGAGGAAGTGAAACGCGACCCATCGACTCCACCCATCCTTGCGCTATTCACCGAGTTCCCATCAAACCCTTTGCTGCGGTCAGCTAATCTACCTCGCCTTCGCGCTTTGGCCGATAAATACGATTTTCTCATCATTATTGATGAAACTATTGGAAATTTCATCAACGTGGAGGTTCTCCCGTACGCCGATATCGTGGTCAGCAGTCTGACGAAAGTGTTCAGCGGTGCTTCTAATGTCATGGGTGGAAGGTATGTCTCTGGTTGACTGCGTAACTGTGGGATTTGTTGCTCACAATTTGGCAGTCTCGTACTAAATCCTCAAGGTCGACATTACGCAAAGCTGAAAAGGTATCTCGACGATCATTTCGAGGACATATACTTCGACGAGGATGCTATCTACATGGAACGAAACTCCCGCGATTTCAAACGTCGCATCCGTGTCATTGATGCCAACGCTGAAATCGTTTGCGATTTCCTACGCTCAAGATCGCTTGCTGTAGGCGCTACTTCACCCGCGGTCAAGGAGGTATTTTACCCAAAATACATCACACCAGAAAACTACAACCACTGCCGAATCAAGGATGTGAGCGCAGAAGACGGGAAGTCCGGTGGCTATGGGGGCTTGTTCTCATTGACGTTTACCTCCGTTGCGGCCTCGGTGGCATTTTATGATACCCTTGCGTGTTATAAGGGACCAAGCCTTGGAACCAACTTTACTCTTGCCTGTCCGTTCACCATTCTCGCTCACTTTGGGGAGCTGGATTGGGCAGCACAGTTCGGTGTTGAGGAAGGCCTCGTTAGAATCAGCGTTGGGATGGAAGACGCCGCTGTTCTGTTACAATTGTTCGAGGAGGCTCTGAAGGCTGCGGAAGCTGTCACGAAGAGTGCCTGAAATTCCCTTGCACTACCCCATCCACACATTTTCTACACATCTTTGCTATCTTTCGTCATTCACAATTGCTTCTGATCATTCCTCCAACAGGAGTCAGGACTATCGCATACCTGTATCGTTATCTAAACTTGTATCCAACTACAAATTACAATGTATCATTCTTCTACACCATGCGCCTTTTCGCCTGTTAATTACAGTAATCTTTTCCCCACAATACAGTAGGGAACTTAGCGTTATGCTATTCATTATCGCAGCATGCGCCCTCTCCCTTCCGTAATCCTCCAGTAAATCGCACGCTGTACGCCAGCTTCGATCCGGTCCCCGTGAGACCCGACGTAGAAGTGTCGCAGCATCTACATGCGGGTGCTGGATAAGTATCAAGGATACCGTATGTCCAAGCGTAGATCGGACTTATTGAGAAGAGGTGTTTCTTTCGCTTGCGCGAGTTGTCGCATTGTCTCAAATATCGCAGTCAAAAGAGAAATGTAATCAGAGTCTATTCATGTCTAAACTCTGCCCAAGCCGCTTCCAAAGCAGCATTCCAACTACAACTAGTCTGGAACTGGTGGTGACTCCACCCCTTCATAAGTAGGTATTATTTAATCGAGGTCATCGAACTCAGGTGTCTCCCGGATCACCATCTCTGCAGCTTTCGCGGCACCTTTGAATATCGAGCCGATGTGGAACTTGGGCTCGCGAGCCTCCAAGTCGTATTCGTCCTCACGAAGGAAGGTGGACGCAACACCTTTGAAGGCCTTTCCAAGGTTAAATTTGGGTTCACGAGCCTCCAACTCGCGTCCGTTAAGGAGAGGGGCTACACTACAATGATCCACAGCCACTAATCAATTTCCATTGTCGCGACCACACAGGAGAATGAAAGGGGAACATACGCTGTTGCGATGGTTGCGGCGTGGCCGGCAATTCCGTGAACATGATGGAGGGTGGAGCCTTTGTGTGTACGTGCTTCGAAGGTGTTGCCTTGCCTGATGTAAATATGTGAGGATAGGGACAAGTCTGTAAGAGATGAGGTCTTACGTGATAGGTGCAGCAAGGGCAGGAGCGAATGCGACGGCAGCGAGGAAAAGCGATGTGGAGATTTGAACCATGTTGATTGTATGAGGGTTAGAAAATGTGTGGTGAGGTTGGCGAGTGTAAAAGTGTGGCGTACAACGCTGAGCTCGAGGTAAACTGTTGTTAGGTGAGGATGTGGGAGTGAGACCAGCTGAAGAAACACATCAGGCTCTTGCTCCTTTTTATATTTCGAAATCATGGTGGAAGGTCATGGTAGAAGGTCATGGGCCATGGCAGTGTTATCTTTGGACTGACAGGTCTCCATCAGTTTATCATAGCGCTTGACGAAAGTTACCTAGGAAATATTCCGCTGACAAGGTCGCTTAGCGGTTTGGACATGCCAAAAACAGCAATTCCTTGGAAAGACGCTTAAACAGCACAGCTGCGAAGGCCTCTAGGATCCCCGCTAAATCCCTCAATTTCTCACCCAGGATTCTGGCACTCTCGCCGCAGTAATATCTTGGCGAAGTATTGAGCTCAAATCCAAAGCAATCCGAGTCGGGATGATATCATCAACATCATCAGCACGACTTCTCGTTGTGACCCGCCAGCGAGATAGATGATGTATTACAGCTTATTCTCGCATGTCCAAGAGCGGCCTTGGTAGCTTCCCATCGAAACAATGGGAAAATGAATAAACTCCTGAAGGTACGCTGCACAATATCAAAAATAGATCAGCATGGGCTTGCATATTGTGTCCCATCTTACCCTTGCATAGATTGACAGATGTCAATAATCATCTTCGCAAGTGAGATCGCCGCTCACACAAAGGAAGCCGAAACCTAATCAATTCGGATTGTCTGGTGTTGCGAACGTAGTTGCATCAGGGTACCAACAATTTCAAGAGCACAGGAATGCTTACCCGATGTTAGTTCAAACCGCCAATCTTGGTCCGCGTGGCTTCTTGATGATGGTGTCCTCGTAGTGTACATTGGGGACCTGGGTAAGGAAGATATAAGAACTCGTCATAGTCGGAGGCGGTGCGCGATAATTCTATTTGAGCATCAGATCAAGCCAGAGCCATAGGTGTGAGCCATTTCAACAGTAACCTTGCCTTTGAGGTGCGAAAGTTGCAGAGAACCGCAGGCAAACCGCAGGCTCCATGATGCCAAAGCTGCGACCGTTAAAATCTCGGCTGTAACCATTGTAGGGAGAGAGGAAGCTAGTACAGACAACATGTTGATTGGTTGACAATGTCGATAAACAAGGTTGGTTTCAGTCATACCCACCAGGCGTCCTTGCCTCGAGTTTGAGCAGACCATACTGTGGACGCCGATAGGCCATTTGCGAGGCATTATATATATCTCCACAATTTACTGATGCACATCAGCAAAAGGAGTGAAGTCCTCTAATCAGCAGGCACCTTTTCAAGTTCCCACAATCCCGAGTCCACATTGCAACGGCCCGGTAAAGTATCAGTATGATTGGACATTCCTTGCAACAACCTTGCAAGGTCGCGCAAACCTTGGCTTGATGCTAGATAATGATAATGATAATGAAGCAATATGTTCATCATGAAATAATGACAGGTTGTCCGAAGGTTGAATTTGTCAAATATCATGCTGTTAGCATCAAAAAGTGAACCCAAACACTACACGATTTGACCAAGACCACCACTTCGCAAGTAGAAAGACGATGTATACGCACTCGAATCACATTCCTCAACCACCGCACTCTGCGGGCTTGGACTACAAAGGTGCGTTGGAAAAACTGACTGCCAGAATGAGTTCACTGACATGTTTCCAATGTGTTGCTGTGTGCAGGCCTCCGACCACGTATCGACCCCGCGCAAGTGCCTTCGCCCATCGATGCCATCGAGGTCGACCGTCAAGCATGGGAATCTAAAACACATATGACTCTGCCGGGGACACACGCCCCCCTCGCCACCTCGGATTTTATAGCCGTAGATCAAGGTTTTCTCTCGCTTTCCTACCTTTTGTAACCAACTAACCAAGTTTTGTAGGAAACTCCTCCCCAAAATTTGTCCGGGTGTCGACATGGAACATGCCCAGCACCTCTCGCCTCGCAGCCGAGTGCCACATCCCCCTCGCCGCCATCTTCCAACCCTTCGCTGACCTTGACGTGCGCGAAGAATCTGTCCCACTCGTCGACTTTGGGCCTGCCGGTCCACCTCGGTGTGCGAGCTGCAGAGCGTACATCAACCCGTGGTGTACTTGGGTTGCAGGTGGGTTGAGGTGGAAGTGTAATCTGTGCGCGCACGAGTCGGACGGTAAGTCTCAGTTGGTCTCATTAATAACTCTTAATGATGTAGCGCAGTTACGCCGGAATATTTTTCTAACCTCGATCCCTCGTTCCTTCGTCTTGACCACCTGCAGCGGCCTGAACTCAACAAAGGCACCATCGATTTCGCCGTCTCCGCCTGCCCCGAATACTGGGCTCAAGACCCCGCCCCACGTATATCCCAGCCCTACTTCTCATTCCCCACCGATGCCTCTTCACCGCCACCAACGGCAACGCCACAAGTCCAGGCCAATGCGGAGAGGCCTAAGGGAAGGGAACCGCGTCCGATGGATTGGGTGTTCATGCTGGATGTGTCCAGTGAGAGCACCGTATCCGGCTTCCTAGCCGCCGCATGCGACTCTCTGCGCACAGTCCTCTACGGACGATCTCCATCATCCTCCAACGACGGCCCTGCCTTGGGAGAAGATGACGACGATCAAGAAGGATGTTTTCCGGCCGAATGTCGCGTCGCCATTGTCACTTTCGATAGCACGGTGCATTTCTACGACCTCACCGTGCGTCTTCTCGTTCCGACGTTGTTGATTGGAGGATAAGTTGATTTTAGTAAAGTCAGATATGACTCCTATGCTCGTCGTAGCCGACGTCGAAGAACCGTTCGTGCCCACCAGGGACGACGTCTTATTCGTCAAGCCAGCCGAGCACCGGTACGTATCGTAATCATCTACGCGTCCTGAGCTCATCTTAATGATAGACACACAATCGAGTCATTGCTCAACGCGATTCCAGAGCGTTTTTCCCAATCCAACATAACAGACACCGCATTCGGCGGCGCCCTACTCTCCGGCCTAGCCTCACTCGTACGTCTCCCCTCTCCCTGCCTCCCCTTTCCCCCGACTTACTACCCCCTCCCAGGCACTCCGCGGTGGCCACATCCTTCTCTTCCAATCGACGCCCCCCTCACACCCTTCCGATCCCGCCTCCCTTCCCCCGCGCCCCCCTCACCCTCAACCAGTGAACCCACGCTCCCATCCCCACGCGCCCCGTTCTACCACACCACACCACAATTGCTCGCAGAGGCGGGCGTGGGTGTCTCCCTATTTTTAGCGCCGGGGAGGTGGATGGATGTGGGGAGTGTGGCGGGTATAGCGGGGGGAACAGGGGGAGAGGTGTTCTTTCATCCAAGGTTCGGGACCGCCAGAGGGGAGGCGGGAGTGTTAATGGAGGAGGTGAGGGGTGTTGTGAGGAGGGTGGGGAGAGGTGGGTATGCGTGTGACGTGAGGGTGCGGTGTTCGACTGGTGTGTTGCTTCGATTTGCTTCAATAAATGTGCTGATGGTTGAGTAGGGTTGACGCCCACGACTCCGCTCGGCACCTTCCTCCCCCCACCTGCCTCCGCGCCAGAGCAAATAACGCTCGGCGTGCTCTCCCCCAATTCCTCCATCGCATTCGGGCTCAAACACACATCCGCCCTCTCCTCACTCTCCGCCTCCCTCCTCTCCCCGCTCTCCGCCTCCTTCTCGCCCTCGTCCCGCTCTCCCTCCTCGCTCTCCCCTTCCTCCTTCTCCCCATCCTCCTTTGCCACCGCCCTCTCCTCCCTCTCACCCTCCGTTGGAGGCGGGCTGTCCCCGCGCTCGTACGCCCATTTGCAATTCGCAGCGCTGTATACGACTGCGCAAGGGGAACGGAGGGTACGCGTGTTGAATCTGGCGTTGAATGTTGTGGAGCTCGCTGGGAGCGTGTTTCAGTATGCGGATATGGAGGCTACTGTTTGTTGGTTTGCGAGGGAAGGTGGGTATTCTCCTAATATTCCCTGCTTTTGCTATCACTGCTCCCCAGCTTTGGGTTTCCGATGTCTTTGCTTCTCCATTTTGGTGCTGCCTTGCAGCGTTGTTAGGATTTTACATGTGACAAGACTGACGCGTACTGATACAGCAATGGCATCCATGACCACCCAACAAACCTCCCTCATCCGGGACGACCTGACCGAGAAATGCTCCTCCATCCTCCTTGGCTACCGCACCCTCTGCGCATCCGCCACGCGCTCAACCCAAGTACGTCTCCCCCCTCTCCCTCCTCCGCCTCCCACCCCAAAACAAGACCACTAACACTTAAACCAGCTAATAATCCCCGAAGCCTACCGCGCCCTCCCAGCGTTCACCCTTGCTATCCAAAAATCAAAACCCCTGAAGGCAAGACAGGTCTCCTCCGACGTGCGAAACTATCATATGCATCGCGTTCTGGGGATGGCACCGAGGGAGCTGGTGAGGTATTTGTATCCCCGGTTGTTGGCGGTGCATGATCTGGATGAGGAAGTTGCGCTGCCGGTGAGGGGCAGGGTTGAAGGGGTGAGGGAGGGGAGGAGGGAGAAGGGGTACAGGGAGAGGGAGAGGAAAGGATGCTGATGCCTTCTTGTATGAGGGATAGTTATTATTTCATGGAGGCTGGTGGTATATACCTCATCGGTAGGTCTCTTTCTTTTGTTCCTCGATATTTGATGTCTTGCATTCTTCAAGAGCTGATGTGGGTTCTGGTGTGCAGATAACGAAGAAACCATGATTTTCTGGATAGGTTCCAGCGCATCCCCACAGCTGCTCCTAGACCTCTTCGGGACGGACGACATCAACGCGCTCGATCCATACATGGTGCGTCCTTCTCTTCCTCTTCCCCTTCTCCTCTTCTACTCCCCCCACAAACAATGACACATTCCAAAAGCACACCCTCCACCGCCTCCCCACCACCCTCTCCCATCAAGTCCACAACATCATCGCGCACCGCCTTGCACAGCGCACCCGCTCGCGCCGACCGAAGCTCTATATCGCGCGGCAGAACGTGGACGCGGCGGAGATTGAGTTTAGCGATATGTTGGTGGAGGATCAGAATAACGGGGCGTTGTCGTATATCGATTGTGCGTTTCTTTTTTTATATCCATTTTTGGATTGGTTTGGGGAGTGACTGCTGATATATTCTGGTTGGGCGGGCAGATTTGGCGGTTATTCATAGGCAGATCACGAATGTGGTGCGTGTTTGTTCTCGTTCGATGGAAAAGGATAGACTCATGACTCTTTTCTTTCCATAGCTAAATAATGGAGGTTCGCTTGGGGGCAGCTCGAGCATGCGTTCTCCATGGTGATTCATATTTCTCGCCAGATTCATTACATGTAAAGAGCTACTTAGAACATGTTGCTTCATTTCTTGGGTTTTTTTTTTGCTGTTGGTGATATTGATTCGAACACGGCAGTATATTATGAAGGGAGTGTGCTCTCTCCTACGGAAATGATACATGGTTTGTTTACCGTGCGGGTATAATGCTGCATGTGCGCCAATGCTCCTCGATTTCACGTCCTCTTTGCCCTGCCTGTGGTGGCCAGCTCACCTCGACTGGTTAGCAGCCGGTGCAGGGTGAAAGTCCAACCCTTGATGGACGGAAGCAAACGTGAATGAAGTCAATGGCTCATCCGGCGATCTCTCGCAACTTGGAGTGAATCCTTCCCCAATATTTTTATTCCGTAAGTAAGTACAAGTTGGAAGCACCAGGGGCCGTGAATCGGAATTTTATTCATGCGACGACAACCAAGATCACACGCCTTGACCGAATGCAATACGCAGAAAAGAACTATCCTATATCAAAACCAGACTCATTTCCGCGTCCTCCTTATAAACTTGACAGGAACGTCTCTGACTCCAAGCGTCAACACAATAGTCGCACTCAGCACCCTCTCTCTCCATTCTTCTTTCGTTTCTCCAGCATTCAAGACAGGCTCGATTTTGTAATCTCGCAAAAGCATGGTGAGGAAACAAACAGACTCCGTAGTGGCGAATTTGCGACCAATGCATGCTCTGGGACCTATGTATTTTCAAACAAATATAATCAGTCCAGCGATTGAAGAAAACGGGGGAGACAAAATATACCAATGCTGAAAGCAGAGAATACTTCGGATTCGGCAGGCACGCCATACCACCGAGAAGGTTTGAACTTCTCCGGTTCGTCGAAATACCGAGGGTTATACTCTGCGGTTGAACAATCAATCTCGTTCCAATTGAAGGAAAGAGGAAAAGACATACGGACACCGATCATATCTACAACCACCTAGAGCCACGCAATATTGAGAATGCGAACAACGAGCGATACTAGGTGTACTTACCTGCACGCCTTTCTGGACCGCAATGGTTGTGACACCCTCTTGCCCGTGTGGGTTGGGTATTTGCAACGTTGTGTCTTCAGTCGCTTCGCGTATTAGGATATGTCCCGCAGCTGTTGTTTGCAGAGAATGAGATGGATGAACACACGCCCGTGAAAGGAAGGTTTTTCTTACGGAACATTCTGAGTGCTTCGTAGAAAACTGCAAGGACTTTCTCGAGTTTCGGATAATCTTCGAGGGTCTGAAATGGGGTCGAGACAATCAGAACACCGTGAAAGGCCGCTGGTTAACTGTAACGCACCGGGTCACGGTCATACCCAACAACAGAAACGATCTGTTGTAATACTTCATCTTGCAAGTCTTCGTAGAGTGAGAGGAACCCAAGTGTGGCGGCCAGTGTGTGGGCGGTTGTTTCTGTCACATCCTATTAGTTACGACGACCCAAATGCAAGGATCATCTACACACCATGCCCTGCAAAAAGCATGATGAAGACATTGCCAATCTGGAGGAGCAATATAACTAAACAGAAACTTCGCAGTGAATGGGACAACTCACAAGTTCCTGATCTTCGAGCTTGAACTTCCCTCCTTCATCTTCGCTTGCCTTGACGAGCATCGTGAAAGCGTCGTTGCCTGTGTTGGACTTCTGGTCATCTGAAGATCTCGACCTCAAGTCTTCCTTCCGCTCTGCCACTTGAGACTTCATGAAGCCCATCAGCTGGTCGTGTGCCTCGCGCATCTCCTTCATTCTGTTAAGATGGGTAATATGAAAAATTGACAACATTATGAGAAATGTTCTCAACTTTCCTGGTAAGCGGTAGACGTTGTATCCATTTCGGTAGGAAAAGAGCAATCATGTGTGAGTCTGCCACGACGCGAAGGGCTTCCTGGAGGGACATACTCCCGTCTGCCGACCTGGGCGGGGCAAACCAATCGAATGAGAAACCAAACCCACATTTCCCGATTATTAACAGAGCAAGCTGGTGGGAAGAGGTGAGGATGTGTCAATCGGTTTGCCAAATTAACATACCTTGAATGTCAGAGTTTGGATAACTGGGACGTCGATCTCCTTTTTGCCTGTCCATCCCTCGGCGACCACCATCTCGTGATAAGTCTTTAAAGTTTCTGTCCAGACCATTTGATATCTGAAATACGGATTTGCTGCTTTGTGAAAAGGGACCTAAACATAGAATTTAGGGAAATGAATCTTACAGTTTGTTATTGAACGCAGGACCCATGATGCGCCTATGCTTTCTCCAGGTCTCGCCGTCGGCGGCAACAAGATTCATACCCCAAAGTCTAAATATATTCTTCAGCATTGTACATTGCTTGTAAATCCAATTACAAAACTCACAATAAGGCAAGACTCGCAGATTGTGGTTTGATGAAACTTGTTTTATGGCCACCACCTGCCACTTGACGTGCAACATCAAGATTGGAGGTATAGAAAGTCGGAACGCCAACGATGTAGGGTACGAGAGACACTGTCTCGTTTCCGTACTTCTTGTAGACTGAACATGTCAGATTCAGAATCAAGTGAGAGATGGCTGGTTTTACTTGTATGCCGCCAGTTCCACGGGAAATACATTCCAGGGTTCCACCAAGTGCCAGATGGAAGAGCCGCGCCAGGGATTTCGAGCGGGTGGAAAGGAATACGTAAACCAGGAAGGTAGCTCACAAGCTAGTAGACGTGAAGTTAAATGACATTGAACCAACATTGGAAATATGAGCGTACCTGGAGTCCCCGCCGGTATTTTAGAACCTTGGATATAATGAAGATGGACAAGGCCGCAACACAAACGTTGAGAACGCTGAGTTGGACTGGCAGAATACCACCAGCATTGTCGTAAATCATGTCACCCATTCTATGCAGAAGTTGCGATACAAGGTCGAAAGTTCGTCACCGTGGGCGCGTCTGTTGTGACAACCGACAGGCGCGACGGGTTTCCCGGGGTTGATGATCTTCACAGAAGTTTTAGTTCGACTGAGACCTTCTTGCAGGGCAGTTCCACGGGGGAGAGCTACGGGTTTAGCTTTAACTTGGTTGTCGTAGCGTTATAGTTCAGGTCAAACTACGTCAAACTGAATGCCGACATCGAACGCGGGAGTCTGCAACGACCCAGCGTGGATTCATGCCATGATGTATTCATGTTCGTGCAAATCAATATGTGTCAGCGGCCCGGCGCAATCATATCTTATCTGAAGGTGCATTGGAATTGATGGGGCCTGGCGTGCCTGGCCGACCAATTGTTGTGTAAGCTCCTCGAAAGCAAATACTATGTCCGTGTCCAGGCAACAACGTCTAACCCAACGCTAGCTCAACACAAGCTAGGCAGCAGCGGGGCAGCACTAAATGCCAACCTTGACCTGTCCATTACATCATCAATTATTCATGATGTCCGTGCTCTACTGGCTGTCTCTCAACCATTTTTCCTGGAATGGTTACAACCGACATCACAGTGTATCGGTTTGATAAACGGTTACAGCTTTGGCAACATGGAGCCTGCGGTTCTGTCTAGCTTTCGCATCTCGACGGACGTCTTACTGCTGGGCTGGTCCACCCCTAGGTCTAAGTCTCAGCTTGATGCCCAAATAGAATGTTGTGCACCGCCTCCGACTACGACGAGGTCCTATGTCTTCCTTGTTCAGGTCCGTGAAATGCACTACGAGGACACCATCAACAAGAAGCCTCGCGAACATAGGGTGGCGGTTCGAACACATTCCTGTGCTCTTGACACTGTTGGTACCCTGATGCAACTACGCTCGCAACATCGGACAATCCGAATTGATTAGGTTTCAGCTTCCTTTGATTGATTGGTTATCATCTCACTTGCGAAGGTGATGATTGACGTCTGCCAATCCATGCACGGGTAAGATAGGACACAATATGAAAAGTACGGGCTGATTTATTTTTGATATAGCGCACTGTACCTTGACTGTGTACCTTGACTGTACCTTCAGGTCCCAGGAGTTTATTCATTTTCCCATTATTCGATGGGAGCTACCAATGCAGCTCTTGGACATGCGAGCATAAGCTGTGATACATCAGCTATCTCGCAGTTGGGGTCGCAACAAGAAGTCGTACTGATGATGTTGATGATATCATCCTGACTCGGAATGCTTTGGACTGTTTTGAGCTCAATACGTCGCCAAGAGATCAGATAGTGCTATCATCCTGTGCTCGATACTGCGGTGAGAGTGGTAGAAACTTCGGTGAAAATCCTGGATGCCTTCGTGGACCGGTCTGTTTCAAACGTCTTTCTGTTTTTGGCATGTCCAAACCGCTAAGCGACTTGTCAGCAAAATATCTACTAGGTAACTTTCGTCAAGCGCTATGATCTCAAATGATAAACTGATGGACACCCGTCAGTACCACGATGACACTGCTTACAAGAGATAGTGTGTACCATGGAACTATCTAGATCGAGGTGCCATGGCCCTATGACCTCCTCCCACCATGGTTTCGAAATATAAAAGGGAGGAAGAGCCTGATGTGTTTTCTTCAGCTGGTCTCACTCCCACATCCTCACCTAAACAAAGGTTTACCTCGAGCTCAGCGTTGTACGCCACACTTTTACACTCGCCAACCTCACCACACATTTTCTAATCCTCATACAATAAACATGGTTCAAATCACCACATCGCTTATCCTCGCTGCCTTCGCAGTAGCTCCTGCCTTTGCTGCACCTATCACGTAAGACCCATCTCTTACAGACTTGTCCCTGTCCTCACACATTCACACCAGGCAAGGCAATACCTTCGAAGCACGTGAACACAAAGGCTCCGCCCTCCATCATGTTCACGGAATTGCTGGCCACGCCGCAATCATCGCAACAGCGTAAGTTCCCTTTCATTTCGGTTTGATCGTGACAGTGGAAATTGATTAACGGCTGTGGATCATTGCAGTGCGGCCCCTCTCCTTAATGGACGCGAGTTGGAGGCTCGTGAACCCAAATTTAACCTCGGGAAGGCCTTCAAGGGGGTTGCGAAGGGGGTTGGCTCCGTTGCATCCAACTTCCTTCGGGAAGACGAATACGACTTGGAGGCTCGTGAACCCAAATTTAACCTCGGGAAGGCCTTCAAGGGGGTTGCGAAGGGGGTTGGGTCGGTTGCGTCCAACTTCCTTCGGGAAGACGAATACGACTTGGAGGCCCGTGAGCCCAAATTTAACCTTGGGAAGGCCTTCAAGGGGGTTGCGAAGGGGGTTGGGTCGGTTGCGTCTAATTTCCTTCGTGAGGACGAATACGAGTTGGAGGCCCGTGAACCCAAGTTTAACCTTGGGAAGGCCTTCAAGGGGGTTGCGAAGGGGGTTGGGTCAGTTGCGTCCAACTTCCTTCGGGAAGACAAATACGACTTGGAGGCTCGCGAGACACCTGAGTTCGATGACCTCGATTAAATTAAAATAACTTATGAAGGGGTGGAGTCACCACCAGTTCCAGTCCGGTTGTAATTGTAATGCTGCCTTTGAAAGCGGCTTGGGTAGAGTTTCAACATGAATAAACTCTCATCAAATTTCTTCTTTGGCTGCGACATTTGAGTCAATGCCACAACTCGGGCAGGCAAAAAGAAATACTCCTTCTCAAAATTGACTCCGATCTACGCTTGGACGTACGGTCGCCTTGATGCTTATCCAGCACCCGGATGTACATGCTGCGAACGTCGGAACCATCACGATGCACCTTGATTGTAAGCCTTGTCATTACTTCTATGTTTCCAAACTATAAGGAAAAATTGCAACAGACCAATGTAGTACGAACAAATGGAACATTGCACGCTGTCACCCGTTCAATGACTCTCACGACGAAACAAGCAGCAGGCCAGCGACATCGCCCTCTCGTAATCTCTGTTTTTCTAAGTCCTATCACGGAATTTTGTGATTCTGTGCATGTACTTATGGGCGGAATTCTGCCGGGAAGCCGGGGGGCAACGCCATCGTGGGTGATCCCACGGTCAACTTATATGAGTAGTTCAACATCCCACCAACATACAACCAGTAATCGCACCTTGCTCTCTCAACAAACTTGAACACAGGATTCGTGCACCATGCTTGCGCCCGAAATAGACATGCCAGCTGAACTTTGGCTCAAAATTCTAGGATACCTCCCAAAAGGCACTGTCCGTAAGATGATTGGCGTTAACAGGTTTCTCTTTGAGCTCGCACTCGATGACTTGTATCGAGAAATTGAGCTAATCTATGACAACGAAACCACTTTAAAGACCTTCAAACAACTACAGTAAGCGATGTTCTACAGTGTATATTTTAGCTCAAATTTCCGTCCCTAGTCACACGAACATCGGGAATCGCGTTCACAGTTGCTTAATTCGTCCAGAATTCCTTTCTCCGTCCAACAACCAAAATGGACAAACCCTTCTCGATACCGCGAAGCATGCCCTGTGGTTGTGCCCACACATTGAAGAGGTCACGATTACCCTTGACGACGATCAAGTTATGTCTTCCTCTTGCGAGGCATTCCTCAGCTCTCTCTGGTCCCCCACCTCAATTGGGCGTAATCTCAGGAAGTTAGCTATCAACACCGCTCCTTCCCATTCGCAAATGATGGTATCATTGGTAAAGCATTCCCGGAATCTATCAAAGCTCCAGGAAATTGAGTTGACACTCGCTGATGGACCATATATCGAAAATCATGACGCGCCTTCCGCGATGCTGCTTTTCACATCAGTGATCAAAGCTTTCAAGTTCACATTGACATCCGTGTCGATTACGGCGAGAGGCAGGATTCCACATGATAGCAAGTCGTTCCTTCGATTCTTACCATTCATCCCCAACCTGAGGAACTTCACACTCAAATGCCATTACGGCGTTGCATCCCGTGCTGATCCTGATGAGCCTGACGCCCTTGGTAACTTCGTGCACGACCACTCTTCGACGCTCGAACACCTTACTATCCAGTCGTGTAGTTACTACCACGGGTACGCCTTCGACGACCTTTTATCTCGTTGGCTATCTGAACCAGATCAGCAGTCAAACGGCTCTATATTTCTAAAATACCGTGGGTTCTCGCAAATGGTGCTACCAAAACTCCACACATTGGAAATTGGGTTAAGCCAGTCTTGGTCAAACGATCATTTAGACAGCCCAGCATGGGTCACGAAGAACAAGCCCTCCAGGAAATTTGTATCCAACCTGACAGAGATTGCTCCCAATCTCATTTCCCTCGCGTTATCATTAGATGTGTCACTAGCGCCCATTCGCGTTTCACAGCTCGCCAACTCGCTCACCAAACATGTGAAGGATGGCGATGCCGGGGTTGCTTTCAATCTAGAAAAACTGAGTCTCTTCTCACGCAATTTGTACCCCGAGCTTTTCGACATGTTTTCCGCCTCTTTGCCTCGATTGAAATCATTATACCTTCGCACTGGTAAATCAGCAGGTCGGCCTGAAGAAATCCAAAACGATGTCAGTTCTGTCCCGTACATCTTAACAATTCACCTGATGTCCGTCCCTGACATCATCATCTTTCAGGAAGATTTCTGTTTAGAGATGGAAAAGCGGCGATACCCGCACTGGGAACTGCGTTATCTTCGGATCGTGGACGTTCCTGCTTGGTGCCCAGTGGTGCACCCAAACATCATTGCTATGAAAGCCGTTGGAAGGTGCCTATTGAACAATCCTACGCTGGATCTCGCGTTCCATTGCAGCTGTGCTTAGGCACTCCTCTGGGCTTGGGACGATTCCAGGCAGGAATTTGCGCAGACGCTTGAGCACCCTGGGGCTGAGTTGTAGCTTGCTTCTTTTGGTCGGGATCAGAACATCGACAGAAACCCTAAGCAGATGTTTTGGGTTGGGCCGCACCTTTCTAGGTGTCCTCCCTCTTTCCCCCAAAACTGATGCCCTTTATTTATAACTTAGTTTGTTCGATCTTGGTCTCTCACAGTCTTGCAGCCAACCTCAGTGCACATAGACAATAGGTGAGCTAATCGAAAAGCCGCAACCAAACAACTACCAGCGCGTCTCCGCAACTCATCTCCCAACTCATTGAATTGTCATTGAAGACTCAGACACCAAAGATCCAAGCTACCAGATACTGGCCTCCCAATCTCGACGCGGCCTTGACAAGTTCCCGGGGGAAGAATGTCAGCAGGATTCGAGTACATCTGCACCCGCTGTAGGCACCTTATGGGCTGAAATTTATTTATTAATGATCTGCACCCCAGACTGAACGGATCTCGTTGAAGATGTGTAAATTCTAGAGACCAAATGGAAATGTCATCCTCTGAGCTCTTCCACCTTGCGCTATGATCCAGAGGCTTCAATCTAGGTGCAAGATACATTTCCCCATCCTCGTCTGTGACCTTTCAACAGGTGAAATGGTGGCGCTTCTTGGGAAAGCTTCCCTCAGAACCAGACGCGGACTGTTGGCGGGCTGAGGGGGAGAAAGAAAGATGTGCGAGGGACAAGGCACAGGTGGCAGGATTGTCGTATGGGTGCTAAAATTGTATTCTCGAGACTGACATGAAAATCTAGGCAGGTCTTATTCCGCAGTCTCTTCTACAAATCCCTGATTCACCAGCTTGTGCTCATTTCACTGGACGGACTCTAAATAAATTCAGATGTGGTGTGTTATAACCTTCTAACATACACCCGGTGTCTTTCCATAAAGAGGGATGAACTGCAGAAGCAAACATTGGTGATGAAGGATTGGATCAGTCCATAAAGGTGTGGAATTGGCCGGAATTGGCTTTCGGGATTAGGCACGCTGTCACCCTTCGTGCGTCAAACAACGATAGACGGCTTGCATGGAATCCAGTCTACTTATTAACGTCTTGCTTCGGGAGCTGATTTCAACTTGAAGCAGTGATTGTCATATGGTCATAGTGCCATTAGATTTTCAGCCCGTCTGTTCTGTCTCGAGAGATGAGTTGGTGTTCCTCCTGACTATGTGCGCAAAGTCTCCGGCAGTTGTGTTGGGCCAGCTACCCTTTCGAGTACACGCCACCTTCCTCCAATGTTTGTCTCCTCGAACTTCGTTTTAAACCCTGTGCTCCGACATAATCTATCTTCTCTGCCACTAGGGGATATTTTTAAATCAACGACGTCGGTATCAAACCTGTGCTGAATTCGTGAAGATGGGTAATGGTTTGTTCACTTGACGTTCCTACCTCCACATGGGTAGTGAATTCTTCGGTATGAGTTATATTTGCAGTTTCAGGTCCCATCTATTCTCGCTCAACTTTGGAAGTTAAGGTGGCTAAACACATTCGAGGAGGAAGGTTTAAATTTACCAGTTGATGCTAACATATTCATTCTGGGATCCGCTGATCTTGCAGCTAGAACGGCCATGAAGAAGTTCCAAATCCGTCCAAGATCTGCCAGTGAAGGTTATGTGGCGCACATTTGAACACTTATCTTCCAGTAGACCTCTGCGTTGGGTGGAGAGGTGCACCTGACAGACGAACCACTTGAGTCGGAAACCGGAGGGCCTATTTCACTTATAAGCAAGCATTTGTGCTTGCTAGAACATCACCAGCCTCATCTACAGCCATGTCTACAAGTAAGTCCATCCTTCTATCCGCGACACCGTAGCTAACAATGAGTGTTTAGCTTCGAATTTGTGCCCGAATTGCGTCCTTCCGAACACAGCGACTCAGATCGCACACTGGTCGTTCCACGGCACCCTTGACGACGTCTCCGTCAACCAAGTTGGCCCTGCGGTCATTGTCGGAAGCAACGTTGGGCTCGCATTCGAGAATAAAACCCTCACCCAGCTCGAAAAGGGATACATCAAGATCCGGAACCCGGGATATATCAACGTCCCGAACGTCAATATCCAGGCGGAGAGCTTCACATTCGCATTCTCTTTGCGATTGGCCACGGCGTCGACTGCGAGGCAGATATTGCTCAGCAACTGGTCCTCTGGCCAATGGCAGTTCATTACCGCGGTCGATGCGGCCGGAACCTTGAGCGGCACCCTGCGACGCGACATGGACACGAACGGATCCAACCCTGACCAAGATCTGGTCGCTGTCACCACCGCCAGCAAGGTCCCAGTCGGCAGTTGGTTCGACGTCGCATTCTCGTACGATGCTCCCACCCGAACCTTTGCTGTCTACATCGACCAGGTCAAGTCGGCCGCCTCGGTTGTACGCTCGTCAGTCACCGTTTTGACGCTCCATACGAGCACCGTCCCATACGTTCAATTTGGGAACAAGGCCGACGATGGTCCATCCGCCGGCAACCTCAATGCTGATCTCCGTGACCTTCGTTTCTTCAAGTTGCACACGTCGACTCCGTGATTCCGTTTGTGACTTTCCCCCCCTTTGACTACAGGTTTTTGATGCGATACGAACGGGTTTGAGAGAGAGAGAGAGAAAAGCGAAAAGCAAAGATGATATCAAAGACCGCGTTAAGATCCACAGAGTTTTGCGTAGGCAGTTCAACCAAATGTTTTGTGTATGAATTGAATTCCTGCTTTTATCCCTACCACCATGCCCACCATCGTCACATTCAAGAAGTAACAGCGCTATGCATATCGCCGAGCGTGAGGCGTATGAGTCTTTTCTTCAGCAGTTGAGATCCCTCTTCAGTTCCAGTTTTTGTAATCGACGAACCTGAACGGCTACCCAACGGCTACACATAATCACACTTACGGACGAGTGTTTCCACAATATAATACGTTTTTCGGATTCAAAAAGAAAGAAAAGCGTAGATACTCGACTTTGGTAGTTATTTCTAACACAAGCGAGCCAATCAAAAAGCCGCAACCAAACAAATACCAACGCGTCTCCGCAACTCATATTCCAACTCATTGGATTGTCATTGAAAACTAGACACGATGAAACAAAAAAGCCTCACCTCTTTCTTCTCAAAACCGCCCCCAGCATCCAGCAGCACCCCCTCTGGAACATCAAGCGCGCTCAAAACCCCCGCCGCAAAACTCAAACCCAAATCCAAACCCGCCCTACCTTCCTCCTCTCCCGGAGAGCCCGTAACCCCCGACTCGCGCTTTCACGTAGATGTACGCGCGTTGAACTCGAGCGCGGTGGCCAGCTCGGGTGGGGGGAGCACGCCGCCGACGAGCGATCCTATTCCAGTTGATGTGGATATGCTTTCTGCGGATGAAGGCGTAGTGGGTAGTAGTGTCAATAAATCCGTGAGTCGCGTGTGTCGAGTCGTGGAGGCCAAGCTAAGTTATGGGTGAAATGATAGAGCACTCAGCAGACTCGGAGGAAAAGGAAGGTAGTGATCGAAGATTCGGACGAGGAGGTTGCAGAGATCCAACCTAATAACTCGCGAAAGGCACTGTTCAGGAATTCTTCGCCGACTGATGGCATCCGGAGTATGTCCTCTTTCTCTTGTGCTTATCTGTACACTCTTCTCTTTGAATCTTCCCTTTGTTTGTTAGATGACTGACGAGTACATTACAGGTCAAGCCAAAAAACCCCGTCTCTCCAAAGCAATCAGCGACCACGACTCAGACGAAGATGAAGACTTGTCCGAACCTTCAACTAAGTCATTCTCGCAGCGTCTCACGCGGTTCAGAAAATCACCCGTCAAAAAAGGTGCATATACCTACTCTTCCAACTCTTTGTATGCGCTAACACATGTGTATTCAAAGGCAAAGCACGCTCTAAAGCTTCTTCAGACGACGACGACTTCATCGTCCCCTCCGACTCCGAAAACGACGCCAGGTCCACCAAATCCGGCAAACTCTCGTCCTCGTTTTCACGTTCATCCTCTCGTTCTTCGCGTCATTCTGTTTCCACCGACGTCGACGAGGAGGATGACGATGACGCCGACGACGTAGTTGACTCGGATGAAGAGCCTGTCAAAAAGACGAAGAAAGGCGCTGCGAAACCTGCAGGGAAGAAGGGTAAAGCCCTTGCTGCAGCAGGGGCAGGAGGAGGAGGAGGAGGGGGAGGAAGCTTTACGTTCCTCACTGCGGCTGAACAGCGTGAGCAGGGGAAGAAGGATGATAAGAAGGCGGCGGAGTCACCGTATGGGTTTTTGGTCAATGTTCGGGATGTGCGTTCTTTCCACTTTTTCTTTGTAGGGGTTGGAATTGATTTGACCTTAAATGCTTTACTTTATTTATGAGGACAGAAAGATAAACGAAAACCGACGGACCCGGATTATGATCCTAGGACGTTGTACATACCGGATGGGGCGTGGAGTTCGTTCACGCCTTTTGAGAAACAGGTTCGTATCTTTCTTGCTTCTTTTCCGTCTTAGGTTGACGATTTTGGTTTGCTTTTGGTGTAGTTTTGGGAGGTATGTCTATTATTGCATTCAGAAAGCAATCTTGACGCTAATGATGCATGATTGGACGCATATACTTACAGATCAAGCAGAACCACTACGACACTGTAAGTCCCTCTCTCAACCCTCCATACTTGTCTTATTCAATTATTACAGATCCTATTCTTCCAAAAAGGGTGCGCACACCCCTCCCTCTCCTCTTTTTCTTCTTCCCACCGCGCATATATTCAACATAAAACAGGAAATTCTTCGAGCTGTACGAAGATGATGCGAGAATTGGGCATCAGCAGTTCGATCTGAAGCTAACCGCCAGGGTAAAGATGTGCATGGTCCGTCGCATCGTCAAAACAATAATTTGGGAGTATGCTGAGAATGATGATTGAATAGGTGGGTGTGCCCGAGGCGTCCTTCACCTTGTGGGCTTCCAAATTCCTTGCGAAAGGTCAATCCTCCTTTTATTGCACGTTCCAGAAGAGACACTGACTTGGCATTACGACGATAGGATATAAAGTTGGACGCGTGGAACAAGCTGAAACCGCTCTAGGCGCTGAGATGCGCTTAGCAGCTGAGAAGAAGGAGGCGGGCACGAGCAAGAGTAAAGGCAAGGCGAAGGACGCGGGGAAAGATAAGATCGTGCGACGGTACGTTTTTTCTTTCTCCTACCTACTCGCAAAGAAGTAGAAAAAGGTGCTGATAAATGGGATAGGGAGTTGAATAAGGTGTATACGAACGGAACCCTTGTGGACCCCGAGTTCTTGACGGACGAGCAGGCGGGGCATTGTATCTCCATCTTCGAGTCTGACCCCGATCCCGACTCCGCGCCTAGCAGCAAGGTGAAGTCGGATCTAGATAAAGAAGGCGCAGGGGGGGGACACAAATTCGGCGTTTGCGTCCTGGATTGCGCGACGTCGCAGTTCAATCTGAGCGCGTTTGAGGATGATGTGTGTAGGACGCGGTTGGAGACGCTCATGCGGCAGGTCAGACCGAAAGAAGTTTTATTCAAAAAGGGCACGTTATCGGCGACGACGCAGAGGATACTGAAATCGGTGCTCCCTGCGGGGTGTTTGTGGACGGGGATGAGGAGCGTGGAGGGGTTTGGGTATGAGGAGACTCTGGAGGAGCTGAAGACTATCTATGGCGCTTCAGGGGACGCCGTGATGCAGGATGCGGATGAGGAGGAGGAGGGTGGGGAGGGTTTGTTGCCTGCGGGTGTGCCGGAGCCGATTCGGGAGATGGGAAGGGAGAAGTTGGCTATTGAGGCTTTGGGTTCGATGATTTGGTACATTTTTATGTTGTTTTCGATTATTGTTGTGGGACTGATGTTTTGGTTGGCAGGTATTTGAGACAGCTGAATATTGACAAGGAGATTATGAGTATGCGGAATTTCAATGTGTATGATCCGATGAAGAGGGGGCAGGGGCTGGGATTGGATGGGCAAACGTTGGCGCATCTCGAAGTGCGTTTTGCTTTCTAGCCCTGATTTACGTTGGTGAAGGATTGGTAGAACTGATTTTATTTTGATAGGTGTTGTTGAATAACGAGGGCACGGAGGAAGGATCCCTGCTCAAGTTGTTGAGCCGATGCGTGACGTCGTTCGGGAAGAGGCTGTTCAGGATCTGGCTTTGTATGCCGTTGCGCGACATATCCGATATCAATGCTAGGTGTGTTCTTTGCTTTTTTTGGACGACGAAACGGAAATTGATAACGGTGTATATTTGAGGTTGGATGCAGTGCAGGATATACTGAAGAACCCGGAATTTGAGGCTGCGTTTGATGGTGTGGCGAAGGGCGTGCCGGATCTGGAGAGGATCGTGGCGAGGGTGCATGCGAGGAGTTGTAAAGTCAAAGATTTCTTGAGACTTCTCGGGGTGAGTCTTTATCTCCTCGACGCGTTCAGTTCTAGGTACTTATATGGAAACTTGCTGCAGGCGTTCAAGAAGCTTAGTCGGGGAATGACGAAGATGGCGGATGAGGCGGAGTCGTTTAAGTCTAAAACGATTTTCGGGCTGCTGAGGGGTGCGCCAGATCTGTTGCCCAATATCAAACACGTCGAGAGCATGTTCAAGCCTGTGACAGAGGACGGTGCGTTCCGCGAACGTTTGCCCATGTTTGATTGGGATGTTCGCTGACTTTAGACTTGATTATAGAGGCGGATGAGTTGATTCCGCAGAAGGGGAAAGATGAGACGTTCGATGAGGTCGTTGATGAGATTAAGGGACTTGAGAAGAATTTGGAGGGAGAACTGAAGAAGTTTGAGTCGTCGACTGGGTGTGTTTGTTTTCCTTTTCTTGGATGTGATATGTGGCTGATGTCTTCGCGTTGGATAGGCTGAAGTTGTCGTATTGGCACAGCCATGTGGGGAATAAGGTGAGAGGACACTTCTATAAATGTGCAAGAGGTTTGGCTGATAGATGTTTGGTGTCAAGGAAATCTATCTGGTGGAAACGGCAGCTAGCGTCAAAAAGGAGAAGATCCCCAAAGACTGGACCAAAACCTCTGGAACCAAAGTACGCCCTCCTCCATAAAGTAACCACCATAGAACTGATCCATCAGCACAGGCGAAGAATCGCTACGTTGTCGGCTCCCTCCAAAAACGCGTCCGCCAACTCAAAGAAGCCCAAGAGAACAGGAACACCGCCATCAAAGCCTTCAAATTCCGGCTCTTCGCCGAATTCGACACGGACCGCGCGCTGTGGCTGCGTGCGGTGCGGGTGTTCGCGGAGCTGGATTGTCTGGTTGGTCTTGCGAAGGCGTCGGGGGCGATTGGGGAGCCGGCGTGTAGGCCGGTCTTTGTGGACGGGGAGGGCGGAGGGGATGATGGGGAGGGAGGCGGGTTTTTGGACTTTGAGGAGTTGAGGCATCCGACGCTTTGTTTGAGTACGACTTTGAAGAACTTTATACCGAATGATGTGAAGATGGGAGGAGGGGTTGGGAAGGTTGTGTTGTTGACTGGTACGTTTTTGGTTTTCCATTTGCTCGATTTTCAGTTGGCTAATGTGTTCTTAGGACCTAATATGGCGTAAGTCTTCCATATGAATGTTTGAGATGGGTAGTCTGAACTGTTTGTTGGGGTATTAGTGGCAAATCTACGGTATGTGTTACTCTTGCTTTTTCCGATCCTGTAGTACTTACATTCTCAATTCAAGATCATGCGGATGACGGCCACAGGCGTGGTATGTATCTTTTGTCACATTCTATACGCTCTGGCTAAAATGGATCAGATAATGGCGCAACTCGGGATGCTAGTTCCTGCTAAGAGTGCTCGGTGCGTGTTCTTTTGCATTGATCTAGAAATGTCTGTTGAAAGAGCGTGCGATCAGGTTGAGTCCCGTTGATACGATCATTACGCGCATGGGCGCTTATGATAACATGTTCTCAAATGCGAGTACATTCAAGGTGGAGCTTGATGAATGGTGAGTGTACTCTATCGTTCGTGTATTTCGATGTCTGAGATCTGTTTTCTCTGCGTTAGTTGTAAGATCTTGCGAACGGCAACTCCAAAGTCTCTTGTTATTTTGGACGGTATGTGTGGTTTGGTATCGGGCTTATTGACTGATGTTTATTGTTCTGCGAAGAACTCGGACGGGGAACTTCTACCTTCGTAAGCTTTTGACATCCTGGTTGACATATTTTATTCATCCTTTCATTGTCAGGATGGTATGGCGATCGCAGGAGTATGTTTTTCGATAGCGTCTTTTGTCCATTGACTGAATTGAACTTAGGCGGTGTTGCATCAACTTGCGACGCACACGTTACCATTGTGTTTCTTCGCAACTCACTATGGCTCTCTAACCGACGACTATGCATATCACCCCAACATCAGGACTATGCACATGTCAACGCTCGTCGACGACGAAAAGCAGGAGGTTTGTTCTTCTAAGCGAATATTATCCCTGGTGTCTCACCGATACCTTCTGCAGTTGGTGTTCCTGTACAAGCTTGTCAAAGGTGTTGCCGAGTCATCCTTTGGGACTCATGTAGCCCACCTCGCCGGCGTACCGACCGAAGTCGTCAAGCGTGCTGATGTGATCTCTAAGGATTTTGCAAAGCAGTTCAAAGAGAAACTTCAGATCAAGCAGGAACAGCATGCCTCGGCGAAAATGCCCCTTGTCGCGCAGGCCGATTTTGCGTATCTTTTCAAGTTGGGTAGGGGTGAGCTGCAGATGCCTGAGGATCCTATGAGAAGGAGAGAAGTCCTTGCTGGGTTGAAGGAAATTGTTCGCCGCTATATCAGGAAGCCTTCGTAGGTTGCGTGCCTCGTTTGATCTGAACGTTCTTCCGTGTCATCTCTGTCGCTTTGCTAAAATTTCTTTGCTGCTCTTTTTGTTGGTTCCTATATATACCTTTTATAACTTGCTACATACTAGATAGATGTCTAATTCCGCCGCTAACTGCTCGTATATGAAATTAATGGATTGCAGGATCACTTTCGGAAGACGTGCATCATCGCTGGTGTGTGCGCTGCCCGAGGAGCCCTATCAGACCATGTCAGAACATGCGGATGCAAGTCAGCAGTCTAAACGCTTATGAAGGTACCCATTGGCGCTGTCCACTTGATGTGCTAGATGCGCTTGGGAAGGTAAAAATAGGGATGATGTTATTGGTGCCCTGAAGGAGAAACAGGTCGTGCTAGCCTCCTCTTTTCATTCATCAGAGTACAGCTCAAACTCCCATGGAACCTTCTGGCTTGGACCGCCTTCCCCAAACCATATCCTCCGAAGACGACAGTTGGCGTACACGCGGACGTATGACACATGAGAGTACGTTCCGCTGGGGATAGCGGCGGTGTTTGGTGGACTGGCATGGTTCGGAATCTGTCTCCTGATCTCGTCGTGGGTTTGATCACCCTCGCCATGATCATTCGGGGAATGTAGGATGGGCGAGGAGAAATATGGGAGGAGAGCGGGAAGGTGGAGGTTGATGGTGTTCCATGGAGTTAGTGGATGGGATGATGGCGATGGGAATGAGAGGGGTAGGAGGAGAAGCGGAGGAGATCCAGGCTTCTTGTGGCTCAGCTTGAGACGAGGCCTTTTCTGTATGAAATGACGGTGAGCGCAGGAATGAAGAAGAACCCGAGGTCAAAAACACTTTGGACTGTGGACGACTAATGTCAATGATTCTGGACTCCGGTCGGAAAGGACTGGTACGGAATGGGAACATCATCATCACTATGTGCCGTCAATATCGGCATCAGTGCTATATATTGCGCGGTACCATAGTGCGAACACGGTTCAGTTATCACTGAGTGATATCCTAGCTTCCCATCGCCCTGATGTAAAGCAGAATGGTACTGACACGTATGTCCCCATGCAAAAGACGCGCTATCTGTCCAGCTTGGCATTGGCTCAACTCGATTGAGAGAATGCTGAAGGTGAAAAAATTGGAACGTGGTTTTAACGATGACCAGTCATCTTCACCAGATACTTTACGCTGGTCTAAAGTTAGATGACAAGGTGTATCATACCCAGGTCTGGAAATTTCAAGTTTGACCGCAAGTTCTGGTGATGTGGCTCTGCGGTCTGTCAATCACCACCCTGAACCGGTAGGGAGAAGGAAACACCATATTGGATAGAAATGCACCTGAAATGTAGCCAGCCGGACGACTCCGATACGTCCCGCATGATCCACAATCCCGACTTCAAAAGACCAAGATTGCGGACATGAAGATGCATCCACGGAAGTTTGATCCCCAATGAACTGGTACTATCACGCGCCCGAACCTCGAAGGTTGGACACTGGATGTATGTCGTTCGGATCGTAGGTGATTGTATGTGTAGCACCGTTTGATCGAGTTCGTATCCGTGACTTGGGTCATCACCCTGCTCTGGCAGATGTAATAGGGAGGCTGGGGAAGGGGCCAAAGGCTCTGAAAACTGGTCGTGATACAGATGGATGTAAGAATCCGACGGAAGAGATTTATCTGTTGACAACACGAATAACGACAATGGATCGGAGCCAGTGGACGAAAATAAAGATATCGTTGATGGTTGGACTGCAGAAGAGAAGAGCATTTGTGAGACTGTGAATAAATAATGCCTTGTGTATGATCCAAGTATGAGCGTAACAAAAGTGGTGAAGTCGTTGCTTGGTCGTTGCTTAAATTTCAGTGTTTCTGGAGATCGTGTTTGTCTGCTATTCGCTTCTCGAGCAAACAAAGAGCGAGGCGCGTGCGGCCCAAGTTCAACGTTCGGAACATCCAAGATTGCGTAGGATTTTTGACCCAACGCTGGAGGAGGACATAAATAACACTAAGGCTGTTCGAGGAGTCTAGGGTCCTGGCTCTCAGGGATATTTAATTCCTGAGATCTCGGAGCCCTAACCCTTCATACAACTTGAAGCTTGAACCCAAACCGAACTCATGATGATCTAAATCATAGTCCTCTTCGTATCTCAAGTTCAGCGTGGCTCTTACAGGCACCTGATGCCTTCGTATCATGATCCGCACCGAGGTAGTAGGACACCAGTCTATCAATATCATTTGTCGACGATACTAACTTTTGACGTCTACTACGTTGCTACTACGCATACACTTCAGTGCGCGACACTTTCGGCGTGTGATCTTTGAAGACCATAAAACTCAGTTAGTAACTAGGTGGAGATGTGGGAAGTGCAGCTCAATCGAAGTCACTCAAAATGACGTTCTTATCACGCTAGTCCGACAGTGATATGTACTGGAAATTGAACGAGAACAGCTTCTGAAAATAGACCTTCAAGACTCGCATGGTTCGTGGAAATGCAAGCTGTCGTAAAAGTAACAGCTACCACCACGCGCTCATACAATGCCAAGTGGAAAGACGCTTTATGACGCCAGCCCCTAAAGCCAAACTGATATAGTATTTGCAACGTTGTACATTGTGTTCGCTACTGGATAGTGAGGTAAAGACCCGGTGATTAGCGGTGACAAGGTGCGTGGGTTGTGTCTATACCTTGCGAAAGTTAAAATCTGTCTTGAATCATATCGTTGAACAAGGTCCGGCCTGCCCGTATTGTCAGACCACGTTCCAGCATCCTTTCACTGAAGAAAACTGCATGGCAGTATTTTATGCGACCCTTTCAGATCACAAACAAGCGGAGTGGTAGCGATGAGGGGGATATAAGCCAAGACCGTGTTCCATGGATTGTCTCTTCTCTGTGATCTGAGCTTCAGATGGGGAAGTTTATTTTCGCGTGAGCGACCCCACCATGGCTGATCTATAGCAGGCATGCGGCTTCCGGCGTCCGAGTATTAAGTGCCCTTATGTCCGTTAGTTTCAATCAAGATTACGTCCAGGTCTTGTATCGGACCGGGGGTCAAAGTACGTGTTGTTTATGTGTTTACGAGTCAGAGTACGGGTCGAGTTAACGGGTAACAAAACGCATGTCGCTAGCAAGCCCATTTACGTTCTGGGAGATGTCACCAAGTAGTGTCACCTGTTTAGATAGAGGTCCTCGTGGTGTGTATAGCAGAGTGTAACCGACTTACTGACTTGAGATTTCGAGGAGATCCCTGCGCAGACTATCTATGAGGAGACTCATGAAGCTACATATTCACCTGTGTCAGACAGGAAGAACTACACTATGCACCATTCTTAGATGACGGAGCAACTATGCCTGAAGTTGAGCCCAAGCGTACGTATACAGTCATTGTCATTTAGTGGCGGACTCCTGGATGCTAAAGTCGCATATTAATACCAGATGATAAGGAATATTTAGATGAAGTGAATCGCTAGCCCTACGGAACGCGCTTTCTGTTTGCAGCCGAGCCCCATGCATATCCATGTGGCGCATATTTCCAAAATTGTGAATCATGGTGAATATATTTCAAACTCCGTTTCAACATTTGTTTAATATTCTCTCTCTGATTGAGTCTGTCTTGCTACTTCTTACTTACCAAAGATTTAATCTCGTTCCTAGGCTAGTGTTGGCCTTTGGATTTCATTGAATGGTCAAACAGAATGATTAAGACTCAATGAATGTCTCGTCATACAATCAACGACAATTCATGTTACCGTCATCCGTTATGTCAACTGAAGACTATTATGGCTTGGTAACGAGCATGTTGAATATCTCTCATCATCGCGTTTCTAGAAACGTTGCAGGCCTCAGCCTCGTTATGGTGAGTCTATTATGTTGGGACCTGATATTCCAGTTGCTCACGGCCTCCGTACTTTTTCGTCCCCTGTTATAGATAAGGATCACCGAACTTTGTCACAGGGACACTAAACCGGTAGCTGTCCAAATCAATGTTATGGATCGCACAAAGCACGAATGATAATCGAAAAGGGCATAGTGCCGCGGAGATGAAACACCCTGGTCGATCCTCGCCTCCAAGTATGCCTCACCTTCGAAAAGTTCGTATGGGGTACTATCCCGATCATAGCTCTCTGCCCGATGCTCTAGAAACCCAGCAGAAAGGCTCCCTTAAGTTTCTCTACTTTTCAACGAAAGGTTTTCCGGCATCTAATGAGTATTTCACCCGATCTTCTCATTGCAATGCTCGTGCGCGTAACTGCGGAAAACTGTCAGACGAATCGATAGCAAGGAGTTCTGACCTGTGCGTGTTTTATGCTACTGGTCATATATTTCCAGCGCTATACTTTGCTAACATGAATGTATCCTTACAGGTACTTTCGTTTATAACGTCCCGTTAATACGGTAGACCCTTAGCAGATGGGCGGTTGATCGCCGCTGCCTTGTCTCGTTGCGTTATTCTTGTCAAGGTCCTGTGAACGCCTGATCTCATCTTTGTACCCCCAAAGAATCAATCTCAGGCGCCTGGCTTTCGTCTCTTGCCCACGCCACAACAATAGCCATAGCCCGGAAGTAGGCTCAGATTGAATATCGAAAACGTTCGATGGCGACCAGAGCCTTTCGAAGACAAGAACACTCACGCACGTTGGATTGGCGCAGAATGTGACTCGAAGGTTTTCTTCAAAGTAAACGATGGCATGCATGTAACGCCCCGGCGGTAAGCGCGGAGAATAGACTAATAACCGGTCAAAGGTCTCCCCGCTTCATGGTTGATGAGCTTCGAAGGAGTAGGTGACTCGCCAATGCAAGATAGGGTAAAAGTCTCCTTCTATCAGTCCCTGGAAACAACTGATGCTTAGGCAGTGATGAAACATAACTTCCCGAACATGCGGACTGAATTTGTTTTAGAAACTGTATAAGGCAACGTCCAAGGTCTGTCTTGTCGTCATTCGAGAACTCTAAAGAGATGTAATGCATACACGTCCTGGGGGCATATCCCTCCTTCACATCAAGGTGCGTGCGCAATCGTTGTGGAAGGCCCCCGTATATCCACTCATCTTAACATTAAGCTCATTTCCACCAATCGTTGTGGGTTTCCACGTATTCAGTTCTGATTTTAGTACCCACGAACCGTGCACGCGGTTAATGCCGTAGACTTTTGGTTTGAGAACATTACCTTTTGACGTCACCTTCCATCACCTTCCTCATGTCTGATTATGAATGCGGAAAACAATGCGTCCACGTCTCATGCCAAAGCATGTCCAGCTTTCCCTGTCCGTCGCATACCACCTGCAAGTGGGAAGACCACTTGGTCGATGTGCCTCCTCGCATGGAATTACTCTACAGCGCTAGGAGTGCAAGTTCGAATCATGGTCACCTACGCGATTGTATTTCAGGATGGTTGTCGATTCTTCCTTTCCAACAAGGTTCGCCGTGGTACTTCCGTGATCCCTGGGCGGTCCTTCCACCCTGCTTCGTCAACCCTACCTAGCGTCAATCATCCGCTCGCGTCTCGCGATCTGAGAGGTCGGCCTTGGTAGCCTATCCAGAGCGTTCTCTCTCATTGGCCGCCGAAAGAAACCCTTTGGGAGTCAAGCTTACAACACTGAAAGCTACTCCGTTGAGAATGCAGTCGATTCTTCCATCTCCAGGTCATTCGTCTTGCGGTCTTCTTACGAGCTTAAGTTCTCATGCCGCCGGATGTTGCTTGGCGTATCTTTCACGGGGCTACGCTATTTGTCCACACTTTTTAACCACAGTCAAGCACGCGCCACAGTCAAAGCGAAGTCCGACGTGTCAGGCAATTCCGTCATAATCATGACTTCACAGATAATTACCCGTGGCGTGGCATTTCGGAGTCTTAGAGATTGTATCTGGCGGTGGAATGAAAACAATAAGGAAGCCCTGGGCGCTGGCGCTTATATGCTCTACGATCTCGATGTCGCACCTGCACAAAACCTCCTTCTAACGTCAAAGTGGGCTAGTTCCCAGGTACGAGTATTATGCTTTCTCATTGTACGCACCAAACGTACGTTCAGACTTCTTCCTTTCGGGTGAGGTTGGCTTCTATCTAGCGAATATGCTCCAGTCATCACAAGCGTGTATCTAATGCATCCAAATGGTACAAGCTTCGCGCCCCGTATTCCGGTGTCGTGGCGGGAGAGGGCTCGCCACAAACCAGAACCTAGAAGCGTCACGTCATTAATCCACATTTAAGCCTACTCAGGTTTAGATGCCGACTAAGTGCTCTGAGGGTACTTCGACCGGTTAATTCAAGTCGAAACGTATCTCCCTTAGCGTTAGGCTCAATGAGTTGCCTTGGGCTGAGTCGTACATTGTACCTTACTACATCCACAACGCTTGTCTTCCTATCAGCTAATGTGATCGGGAGCGGAGTGGCGCATCCTATCTATAAATAATAAATGGTTATACAATGTTGATACAATGATTATAAAAGTATCAAAGCTTGCGACGGAGTCCGATGTTGACAGATAAAACACATGTAAGCAAACCTGAAGGGGTCTTCGCGACAAGGATATGTTGCTTTCGGCCGCTTCTCTGATCCTTGAAGGATCAAATGGATCCCGTTGCGGAGCGGCGCTCGGTAGGAGGCAGCGCAAGAAAGAAAGAGATAACTTCGAAGAAAAGTAATGGCCCCAGAATGTACAAATTACTTGTTCTCTCGTGCTGTACTTATGTATGTCATGGCGGCGATTGGCTTCATGTATGTCCTATCGTCATCGATCTCCGTCGTTTACGTTATCATCAGAGTTCGAGGGTCTCGATGTAAATTTCCACCCGAAATGTTCAATCTCCACTAATTGTCCATGACCTCCTTACCACAGCAAAAGTCTTTAATCTGATACAGATGAAGATATTTGTACAAGCTGACGATCCAAGGATCATTTGAAACGGCGATAATCAACGATGTGGCATCATGTACAGATTGTCAGACGGAGATAGAATCAACTGCCCGCGTTCACGAGGTTAGACTCTATCTCTGCAGTACTCATCGGTATCTGCCCCGAGCTCTGTGTAAATAGCACCCTCAACCTCCAAAGCCCCATCAACAATTTGGGTGCAACACTAATAATCTTTATTTGCAAAGGGGGGAAGATATATGGTTAATGGAAGCGGGATTCTACGGGTCCACGTCTAGCGACCCGGAGTTATTAACTACCTGGAGACTGCCAACAGAAGACACAGCTCGGGACATATACTAGACGACGTATTGTAACACAGCGGCGATCCCCAATTCTACCGCATGTTCTCGTGAATATTGAACGTTTTGAGGCTTCTTCCGTCCCTGTCTCCCGAGTGCAAGTCCGGGGTTCTAATTCAACTTGCCATTGCAAAGTTTACGACAGTAAATTATCTACGTTTACTAGGCCAAGGGTAACTTAAAGGGCAAACCTCGATGGATCGTGTTGTGGCTAGAGGATGGGTAGATTCTAGTCAGTCAAGAAGCTAGTCATGGAAGCCGGGATCAGATCGTTAGCGCTGTCGACTGTCTGTTATTTGTTCATTGGGATAATGCACACAAATACGTTGTCTCGGAGTGCTGGTGCTTGATGAATTCGCACTTATCTTTGGAGACTGCAGGGGTGGACTTAATGAAGTAAAATCTGTTTGGGGAACTGGATGTTTGGCGATTGCAAACCAGCCATTGATAATTGCGTAGGTTTCGAGCAGACGCCTTCAAGGCGCTACTCATATCCAATCAAATCCTCTGACAACCACCGCGCAAGAAGCGCAGCGGGACTGATCAGCGCCTCGCTGTCGTCATATTTGATTTCGTTGTAGTAATAGTGCCACGTACATTATTTGCTGTATGCAATGAGAATCTCATCAACTTCGAACTGCTTCCAAAGCTGCGAATATTGACAATGAAGAAGAACGAAGGCGACGATCAAAGCCGGTCAGAAAGGACTTTCGAAAGGTCGTATCATGTTGCCCTGGAACGCGTGTATCCACGGTGGACAGGCAGAGACAGTGAGTTCAACACATGCAAGCGACCAACTTGTGCCCTCTTTTTTTTCATGTCTCTGTGCGGACTGACAAGGATGGGAAAATTACGCTAATTGGAACGTCATGATCGCGCGCCTTTCATCGAGGCGTTCCTTGTGACTGATACGACGAGCGCGCACCCGGTCAAGTGGGACTGCATAATACGAGCAAGTATGCTGACGCACGCGTGCCGTGAGGGCAAGATACAGGTTTAGCATCCAAACGGTCGATCGGGAGGAGGCGAAGTGGGCCGAACTGGTGGGTAACAGCGGATGAGTGCCGAGAACCCGAATTGTTCGCGGAGATCAAAAAGTCACGCGGTGGCGTTCAGTTGTGGATCCCAACGCGAACCACGTCCCGATTGCGCCAGTTGATTGAATGAGCCCCCGTGTACATCTGGGTTTGCACAGTAAAAGAATAGAAAAAGAATAAAGTTGGATTCGTATCTTGAATCAAAAGGCACAAGGAATCGATCCAGATCTGTGATCCTCGGTCAGACCATGTCCGCCTGCAAGCCACGCCTCGATTTTTACATCCTCCTTCATTTCAATATTCGCGTCTCCTCTTGTTTTTCGCTGTTGAATCAACTAACTACTTCTCATAAATCCACCTTCAAGTACGTCCCGTTCATAAGGACTTCCTTGCGATCCCATTCCGTATTTTAACTCGTCGGCACAGCACCCCTCAATCCCACATCAAATCAATGTCCCATTATACAAACGTTCTCGCCGAAAGACGTTTCCCACTCGTCGGAAATACGGAGCGACCCTACTACGAAAGGGCCCACCTAACGTCTTCTCAGTCTCATCACTGGCCCCAATATTACTCTGACCCTACTCCGCAACAACTCGACATATCCTCTCAATCCGACTCTTTCCCAACATACATTACAGCACAGTCGTATAATCCACCATGGCAGAACGCCACTCTCTCTCCCGCGCTCCCTGCACCCTCTGCTCTTTCCGAATTTCCACCGCCCGTAAACGTGCACTCTAACACATTCTCGCCCAACGCCGCACATAATTTGACAGACTACCCTGAATCTTCGCAACGCACCATCCTACCGTCATCCCCAAAGAACGTCGACAATAGGCTTCAAGCGGTATATTCCTACAAAAACGATCAACCACGATCACCATCATCGCACTCATCAGACTATGGCGGTTCGAGATTATGGGATGGGCGCATTCAAAGTCATGAGCACGACCATTATCCTGCTCATGGCAGCCCGATGATGGAATCTCTCCACCGAACGTTAGGAGACGAGTTGCAGTGTTCTGATTCACGGCAGTCCTCTGTACCTGCTTCTATATCTACGGCGTCGTCCTCACATCCTTCAGTCAAAGTCGAGCCAGACGACCCCGACGGGTGTTTTATCATGGAGCTATCATCCGTCCCACTTTACAGTGGCGAGCGAGCAAACAACACACTCAGTCAAGCTTTAGGCCCCCCAACTGAGGTTCCGCTGCGCGCGACACAGGCATCCCCGGAGATGCGACAGTTGATGGGAGTGTTTCGCTTGAATCCGTTTGCAATGCACAGTGGAGAAGGCCGGGGTGTCCTTCCTTCGCCATGGTTTGGCGGTGAAGCCCGCCCCCTCGAAGAGGAGCCGTCGGTGTTCGAGTTCCAGCTGGAGATCGATGACAATGATGTCAACGGATTGTTGGCCGACTCTACTTCACCTTTTACGCAGGATGGAATGTCAGGAGATTCGGGACCGCAACCAAGCATTTCCATGATGATGGGAGCCAAGGAGGAGTCACAGTTGCGCTCATTCTCTCCCAGTTTCGACTTGCATCGTGAAGATTCTAGGTCGGACGAGTGTGGAGACCCAGAGCAAGAAGATACCCCAGACCATGATCACCAGAGCGAATGGGACGACGTGGAGTATTGTAACCGCTCAGAGGTGGACACCAGCAGCACCACGCATTCTGTGCATACTCCAAGCGAAGCAAGGATGGTGTACAACCCTCTGAACGAGGCACAACATTCCCAGTCGCATCCGGCATATCACGATCAGACACCACCGCCATCTGGCACCTCGTGGGATATGGATCCGTATCAACCAAGTGGAGAGGACCATTTCCCGGCCCCTGAGTCAGTTCCAAGGATGGAGACAGCGCATATAGGCAGTAGAACTCACAAATTGCATACCAGTACGTGCGAGTCAGTTAAACGTCTGAAAATGACGACCTACCGAGCGTGAACTTACTTTCGTTTACATTTCTCAGCTACATCCCATCCCTACCTCCGCAAGACCGTATATCACCACCAAGCATCAGGGTCGACCTCGTCAACATCGTCAAATTCACATCCACAAACACATACCCTTCCACAGCTCCACTCTGGCTTTTCTCTTCTCCATAAACCGACACATCATCAATATAGCCATGGTCCAGGTGGCCACCTCCCGACATTCCATGGGACATTGGTTCCAAGTCCTCTGTCGAGCCCATCACTGGACATGGTTGCGGTGTTACCCAACCACCGCCTGGACCCATCGTCCAACTTGTCACCCTCATATATGCGCTCTGGGAGAGTTTTCTCGGAACGACTAATCGACCAAGATGATACCCGCATTTCCCAGCACGCCCACAGTCGCGGCGCTGGCATGGGCGAGCATGCACCACGGAGCTCAAGCAGCAGCATATACGAGCTCGATGCACACTCTAGTGACCCTCTTCGCCATGGATGTGAGGTATGTAATGTGATCACCCTCGTACATGCAACGATCTGATTGTTTGTTGCGATGTCCTTTGATGTACAGGCCGTTCTCCCCTCGGTATACCATGTAGCAGGTTCGCTGAACGTGGGCAATACCCGACGGTGGTCGTTGCCAGAGACGATAGGCCACGGCGGTGGCCCGTTCTTGACGATGTGAGTGCCGGGGTCGGAAGGAGGAATGAAAGTTCTGGGAGTCGGCGAGCGCCTGGTTTGTCAGCCGGCAAATTTGACTTTGCAAATGATCTGCGCCGCTAGCCGATTTCTTCTTCCGGTTGTGTGGCGCACTCGGTTCACCTCCTCTCGTCTCTAGATACTTCCTTCCTCCTCTGCCACTCATCTTCACAAGCTCTTGCGCTCTTATAGCTCTCAACGGCTCCACTCATCACCCCCACTCTCACTGAACAACTATTACAAGTACTGGATTCCTCGATGAACAAGTCAAGTCCAGCTCCAACTTAGTCTGATCCCTTGTTCCATCGCACCGCTTTCACCATTGCTATACATTTGCTTTCATATTGTTATAATTTCGCAACCTCAGCATTATCATCAATCACATCTTCGCCCACATGTCTGCATGCACATACCCACCCATACATACCTGCTTCCTTCTCCAACCCCATCATCGATCCTATTGCAATTAACCAGAATAACTATGACGCCAAACCGTATTTGTCTATACTCTCTTTCTGTATGTGAATGATTGTAGCTAATTCGTACCCTAGTAAGTAGTAATTATATCTTGGTATCTGTCCTCTGCGGTCTCCTTCCTCAAGATCGCCTTTGCAATTCAACATTTTCGCTGATTACTCTACATCTCCTGCTTTTGATCTCAATCTTTACTCGTGCTATAGCACTGGCATGCCATATGTCCGCCATGAAGCAGTTTTTTTGATGCACTGCACACTAACCCTCAGCTCCACGTACAGAGAATAAGGATGACAAGGATGACACTGCTTTCTTTCTTAATTCACAATCGCCATCAGATGTCAGAATCATCCGGTAGAACTGACATGCCAACAGGAAAAATGGGGTATGAGTGAATGGCTGGCTATTCTCGAGTCCGACTTGCGCCGTTTGTGCTAATGATGCATAGAACTTCTCAAGTTCTTTTCGACAGCTGCTCAACGCGCTGACATGTGTCAGCAACTCAATGCCTACAAAGACGTGTATGTGCAAGCAGGAACGGTCCCGGACCTAAGGGAAAAACAAATCGGACCGTAATTCCATTCATGCAGGTTTCTTCGCACTATGTCCCTACGAGAGAATGAATTCTAAGGCGTCATACTGACGTTGGGCGTTAAAACGTGAAGTACTGGCGCGAGGGCTACAGTGGTCTGGGAGTTTTACATTGATGCTGCGCCGGGATATGCAATCACCCTGAAGGGTGGGTAGAGGGTTGGCTGGGCGTGGGGTGCCGAGCGATGCCAACCCAACCCAAAGGTTAATAAATTGCCACGGATGCTTAAATTGTGAGAGAAGTGAGATAAAACTTGCGAGTAGATGGTACAAGTTATATCCACGGCTTCAGATAGCAAGTTGTAAGGGCTGGAATACAATCATTGTCATTCAAATATTGCATTAGGGCCAACGTGATTCTGTTCAGCGCAGCACGGTCAATTGCTTCTCTTCCAAAATCACACTACACTTGCATTTTGAGTTGTCATTCCCCGTGAGAACCTAGTGAGGCCTTGGTGGTAGGCAGCAGGTCCAGGAGGTGTGCGTAACCCCTTTGGCCGCTCGCAGATATTTGGTACTCCGTGGTCTTCAGCCGGGTGACGCTGACCAGTCGACACCCTGCCGCGCAGACTCAGATGGAATGTAGGTCATATGCCACAATATATCTCGATCTACAAAGTACTCTTGAGAGTGAATTGGTCATAATATGAAAGTGGGCGAGTTCTGAGCCTGAAACAATCGACGCGCACGGTCAAACGCACATTTGGGACGTCAAGGAGCTTGGGTTGAGGTGGGATATCAATAGTTGGGCGATCAATACACCCGGTCTTCCGTTAATTTGTCTCTTCTGGGGATAGCATGCGGATCGCGAAAATATGTGAAGCACAAGGAGGTGATGTGCTAGAGCACTCAGGAGGAGCCTCAACGCGTGTCTGGCTGCATGTAAATTGGACAGTGCAGACCTATCCAGTGCGTCGGAAACGAGAACAAGGTGTACAGCGTCGTATCACGATCATCAACGGTGTACCTGGCTTCTCAATGTGATTTGCAGAACGACAGGTGTAGGAGAGTTGACTCGAGGTGCCGGAGTTCGCACCTATCCTGTCCTGCCTGTCCCTGATCAGAACTCTATACAGATTCGACGATACTAGAGAAGAACGACTTTGTGGCTAAATTTGGGTTCCGCTGGGACTGGCCTCACTCCTGACGTTAAATATTGAATACGAATGGTCTAAAAGTATAGGAGTGCTCAACGTTGCGTTTTGGAGCATCACTCAGCCAGCAAGGCCTTCAATAGCCTTGCTTCATGAAGCAAGCATGTTTATGGTCGAGAAGCCCTAGCATTTTGCGAGTCCGAGATCAACGATGTATTAGAATCTTGACGAGAGAACCCTGGAATCGGGACTGAGAACCAGAACCAGAACCAGAACCAAAGAAGAACCAATCAATTGATCTCGTACGCTTTGAAATTTCCCCAGTGAAGGAGAATGGACTAGCTATAGAAACCGTCCGTGCTGCAATTGTGGCCCGAAGCATACCATCGATTGAAACCAGCGACCTGGAAGCCACCGCAGTATCCAGTACCGTGCAGAGACTGTGCATCTTCTAATTTTGTCGCAGAAAGAGTCGAACAATGCACTCAGCACCAAACCATGACGAAGACAAACACACAGCGATTTGGTAGGCTCGGAAGATTTATGTTGACTTGAATTAAAGCCCAGCTTGACTAGATCGAAAAGATAGCAAGAAAAGCTGAGTGGAACTTTCTTATGGGGTAAGACTTGAGACGGAGATGTAATGATAAAGCTCTTTGCTTGGGGTCTTAGAGTCGCTGGATGGGCCCCAACGTGTTGAAACGGCTTCAGTAAGGGATGCCTATCAGAAATGCATGTAATTGCTTGACTTAGCTCGCCGCTGCTGATGGGTCTGGTGTTGTTATCGTAACGTTCCAAGCGTTCGGAACAGCACCGGTCCATGGCATTTTGCGCGACGAATGACGTCTACGAGAAGACATGTCCGTTTAGTATTCTCAGTACTTTCAACAAAGGAAGACAGTAGGACTTGCCGTTTCAATACACCACTAGCGAAGCCTAGTAAGCGTACTATCGACGGTAAATGCAGGCTCGGCTAAGACAGTGATCTATTTTTGGATCCAGCTGACCTACGACAAGTACGGTATGGCGCATCAAAGCTAATTTTTCATATGTCCTGATGTTCCCTGATCGTGAAGGACACTTGCATAAGCGAGCAAGGACTAAACTTTAAATGCTTAACCAAAGTCACATTGGAAAGCGATGACGAACTTCAGTAGCATCAATCTCAACAGTAAGACAATATGGCCCCAAGCGCAGTCTTGAAGTCGGCCTACAAGAAAAGCAAAGTCTTCGGGGGGGCAGGTAAAAGCGGCGTATTTGTTTTAGTCAAATCGGAGACCGCCACGGATCCGTTGTGACAAAGACAGTTTGACGGTACTACCCTATTATCAAAGGCCGACGGCGTTGATCCTCGGCCGAGTGACGAGAATAAGCTGTACTGTTCGTCGTTCGGGGTTGGGTGTCGACGGTCAGTACCAACAACACATGATATCTTCGAGCGCGCGACGTTCGCCGCTGACCTGGGATAATTAAATTCACATGAACGTCATTAGATGCTGGGAAACACCGCATAGAAATATTGTGGCCGGGAAGTGCCACCCAGTTGACCTATGGTTGTGTGACTAACGGAATCAAAGGTCTGCGAAAGAAATTCATGACATCTCCCCGTACCACCCGGAAATTTAATTTACTTACTTGATTCGCCTCCATGACCAAGTCTCGTACGAGGAATATGCTTATGTGTCGATGAGAGTGAGGCATTTGACGGAGACCTAGGGAGAAGCCGATGGCATTGATGACCTTGGTGTTTGTGTAGACAGTTTATGTCTGGAAATCCACTAAGATCGGCGTTGGCTTGTTGATGGACTCCATCAATCGACTTTGCTTTCTCTTTCTCGGCATCGAGAGCTTTACGAGACATGATAAAGTCCCCGCGAGTGTCCGCATTGGGTTGAACCACAGTAAAGCCGCTCGACAGTCGACTCATTGAGAAATCGTTCTCATGCCAAAGGAGGCAAAGCATGGCTCAGTCCAAGGTGAATGAATATTCATAGCGACAAAGAGGAAAATGAAAGAGAAAGTGCACAGGACAGGGACACTTCGGGGACTCTGTGTAAGCAGTAATGCTATTCTTCTTTTCTATACTTTTCCCCAGGCACATCCGACTATTCGTCAAAAAGGACCGCCCCCATTATGAAGACGACCCCTTTCGGAGATTGAAGTTAAGCGGAAGACCTCTGACACACTACTCACGTGCGGCAGGTGATGCTGATATATGCCCAATGAAGACAGCGCAAGGGCCTCCGCGATGGTGGTCGTAGTTCTTGACTCTAGTTATGTATGGTGTGGCAAGCCGAGGCAGAAGGAGCTACGTCACATTGCTGGGGTGGTTGGCGGGGATCCCCTCCCAATATGTAAGCGGTTGTGCTTGACGCGCGAGCGTTCCGATCGCTCTGGTCACAGGCATCCAATGATAAGTCAGACTGAGAATTGACACGGTCCGTTATAATGTGAGCGCGAAGAATCAGGATCAAGTAAGAGAGGATTTCCCGTTGTTAGGTGAAATAGAAACTGAGCCACTGGCATTATGCGATAGACAAACATGACGGGTGGCGAAGAAGACCAGTAGTTCGATATTGATGCCCTAACTCATGGCCACCTCGATATGAACCTTGAATCAACAGTCGGTAGCTTTGACAAAGAAAGATCCCGTATGATACATCCCTTGTGATAGAGTGCTTTTGATAAGTTGTGTGATGATGATTCCAGCGGATGTAAGACTGGACCATTTTGCGATGCACACACTTGCACACAACGAAGAATAAAGAGACAAGTGTCGTGAAACGAGGTGATCGGATTATCTCCTCCATTATCCAGGGGAGCGGAAACCGGTTGTTGTGGATATGCGCCCCGGTGATTGGTCGGATGGCCGGGGTGGGCAGGTTTCGGGGTCCTTATGTGATCGTTAGAAAACCCACGCGCAGGCCACGAGAGCATACTTGGCACATCCACGCGAGCGAGAAACCCCATCTTTCCACAAATATTCAACCTTTTCCACATCCTCCATTACTTGTTCCCAGCTATCTAATACCTTGACTCTTGCCACACCACTCTCTCACCATCCTTGTCGCTGTTGGTCAACTTGTTTACAGGGCAGCCACTATGTGCGGCGCGATCTTGGAGGAGAAGGCAATGCTCCCACACTCGGCCTATCCTCGACACTGGAGACGACGGAGCGCGGACGTCGGTGGACTTCATTTAGCCACTGAAAATTCTGGCCAAGGGCAAGGATGGATGGGAGGGTCCTCTGACCAAGTAGAGTGCGTTAATGTTTCTTGCTCGTCCAGTAAACCTAATCCTGAGTTAAACTCCACTCAGGACTATCTTTGCCGAATTACTCAGCGACATGTACACTGAGACCTTGAATTCTGTCAATGATAACAGTCTCGACTCGTGCGTTGCCTTTTCCACCTTGTGGGATATCATCCGGTCTCCAACTAAAATAACACAACTAGTGTACCCGCCGATCTTCCAGAGTCTGTACGATCACGGCTTATCTGGTCACTCGATCGTTGGCACTTTGAGCCTCACTTGCTGCCTGATGAGGAGGTTCTCGCATGCACTTTGATTTTGTTTGAAACTCTCTTTAGAGTTGAAGGAATGCAAGACGTGATCCCACTTACGATGCGTGAGTATTCCTTGCTGTATCTACAGGCAGACGACACCTTATGCCTCTTCGGAAAGAACAAATAACCTCCTTCATCCATCACCTACGGCGGATCTACCGATACGAGAACACCTATCACAACTTTGAACACGCACTTGATGTGCTCCAAGCTTCGCAATCATACCTGAAGTCTGCCGGGATGATACCGTCTCCCACGATACTTTTCGAACCAAACCGGTTGTTCAAACCCAAGAAAGCATTTGACAATGGTTCTCTGATTACAAGCCTTGGTTTGCGAGAGTTATTCGCTCTCTACGTAGCCGCCATTGGCCATGATGTTGGACATCCCGGATTTACGAACGGTTTCATGGTTAGTGCTTCTGTCCAAACCTCCCATAACTATCTAAAACAATGGCTGCTTATAATTGCCGTGTAGAAAAATGCAAAGACACCCTTATCACTCGTCTTCGATCATACTTCGGCTCTCGAGCAAATGCACTGTCAGTTGTTATTACGGGTTATGAAGCACCACGGATTGGGTGTACTGTTAGACGACCCCAAGCATGGAAGTCATTTCCGAAAGATATTGTGGCAATCTGTATTGGCAACAGATATGGGCGTCCACGAGGCTTTCATGCAACGCTTCAAAAAATTGATTGATGGAGAATCGGCGTCGCTGTGCTATCGACAAGTGACCGTCTGCCAGGCGATCTTGAAGAATGCAGATATCAGCAACCCGGTAAGCATAACCCAATTTCGAAAACGGCGAAACTGACGAGTGAGATAGACCCGACCATTCCTTGTTTCGAAACATTGGGCGAATGCTTTAATGCAAGAGTGGACTGCACAAGCGCACTTGGAAGAGGAATACCAACTGCAACAAACCGTCATGTCGTCAGATGATCCATTGAAAGAAGCAGAATCCCAGATCTTCTTCATCGGCCGCTTCGCAAAACCATTACTGGAGCTCACTGTCAGAGCGGTACCCGAAATGAATATGTATCACACTCATTGCAAGTTGAATCTGCAAACCTGGAACAAACGTAAAATTGAACTCATCAAGGAAAACGCGAGCGTCGTAACTACTCGACAGAACTCGCCTCTTTCCTCGCCACCACCGCTGTCCGCTTCCTCCTCGATATCGCCTCTATCACCTCCCATTCCGAACTCTCCACGCCAATCAGATTCTTATCTTACCGCTTTCCCACTCACACTACCAACATATCAACCGAAAGGAGACGAATCCGTCCACCCATACCCCCCATCCTCCACTACACGTTCCTCAGACCACGAATCCCAACCGGAATCGCCCTCTGAATGCGAGTCCGTTACATCGTCGATGTTCTCCCCCATCTCTGACACGTCTTCCTCCCGATACCCATCCACCACGAGCTCCACTGGGAATGGCCACATCCAGACCCAAGCTCAACGAAATACCAAAAGCCACCTGCTCAACGTTCCGAACAACCATGCTGCCATCCGCAATGCGAGTAAGATGGGCAGTATCGGGAAGCAGCAGCAATTAAAGAAGAAGCTCAGCAGAAATTCGTGGTGCGCCACGTCAACGACGTCAACGTTGAGCACTGGTCTGGCAGCAATGTTCCACTCTCCACCTTCTCCAACTTCCACCTCGTCGTCAACTAGTTCTCCTGCTATCCCCGCTCTCACGAAGTCCAACGTGGATTCCATGTCACCTCCATCAGAGTTAACGACCACACCAGTCAATTCACAAGATCCTACACCCCCTCCCTCAAATGGAGCGTTCTTGATGAAGCGATCGATTACGCTACAAGTATCGCCATAGATGACTATCGACACTAGGCGGGGACCGATGTTAAGATGTTGTGGAGGAGATGTGGTTTCTCGACATTGCATCGTATGGTGGTGGTAACACTGGAGACTGAGGTCTGGTTGCGAAAATCCGACGCGGAGGAAACATTATCAAGAGCGTGGGTACGCCCTGGTGCGCTTGGAGACAAGAGGTTGAATCATGGTTGGAACCTCATCTACGCCGCTGTACGATTGCGAGTCAAGAGCTGTCAACCAATCTCCTCAATTCTGCTTTGGAACCCTTCTCGTATCTGTGCAACCGAAGGAGACGAACTGGTCCCTCACGACATATTCTTGGAAGACCAATCTCCTAGGTTCCATTCAAGGCCAAAATACGCTTGATACAGTCAAGGACTAACATCGATGCAGAATACGTCCGACGTCGTGCTCCCAGATTTTCTCATTCATTCTTTTTTGTTTTTTTGACCTGCAGCCGTTTTCTTCCAGATTTACTTTCTCTACATTATTGAATTTGCTTTTCTTCTCCTCTCATCATCTCAATATGCCCTTCTTCTCCTTTGGCTACTACACCCGCGGACTAAGGGCGTTTATCCTTGCTTTCCATACGTCTCACTTTTGGCTTTCGCCTGTGCTTCCGCTTCCCTGACCATCTATAGATCCTCACCATCCTTGACCGTTTGAACATCGAGGCGGGTATTCGCTGCTTTGATTGCATGTGCTTCCATCATGTATCAATTTGTCATTTCTTCGCAATCGAAATTGTATCCATATCTTTTACTTGGTTGACGGCCGAAGGCAGTTTGTAGTCAACTACACAATGTTGTGAACACTCGAACTTCGACCCAAAGACACGCATAAGTATAGTATATAAGCCACCAACGTTCCCCAGGCGCTTCATGTTATCACGAACGACAACCACATCCCGGCATCAAAACAAACTCCACGCGTCAAATGCGTAAAGGTCGTCGGCCTTCAAGCTTCAAGCCTGAAAATGCAACGAGCATGCAAAAAAAGTAATAGTAGCCCACCGCGAGGGTCGAACTCGCAGCCTTCAGATACCTTCGAAGTGGTTCTGTATCCCGCCTCTCTTGTAAGAGTCTGACGCTCTATCCGATTGAGCTAGGCGGGCATTAAAACTTTTTCCCAAACATAGGTCAATTAGGATGGATACCATCTTGGGAACTCCCAACACACATGTGGCAGACATAGATCTAGAACTTCAGACAGATTTGTAGTTCCGAGTGATATTTGTCGTTCTGAACGCATGCATGAACTGGAAGTGGGTTACTGGCGTCTCCTCAAGGCAAAGTTGACTTACCTGACTGGCTTGATATACCTTACTGGTTAGACAAAAGCCTGTCTGTTCAAAGATGCAAGTGCAGGGGATAAACATTGTTGAATACCCCTCTCGTATGCTGGGCTCGTGAAACGCACGTCAGCTTCGCAATGAAAGCTATCATCCATGGCAACAACGCCGACGACAGAACCAATCATGCAGAGAGTGTCTGCGCAATTTGGTGTCCGCGTTGACCCATCGCCGAACAAGATCGGGATTCGTTCTGAACGAAGAAGATACTATGGGGACTACCGCAGTCCTTTCTTCATAGCCATGGAATACATTAAATCGCACTGCAGATGTGTAGGAGTGCTACCCAATACAGGTAGCAGATCGCCATGCATCATATACGTTTGAAAGGACCGTAGAAGCCAGAAGGAGAAGATATATCGGTAAGGTTCGATGGGCGCTGCTGATTAACCGACAAGGAGGAGTCATGATATATAGAAACACCACACGTCGTGACGCGGTAGCAGCAATAGGGATCCGAAAGGAGGAGATGCGCAGAATACTAATCAACAAAGCCACTTCGAGTGCTCAAATCGACTTGATTCAACGACAAAAGCTGCTCACAAGAACGTCTTGTCTTTGGCCATTTGGTGGAGTAATGAGGGTGGGGGAAGCCGTGGACATAACGAATTTCGATGCAGCTCTGGGAAGGATTCTGTTGGGGATCGATGAGGATCAGTTATTGCAGTATCAATAAGAGCTGGAGGAAGAATTTAATTAGTACCTTTCACAGCAAATGACCCCGCATGACCCCAGATGACCCCGCATGGCGCAGATGGCGCTCATCGATGAGGTCCAAGAGGCGCCAAGTCCACCGAGAAGTGTTATCTTATCTGTTTGTGTGATATCATGTATGAATTCAACTTCTCCCTTCTATCACAATTTCTGGCGTATCAGTCAACTGTCGAAATTATCACACTAAATGACTTTCAAGGAATACTTTCCCCGGTTTTATTCATGAAGTAAAATCTCGGCCACTTGCAGCATCGATAGTCATCATATTACATGTCCTAATCCGATCCTATATCTTGAGGTGAAATCCTACATTTTTTCAACAATGACTCGTGCAAAGATCAGCTTTGAAACTTGAGGTGCCCTACTCAAAAAAGAAATCATAGTAGCCCACCGCGAGGGTCGAACTCGCAGCCTTCAGATTCCTACAAATGTAGTGCTGAATACCCGCATTCTTAAAAGTCTGACGCTCTATCCAATTGAGCTAGGCGGGCATGAGGCAGTGAGTGTCAGAATCCGATTACGAGCTGACCGGGTACATTCATGGTGAAAAGGTGTGTTGCGGTGCGCACTATCGGCAAAGGAAGATGGAGGAGGAGGAGGAGGAGGAGTATATTATACAGACGGATGAGTAGAATATGGGTAAGTGCTGACCTTCTAAAAATCCAGCTGTCCCCGCCACTCGAGGGATCCTCGGAATGATAAGGGACACAAGAATAATAAGTTCCACGCTGCTGAAGGATGCTGAAGGTCGCCAAAATCGTACATGCTCCTTGCCTGACCAGCTTTTACCACTGGCGTCCTGACTGTTCTTGGCGTAGTACATATTCGCCGTACAATGACTTATTTTGGGACGTATTTTGGAACTTGCACCCTGACTTAAATTCGAGGAATGCGCGTACTATGTAATTGCTCGTGGAAGACTTTGACTTCCCATAATCCGTTCCAAAAGTATGTGATTGTTCTTTTCTGGCTACGAAAGTGAATTACAGATTTTTCTACATGGTTTATACAAATTGTTTTACAGGATTTACTGTCCAGATAGTGTCCGACCGGCGTGTACATTGTAATGTTTGGTCCTCCCAGTTCTCATCTCAATTAGTCAAGCTCGTCAATCTCAAAACCTTCAAACCTCCGCTCATACACCTTCGCATTCTCATCGCGAATCACCAAACCTGCAACCGCGCCGTACTTTCCTAGGTAGCCCGAATGCACGACGCCATGCGCAACCTTCTTGACTTTCCTGATCCAAGAGCCGAAGCTAGGGTCCCGAGCTGCAAGCGCCTCGAAGTCGAAGTCAGCCAAGTCGCGCTCGAGAACTTCTGGAGTTTCCTCTCGAATGGCGAGACTTGCAAGCTTTACTGCTGGAAGAGCGGCCTTCTTTATTTTCCTGAACCATGAACCGAAACTGGGATCCCGGGCTGCTAGCTCCTCGAAGTCGAAGTCGGCCACGTCGCGCTCGACAACCTCTGAAGCATCTTCGCGAGGTAGAATGGGAGCTACGAGCTTTGCTGCATCAATGACTGGAGCGGCAGTCTTCTTGAATTTCTTGAACCAGGAGCGGAAGCTTGGATCACGGGCAACAAGTTCGAAGTCAGCCATGTCGCGCTCAACAACCTCTAGAGCATCTTCGCGAGGTAAAACAGGAGCTACGAGCTTTGCTGCATCAATGACTGGAGCGGCGGTTTTCTTAATTTTCCTGAACCAGGAGCGGAAACTAGGATCACGGGCAGCTAGCTCCTCGAAGTCGAAGTCGGCCATGTCGCGCTCAACAACCTCCGGAGCAATCTCGCGCGATAAAACAGGAGCTACGATTTTTGCTGCCTGGATGACCGGAAGTGCTGTCTTCTTGACTTTCCTGAACCATGAGCTAAAGCTGGGGTCGCGGGCAGCGAGCACCTCAAGGTCGATATCTTCAGAACGCCTGATGAGCAAAGAACGGTCAGCTTTAGGTAAACAAGATAAATAAAGCGAAGGCGTAATCGTACGTTTGGAAATTCTGGTCCAGTGAAATTGGGATGGCAATGGAAGGGGCCACGAGAAGTGCTGCGATGACGAAGGTGTTTGATAGGTGAACCATGGTGAATTAGGTAGCTGGGTTTGGTGATGTATATGAGTGTGATAGACTTTCTTTGGACGTTATCCTTGAGTAAGGTCTGCGATCAACGCGAGCTCGGTAGTAAGGTGTGGAGACTAGAGGTGGGAGTGAGACCAGCTGAGGAAACAGAAGCATTTCGCCTGAGTCTTATATTGACAGAGATAGGCGGCACTGGGCATTTCCGAGAATGGCACCTGCGTTGGTGTTCCGTCGAGGATCGACAGGTGATCTATTTTTGGACTCTTGCGGCAGCACGACTTTCATTGCGATTGCAGAACGTCCGCAAGTAGACGTTTCCAAGGAAACTCTATGGGAAGAAGTATATGTCTCTCAACTGTCTGATTTTGCGCAAAGAACCTAATTCGAGAGCACTGCAGTGCTCGATCGAGGGTGGAATGTTTGTCTATTCATTCCTACAGTTTGGATCATATGCGGACGACTGCAGGATGATCCACATCACCCAGAAGTAGAACAGTCCAGTCACCTCTTTGCAGGGACAAAGAGCAATGGCAGGCCACCAGAGTTGAAGTTTCGCAAGATAGTCAAAAGACAGACAGATGCCGGTCAAGTGCTCCGACGTTAAATGAATGTAGTTCGCAGGGCGATGGGCAACATTGGCCGTTTTCTAATTCCTCTCTATATTGTTCGAATATATGCTTAGCGGAGTGGCGAACGGACGCAGCACGAGCTGCTTGTTTATGTTGAAGTCTAGACTGCTCGAGCTTTGGCATCACGGTGCCCATCGAAAATTGAGGGACCGTGGAGTCTCGCCTGAGTCGACGACGAGGGAGGTGCGCATCGTGATAGTACTGATGATCCCACCTTATTGCGCGAATGCCAAACAAGATAGAGAATAGAGTAAAATGGGTGTAATCGAGAACGTTTCCCTGCAACAGACTTGGCACGTCTGTCTTGATTCCGGCTATCTAGAATATACTATGCTTGATGGAGGTTGTTTCCAGGTTGTTCAGGATATCGGATCTACAGAGAAGAGAGAAGGGAGGAGCGAAAGTGCCATGGTGTTATACATATTAGATGATAAGATATAAGGTAAAGGGATATTGTCGATGGCGTTGAGGAATTGATCCGTATCAAAATACTCGACGGAAGACGCGAGTCCTATTTAGTAGTTCAGCCATCTGGCAAGAACAGCACCGAAGGCAAGAAGACATAAAGCAGCAGTGGCTGCCGTTGTCTTGTGCACGGTGATTGTTGCTGCCAATAATTGAGGATCACTGGCCTCGTTAATATAATGACGCGCGAATAAATCATTCTGAATCCAGATGACCTAAGATGAACGGTCAGCCTTTGCGACTTCACACATTTCAATGGAGGAACAGTAGGCTTACCTTGTTTGCCGCCCTCGTGACAGCATTCTTCGTATCAATATCAAGATCAGGGTGTGTGATAACAGCATTCACGAGGATATCCTCGACATAGCCAAGAAGAATAGCGCAGTGGATGTATTCCACCCTCAATGCGGGTTTGCTTTTTCTGCAAAACAAGATTAAGTACATCTCACAAGCAGAAGGTCAAAAATTATTTACCGATGAGAGAAACCAGCTTCGCCGGTATGCATCAGCCCAACTTTGTCCAGGTATTCCCAACTCTGCTCCTTGCTATAATCCATGGTCACAAGCTTGACGAGGTAACCCGCAAGAAAGTCCTTGCGGAATTTAATTTGGGGGTGGTTCATCGAGAGTTCCGACAATTTCGCGGGTGCCTCGCCTTCGTATCCCGTTTGCCGTGGTACAAAAGATTTGGCGGTGATGTCGAACGAGAGTAATTTCTCGTAGACAGTATCAACGACAATAGGCACGAGGGGAGCGACTACATCACGGGCCGCATGTAAAGCTGCTGCATCTTCCTCAGAGAAGCCAATGAATTCACGCAAGTATTGCACGCGCGAAGTGAGGTCGTTCAACGAGCTAGGAGAAATATGCCTCATATTGGCGAGATGTGAATGGTGGCTGTGACTGTGTGGACTTGGTGTGAGGTTCAGACTTTCTCCGACGACCAAGGGTTTTGGTGCAACCTAAGTGGTTCATAGTTTGTTTATATCCTCCAAGGGCGGTTGAATGATCTTTCCATATGACGCCCACATCCGAAATGTCCCATTATACAGGGACTCAAAACTTCAGAATCGGGGGAAGTAGAAGGACCCGGTCGGAAAATGTGCGAATGTAAATCTCGGCATCGCGCGCACTAGACGGGTCGAGGCCAAACCCGACTGTTGACCCAGTTTTGTATCAGTTGGAGTTGCAGATGGTGAGAAAGTCGATGCAAGTCGAGAGTTTAAGGTCCAGGCTCTTTATTTCTGCAGGCCCCTCATTGAAAGGCATTGTAGGCCATGTCAGCCTCTGGATCAATTCTCGATGGCACTGAGAAATCGGGGTCGGGAGGGTCAGGAATGAGCATAAAGAGACCGTGCGTCGGGCCAAATCGTAAGAAGGTTTACGACTTCGACGGAAAATGTATGTTGATTTATCATGCTTTCGTGAAGTTTCATGTGAACCAAGTGCTCGAGAACCCTCTCGCAGAGATTTTTTGTTGTGACTAAGCAAAGCTGAGATATAATAACACGCAACAACAACTGACTTAAGTTTCCAACTCACAGTCAACTTACAGTCGTTATTCCATCTGCGTGATACTTACTGGTAGGATGGGTAATTAAGTGTCGTTGATATAAAACTCGCTATAGGACACCAACCTGGCCAGACTAAGGTCTTCAACGGATTATGCTGCCAGCTGCGAGAACTCATGTTATACCCATTATAACCATTCAGAATCATACGGTCGAGACTTGCATGATCTTCTTGGCGACTCAGCATTCACGAAGATGCTGCAGGGACACCCCATCTGGTCTCCTAACATTAAATCCAGTCTCTCTATGTGAAGACGTCCCTGATATGCTTCTTGAACCTGGCTCTGACGAGGTGCTCTCTGGACTCTTGTGTTCGACTCTCATGTTGAAGGAACTCAGGTGACATCTTACAATAATTAATGGTGATCATCAGTATTGCTGGATTCCCAGAAGATGCAACATCGCTCCACAATTATCTTTGATGAATACATTCCTGAATTCCTCCCCCAACCCTTGTACGAAGTCACTTCAAACAGTTCATTCTTGTCGATTTGATTCATTGCGCCAATTACCGTGCCCGTAATGTGATGGAACTTCTTAGGTTTCGTCTTCAACAAGATACTGATCTTTCTCTCAAAGAGCTCTCAAAGAGGAAACCAGCATACACCTTTCCTCCCCTCGCCCCTTCCTGTCTAGTTACACCTGGGGCTTGGACCTGGTGTCTACGCTATGCCCATTGAAACGAGGAGGTAGAGGAGGTCGCGCTCCAGTGAATTTTCACTTTTCAAGAGATTGGTCGAGAGGAGTCCGTCCAAGAGGCAGCCAAATCAACACCTTGGATAACCTCTTCGTGATGCCTGCAACGTGGATAAACCTGACGCCCCCAACTTGCTTCTCCGGGAGAAGCAAGTCAGGGGCGGCAAGTTTTTGGAGGTCATTACTATACTCCAGGGGTATTCGCTTTGTATTTTTCTGCCGAACGAGGGTCGTCGTACACTTTGTTCCCATAGACAGACTTGTGTATGATTCGGTAACAAAATGGTCCATTTCCTCAGCTGAAATGTTTTCTGAGTATCAGAAAGGAGAATGTCAGTGGGCTGTACAGATCACGACCGCGAAGCAGGTTATAAGCACGCGCTGACATAACTGCTGAGTGTCTGTGAGGGTGATTATGGATCATCACTTCATTCCATCTAGTAGAGATCTTTTGTGCATCAAACATAACAGTTCCCGTGTACGATAGTGAAGCTGAAATATCCGTAGTGAGTAAGTAGTATGGAGGAGTTGTAAAGTGCTCTCTCAACAACGCCTCCCGTAATCTTGATTTCGGATGTTTGATGCATGTAATACCCTAGCGACCTTAGTTGACAATCCCATTTGCACTGCCATTTTTAACGTGGCAGGGGTTGTAGTAGGCGATGATTAACGAAAGGAGTGGTATTCTTTTGTGTTAAAAGCACAAGATAATTGCATACACGAGAAGTTGACAGTATGAAAATTCAATAATGAGAAAAGGTCAGGAAACCAAGGAACGTAGATATATGTATGAGCCAACTAGAGTTCATTAGAAAGGATCATAGCGTGAGGATAAAAAATGGGCCGAGAGATAGACAAAGTTGGAAAAAGAGCAGCAGCGAGAGTGTATGTATCCAGGTATCTGGTTTACGATATAAGCAGGCGAAAGAGCAAGAGAAACTGAGTCACTCCAGACGGATGCAAACGCGTCTGCCATTTTCGAGTGACATTGTTGAAGAATGAATGGTGGGGTATGGTGGTCTGCAGGTTAGTCTAATCGTGAACAGGAAGGGACGATTTTGCGGATCGCCTTGAACCGAATCTGAGTTTCCCGTCATCGCCTCTGCCCCAAGAAAATATGCCTCCTCCTTCGTGAGATTGGGCACTGCCAGTCCGAGAACGGAATGACCACGCCGGCGACGAAGGGCGTGGGTGATCCTGAGCATTTGGTTCCAGATGTTGGTTCTCCGTGCTTCGCCTACTATTCATGGTCCCCTGATTATGCTGATGATGATGGTGGTGGTGAATTTTCCCTGAATGGCCCACTGTGTGTCGTCCGTCGCAGCATGCGCGTACGTTCTCCAACCCCTCGTAGCCCTCATCTGAGTGCGATTCCCCATGAAGCTCGAAGTCAAGTTCGTCGGGGTCATGCGCAGGGACATCAACAAACGATTTGTCAGGACTGTATGGGCTTTCTGGTCCATTCCAACGAAGATATTCTAGGGCCGGGGTTCCAGAACGTTTGCTAACTGAGCCTCCAACGGACAGTTGTGACCGGCTGCGTTGACCTCGAGGAGTGGTATTCCATGTATCTCCTTTCAGGGGACTCCTGGCACTGCGTTGACTCTGTGGGCTGGCCATGAGTGGTGGTCGACGTTCGTCGTCGGTGTGGTCCATGGATCCCGGAGTCTGAGGCAGAATGGTATTGTTTCCAGGAGACAAGACGTTGGGGTTGTTCGGACGCGAAAGGAGGTACTTCAGGGCCTGAAAAGTGATCATGAGAAGGGTGAAAGACAGATATAGATGCTCAAGACATACATTTAACCAGATATCATGCCTTTCCTTAGTTGGAGCGGTAATCTTCATCTCACGCTGAGGCGTGGAAACCACTACGCTGTATTGGTACAGACCAGGAGGCATTGGGTTGGGATCAAGAACCGACCGAACTCCTTCAATGTAAGCTTGGAAATTATGCGACGTCAGTCGGCGACTCGCAAACAGGCTAAGAATAAGCGACATACCACTCTTCGCGCTAGACTCTGAGACGTTCGACGATCCAGGATCGGCAGAGCTCCAGTACAACGTCTTTGTATATGGATGTACCCAGAAGAAACGTTTGTGCCGTCTCTCTCCAACGCCTTTCCCGATAGCTTTGCGGGTATACTTGTACAAGAACTCTCCAATCATGGTTTGAGTGATGGCATGGATAACGGCTGGGTCTGTCGGCTGTCCATTGACAGTGGTATTTGCACGAGGTGTGATGTCCGCCGTCTTATCGGGTGTCAATGGCGCATTGACGGCTGGTGAATGGTTATACGGATGATGGTCAGAGGACATCGACGATCGGGGAGATGCGACTCCACTATGATTCGACCCGAGTGATGTAGTTGAGAATTCTCTTCGCTCTCGCTCTCTGACACTGTACGAGGAAAGAGCATTGGATGGGGGCATGGAACCTTGTGCATAGTTGGCAGCATTGGCGGCCGACCGGAAACTGCTGGTCGATGGTGGCTGCCGCAGGTTTGCCTGAGATGGTGGCATACTCGACCCATGTGGACGGTAATACCCCTTTCCATTTGGGACGGACAAGACTTGCCCCAGGGGTGTCGTCGCCCGCTGGATGAGTTCGGCAGGGGGAGGCGAAGAGGGCCGAGGAGGAGGAACGTCAGACCCAGTAGAAAAGTTAGCCATTCTTCGGTCAGGTATGAAGTTAGGCGGAGGCATGCTGTTCGGCGGGGGTGGCAGTCTGGGTGGCGGAGGAAGCGCCATCATCGGTGGTTTCGTCTTGTCGACTGGTGCAAGCAAGGCGCTTCCAGAGGATGAGGGCACACGGGAGCGACTGGGCAGATCGTCAACTCCGGTTCCAGACGAAATCAAGGATTCGATAGATTGTCGTCTATCGGAAGCTGTTGCTCGGCGACCGAACGTACCAGTCGAGTCTCGGAAAACGCTAGACAGAGGTGTTGGCACAGGAGACGGAAGTGCGATGATACCAGCGGAAGAAGGTCCATTGGATCCTGATGATGGTGCCGGTGGTGGGATGAACTGGAACTGGTGATTCGCCGATCCCACGCGATAAAGACCAGGAGAGGTCGGTACCACAGGTTTTGATTCCTGAGCTGGAACAGCGGGAGCTGGCGGTTCCCATTCATCGGTTTGAATAGACATCTCCTTGACTTCCGGCTTCGGAGCTTCAATGACCACAGGTGATGGTGGCTCGTAAAGATCCGCGCCAACACCGACTGTCTCGTATGATACGGTGCGTGTCGGGGCATCATTGGCGTAGAATGACGACACTGAGGGGGAACGATTATTGACCGACGTCGCTGAACGATCTCGAATGCTGGAAAACTGTGATGCTTTAATGCTCTCCGCGTCATCCTCTGAGTCCGAGTAATCGTTATCAGTCATCGTCAGCACGGAGTGGAAGTCTTCGGAAGGCGTCGACATCATGATGCTCTGTCTCGCATCGTGATAGTCATCCTCGGTATCCGCCCCTGTCTCCGTCTCCTCTCCTTCATCAACTTCATCTCCCTCGTCATCGTCTTCGTCCTCTTCAGCATGTCGCTCGGCAAAGAAACTCCTAGTGATCGTGGTATCTCCGGCACTGGTGCTTGCACGCGAAATGTCGGATTGGGTGATCGTTGCTCTGCGGTTCGAGTCTCCGATGATGAGAGGGGGTAAACCGTGCCCAAGGGCTGGCTCTGTTGTCTGGCTGGCCTTCGTCTGCGACTCAGCTTGCACAAAAGTCGTCTGGAAAATAGGATCTGTGCCCACTCCGCTGTGAACCAGAACAGGAACAATAGGCTCGGGAGTATCGTGTTGAGTGGCCATCTCCGATTTGGGTGCAACAAGCTCTGGTTCTGTCTGCAGAGCCATCTCTGCTGTAATTATCTTGGCGGGAATGACGGGCTCTGGCTCCGGCTCCGACTGAACACCCATGTCCGAATGGACACGCACGATGGGCGCGGGTGTTGGAACAACAATAGGGGGTTCTGGCAAAACGACAGTATTTTCTTCCTCGAACACTTCCGTTTGGCATCCAAATTCGTGCTTCTCAACCTTCTTGACCCTGATATACTCTTCGTCGTCTTCCTCTTCGAGCACATCAGTATCGTTCAACAAAGAGTTATTGAAAGCTTTCATGGGTGACGAGTCAACATCACCCAGTTCTGCAGCAAGAACTTCCGGAGCGTCTACGATCGAAGGTGGCCTGGCCTCTTTGAAGGGCACTCCGCCTCTGTTTCTGCGCCCGACAGTGCCGCCTCGAGCGGAGCGTCCGAGTACGGCCTGCCTCAAGGGACTGCCAGCATATGACGATCCATTGGATGGCACACGACGAAGGACGTTGGCGAAAGCTGGATCCATACCATCAACGCTCGTTCGGTTCGACGCAGCAGATTCAGCTGGCGAGGGAGAGGGCGACGGCGAGCGAGCGATGCGCTCTTTCCGTTCTTCCTGTTCTTCTTCTTGTTGATCAACTTCATGATTGCTGCCAAAGAACTGGGATACTTCATCCTCGTCGTCGTCGGGCCCATTGAAATGGATCGGGATGGGAGGAACAGGAGGCGGAGGAGAGTCGTCCATATGATGGTCTTGGTCGTCGTCGTTGTATTCTGATGACGGGCTGCTGGCTGCCATGCCGAGGCGTTGGATGAGGGTGATTCCACCTCTTCCTCCACGACCGCGATTGCGAGCACCACCACGACCGCCGACCTTGAATGGCGTGGTCGACCTCTTTGCACCTCGCTTGTCTCCAACGACAGCAGTATTCTCATCGACATAGTCTTCGCCCTCCTCACCTTCACCGTCGTTAAGAATGATACCGGGAGATGCACCACCCTCCAATCGCATCCGAAGTTGCTTCTCACGGTTCAAGGATCCCTTCAGGGTGTTAATTTGCCTTTGAGCATGGGCAAGCCTTTGCTGCAGCGCTTCAATCTCATTGCTCGGGTGATTGGCTGCCAGGAAGGGCTTCCGAACAGGCGAAGGATCGGGTGAGTCAGCAAAGTCAGAACCCAAGTCGTCTGGAGGAAACAATCCTGACATATCCATTCTTCTTCGATTGGTGGATGCTCCGCCAGTAGTCCCGAAAACATCAGAATCTGCGTCGTCATGTCCAGCTGGGGTGAGGAAGTCATGGCCCTGGTTCCCGCCGGGTGTGAGAGGGGAACCGAACTTGGGAACTCGCCTGCCAGCACGTGTAGCTTCTGCTTTCATGGTATCGATTGTTTGTTGAAGGTCTGACTTGTCACGAGCGAGTCCTGCGGCATGTTTACGCGCCTGAGCGATATCGGTCTCATGCTTGTTTCTCAGTTCTTCGAGGATGGTTTGAAGTCGTTCGCCTTCGCTCTTGTGCTGGTCTCCGGTATCACGAGCAACAGAGAGAGACTTCGTGAGGCGTTTGTGCTCTGATTCGAGTCGCTGAGTTGACGCTTGAGAGTCGCCGAGCTGTGTACGTAACTCCTGAAGGGTGACCTCAAGGTTCCAATTTTCTTCCTTGAATTTATCTAAAGATGATCATAAGATGAATACTGTATCTGGTAGCAGTGCGACGTACCAGCACTTTGCTCTTGCTGCTTAAGAGCGGTCCTCAGTGACTCCACAGATTTTTCGAGATCATCCTTCTCTTCTTTCATGTCCTGAATAGCCTTATCCCGTTCGCCGAGGAGACTCTGCAGGCGGCGGACTTCAGTAAGTAGCCCGCTGCCAATTTCGAACGCGAATTCTGAAGAAGGAAATTAGTCCCTTGGATTATGGATGAGGACGTAATAGCGTAGGCTAGCACATACCGACATCATCCGCACGATGAGCCGCATTTTTGGCGCGTCGAGATTGTGCAGCTGAGGTTCCTGCAGAAGCCTTTGAGCGTTCGGGCTCCTCCCGAGGTAATTCACCATAAGGCAATGAAGGTGAATGGGCACTGCCGCCATTCAAAAAACGCTAGTAAGAAAGAGATGAACGACTGTGAATCCTCGTGTCAGGTGGCATGTTTTGAGCACCACGCACCTTTGAGCTACCACCAAAGGCGCTTGACAGCTGCGCGTTTTCCGAGTCCCATGCCACAATCGTTTCTGCCAATTCATGATATCGCTCACGCGCCTCATGGTCAATCTCATCCTCTTCTCCCTTATCTGCCTCGAGCTCTTGTAGCTGCCTGATACGCTCCTCCAACTCCATTTGTTGGGCGAGTACCCGCTGCCCCAGACTGCCAGCTTGCTGCAGCTGCTTCTCCTTGCTATCGAGAAGGTTTTGTAGGTGGAATTTCATGTCGCCAGCGGTCGAAAAAGGATTGTTGGGTGCTGAGAAGTCCGGCATTGGAGGCAAGACAGGCGCTCCTGACGAAGCCATGGCCTGAAAGCCTTTGGAAGCCCTCGGAAGGGACTTTGTGAAAAAGACTTTAAAGAAACTCCTCTCCTCCGCCGCCTGCTAGTGCCAAACTCAACCGACGTGCCAGCTTTTCCCACGGTCACGCAAGGCACTTCAACATCATTTCTGCCCCACTTTTCAGTTCTCTACATTTCTTTTTCCTGTTGATTCTTCGCACAATCATCTTGAACGTTCCGTCTTCTATTCGTTTGAGTTCTGCTATTTCATTGTTGCCGAGATAACCAATCCCTATCACCCCTTCCTGTCATACCCTCTGGAAATCTATCACGATGCCCCACCAATGATCACAACCCGAATAAGCTTAAGTGCACAGCATGGTCGCACATTTCAATCTCACGAGTTCACAATAGAGAAGCTCGAAACGAGCCCGTCCTCGCCGACGATCTTGATATCATTCTCGATATCGGCGTATTCTCGAACTGTCCTCAAACCTTGGCCGGCGTCAAGAGATGCTCATGAGGGCTTCCAAAGGCTTGCAAGTGGTTCTAGATGCCGACATGTTTCTGGTTGTGGACGCGTTTGAGTAGCACACGGCGCCTGATCTTGGTTTGATCGAATCAACTTGATCGAGGACCGAGAATGACATGATCGTCGATCGATCCGTCCCCGAGGTACTACAAGCCCCATCATGCTGGCTAATGAGCAAAAAGACGGACGTTCATGAATATTTTACAGATTTTGGGACGATACTCAAGCAAAATTTGTAATTGAAGCAAGAAAAGTCAGAACGTTAATATACACCGAGACCGTCAGCGTTACCAAAGACAGTGAGCATAATTAATCAACGACCCTATCAAAGTCTAAGTAGCATGGTTCTCCAAGGGGCCTCGCCTGGACAAAATGATAAGAATTCTAGGTTGAGTGAGAAGAATAGAGACAAAGTTACTTACCTGATGATGATCATTTCTGTCAGGCTTAGGTAGCTCCGTCACGGGCTTCCCAGATTTATCGACGAGGTCGAACTCAAAACCAGCAAGCATGAAAGCAACGATAACTTTGATTTCCAGCTTTGCGACTTTCATTCCTGTACATGGATGTCGACCTGTCCAGTCAAAGACTCAAACCTGAGAATACACAGGGTTGGAAAAGATGAAACATACCAGCGCCCCAGCCTAGGAAGGCAAAAGCTTCCTTCTTGTCCTCTTCGCGGCCTGGACCAAACCTTGCGGGATCAAATTCATCGGGTCGCGAATAAATGCCAGGGTTCAAATGAACATCTCCGAGAGAATAAGCGACAAAATCTCCTCGCTCGATTTGCCTTCCGTGGAGCGTCAACTCTTCTAAGAGGTTACGACGCAGAACTGTCCCGGTGAGAACAACCCTGATAGTCTCGCGGATGACAGAGTCGAGAATCGGTACATCATCTTCCCATGCAGACATTGGAATGGTAGAGAGTCGTTTATGCAGAGGTTCGCCCGAGGAGGTGTTTGTATATTTATCGAGCAAGTTATTGATCTCAGTTTTCACTTTGGTTTTCCATTCAGGGTGTGACGCGAGGTAGACCAGTATCCAGCAAGCTAGATGCATCGAAAATTCAGCTGAGTTTTTCAGTCGAAAGGCGAGACGAGACGTACAATTGATTCCAGTGTTAATCACTCCGGCGAAAACAACGCCGAGGATGAACTAGAAGGTAAGTTTGACATTAGACTCCAGATTCCTTGTATGGAGGGCTACTCACGCCGACAATCTCCTCAGTACCACAACCTTGTTCCAACAAAATATCAATGGGGTCCGTTGTTGATACTTTAGCGGCTCTTCTCATTTCTACAATCCCATAAAGCTTCACAAAAAGCTCCTTCGTTGCAGCGTCCTTCCTCTTCTTCGAGGGACTTGGAAACCACGGAAGGAGGAGTGCAATCGGCGTCGAGCTTTTCTCCAAAGTCCAATAAAGCTTTTGCATGTCCTCGATTGTCTTGTGGTCTCTTGCTAGCTCGTCGCAGGAGGCCATTCGCACAGTCATTTGAAACACGAGCTAAAGCAGCAAAATACAAGGTCTGAGTAAAACGTAGGTTGAAAAGAATCATGTTTGACATACATCATATATTTGCTTGAAAGGATCGATCCTACCCGATTTCCCCCAGCCTTCCATGCGTCGGTTAATGTCCTCTAGCAGGTTGGGAAGAGCTAAGGACAATTTCAATCAGCCACGAGTATGTCCTACCACAATATAGTCCTACCATCTCCCAATCTATTTTTGTTCAATAGAATAACAAGTTGTTTATTGAACCACGACACATCCTCGGCATGAGAGTGATCAACCTCGACGTCCTTGAGCAGCGGAGCCTGGTAGCGAGCAATCAGTCAACGAAAATGACATTTAAATCTGGTATACGCACGCCACCCATCAAGATTTTATAGCCTTCCAGGAAATCTAGACTCTTCGACTCGAAGAAAGCTTTCCGAGCCTCCTCCCCACGCATTGCAACAACATCGTGCTAAAATTAACAGGTTAGGTAAGATGCACCAGCAATGTTGAAGCAACCAGGAGTGATCTCACCTGGAGCACTTTGAATTTGAAAAATGGATCAGCCGATTGTTTGAAATGGTACCAAAGGAAATCGTAGCGCTTGGTGAAGAACGTCCAAGCAGTGAAAATTGGGAATCCACCGAGCTGCCTGATGGAACCCTTGTTGCTGGGAGACACCAAGCGATAGATCATGAAGGCAAGTACCGCAAGGCCCAAAGACGACACGGAGGCCAACATATTGACATTGTCTAAGGAGACCAAGTCCCGCAGGAGGGGAACACGACGGAGAGTGTCATTGAAAGACATGGGAAACGGAAGGCGTGAAATAAAAATCCAAATCATAGGTCCGCTTTATAGCGGTGGAGCTCGTCTGCCGAGCACAATTCGGCTCGAAACGCACGACCCTAGTCCGACCCTCACATGCGCGTCGCCAGTGCGCTTACAACAGGATGTGATGAGGAATCAGTTACCTAAGGCTTGAAGATTTGTCCAAGCCACCGCGCACGATGCATGGGCGGCAGATGGGCGCTGATGTATCCGGGCATTGTTAGCAACATAGTGGCGTCAATCTGAAGAATGAAAGTGGGCAGATTCCGACAAAGCATATATTCCAGAGGCCAAAAGGTAGTGTTCTCAAATCAAGCCTAACGACGACATCTTATTTTTTTTGCCTAATGGGTCGGGCCGTGACCGGTAACGCCATATTGGCACTGTTATCTCGACGTGAAAGGCAGAATGGCATTGGAATAACTATTTGGATGAAGATAAGGACTGCGCTGGATGTGTATCTGCTGCCACAGTACATTATGGTCACCGCGTCTTGAGAAGCGAATGCTGCAGATAGTGAGAGCGAGACCACTGTTAAGGACTTGATTAAAAGGCTCAAACATAGTGATCGGCATGAGGTAACTCGCGGGTGCCTTCAGCCAGCTTCAGCCCAACCCGCACCCGCACCCGCCAGACCCTCCACCCGTACGTGAAAACCCGCAAGGGATAGCGCCACGGGCTAAGTTTTCCCAAGCGTCTGCATAACTCAGAGGCTGCAATTTCCGCAATCTTCGTGTGTGCAGACGGCTGGGTGTACTGCCGTGGTGCCCAGGAGAGATCTCACCTGCAGCACTTTGAATTTAAAGAATGGATCAGGCGATTGTCTGAAATGATGCCAGAGGAAATCGTAGCGTTTTTGGTGAAAAACGTCCAAGCAGTGAAAGGTGGAAATCCACCGAGCTGCCTTATGGAACCCTTGTTGTTTGGAGACACCAAGCGATGAATAAGGAAGGTAAGCACCGCAAGGCCCCAAGGTGACATCGAGGCCAATGTGTTGGCTTCGACTAAGGTGGCCAAGTCCCCCAGGAGGGGAACACCACGGGAAGTCTCATTAAAAGTGAAAGACACAGGTAACGGAAGGTGTGAAGTTAGAATCCAGCATACGGGTCCGTTTTATGACAATGGGTGCCGACACATAACGTGAGACACAAAGCTGCTATGATGCCACAGAATGAGAGAGAATGGGCTAAGTTTCCCCATTCACTAACAGATCGTAACCATAGCCATTGCCCGTTTGTTGAGATGGATGGAATTCGAGCAACCAATACTTGGTCAGCAATTACATTCCAAGATACTCTTGGAAACCATGCGGCAACTAGTGACCTTACAAGAGCAAGAGATGTCTATCAACGTGACTGGGGCAAGGTTGACGGGCATTGAGAGGCGTTGAGTGGAGAAGAGGCAAGATATTCCAAAGCCAAGACAAGATGTATCGCTGCGCTGAAGCACTCCTATACAGAGGCGTCTCAAGAGCACATAATTCTTGAATAACATGGACTGAACAAGGACTGAAATCAGCAACAACCTAACAAAACATGAAGTTTGGCTTGGCACGCCGCAAACAGTGTCGACTAACCACATCCAAGATGCAATCATCAACACAACTTGAGATGTCTCTACGTTCGTTCCACGTTCCCTCAGCTGGTTGAAATATTTTGTCGCTGGGATTCAGCGTGTATTGCATCGCTTCAGCGGGTCGCCGGGCCTGCTATGTTCTACCCTTTGCTTTGCCTTGGTCCAGACTGAGAAAAACGGGCGTGCGTTCTACTTCAAACTTACTAGCTGGTAAAATGAACCAACCCGGTGGCACTACAATTGTACGCAAGAGACCGAAAACTGGACTTTTCCGTGAACGAACGTATTAATGTGCCGTCAAGCTCTGCAATTTCAATCCACTGAATGAACCGCAGAGCATACTTACAACCACTGTTACCCTGCACTACCTGTAAACACTCCAGGATTAGGAGGTCTCCTTATTCGTCTTGCCCTTGGCTGGATTACAACTACCCTGCAGGTTATGCGTGCCCTATACCGGCGAACTTAAGTGTCATACACTGATGATCAAGAGCGGACCGCGACGAATTCGAAGTGTTAGGATGATAGACTCGACAATAAGCTCTTGGCCAATGTCCACGTTACCTGCGAATTAGGTTCCCTGCGCAGAACGAAAGTTGAAGGACCAAGACTTTCCCTCAATCAATTGGCGCCTTTAGTAGGTCCCGTCGACAAATGAAAAAGTTGCTTCCGCAAGATCGCCAAACTCAAAGCATGTAATCCTTGGCAGAGACATATCGCAGCTGCCTGACTGAAGTGGAAAACGGAGTGGCTACGCTCAGTCATATAAGAAGCAGCCCAAGATGTCTGTGTTTCTTCAGCTGGTCTCACTCCCACTTCCGATACCTCCAATCAACTAGCGGCTCGCGTTGACGCAGACCCACCAGACAACCTCCAATTCACAACATACCCGTACGCTTTACCGAAACCAACCACCTATATCATCATGGTTCACGTCCCAATCGCCTTCATCATCACCGCTTTGCTCGTTGCTCCTTCGATTGCCATTCCAGTGTCATTGGATCAGAATCGCCGAACGTAAGTTTATGACACAACCTTTGCTTCATGCGACTTACCGGTACTCTTAGGCTCTCGGAAGACATCGAGGCGCGCAATTTACCACTCATTGTCAAGCAGCCGGTCGTCAAGCAGATAGTTAGCGTAAAACCGCCAACGTCCCTCACGGTTAAGCCAGCAACTACCGTCAAGCACCCAACCGATGTCAAGAAGCCTCACCATCATCATCACCACCATCACCACCACCAATCCCAGCACAAATTGCCCAGCGCAGAATCCCAGCATAAGAAGACCCTTACGACAGTAGCTTCAGCGCCGTTGGGAAAACTCCGTACTCGAGAGGACACCCCAGAGATGATCGAGCGCGACACTAGCTCCGGCCCACCATGGATCAAGGGTTTCAAGAATACCAAGAAGGCCGCCTCCCCAGTGTCGAATATGCCGAGCGTTTCCCAGCAAAAAGAAGCTCCGAAAGTTGTTGAGCGAGACATGGCCGACTTCGACTTTGAGGAGCTAGCGGCCCGTGATCCCAGCTTCGGATCCTGGTTCAGGAAAATCAAGAAGGCCGCTCTTCCAGCAGTAAAGCTCGCCAGTCTCGCCATTAGACAGGAAGCTCCAAAAGTTATCGAGCGCGATTTGGCTGACTTCGACTTTGAGGCACTTGCTGCCCGAGATCCTAGCTTCGGCTCTTTGGTCAAGAAAATCAAGAAAGCTGGCCATAACGTGTCGCCTTGGGGGTCCCTAGGGAAGTACGGCAAGGTCCCAGGCTTGGTGACTCGCGATGAGAATCCGGAGGTGTATGAGCGCGGGTTTGAAGCTTATGAGATTGACGAGCTGGACTAGATCATGAGGATGAGATGAGAAATGGGAGGACCAACGTCATATGGTACACGCCTTCACACCATCTGGACAGTCTGTATTGTAGAACACAGAAAACATGTAACAAATGTGTAAATCAACTTTTTTCGTAGTCTTCTCCGTAGCGAGCTGCATATAAAAGTAGTTCAGAAAGCTGTTGATTCCAGAGCTTCAAAGGTCTCAGGTTCCCTCTGACGTCGAGGAATCATAAGAACACCCTGCCAGATATTCAAGCCGTTGACTTCCGTTGCAGTCGCTTCTTGCTATGAAAGTATTAAATTTGAGTTTACATCTGTACATTTACAAGAAGATCCACAGTAGCCTACTAACCGTCCGGTATATATTGTATGTAAATTATTCCTCCCTGCGCCTTTGCCCGCCCGAAATTTAGTCAAGCTCGTCAAGTTCCTCAAGTCCTCGCCCGAGGACGTGGCTCACTGCCTTCACGACATGTCCGACCTGTGAGATAGTGTGGGGGTTGAAGACCTTCCTCATATTTCCAAGAAAGTTAGGGTCACGCGCCGCGAGCTCCTGGTATTCGAAGTCAGAAAGGTCACGTCCTACAAGCTCGACACCGTCCTCTCGAATGAGAAGATGCATGCCAATCTTCGCGGCAGGCAGAGCAACTTTCTTTATTTTCCTGAGGAAAGATCCAAAGTTGGGATCTCGGGCAGCCAGCTGCTCCAGGTGGGCATCGGTAATTTCGCGCTCGTAGACTTCTGGGCTTTCTTCGCGGAACACCAGGCTTATGCCCCCCGAATCATCATCGCGCATGAGAAGGTGCATGCCCATTTTTGCTGCTGGAAGAGCGACCTTCTTGAGCTTCTTCAGGAAATGTTTGAAGTTAGGCTCCCTTGCAGCCAAGTCCTCCAAGTCGGCGTCGGTGATTTCGCGCTCGAGAAGGTTCGAACTCTCTTCAATGTCGCGGCCAAGGACGTGGCTAATAGCATGTGCGAGATGTCCAACCTTCGCAATGTTGTGGGGGTTGACGACCTTCCTGATGTTTCCAAGAACGTGGCCGAAGTTGGGATCGCGAGCTGCAAGCTCCTCGTAGTCAACCTCGGAAAGGTCGCGCTCGACAGAGTCTGGGCCGTCCTCTCGCATCAAGAGGTGCATGCCCATTTTGACGGCGGGGCCAGCAACCTTCTTCATCTTCTTGAGAAAGGATTTAAAGTTACGATTCTCAATGTCTTGTGAACGACTGGTGAAAAATAATTAGCTTGTAGAGCTACGATATTTACGAAGTCAGAAACTTACGTGTAGACATCCTGGTAATTCGCAATTGGAATGGCAATGGTAGGGGCCACAAGCAGGGCGGCGACGATGATTGTGTTCGTGATGTGAACCATATCGGAGTAGATGGAAAGGGCAGAAGCGTATGTGTTTAAAAAATGGAGAGGATGCGATCAACGCGAGCCTAGTAGTTAGTTTGTGGGCGGGGGTGGGAGTGAGACCAGCTGAAGAAACCGACTCATCCTTTGCCTGCCTTTTAACGGAACTCGTGCATAGCCATTTCGACGTACAGGAAAGGCAGCACCAGAGTGCTTGAACTGTTAACGATCGACAAGTAGTGCTATATTTGGACCAGTGCTGTTTTCCGATAATGATCAACGTAAGGCTTGGGAGAACAGAGGCCAGACCTTCCGCTGGGTAGAATTTCCCTCGGATACCCGACCTTCAAGCAAGTTCAGAACTGTCAAATGTCTCATTCCGTGTCGTTTCAGAAGCACTGGCAGCGACAAGTCGTGGCCGCCATTGGTCAATTGGTCGGGGCCATGTTTAGCAAACACTTATTCTTGCAGTTTGGGCTGATAGTGGTCTGGACTCGGCAAAAGTGATAAACATATGTTCCTCTTGGTATGCGCGAAGTCAAATGACAGGTCTTCCTATTCAGCATCGCAGAATAAGTTGACACTACAATCATGAAACGCGATCCGGGAGGCGTGGCTTTCCGTTTTCCTGCCATTTCGGAGCCATTTCGAGATGTTTAGCGAGAACGGAGGCTACAAGTGCCGCCATATGTGCACCCAGTGTTCGGAGTGGATATATTCGAGGCAAATCACAACCCAGCCAAGAGGAATTGCCACTACATCCGAAAAGAAGAAAGGTTCCGAGAATAAACCTAAGTCATTCAGACGACCATGCGGCTCCGCGTGCGTATGTCCTGGAGTGGGTAGTGGTACACATCTGCATTGAAATTGACTTGACGATCCTTGACGTTGGCTGTGCAGAGAGGATGGATGCTGTGTGTCTTGTCGTCTCACCTATCTCACCTGTCATGTCAAGTTTAAACGCCTGTGTACAGATGGAGAGCTGATAATAATAGCGGAAAAGGGGTTGGTACGTGATGCGCCTGGACATTGTGCGGCCCCGCTATTTTTGCGTCACTCAATGACATGATAAGGTGTTATCCGGTCTGCCTGAAGAAAACATTGGTCCACTGTTACTTACCTTGGTAGTTTCGCGTTCTAACCGCATTTTCAGACAGTTCCAGCGGCCGAACTAGTTGTGTTGAGTTGTTGATTCTTGGTCGATTCATTCAATTTCATTCAATAATGGAGCATTGAGCGGAGAATGCGTCATGAATCGTCTTTGGGTCGTTTGCGGGCAAAGTGATAGTGTGGCAATAGAACTCAAATTGTGATCCTTTCGGTGCATCGTACCCGGGGTTCTGTGATGGGAAAGAGTTTGAACGACCGTTCAAAGTTCAGTCAAATCGAGGAAAGTGTGCAAAGTCGTCAAAAGCGGGTTGTCGTTGGCTGTTACGGCCCGGGTTTAACCCGGGGGCAAGATCAAATCTGATCAAGTGTGGTTGGCACTGAACATAGACCAGCCACGACTCTCTTCTCGTTCCTTGAAGGTGAAAATGGCGACGACGAGCTCCCCCTCGTCGTCTACCCCCACCCATGTCAGTGGCACTCCAACAACTGAAAATAGACCGTTTCGACCATCAAATGCTATTCAAACAGGCGCTGACCGTCTCCTCGAGTTTTTCCTCCAGGAGCAAAACAAACTCAACAATATACATCGCGAGGAGCTTAGGAACGCTGTTGCGCGTTACAATGAGCTCAAGTTGAGATCCGAGTCGGATCTCGCAGTGACACAGTTCAAGTCCCAGTCCCGAACGATTGCTTTGCACGACATCTCGGCGAAGTATCAAAAGGCGCAACACGACGCGATCATGGCTCGGCAGGAGCTAGAGGAGCTCAGAGCTGAACACGAGAGACTGAAGGCCGCTGTTAAGCAGGTGGGATTCGTTTACACGGATGGAACTTTGTCTCCTGGACAAGATTCTAGAGAACACTCATCTCAGGTGTTGGATCAACACTGAGCCATCGAGAATACTTGGAGAACCATACCCTTCACTTTCGTATATCAGGGATTCGAGGATGATGTAGATCTTCATTTCCGCACCTCGGACCTTGTATTATACCCCGCGCTCAGTTGCATCTCATCTTTGAACAAATATCCGGGACGGACTATTCACAAAGCTTCCATCACCCTCTCAGCCCCCAAACCCATGTCCACGGATACAGCACTTTCTTTACATCACCTTCAAGTCTACGATCGAGCTGCAACCCTGGTTTATTGAATATGAGCACCAATGGCTTCCTCACATTATTCCAGACCCATACTCAGGACCCCCATTCGACACCACAGCACCGTTTTTGATTGCTCTCCGACCTGCCACCGACAAGAACTATGATCACAGAGGAGCTGCCCCGATGGGCACTCACAAACATTTGTTATGCCAGGCCAATGGCCCACGTCCAATGACACATCATCGTCTTTGCCGCCCTCTGATGCCCGACTGAACTACAAGTCAGAAATTTGTAGTTGACGTGATACCGGATGTATTCCTAACGCCTCGACGACATCGCTTCGCCTCATTCCCCTGCCCGACGATTCTTGCTCTGACCCATGCGCTATCGTGATTCTTCATTGCTTTTGATATTTCATGGACTTCTTAATGTTTCATAGCACTTCTGGAGGACGCGTTTGTACACATGTAACGTCGCTTACTGGAACGTATCACAGATGTGTTATACCCTTCACAGCCGTGACAGCAAAGGTTTTGCTTCTTCGTCCCACATGCTCCAAATGAGTCCCTTGTCAGGACCCAGACCCTCCTTCGCCAACCTGAGATACGCGCTCTTGACTATAGCAGCGCCATACATACGTTCCAGTTCCACCCACCCAGTACAGTCGACCATCAGCTCCTTCCAAGCCTGATTTTGGCGGCTGAATATCTCGGTGACCGGGAGCTGATGCCGTCGAACATTGAGCCATTCGGGCATAAAAAAGTGTTCCACCTGCGGCCAGAAAGAATTTGTTGACTGAGATTTGCTGGAATTAGTTGTTGGGGATTCAGAGGTGGTGAAAGTATTCGTGCTCCAGGCCATGCTAGATACCTCGGTAGAAGAAGGTGAGAGGTTGGTCAGACCCAAGGAAATGATGGCAGCCAATTTGGCGGTGTAGGGTGATGCAAAGTAGGCATTTATTCGCTTGTTGAGGTCGTCGTTGCCCGCCACATCAACATATAACCATCTGCTATTCTGGCTACCCTGGAAAGCGGCCGCAGAAACGAACGAATCATATTCAAGGACTTCATGATACAGCCCTAATCTCTTCGTGAAGCCGACATTCCGTTTTGATGTCAGCCCGATGATCTTGGTGTTCCTGCTGATCTCTCCGTGGCGTATCCGCTTCCTGATGAGGTAGGCGAGGCAGAAAGCGGTTTTGGACGACGCGGAAGATATGAGGATGGTGGAGACACCACCGCGATAGTTGGACGAGTGAATCCAGTCTTCGCACCAAAATGAGGTCCAAAACAGGGGCCGGTACAGCATGGTGAGATCTTCAGCGATAGGTGAGGGGGTATATTGCGGGTCCGAAGCGCATCGGAGGATTTGATTATATGGACGGCGGTCTGTAGATGAAATAAGTCATTGGGAAGCTGGAACACGAGTCTAGTGATTTACCTGATGGTAGATGTGGTCGAGACACGTAAAAAGCAAACTTGTTCACGTCGTTGGGTGAAATTGGGACCAGAAAATATCGCGTCGGAGCGAAATAGCCATAGACGCGTTCGCCTTCTTGTATTTTAGCATGTCCAGACTTTGCAACAGTACCGAACCCCCAGACTGGAATCAGTCCGTGTGTTTTCGACGAAACGGAGTCTTGCTTCGAATCTGGTGCCGCATGGAAGTCAAAGTATCTGTCAGACCCAAGTCAGTCTCATCTTCAGCAGCAGCAATTTTGGAGCTGGAAATGGAATGGGCAGGCCGGACGTATCCCTCTATGGCGGACGTGGGCCCGCCCCCGCCGGCTTCAGCCACGAGCACCAGCAGCCATTCCAGCTGGGAGGCGGCTCCTACGAACGACCCTTGTAATATCTATTTCGTCGTGCTCACCGGAAGTGCGGATGTTCTCCGAGAGCCTGGTATGTGATGTTGTTCGCTGAAAAGCCAAATCGATCCACCTTGATGAGGACATGATTTGCAGGGCAAAAGATGGGTTTTGGAGAAACAACGATGACAGGCGTATTCGGGTCTTGTCCCGATGATGAACGCGGCGAACAAAGGCTGATGTTGGTTTCCGTTGAGGATGGCATTTGTGTTCAAGTCTTGGTGCCAATAACGTTATTTACCACTGAAAGGTTTGTGCACCAATTCTTCTTGGGCTTCGCGTCAAAAGTGCCAGCTGGTTTAGAGGTATAAATATAAAGGTATTCGACTGCCAAATCGATCCAATATGGTGTCGGCAACTTTGAGTGGCCGTGCCGGTTCCGGGGTGTTTTCCACCGCAACCAAGAAGTGATTGACGACCATGGCAGTCCATGAACCCAACATGGAACACTTCATTCCCCCGGAACTATCCAACCCGTATTGAAGCCATGTGAGGGCTACTTGGCGACCTGGACCTTGAAAGTACTACGGTCCATTCCAAGTCCGTTCAGTAATTTCTCAACTTGGTTTCCTGGATGTGGTGGTGCCAGCCTGAACCCGAATTCCATAGACACTGGTGAGAAATGAAGGCCAGAAGTTACAGGAGATGGCAAGGTGGTAGGATGGGGATGCAGAGATGTCAGCGAGCAAGTTCCACGCAGGCAGGAGGACATCCCTTATCCTTTCGTTCGTAACATGCACAAATACATACACTTCTTACGGGCCCCTTGCAGCCGACTTGCAGCACCCATGTACAAGTTGCAGCATTGCTAGAGCGATTGGAAAGCTGGCAGGGTTTATAAGCTGTTGCATTTGTTATCCACTTGTGGCTAGTCTTTTGAAATTCTACGACGGTGTGATACATACTCGTTTGTTTAGAGTAAGTATGAAGATAAGATCAAGAAGATTCGCATCGCGGGCCGGGAGAGAGAGATGATCAGCATATCTTTCGCTTCCGCAATCAATTCGGCGGTCCCGCGAAATAATTGGGCTACAGGATTGCTCACACCTTGTGTATTGTGCCTGCTTGGTTCAAGGCTATAAAGTGGTATACATCGAGCATATTGGTTTTCAAATTGTTGGCATTGCTCGAAGTCAACGAAATCGAGATACCCAGTCTGAGTCAACCGACACTGCACGATCTAAACACCCGTCTTCCAAACCCGCCTTTTGCCTTTTCACCTACGTTTCTAGCCTTATGGACGAGATTATACCTGGCCTATGGGTTGGAGACTTTCCAAGTGCGATGAACGTAGGCAACTTGAAGGCGCATGGAATATATAGCATCCTGTCTGCGATGCGAGGGAGGGTTTCTATCCATGAAGTGCGTCTGTCTGCTTGGCGTCTTTCTTTCTCAACACTTATGGAGAAACATCAAAAAGACCTTCATTCGCCATCAAATACAGCTAGACGATACAGAGGATGCAGACATCTTGATGCACTTTTTGCCGTCCATCCAATTTATTCAAGCAGAACTCGCCAAAGGTAGAGGAGTGCTCGTACATTGTCAGGCTGGTATCAGTGAGTGAACATATGATCTTCGTCCTGTCGCGTGCTGATGCTCTCTTTCAGGCCGCAGTTCCACCATTGTTGCAGCTTATCTCATGTACAGCAAACAACTTGATCCGGAAACTGCTCTCGAGCTTCTCAGAAAAGCTCGGCCATCCATCGAGTACGCGTTATACGCGGTTTCTTCAGCATTGATTGACCTTGCTTGACAGGCCGAACCAGGGGTTTCTTCAGCAACTCGAAGTGTTTCACAAATCCCGATACAAAATTACGAGACGAGAGAAGGCCATTCGTATGTTCTACATGGATCGTGCCGTCGATGAAGTCATGAGTGCGTCAATCAGTCGTTATATAACGCCCAAACTTTAACTTGACAACTACACCCCAGATGGTGATGGCTCATTACCTGATAACGACATGTATGCGAAGTATCCTCGTACACCATCCGATTCATTACCCGGCACGCCTTGTTTACCTCGCAGGAGAATACGATGCAAGATGTGTAGGTATGCTAATCACGTATCATAAGGAACTCTTCATTTTTCCAACTCATCTCCGTCGTTCAGGCAAGAGCTAGCTACTCGAGAACATATGTTGGATCATGGCCAACTTGGGGCTGCGACTCCTGCATTCGCTACTCCTGCCGGTTCCCGACGCCCCTCTACTACCATACCTCTCAATCAAGGAAATACCACAGGAAGCATACTGTCGTCGACAAGCCGCACGTCGATTGGAGAAAAAAACGTACAGAATGTACCTGTCATTCCGGAACGTCACCCCCTTCAATCCTTTCGACGCATGTCTCAGAGCCTGCAGGATTCATCAGAGTCGAGATCAGCCTTAGACATTGAGGATGAGACTGAGTTCGAGTCTAATGTTGGGACCACTTCTCAGAACATCCCCATCGACGCTCTGCAATCCTTGGGTCAACAACTTTCAGATGCGGTAATTTCTACTGCCCCAGGTTTCAAGACGCAGATAGATCAGGCAAAGAAACCCTTGGCTGGAGGTAACCCTGACTCCGGAACTTCAGCAACGTCCGACCATCCAACTACCCACTTCAATGCTCCCTCCGACATCGCTGCACAGCTATTTGCCAATCCTAAGCTCGCTGCGCTGCGTCCCGCCGCCACATCGTCCGTTCTTTCCCCGACTTCCATTCTCAAACCAGTCGGCAGCGCGCCGATCTTAGCAAATCCTAAATGTTCCGGGTACTTCGTAGAGCCCGTAAGTAGCATCAATTATATTCTCGCTTTCTTCACTGACGACCTCTTATATTGTTTTCGTTGCAGATGAAATGGATGGACCATTTCCTTTCAGAAGGTCAGTTAGCTGGCAAAATGACCTGCCCTAACAAGAAATGTGGGGCGAAGCTTGGAAATTTCGATTGGGCAGGAGTTCGCTGCGGATGTAATGAGTGGGTGACACCCGTATGTTCTGCCTCTCTATGTCAGTGATCAAGACTGAAGAGTCTTCCTATAGGGATTCTGTATCAATCGCTCTAAAGTCGATGAAGTGGTGTAATCGGACAAATTGCTTATATTCGCCAGACACTCTCATCATTTTTGGGAGTAACTTCCACATCTCAATCACAACACAGATATTTCAAAAAGCATGTCTGTTGTATTCTTTGTATTTGGCATTTTTAGGTTCCTGCAAATCGAATTTAAGGATAAGCGATTGTTTCTCTAAGGTTAGCTTCTTTGACGGTTGGCCTTCAAGAGCTGCCTTTTTCTCAACGACCTCGGCGGTCTTGTGACCTTGCTTCATCGTTCCGGGAGGACATGGCCGGTCCCGATCCCAACTTCTCACCTTGTCTCAACTCTAGTACGTTGTAACTTGGTTGTAACTACCAACACGATGGCGCTCAGCCCGATGCCTGGACTGCCATCAAGCGTAACCTCGCGTATCATCGCAGTCAATGATCTGGATATGTATATCCTCGAAGCCTCACCCCCGTCCAACCCTTCTACGAAACCACCGCTCGTCCTATTGCTGCATGGATTCCCAGAAATGGCATACTCCTGGCGAAAAGTTATGGTGCCCTTGTCAAAGCGTGGATATCTTGTCGTCGCTCCGGATCAGCGGGGCTTTGGACAAACGAGGACGCGAGGAACCAAAGAGCAAATAGCCTACGATGACGATTTGGCATCATTTGCCATTTTGAATGTGACCGCAGATATCGTCGCACTCGTTTCTGTTTTAGGCTATACTTCAGTTGAGGCAGTTGTTGGACATGATGCTGGGTCTCGAATTGCTGCACAATGCGCGCTTATCCGACCGGACATATTCAAATCAGTCGTGATAATGAGTGGACCGTTTTCTGGGCCGCCTTCCTTGGATTCATTCACTAATCCAAACACCAAGCCTGTCATTCAGCAGCTGGATGAAGCATTATCGGCTCTCGACCCACCTCGCAAACATTATACCATGTATTATTCTACCCCGCAGGCAGACATCGACATGAGCCGTCCACCGCAAGGATTACACAACTTTCTCCGAACATATTTCCATGTCAAGAGCGCTGACTGGAAACCAAATAACGCTGCGAAGCCATTGTCGCCCACTCCGTTGGCTATGTCGGTCATGCCTCACTATTACATCATGCCGTTCTCACAGACTATGCCTCAGTGCATCGCTCCTGATGCGCCCTCTCCAGAAGAGGTAGCGCAGAGCACATGGTTACCTGAAGACGAACTGGAGGTGTACGTGTCGCGCTATAGGGAGACGGGCTTTCAAGGCGGTTTGAACTGGTATCGCTGCCAAACAGATCCTGGCCGTTGGGGAAGGGATATGCGTATCTTCGCAGGCAAACGGATCGACGTCCCGGCAATGTTTATGTCGGGGGCCCAGGATTGGGGCGTCCACCAATACCCGGGAACATTAGAGGCCATGCGTACGAAAGCCTGCTCGAGTATGAAGGATGAAGATTTTGTGCTGGTGGAAGGGGCTGGCCATTGGGTGCAGCAGGAACAACCGGAGGCCGTGGTAGAGAACCTGGTGAGGTTCTTGAAGAAGAATGGAAATCCGTCTGGATCATTGTGAAAACTGGTTCGATTGTTCGCCGCAAAGGTTCGACAATGGGAATCTGTGATGTCAGTTTTCAAGCGGGATTAACTGGGTACTTGGAGGTACTTGGTCGAATCGGCCCGAAAATTCCCAAACATCCGCATTGTTGAAGTCACTTGTCAGTTCGATATCGGACTTCAAGGACCAAAGTTTGCTCGATTGTTCTTACAACACATTGTCGTAATTTGTTTCAATGATTTCACATTCTACTATACATGTTAACCCCCCTCGTTCGTATTTTACGGAGTGATGATACAAGATGATGTGCAAGGTTGGAACATTGTGGATACAGGGTATGGTACTATGGGGAAGTATATCAAAACCAGGAGAAGAAGTCAATCATACAGTGTTCGAGAAGGACGTGACTGAGATAATCGAGGATCGTCGTGACGAGCTCGTGGTGCTTTCACCCCGTACGACGCGGTACGGGTGTATTCTGGCGCCTTTGGCCAACTGACGATGCGGTTGGCGGACGTGTTGTAATGCTGCTCCAATGAGGAGCAGACCTTGTCCATTTCCTTGCCGAGGGGAGTAGTTAGGGTGGGGAACCTGAGGGGTATTGGGCGGGGGCACTAAGATGACTGCGTCTGCAATCTCGAGTGGGCAAGGGACAAGGCGGAATTTTGTCGGGGTCGTATTGGGGCTGTCGGAATCGGTATCGCTCGGAGACGGGGAACGGGAGTCAGTGCCTGATGCACTGGTCCTCGATGAAGATGAGGACACTTGTCGACCGTGTTGGTAATTATGGGGGGCGTGTGATGGTGGGCATAACTATTGGAAACACAAGATAAGCCTTTCAATAGTTTTGAAATGCAGATGGAGGGTACGAACCAAATTATCATGATTTTCGTACTTTACGTTAGAATGCGTGTGGCGTGAAAGTAATGGGAGGTTGAGGGTATGGATGGAAGGAAGCGTAGGACGATCCTGAGTCTCCGAGTTGAATTTGAACACGGCCATTGGATATGAAGAGTGGCGCAAAGGGAATGGTGAAAGGATGCAGAGGTGGAGACGGCAGATAAAGCGTTGGTGAAGTCGGTAAAAGGAGTCGTTTAGAAATTAGATAACACCCAGGTGTCAAAGGCCAGCCTTAAATATAGTTGTTTGAAAATAAAGGAAGAGTGTAGAAGGGTATAACAAGAGAACCGAGCTTGGAGTCAGAGGGACTTGGTTGAGAAGAAAGCAAGATCGGGAAAATGCGCCTTGCTTTATAGACCCAAAGAGAGTCCTCTAGCCGACAGACAGTGAGTCTCATAGTTCATTGCTCCTTTGATGGACCCTGGACGAGAGAGAGCTTCCGCCTATTCACGTTTCGTTCGGGACATTCATCCATTGTTGCAGACAAAAAGCAGGAAGTATGTGTGGCCTTATTTGGCTACCAATTGTCGACCGGACCCTGAAATCCGTACATTGTCTAATTCTTCGTCTCGGCTACACACAATATCTGCCTGATGCTCATGTGCTCCAAGGCTATCGAACAGTGACTCCATCCACATAATTGGGAAATGATCAATTGCCCACTGTGTGAGTCAATGCGAAAAGGATGAACTGGAAGGGTTTGTGAATGCTTGGCAAAGGCGACGTCACGTGCATACAATGAAATTTCTCCTTCTGAATGAAAGTATTATCAGACTGCGAACGCGACCTTCTAAAATCTCTCTAAAATCTCTCATTATGGCTGAAACAGTGGACAAAATCAAGCTAGTAAGTGCGAAACAATATATAGCTCCTAAAGCCATTAACATTGTCTCACACTGAAAGCCATAGTTGACAAGTTCCCCTGACCTCTCGACAGCAACTTATCAAATACACGATGAATCACATACAATAGGGAATTCCTTGCGATGGATGCTGATGAAAAAGTGCGTTATTGTCCGCCATTCTCCTTGAACACGAGGCTCATGTATGATGGATTCGTAGTCCCAAGGTCGAATTCTGCGGATACAGGTGACCACCGCTTCCTTTGTCTCGCTCTCTTGCTTTGTCTCTCGCCTCTGGGCGTCGGGCTTACATGGCGTCGGTGCCTACTTTATCGCACTGATATCTCATCCACTTCCTTCCATGTGATACGGCGGGCCTTTTAGGCAACGACGCCTGCTTTGTGCTCGGTATCATCCGCTAACACGTTTCTCGATGACAATTTGTCTCCTTGATCTCATCCCCATCTCCATGTATTTCGCGTAATCGCGCTGTTCTCCTCAAACACGTTTACCGTTGTCAAACCTGAATGTGCCGACTGATTCATCTTTTCCACCAGCGTGCCTCACCCTTCTGAGAACGTGATCAATGTGCGTATCCAGATGTACGGTACGTCAACCTATCCCCTCTGCGATTGACAAATTTGATTACTGAGGCACGCATGGGGTGTAGATAACTTCTCGTCTCTCGATGCGTTCATTGCCGCGCTCGCCGACCTCGACAAGGCATGTGAAGCGATAGAAGACGAATATCTCGCTAGTCTGAGAGCGGATAAATTCGAGCGGTGGGTGGAGCAGAGTTGAAGGGACAAAATGTCCTGTTCCATGGAATGTTTGTCCTTTCCTCCTAGTTATCTCGATCATATTGTAATTCGCCTCCCCTAAGACTTGCTTGCTGTCAGCCGGGTACCAACCAGCCGGCCCCCATTTTCCTCGATAGAACAGCTTTACCAGCGGGGGTTACATAACGGAGAGGTTTTCCATTATCGACCCCGCCGCCTCGTTGTTACACTACAATCTGCACCCTCGATATGTTCCTTCAATCTACACGTGTTATACATGCTCTTGTTGGGTCATATGTTCCGCAGTCAAGCACTTCAGTCAAGTTTGTTATCAACAATGCTATACACATTAATTCTTGATCCTGAATTTTCCGCGACTTCTATGTGGTGGTTTATTCACACGTTTAGCATGCACCCCAGTGAGGATTGACGTCGGGAGAAGACGATCGCTCGACAAAAAGTTTTTCTTGCGTGCATCTTGCGCATGCGGAGGTGCTCACACACTGAACGGGGTTGAACGCAGCTTGGTTTCTTGATTGGTCCTTCATTGACAATCGCTGAGTTGATAATTGAACCTTGATTGAACCCTATGACCACCCTCTCGTCAAAGATCATTCCCGAGAGGATAGATACGTGATGTTGAACCGTAGCTTATCAAGAAACATAGCTGGTTTTGCTGTTCTGTTTGATGACCGATGTAACGTGTGTTTTGTTGGGTATTATAGCCTCGGGAACATGGATTTTTCTTACTTATGAGTGGACTTGTGTCGGAAAAATCCAAAAAAGCATACGGTGATTAGGCTTACTGATTATGACACTGATATAGTGCACGTATAAGCTACTTATCAGCTTCAAAAGTTTCCTATAAGTGTGATATCCTTTTCTTTGATTTTTCCTCAATGAGGACCAAGGGCCTGCGCTCGGAAGATTCCGTCGCTGGCAGAATTAACGGGGACCTTGTTGAGAAAGGTACCGCTCGCTTAGACGATAAACGGTCGGTGAAAACAAAAGACGCAATGCTATGCAATGTGATTTATCGAGTACACCACGCATTAGTGGGCGACGGCTTCCTACTACTTGGATCTAGGGTTCCAATGTGCCATTGAAACTGAGACGCCGGACACTCTTTTCGTCGTACCTTCGCGGGACTTCGCGGTAATCGGCCTCAAAGTCGTTACTGCCAGGTGTTTTAAGGTTCAAAACTGATCCTTGCCTCTTCCTGTTGTGTGACATGGTATGCGATATGACAATAAGAATTGAAGGCGGAAACTCATGACGTCCATCATCGTCAGTGTGGTGCATATCAAGGGTGTATTCGAGGTTGTATTTACAAATTGTTGGTTTTGCGCCACTGAGATAAGAAACAGAGGGGGTAACGTACAGGAACGCGTATATTCTATAGAGTTCAGAGAGGATGAGCATACAAGGTTGCCTCGTTGTCGTCAGACACGAAAGTACATATACCCTCATATATCCTTTGCACCCATGGTTGATCTAAGCGAACGGCAGCCGATACCCGAGAGACCTAACAAGGACCCCGAGGGTGGGTGAATGAATGTCATAGCCACTTGACTTTTGCACCGTCCATGCACCCTCACCTGAGAAACTGACGGGATATTGCAGTTTTCTTCATAGCTCAATAGACAAAGACGGGTTGCGAAGCAATGAGAGGCATTTTCTTATCATTTTACGGACAGGGCATAAGATTTTGGCATATAACAACATACATACAAGGATCAAGGACAACATTTGCGATCTCAATACAACCGAGACATAGAAAAGAAAATGTTTTTTAACGTGCGTTTGGTCAACTTGCACCCTCACGGGTGCAAGTCTAAGCCCGGGGCCCACGACAAGGGAGCACGAGGCGGAGCGAATGCGTCACCACGAATGGCTAGCTTTGCTCACCTTCCCCCGGGAAATGAATGGACTCACCTATTGGACCCACCGTTAGAGCGCATTCCGTGGTTTCATCACGGTTTGTTGATGCGATGAAGCTAGACGGAGAGACCTAGCAGACGGACGTCAGTTAATCACCAAGTAATTATAATATGATGTGGTGCGCGGTACATTACCGCCTCAGACCCCCGAGATGTCGCAACGCCCCAGACCCTCGAGATGTCGCAACGCCGCCCCGACAGTAGCCACCCACCAGCCACGAGCGCAGGTCTTGAGGCTCGAACTGAATGAAGAAGTGTCCTGCTGCTTGCTGAGAGACGACTGGACAAAACTTAACTTCGAGGGCCCGGGTCCACCCCTAGCAGGGGGAGCAAGGACACAGACGAAGACACAGAAATAAAAAAAAGCCAAGCTTATAACTGGCACAAGGTTTTAAAATACCTCTGTCACAGACGACGAGGAGGCACTCCACAGGAGATGACCTATGAGCCACGGGGAAACACAGCAGAGGAGGTTAGAAAGATCAAAGGTAAGAAAGGCCCATTTATACCCAAAACTCGCTTATGTCGGAGTTTTCGCAAACAAAATATTGAAATACAATACAATGGGAATGTAACACAGGGGCATTTCTTCTTGTGAAGAACACAGCAGTCGAACAAGAGAGTGACAGGGTAAAGCTTTGTCAGAACCCGATGGTTCAGCACTCCAATCTTGACAGGGTGCGACGGGATCCGCATGTTAGCCTCGATTTGTCCAGATTGAGGTGCTGTGTATTCCCCGAGTCTCAGACTTACCGAACGAGAAGTCAAAATAGATAATCACCAATCTGAAGATGGGGTGCACCAATGTTCCTTTGACCCATTAAGTGTCGGAGTAGGCGACTGACCTGTAGAGGGTCCGTAATCAGGCCAGATTTGGGTGATAAATCCCTACCTTCCAGTTTAATTGTGGGTCCAGTGCCGATCTCTATCAACGATGTCGCGTCCCGGTGCTCGGGAGAAGACAGAATGTTCTCGCCAATTCCCATTTACCCAGTGTATTTAAAACAGGCTCCAGCTATGTATAGGAAAGGGTGAATCCATGGCGAAAAGGGAAAAGGAATGGAATGAATTTTCGCTGGCTGCGTTACATAAACAACTCAGGTAGTTACACCTCGCCAGCTAAGAGTAATGTGGCTACTAATTCTAACATCGGTACAAGGTGCTACCTTGGGTGCTACAAGGGGAGATTGGAAATTCACGACAACGCCACACATGTGACGTGATATCGCGCACGTGACGTTATGCGTCACGCACCCTCTTTCTCTCACACCAATGCTGGCTTGATATCCAATTGATATCGGCAGTACTTAAACTTGGGTTGGACTTGGTATCATCTTTATCTTTTCGGTGAGAAGTTGTTCAAATCGGTTAGGGAATTCTGTCAACCCAATCATTTGATCAGAAGATCCCTGCTCCACGCAGAAACCTTCCAGAAACCAAATACAGTGAGCGATACCGTTTCACTTCTTCGGCTGACTTGCCAATCCGACATATAGTTGAAGTGCACTTTGAAAGGCTTCTTGACGGCATCAAGTTACTCCGACAATGTGAGCTCGGGGTTGACTTTCCGCCAATTCTTGTTTCATGATCCTCGACAGAGAAAATCCTTGATTATCTCTTTCCGATATCATCATGACAAACGATATCATGCGTCTCCCAGTTTATCCATCGACCCAGACCCGCAAAGACCTATCTCCATCTCAACTAGCATCTCTCAACCAAAGCATTGCTACTGGACTTAACGTTATCCTCGCATTGCCCGCGGAGAAACGGGACATCCCGTCTACGCGCAATTATCTAGCCTCATACGCCAAGGACGTAGCCTTCCACGCCCTCCAGAACCTGATCTGGAAAGAAACCACCTCATCAAACTACTCCATTGACGAAAGGTTAATCCAGAAGCGCACTCTCCTCCTTGCGGAAAAGCTTGCTTCGACTCCACCAGGACTCGATATTCAAATTCTCCTCGATCTGGCAATCATCTATTCTCGCTCTCATCCAGCACTCCTACGACCTACGTTCTTAGGAGCGCTCCAATCCCAATCTGCTGTATCATCATCCTTGCTCCAAAGCATTTCAGCAGACCTCGTTCCAGGGTTCACCCTGCTCCTTTCTCAACAAAGGTCCACTGCGCAAGGCCTGTACGCACAACGCAAGGTCGCGGAATGTATCTACGCTTTTTTGCATGCGGCGAAGAGCGTTCCAGAATTTGTACGACCATTTGCGCATAGCAAACCGTTCATTCTCGCTCTTGCGACCCTGTATGACTCAGGGTTGACTGCGATTGCAGCTTCTTATGGTGGTCTACCAGCCTTGACCGCTGGGATGTCGGGTCAAGGCAGAGAGGCTGATGAATGGGAGAGGATATGGGTAGAAACGAAAGTCACGTTACTGGATTCTTTCCATATCATCCTTACAACTCTTCTTGCTGACCTTGCTTCGTGTCCTCAAGGACCTCAATTGGCAGTAGAGGCAGAACGGACTTTTGACACTGTCTTTGCCCTGCTTGAAGTGCCTTCGTCATCTGGCTCTGCTGCCAACCCAGATGTGCCGCCCACCCCGTTCCTCGACCGACCCCTTCTTGCAGATTATCAGCAATCGTATTCGCTCTCCAAAACCCTTGCTAAAGCGCTTCATCATGCTCAAGAAAAAGATGTTCGATTAGATCTCCTCGAAAGCACATTGCAAGCCCTCGACAACGAATCTAACAACGACTCCAACAACCAGACAGGCTCCAAAGGCAGAAACGCAGGCGCTCTCAAAATCCTCCTCCGCTCCTCTGGGGTCCAACCCGGAATTGACAATCGAGGCAATCGTAGCAATCGTGCGACTCAACCTGCCGTCGAAGTTGGTAGCATGTCGACAGTATTTCACAATATAAGCACGTCAGACTCGAAAGGCAAAGGCAAATCACGCGCACATGCTGCTGGCCCTGTGCGGCCAGACTTTGATCTAGATATGAAGGTGACCCAGGTACTCGACATCCTGCCTGACACCGCGCCTGAATACATCCGCCTTTTGTTGGCTCACGATCGTTATGCGGGAGATGCGGAGAAGGTCGTTGAGGCGCTGCTGGAGGGGACGGCGTTGAGCGAGGAGGATCTGGAGCACAATCTACAGGTGCAGGATGGCTCAGACAACAAGGTGGAGGAGGAATACTCCCTTGATCAAAGGAGGAACGTGTTTGATGATGAGGTCTTGGATATTCACCAGTTGAGGATCGGGAAAAAATCGGCTGGGTCAGTTTTTCGATCTCCCTAGTGTTCGTATGCTGATCACCTGCGTTTTTTAGAGACGAGATTCTCAAAGATCGCACTTTCATAGAAGAAATGAAAGCCGATATTCTGCGTCGTGCTGAAGCCATCTCCGATGATGAGGACGAGGACGAGGACGATGATCCTTTCGCGGAAGGCCTCACCGCCACGAAAGAAAGAAAGGGCAAAGGCAAGCAGAGCAGTACGAATCCTTCAACGACGAAGGGCGCCGCCCTCGGGCCTGACGAAGATGAAGACGGTATGGATAATGTGCGCGTTGTAGCAGATGGGGAGGAAAGTGGATTGGATACCGACGAAGAGCAGGATGGAGGAGGAGAGGAGGAAGAGGAGCAGCAAACACCTGAAACAATGTTGGAGCTGGCGTACATTCGTGATCCCAAGGTCTTCGAGAGGGATGCCGCGACAAGGAGGAGCAAGACTAGAGCAGATCTGAAGAGTCAGACAGGTTCGTTTGTTCCAACATTTTATCTCTGCAGGTTGACTGAATCCGAATGTTGTAGGTTGGGCTGACGAACAAATCGAAGGATGGAGGGTTATGTTGGAGCGCAATGTAAAGCTACTCTCTGAACGATCGCCATTTGCTGATTGACTTTGTATGCAGCCCGGACGCAAGGAAAAAATGCTTGCCAAGCATGCCTTTACAGGAAACGAGAAAGGTCTCGCCGTGCATGCACAGGGAGGTGACGGCGGAAGCAGAGGTAGAGGACGGGGTGCTCCTCGAGGGCGAGGACGAGGACGAGGTGGTAGAGGTGGGGAAGGAGGCGGGGGCGCTGGGGGGGAAGCCAGTGCCAGAGAACGAGCTTGGAAAGATAAGAACAAGGCGAGTCGGGGAAATCATAATCGTAAGAGAGGGCATGATAAGAAGATGGCAAGAGCTGGAGCTGGTCCTTCCACCGCTTAGTTTTACATCTTTGGGATACATAGTACATTTGTTATTCAAGGCGAAGTACATTACAGCAGGACGAAAAGGCTACAGGGAGATGCTTGATGGAAGGCCCTCGGGATAGATCAAACAAACATCTTGGAATAGAAACGGGGGTCGTGTATCAGTTCTATCGTATCGTTGACCATCTTCATGTCTATTACCGGTAGATTGTCAGCAGAACGAGCGCAGCAAGGTGGACAGGTAACTCTCACCTAATTCTGCTCCCAGGTTTACACAGGCTAGCATTTGTACTGTCGACGCGTCCATCACCTTACCGACCACTTCTATGTATGGATCAACGATAGCGCCTGCTTTCTGAAAGGCAGATAATGAGTTCCGTCCAATGTTTGCCTCAGAAAGAGGCAGAATGGAAAGAAGTACAGAATTTAGATGCACAGTAACATGGCCTCCATCACTGGCTTCGACCGTGGCACTGCCATCCGACATCTGAGAAGGTCATTCAGGAATACAGACCGGCCGATCAGTTGCAGAAACATCTTGACTGAACGCAAATTGCACGAACTCACTTTGAGCGCTTTGCATGGTAATCGGACGTGTTTGCCAACATAATCGGAAAGACGCGCTGAATTAACGCGTGTCGAGAGGTCCTTGTCCCTCTCCGAGCTTTCATCGCCTTGGAACATCGTGTCTAGGTTGGGGTATGAATGGATATGATGGTGGTAGGGTGCAAAACGCCCTTTTAGAAGCAAGATAAACAGGAATCAACAAGCTGTTCATACTTACTGCACTGCCCATCAACTTTATGGAACCACAACCATTCATAGACTGGCGCTTAGACTCCTAGGGGCCTCTTTCTGGAAGACCAGAAACGCAGTCAACAAACCATACGGGCCGATAAAAGAAAAACAGGCACCCTGCGCTAGCTACACCATGCGGACTGTAAATCCGCTTAAGCCTTGACGCCGTATTATTTTGATTCTTGTCAATTAGCAGTAAAAGCAACGATCCGCTGGAGTCTGAAGCTAGGCAATAATTGAAAACTGTGCGTCAATGTGTGACACCTCCCGGCATGTTGTTGGCGGCGCTACTTGTCGATATTCATGAGCTTGACTCTTTGCGTTGAGCATATTAGGTTTCATTGATAGGGATATCGCCGCAAGTCAATCACGCTCCATGATCACTAACAGCGATCGCATTCTATCCGTTGATATATGGCTGCACATGTTACACCGCCCCGAGAAGTCTTCTACAGAGTATGACTGTCCTTTAACCATATCGAGGTATGTACCCGTTGACTACTCTTTCTTTCCCTTTCCTCGCATACAACCATCACCCACATCCTTCGCTGCAGGTGCGATCGATGTCTGTCCTGCTAATCAAAGATGACACCGACTCCGGCTTTGAATACCTGGGACAATGGAACACTCTCTCTTCGGATAGCCCAAACGTGGAGAGAAATACGTTACATTCGACAACGGAAATTGGCGCATCTGCTAGTTTTACTGATATTCAAGGTTTGTACAGTCTACGTTTATCCGTCTGTAGTTTCTAAAGGCTTTCACAGGAGATGCCGTGGCGGTGTACATCACCGTACCGATGTGTCCAAGTACAGACGCCGTCATTGGACGTGTCAGCATAGACAACGGAACTCCCGAGGACGTTCGGATAGGCTGCAATGCCACCGCCGTGGAGGATGGTGTGGCATTTTGGTCTTTCTCCAAAGGACGTCTGCCTTCGTCTGGTCGACACAGAATAGTGATCACGAATCAAGGGAGCGTGCCACTCCAATTAGATTCTTTGAAATTCGGCAACTTTTCGTTGACTCTACCGACTATCTTTTCATCTACGCCCACGAAGACCGACACAAGTGTCGGTACGTCATAATGCATCCTCGCTTCCGCGAACTGAGGTTACTGACGTAAGTTCACCAAAGTTGGGAGTAATACTCTTATTACGCAAACAACAACGGCATATTCAGCATCCACTTCTGCTCACCCTCTTCCACTGGGCCCCATTATTGGAGGCGTTCTGGGCGGTCTCGTCATAATTCTAACCTTTGTCTTCCTCCTACTGCGGTACAAGCCTCACCAAAGAACTGAACGCGACCCCGATGAGACTGACAAATATGACCTTATACCAACTGCATTCAGCATTCCACCCCGGTCACCGCCAACGAGCCTGGCAGTCAAGAGCAGTCCAGACTTGCCGCAGACACCGACTACAGCATCGCCCACTGCACTTTCTTATGCCACTTCTGATCGTAACACTTCTGGCGGACAATCATCGTCTCTCCGAGGGTCATCTGCTAACATTGAAGACATAAGCATTAGCCCAACGCCGTTCACTGGCCAGCCAAATCGGCGACATTTCTTGTCCGGTGGTTCTAGCGGAGCCGTCAGTCTTCCATCAGGACCGCAAGAAGTTCCGCCGTCATATGAAAGCATCCAACAGCAAAGTGGTTCCTTACTGCCCAGACTTTCTAAACAGTGAAATACGGCCCTGTTTTCATTGCACAAAAACTCTACACCTTCATTACGTCTGCTTTTCTTCTATGTTGAGCCAAACCAGACCTTATTAGGGCGCTACATTTCATTAATGTCAAACCACAAGCATACCGGATCATTCTAACCAAGACAATCCTTTCTAGCATATACTATACTTATGTACCGCTTCATCACTTTGGCGCCTGTGTGCAGTGTAGTTCTTTTTGAATTTAATTGATAACAAAGTCGCTCGTATGTCGCCTCTCTCACGACACCAGGTCGCATGTTCAACATGCGACCATGCAAGACATGCATGTGCTGCTGTGTTGAGGTTGACTAACCATCAATTCTTTTCAGGGTTCCACTTCCACTAGCACAACACTCCAGGTACCGCTCCATTCGAGGCCAAACAGCAAATCTTTCGCCAGCGTTCCTGTCCTGATATGGGTTTTCCTTCTTCTTGCTCAAGCTAAGAAGTTGCCACTACAAGGGATATTCCGCCTGTGTCGGAATCAGGACAACCTCAAGTGGTAGAACCTGATGACAAGTACATAGCAACGCAATATGACTGCATTGAGAACCAGCGACCAGGTCAACAGAATGTCTTGTTATATGTATTTTCTTGATCACTGCAATTCGTTCATCCATTGCTGCAATCACCGCGGTTGGGTGTAGATTGGTATTCATCAAAGGGGTGACTTGAATGTATTGCAGACTGGAATCTCCTATCAAAGATCGTCGCAGTACGACAATAGGCATCGGAAAATATGTTGAAATATGCTGGGATCTCCAGCTCGAGATATCGTTCGCATGGACCGTTTAACTACATCAGGCACCGCACGCAAGTTGCAGAAGATACGCTGAATGCCGAGCTGAAAGGAAAATCGTCTTGTTCAAAATCCAGGATAGCGATTCCTGGAGTTAAATAGATAACATAGAACTAGCCTGTTCACTTCCGTGGCCAAAGTTTCGCTTCTCTGCCTCGTATGTTTTGCACCGCCTTTTGCCTTTCGTTGCATAAAAATAGGTGCATGGTATGTATAGCCATCAACGCTGCGGATCATCAGGCTTTGTGGTCTCAAAGTTTGGCGTCTATGTATGCTGAGTCGCCGGTTGTTATTTTTCACATAGGACGTGAACACTCACATTACAAACGAAATCAGAATCCACCATATCCAACGGTATTGTTTCGTTGGCAATTTCTCGACTTCGTTCCCTGCTATTAAGCCTGCACGACTATGAGCTAACAGCATACTGATGTAGTGACATTGCGTACAAAGCAAGCATTGCGTTGGCATACACTGATATTGGAATGTCATTGATGAACCACCTGTTGCTTCAGGAAAGTATGGCTCACCCCCCGACCGAGTGATATAGAAACCGCCACCGATGGTAACTGACTTCATGCCAAAATACTATAACAGCATGTTGAGTCTTTCTCATTTATAATAGCAAGCAAATCATTACCAGAAACACAAATACGCCAGTATAAATCCTGATCAAATAGGTGAGTTCCGTCCTTCAGTGAGTATTTCTGATGTTTCATGCACCAGACAACAAGTCCTATGGATAACGTCCAGACGATAATACTTCGCACCAATCGCATAGTACCGGCACTGAAACGAGCTCGGCATTGATTTATGAATGACAAGTGAGGGTAGAGCAACAATGCTTACCGTTCACTCGCATCCACACTTTTGCGTTTCAGAATGAGACACATACCAATCGTGATGATTCCGTCTGTCACAAAGCGTAAACAATATCCAGCCAAAAGGAAGTCCTTTGTAGCCAGGAAGTATTAGCTGAACTGGAATTCTTTATTTTATGGAACCTACATTGTATCGAGCGACCTTCGTCCAATTCCTCAGGGAGGCGCTGAAAAACAGGATGAAACAAATTGTTAGTAGAGTGCCAGTAGTTCACTGGTGAACTGGTGACGCACCTCTCGACATTATAATCTGATCATTCTTCTTTGGTGATTTGTAAAAATGCATCAAGTATAAAAATCCTCGCACATAGACAACAGGCTGGGATGGGTTATTGAATTTGTGATATCGACTCAGAGGGACGACGTCTTACCCCATCCAGCTGCAAACGGGAGATACTAAAAAGGATCAGGACAGTAGAAGGAGGAGGAAATGGAGACGACGAACCACCAAAGCTGCTAATTTCTTGCGATCCGCGACTTCAAAAGATAGACACGGGTTAATTTGAATCTCGACACGGTTACATCATTACTGACACATGTATATGCGGGTGATGAAGAACCTGAGCAAGACGACTTATCAGATGAAACAACAGCATGATTAATCTGAGTGTTGGCTTTCTCCACGTACGCTTCAATTGGCATGCATGTTATGGCCTGTATATCGTTTCTACCGTTGGTTCTTTCATGAGAAGATAAAGTTGAGACTCACTGAGGCGAAAGACACCGCCTACGCCACAATCAAAACTGATATAATTAGGAAAGCGGCAGGTGACTTACTGACATGCTCCTGCACACCAAGATTATTAACCTTGATGAATGACGAAATGCTCCAGGAAATCAAGGTTACGCACCAATGTTCCCCTATTATAAAATTTAATAGGTCTACCTCAGACCCTCGAGCGTAGATAAGAAACATCCACTCCGTAACTGCAATGAAGAGCACAGTAACTGTTTCGGCCTAGCACACAGTAAGTTGCACATCAAAGAGAAGAGGGTACACGCATAAATCACCAGCCAAACAAGTCCGACCTTGAAAATCCCATAACCAAAGGACAGGTTTGTTTAGCACTTCTGATCAGGGACAACGCAAGAAGAGTGCGTACCAGCCATTTTGTTGCCCTTCTATCATGATCGAACGTTCGAAAGTAGTGTATCGATTGACAGCAGGTCAATCCATGCAACCTAAAATCTCAAGTTATTCGCAAGGTTCCTTGACCTTTAGCCGACGTTACGAACACAAAAGCAACAGCAGGCCCAACGAAAAATGGGCCGATAAGGCTGTCTCGTGTGTCCCCCGTGAATTGGAGTATGAGATCGAAAGTAAGCGCTATAGAACTCATGTGTCGATCCCTGGCAAGTGCAGAGGCTGCGGCGCGCGATAATGCTGTCGAAATTAATGCAGTTGAGAAGGAGTGTCGGTGGGGTCAGAATGCACAGAGTCAAACAGAACATATATATTTAACACACAACGGAGATACCAGCATCCGACGGTGATGACCCTGTTGATGCCCGCTTATTGCCATGAGGAAATGTATTATATTCCCAGATTTTCCCTGTGTATAGTAAGTAGGTTGCCATACGTTACATGTACATATCATACTTTGAAGAAGATCCTGACAGGCCGACCTGCAGAAACGATGTGTTACCCAAGTGTTACCTTGGAAGCTTCTAAACCGCCCGAAGGATTCTTTGTCAATTCTGGAAATCGAGCTGTAGGGCGGCACTTAACATTAACAGATTATATAGGCTCAGGTTCAGGAACAGGACTCAATTGCCCGAGTCGGGATTTGGCCTGTGCTCGGTGATCGCCGCCGTAAGTGGCGTCAGCGTCATAACCGTGTTGTTGTCCGTAGCCAATGACAAGGTGCACAAACTCGGCGGACAACTTGGCGACATAGATTGTACATACCTTCCTCCACGGTTCAATAGTGCAAATGCTCTGATCTTTTAGAATTACAATTCAACGATATTCCCTTTCCCGTTGTGGGTTCTTGACGACATATCATCAACTTGGCATATGGGCGCTTAAACAACTTTACAGAATTCTCAGTCCCTTTTGCAAACTAGTGATCCTATCTTCTCCTCAAGTCAATACCAATTCTATCCACCAATCCGGCCCAGGATAAAATCTGCGGCCTCATCCTCGTATCGGCTGAGATAGGAAAGGTGTACACTGGTGCTCGCCCCGCTGTCGCAGAAGGTATCGCCGTCGTCACACCAGTTCTGAATGCGAGGGGCAAGAGTGGAGCTGTACTCCTGGTCGGATCCGCGGGGGAATAGGCCACCGTCGCGTGCTGTGCCTTTATTGTAGGACTTTCCAGCAACGTGGCGGGGGTCACCCATCTGAACAATGGCGACAACTACACAGGTCGCACGTCAGTCACGATGTCTCCTCCTCTCCTCCGTTCGTTTGCCTACCTTTGTCGGAAATAGACGAGGACACTGGGTTCGTCTTACGGCCAAGTAGACCTCCTCCACCTCCAGCAACTGCGTCTCCGACTATGTGCGCGCCCTAAAGCAAGGAATTATCTGGTTTTGAACTTGTATCTGGCTATCATATATGAAAATGTACCTGGGAGTAGCCCACAAGGACGATTTTCTGGTTGGGGCATCGATTCACCTGGTTGGTAAGAAGTGTCTTCGTAGCCGCCGTCCCGTCACTAGAGCTGCTTGCGTAGTTCAAAAGGGAAGCTGGGTAATCTACAGCGTTGGTCGACACAGTCTGGCTGCTGTCGTCTTGAACCTTTTCAACCAAAGATCCGATGATACCTGCTCCTCTTAGCTCGGTTGAGGCGCGTGCAGCGATGATGTGGACAGCTGCGCATGGGGTGACAGGTGCAGGAGTCGCATTGGCTGAGATGACCGATGCTGCGATGATGAGGGCGGTGAATGTTTTGGAGAACATTGCTTTGGAGTCTGCGACTGGGGTAGATCCTGTTGAAACCAGGCATTCACTCCACCTTTTATAGACTGCCACTGAAGGTCTCTGCCTTGCATAACATCTGGCTGTTACGTCTTATCAACGCTTGGGTTTACTCTTTGGATGGCCAAGGTAGTTGAGGGAGATACAAGGCCTCTGAAGATCTTTCATAACTTCGTCAGATGGGCATGCTAGAGTACCTTGGAGGATGCTCACAGCACGCGCAAATTCCTTCCGATCATCAGGTGGTGAAGCCTGCAGATATGCCTCATACAACAAGGGGTCGTCGGCCAGGGAAAGACAGGCAACAGGCTTCTAGAGAGCCAAGAAAAACACACAAGTAATTACACGCAAGCTGTCTAGCTGGCGCTGAGCGCTTGCCTTGGGAGTGTCGGTTGCAAAGAAGCGCGACTTGTTTCCAAACATTTGTCTCGTTTCTTCTCATTATGCATCTCGTTTGGATGCATGCCGCGATGAGAATACACAGCATCTTTGAAAGAACCCAGGTACTCTCTGGTCCAGTCTTCGATATGTTATGAAGGTATGAATAAATTATCTGTAATCGTGTCTGCGTATTGGCCGTCCTCGCTCTTTTGCTCTTGATGCAAAATAGAAGCTCCTTACCAGTTGGATATGCCAGCATGGCGCTAGTGAGAACCGCTTTGGGCGGGTCCAATTACTTGCCCAAACGCAAACAATTCAGAAGGAGAATTGCATCCATTCCTGTCAGATGATCAGCAAGTGTAAGTGGACGCAGCCCCGGCGCTGCAGGAACATCATAGTCAGGCGGCCGTCGGGATATTATTCTATGAGGTCGCGCATCTTGGAAGGCAACAGTTGACTCGTTTATGCCGCCACATAAGGCCGTTAACTGAAGGAGATAGTTTTTCGCAGCTCTGCCGGAGATCCATAACTATGTATTCAAGAATCCACTCTTTCGAAGACACACATAACATATTCAATACGAAGGCGGAATATTCAGCCACCAATCTGCTGGAGGATGAAAGCAGCAGCGGTATCTTGATCTCTGTCAAGGTAAGTTAAGTGGACTTCAAGATCGTTGCCTGAGTCGCAGAAGGGATCGTTGGCGTCGCAGAATGAGAGGATGCGAGGTTGCAAGGTGGAGCTGTACTGCTGATTAGCAGCACGAGGGAAGAGACCATCACGGGTGGAGGTTCCGCGATCAAACGATTGGTCGGGAACATGGCGGGGATCACCCATTTGGACTATGGCATTGACTATCATGGTACTGGTGTCTTGAACTTGAGTGACCAAAGCACCGATGATACCAGCGCCAGGCGCCTCCCCCGAGGCACGAGCGGCGATGATATGAACATCAGCACATGGCGTTTGGGGTGCAGCGGCGGGAAGCGCGCTAACAGAAAGGAGAGATGCGGCGAGTACGAGAGCAGAGAAAGCTTTGGAGAACATCACTGAAAGTAAGCGATTGACTTGCTTTGAAGAAGAAAATTCAGATCCTTTTATACCTTCAATCCGTATATTCTCCTAGGTACACCGAAATACTGTATCGTAGAGTCAGACATTAACGGGTATGTATTGCGCCGGATGGTGGGTATTGTTAAGAGTCTTCGCGTCTCGACGTAAGAAAAATGTGAAATTCGTCTGCTTGATTGTCTCCTCCTGAGACGGCTTTATTTTAGATCTTGACATCTCAACGTTGGGAATTGCCCAATAACTGCTGTCTGAGAATCCAAATGCTGGTTTTGTAGGATCGCCTGTAGCGATAGTATTGTGTGCGGATGCTGACATCCAAAGAAAACCGAGGGCATGATTTTGTTTCATCCACCATTGATATTTTTACCTTTGCGAAGGTGTCATTCGGTGGACAGAGAGAGAAGAGAGAGAGAGTCAAGTAGTGGTGTGTTTCCTATTGTGATGTGACTGTACGATTATCCATCCTTCAGCGTATCCTCGTATAATGTAAGTGTCACTTGGCAAGCCTTGTAGGCAACTACAAGATATTCCTGGCGACGTTTTGCCATCGAGCTGCAAGGCCGACCGAATCCAATGAAAGCTTCCATTCGAGGACCCAAAGGATGTGCATTCCGGCAATCGGCTAACAACCAAGGCCGCTTGCTGTGGCACGAGCAGAAACGTCGACCACAAGCCAAATGGAAGAAGGTATGTATGGCTCCAATGGCTGCCTTCTACACTGGCGAGACATGGGAGGGCATGGGAATAGACCCGCGTGCTATGCAATGTGAAAGCAAGCGCAAATGTGGGGTGGGTTCCTGATTTCCGGCACCGAACCTGGGGTGATAATGACGCGCATGTGCGTTTAGGCTTGGTATTCAGGAACCGTGAGCGAGTGCTGCCCACAAACGAAAGCTAGAATGGTGAGTGGGATGCTGTTGCATGATCTCACCCTCTTCCCCATGACCGTCTTCAATCACTACCAAAACTTGCCAAACACTGTTCCTCTTCCTGACGCAGGTCCTAAAAACATATTCACGCCCTCCTGGATGGCTACACTCACAGGCCTCATCGGCGCCGAGTCGTACACGTGCGGGCAAGGTTGCAGCAAAGGTTTCGCTGTTAAATTAGGGTCCTCCAGCTCCCTTTCGTATATGGAGGGCTGGCGTGGCGATTTCTGGAGTTGTTCGAATTGAGGAGGGTCAAAGGTGGTGCGAGCAGCCTTCAGACGCATGAGAATCTAGGAGAAGCGTGATAAAAATTAGACGAATATTGAAAACTTGAGTAACTTACCTGCTCGTAAAATGCAATCTCCCCATCTAGATGATCTTGAACGAGTGTCTTGAAGTCCTCGACTTTTTGGCTATGATAGGTGTCCATCTCCGCCATCGTCGTGTTAAGTACTGTTTCACAACGCGAGGCCATATCTTCGTCCGCCTGTGTAGTTTGCCGATTAATAAGTTGTCATAGATGATTATGTTTGTCATATTTACATAGTTAACGCCAGTGCCAGTGGCTTCCCGATATCGTGTTAAAGTAGATTTGTGCGTGGTTATGACACCCTGGGTCCACGTAATATTAATATTTGGAGATACCCCCGGTTGATAGAGACGAAAAGATTTACCTCGTAGAGCGACGATGGGTGTGCCATGAGCTTGAGTGATTCGTGGGTTGCGAGTTGAGTCCTGCGGGCCTAAAATGGAGTTGAAAATGATTAGATATGTGTTAGGAGATACAGGTTATAAAACTTACATGGCCGTCGTACAAGTTTGCCACTGTCTGTAAAGTCTCGGAGGTTTTTTGCATCGCCTTACTCAACTTCAAACAGTCTACGTCCTTTATCAGCTTCGCTCGAGATCAAATACGAGAGGGAGTATCACCCACCAGCACATCCTTCACGCCAACACCATGCCCCATCCGAATTCATCAAGCCTTTCGCTTTCGTATTATAATTCTCATCTTCCTCACTCGTTCCAGTAGTCGGCGCAGATGCCAGTGGTTTTGAGGTTATCAAGGAGATGAGTGAATAGGATAATAGTCGCTCTGCTTTCGACATTTCTGTTGAATCGGTATGAAAATACGATTGAAAAGAAGCTTAGCCATATACAAAGTTTGAAAGATGATAATTGAATACGCACCAATCCTCGCCTCTCGAATTTTTCCGAAGACACTTCGAAGGCCTTGGACACCTTTGCCTACCGCCCTTGTATGTGTTTGGAAGGAGTTGATTGCCTCGTCTGCGTCATCTAAATCGACATTGAAGGCTGGGTGATAAATACGTGCATAAAACGCGGGCCCTGCAGCGGGCATCGAGAGGTGTTGCGGGAGTAGGCGGCTCCATTCCTGCGGAAGAAAGAACATGTCAGCCAAAAATGACAAATATGAGTAGATCAAACGACAAGGCAGGCAATCCCGAGATAGCTTGGGCGTGACCAAAGAGCAATTAGTTAAGGGACTTACACTGTCGCTCTCACATCCCAAAAAGAAAGTGACTACCTCGGCGTACCTCACCACCGGATGTCTGACGATCTTGTTCAAGTATCTCTCCAGATCCCCCCGCCTCGCCTCCACGAAATCTTCACTAAATCTTCCGGCGTACTGTTTCTCCGGCAGAGGGGGTAATGCAATCCCTGGAAGGCGGCGGGAAAGCGCTGTATGCAGCATAACGAAGTGGGAAAACCGACGCACGACAGTAAGTCGAGTAGAGGTCGTTGTTGGAGACGAAGGCGGGTGCACGTCGTCTGGGTCAGGTACCTCGACCCAATCAGCCGCGGATGAGGAAGAGGCTACTGGGAAGATAGAAGTGATGCTGTACATTGTGTACGCGCCGGCAAGGACGTTTCTCTTGGACGGCGAATGCACTAAGACGCTGAATGAAGGTGTTTTGGCTTTCCAAGCAGGGCCTGCATCGATGACATGAAGGTCGGCCTCTCCTAATCCAAGCTGGTTCATTCTTCTTCGTTCTTCTTCATTGGCTTCAAACATTGATGCGGATGTATCTTCTCTGGCGTGACCGGAATCCTTCCCTTTGCCGTTCAACACTGGCAAGGGGTCTACCGGAAGGTTTGGAGCTCCGGAAAGTATGAATGCCTCTGCACCACTGGTGACGAAAGTTGAGAAGCGATTAATCGATTTTCCGCCGAGAAGGCTTTGTCGAAAGCTGGGGAAAGGTCCTCGCCATTCACCAGTGTTTTGTAAGACAAGGGGCTGGATTTGAGAAGATCGAGGGGATCCTCGCGGCGTAATAGAGGAGCTGGATGTCTCCCGAGTTTTGTGTTCGTATAGCTTCTGAGTCACATCGAGCTGGAGATCAGGCGAAGGAGTAAACTCGGATGTTAGCTATTGCACGGATTCGTGATTACGGTATAGACCTCATCATTTTATACCATTGACATACCGTGTAGTAGGACTGTGGTAGTAGTCCAACTTCTCCGGAAGAATCGCGGATAAGACTCCAACCGTCCCCAACATCCTCTTTGACCACTTCAAGCTCGTCTCCGGCTTCGACTGAGAGCTCTCTAAATTCGGCCTTGCCCTCGAATTTGAACAAAGCACGCGCAGGATGGGTTATTTCCTCTATGTCATCAATCTCTTCATCATCTGAGAGTGATGGAGGTAGATTTGACTCGGAAACGAACTTCCTGGAACGAGCCCTGGATATCGAGGGTATCGTCACATTCAAGCCACCTTCGAGGTGCTCGGTCCATGCTGTAGACGTGTTGATTCCGGCGTCAAACTCGGAGGCCGGACGCTGGGATATTGTGCTTTGGGGCCCTGGTGGGTATCGCGTTGATCTTGGGAGAGTGGCCATGTATTATTGCGCCTCTAAAGAGCTCACAAGTCTTGGCTCTCGTCCAATCTTGAATGCTGACTTGCAATGTGCCTATGTCTAGTAGCAATGCCTGCGCTTGTTGACGTTGTTGTAAGTATCGTTTTTGGCCCGTCGTGACCTTCTTCGTTATGGTTGTTTAACAAGGGGAGGAACAGTGCAAGAGGCACGTCCTCACACAATCCAAATCAGGAACATCAGCAGTATAGATAAGATAAGCCAATGAGGACATGCATTCTATTCTTGGACAGCTCTATTCACAATTCAAGTTGATTGCAGGGCTATGCACGATCTATACATAAGCTGCAGAAATGTAGGATTGTCTGAAGCCAAATGAAAGTGATATAAGTCAACCCATGACTCTGACGTGCGCATCTACTGCAATCTAATCTTGCCATTTATCGCTCCTGTAGAAGATCATTCATGAATTATGCGGATTGTGGGGTCACTCCGATGTACTGACCTGCAATCAGGAAATCCGAGGGCACCCCATCCACTCCAGTTCGGGTGGCAGACACGGAAATGGTTTGTCTTGTCAATGTCCTGCAATTCCTGAACTTCTTCTTCGGTCAGATCAACGATTTTTGAGTTGGCTTTGTCGATCATGACATCAGAAAACGGTATTTGAGATCGACAGAAGAAGACTAACCAGCAATGCGGGAGTGAGTGACGGATTTCGAAATGACTATGTATTTCAGGAAAGTTCAGAGAAGTACACATGGGAGACAACTCATATTGCGCGTACCGGTCACACCAGGCTTGTTTGCTTGAAGAGAGATCAAGATGTTGGCAGGGTGGACGCTATGCTTGTCGGCAATTTTCTTCACAATTGGATTTGTGAGCAAGGGAGAGTCGTTCGAGCCGAGAGGTGAGTAGGCAGTGATGACAATACCCTTGCCCCTGCAGAAGTCTACAAGTTCTTCCTGAGTGCAGGAACTAGACCAGTGGTTCAATTTCTTGTCTATCAAGCAAAGATATCGAAAACCTACGGATGCAGCTCCAGCTGATTGACGGCAGGTACAATTACGCATTCGGCGAGCAAACGCTTCATGTAGTCAACACACACATTGGAAACACCTATTCAACAATAAAATCGCGTCAAGACGCAATTCCCAGAATGAGTGTAGGGAATTTTAGAAGTCACTCACCAATGGCTTTGACCTTCTCGGGATTATTCTTGTATACTTTCTCCATTGTCTTCCAGGTGTCAAGCCAATCAATCTGTGTTGACGACATGAGATAAAGCTCAAAGTCTTTCTGAAGCAGCGCACCGATTTATCAGCCCCACTCAAATCAGCCACCATTGGTGCTGGCCAGTGCATGAGCCCTAAAGCGTTTGATTGAGCTTTTACGGATGCGTTGAGTAATATTGCAGACTTACAAAGGTCAAGGTAACCGACTCCGAGATCTTTGATAGAGGTATTGAGTGCCTCTTCTACCTTGAGATGATCGTTGTTGTTAAGTTTTGTGGTCACGAAGATCGATTCGCGAGGAACGCCTGAGGCTTTGATGCCTGCGCCAACTTCAGCCTCATTTCCATACGCAGTGGCAGCATCGATGTGTTTGTAGCCGTTCTGCAGAGCAAACGCAACAGCGCCAGCGACCTCTCCCGGTCCGGATTTCCAGGTTCCTGCGCGTCAAGGCGATAGTCAGCAGAGACATGGAGCAGGTAACATAAGATGTGGTTGTACCGAGACCAAGAGTAGGCATCTCAGCGCCAGTGTTTAGCGTAACAGATTTGCTAGCAGGCATGGTGGGTGATAATAATGATAAGGTGTGAAAGAAAGGAAAGAATTCAAGAGTGAGGATCCCGTTGTGGAGTTGATTTAAATATGGCCATGAGATCACATTTCCGGACGTGATCTATAGATCAGCCTGGTCTGCCGAGGAATATCGACGTTTGTCATGAGTGGCCATATGCTCCTCCTGCCCCTATGGGCCAGCACATTCAATCCGCTGAGCTATGAGTGACTGAGCGGGAATTATTCGGAGGATCAGGACGGTTTCGGGCCGTCTGATCAGTGACGCGTTGTGCCAGCATTGGGCCCCATTGGAGGTCGATGAATTGCTTTGCAAGTTCGCCTGCTTTATCGGGATACTGTGTACTCGCCTATCGTTGCCGATATGAAAAGAACAGTCGTCTAAGCAAGCCTATTCGCTGTTCCGAGGTCGGTCAGGTGTAATGGCAGGTCAAGATCTCCGGATCTGATAGTCGGAGTTCAGGTTGGGCCTCCAATCCAAGCAGAGCCAAATAGGTCAGCAATAAGGTCAATTTTCCTGACCGCGTATCTTCTTCCAAACCCACGACAGATGAAAAGCTGCGAGGCTCGCGCCGTACAGGGCGGTGCCCCGTGCATCGTTCACTTTCGCGAGCGGGCTAAGGTCTGAGCATTTTAATCATTCTCGATCGATCCTAGCAGGATCCAGCTGTAACCAGCTGAACAGCGTATCATAAATCCGACCTCCCCGCGTCACCAAACCCAAAGATTGTCTCTTCGCGCGAACAGGAGGGCATGATGCGGGGATAGATTCGTCTGTGGTCTTGGAATTCGCTGTAATGATTGGGTGGTCGTGTAGATGTCGATAGCCTTTTTGGCGTTGATGTCGCATGTCGCGTCCTTTAGCTCACTTCGCAGCACAAATACGGGTCCCCTTGCCTCTGGTGAAGGGACTATTTGTAACTCGATTCAGACTACTCTTCGTCTGTCGTGCAATTTTTTCCTCACTTATTTCACTTCGTGTGGAAACAATGATATCTGAACGCAGATGATGCTTCCGGTGAGTACAGAAATTTTCTTTTCCGATTGCTTATCGATACCATCCACGATGAAGTCATCCACATCGCTGTGTAGAACACTTTAAACTATCCATACCATCTACCCACTCTGTCTTGTGAGGACCTTCTCTCAACCATGTCTAATGATAGAATCGAATGACTTGATTATTACCAATTCAACGTTTCAACCAGTATCTCCCAAGCGCACTAGCCACATGCACACAATCTCGAACTCTAGTGATGAGCATTGCAGATCGAAAGCGAAATGTGTGCAACAGCCACAGAACGTTTGAGCTCAGACAGCTTGCATTCTCACCACAGACTACCAATTTAGAAAACACAATCATGCAGCTGTGCGGATTTAATCCTACCGCAAGGTAACCAACCAGCCCCGTGCAAGTCAGGCGACGGAAAGCTTTCCATCCTAGCCTGACATCCGTCATCCAGATATTCGCCATGTCCAACCTCATTCATCCCGGCGCTTACATGCAACCATGGCTCCCCAAAACCTCGTGAATTTTCCTCCTGTTCAGACGCCTAGTGTCTCTACGACAGTTATACATACCCTACGCCAACGGGCAGTAACAAATGCAGGTTTCAACTCGAGCAAGTGATTCTCTTGGTTGAACACCAATGCCGGCACTTCGCTGAGCGCTAACAATTGATACGACAATACGAGTTTTTTGAACTTGACATTCCGCTAAATCGATGCTGATTTTCGCTCTCGTCGCCAAGCCATGATCTCTCTCAAGGCAGCTACAGCGAGCGGTATAACTGCACTGGCAAATAAGGGGGTGTAGACTGCGTATTTATGTTCGGCGGGGAAGTATAGCAGTGCCAGCATTCCAGGATTGAAGAAAGCGCGAGAGGCAAGAGACAGAGCCTCCGCTGAGTATGCAAAGGCCTCATCCAAGGATGCTGTCGAGGACTCATGCATCTGAATGGACGGGATCAGAGGTTTGCCTTCGATGTTACGTCGTCACAAATATGCTCACCTTGGTCAAAGCAGAGAGGGCATCTTGAACATCGCCTTTGACGTCGTTGTGGACTGGCATATTTTCAATCTGATCTACGAGCTTCACAATGCTGAGAAGAGTGTCCTGGCTACCTTGGGCGTTCTCCAGTGTCCGTCTGCGGAGGAGCGAGTCAACCTGCCACTCGGATAGCACTGAAGCATGGTCCGATGCTGAATATTGGACCGCCGCAGGGAGTCGAGCAACACCCAACAGTGCGAGAAGTTGGCTTGCAAATGATGCAAACACAGCATTGAGATCAGGATGGGAAAGTTGTCCTCCTGTGAAAGTGTCGGATGGGTTGTGAATGACAATTCCTCCCCATTGTGGAAGAAGGAAAGCATTTGATAGCGACGGTGTGCCTACAATCATACAATCAGAATCTGTATGGAAGTAGTGATGCTCTAATCTTACCATCATGATTCAATATTCCGAGGGGACGGCGGGTATTCGAAGGTATAAAGAGAATGAAATGGAGTACAGGGTCATTTGATGAACTTGAAGCTGGAAGTCATGTTCAGTCAAGCGTTGTGTTCGGGTGAATGCAAAACATACACAACGTCCACTCAGCTGAATTAACAAATACTGTAAGGTCTTCTTGGGTGATACCATAGGCTTGGTCGATTGGAATCGGCGTGAACGCAAGAGGAGCATGGAACTGTACTTGGCTTTCGATGGTGAAGTTGTGAAGGGTAGATAGGCAGTCCAGGATGGGATGTATATGCGCTGTAAGTCAATCAGCTTTTCGAAAACAATCCAAGGTGGTTATATACACGTACATTTGAAAGCACCCTGAATATCCCAACCCATGACAGCACTTCCTGCTGCAGCGTCTTCGTTCAATAGGCTAAATGCGACACGATAACGTGGGGAGTACTGAGCGACCCGGTTTCCTCGATCAGAGACGAGGGAATGAGGCACGATGAGAGAAGTTATGGTATCAACCAATTTATCAGGTGCTGCTCATGCGTGAGCACATCAATTTGTTCTGTGAGGAGGTCAACTCACAGAAAGTATCATTCAATGGGAAATTCAGAACTCTCTGCCGTATGGATAGAGGTCCAGCCTTGAAGGTTACGGTGTGTACATTATCACCCGCCACGTTTTCTAAAGGACTGAATGTCTCGATAAACGGAATCATAACAATCAAGCTTTATGACGCACGACAGTCCTTTTGCCCAAATACTTCGATAGCAAGGCCCCTCCACATATCTTGTTGTTGTGATATACGACCCGCGAAAGCCTGCTTCACGTTCCCAACGAGAGAAGAGTCAACAGCTTCCAAGCATATTTTGACAGGAAGTTCCGGATGACGTTGCGTTTGTTGATGAACGCGACTTGACGGCAAGGAGAGTCGCTCGATACTTGTGGTGTACCACCACAAAGGGACTGCCAATATTATGATAGCCCAATAAGCTATGATTATGGAGCGCCGGACTCCATCTTGCTGGTAGAATAGTTTTGCGGGGTCGCGCAATGAGGATGGCAATGGGTCTTCCTCCTGCACATTCTGCGAGTTAACTTGTGTGTGGTCGGGAGGAGGGTCCATATATTATGTAATATCCTGAAACGACAAGAACAAATAACTTTGTTTGGCTTTCTGTTGATTTGTGGCTTGGAAGAGACTTCGTCTTTCCTGAAGTCTCCTCCATCGGCATTTTCTTGATTTCAGTTTACATTATACCGCACCTATAGGCTCTGGCAGTATTCGCACATCTAGGGGTGGCTTCAGTCGTTTCAGCTGATCTGGCAGGCTCCTTTGCTCACACGGTTAATCATCGAAGTTCTCTGTAAGATTTTACATCGAAACATTGCGAGGCGCCAACTGGGTTCTAATGTCTGCCGGTGGCTATGATTCGCCACATATGCCTTCTTCGTTCTCGCGCTATGACTCTCGGAGATTATCAGGGAACATGCCTGCAAGCTACGACGTAAGTTACTGTTGCTTCATCATTATTCATCTCATTCGCATACGCTTACACACGCATCTCAGCGTCCGCCTCCCACCATGCCACGCCGCAGGAGCCCTTCTCCAGGACCATCTCGAAGACCGTTCAATAGCTATGTGCCACATAGGTCCGAGTTACCTAGCCGCGACGCAGGCCCCAATGTCTATAGGCCAAATAACTATCGACCCGACTATGCTGGTACTTACTATAGTCGCTCTCCGAGCCCTGACCCATATGGGCCTTCGATGCGTGTCTCAGACCCCGAAACTTGGGATCGACCCTCTTCATGGAGGCCTCCTCCGCCAGTGAAGACAGCTTCTGCTTGGCCCGAAATCAAACCCGTTCCTCCTTCCCCTACCACATCAAGCGCTCGAGGGAGAGGTTCGAGAGACGATACAACATCATCAAGATTGTTTGAGCCGTCCGACTCATGGAAACAGACGCATGTCGATCGGCCTTTACGAGTTGATACGTGAGTATAGGTTCTATTTCGTGGCCAGCTTCAGAACGCTGATTGAGCTACAGTTCCCCAATTTCTGATCGCCACAATGACCGTCGCATGAGGGGCGGTATTGATAGGTCCCCTGATAGGCCTAACAGGACTAATCTCACCCCTGCATTCATTCCTGGTGGTGATCGTTACCGGCCTGGGCCCCCTAAGCGAGACTCGAATCCACCTGGGCGGTCTGACTATGACTCTTATCGACCTCCTTACGAGAATAGCTGGAGTCCAGCAGGTAGCCACAGTAGGAGAGACTCTGGCTCTGTCACCTACACTCGAACTTCTGACCGCTTCGATGATTCCCCTTACTCTGCACGCCATCTCTCGAGGAAAAACTCTGTATCTCCGCCTCGGGTTCCGTCTCCAGTTCACAGTCCAATCTCGACAACCTGGGGTGCTCCGGAACACGAGAACGTTCCCTGGTCCTATCCCCGCGCGCTTGATACTGCGCATCGAGATGTTCCTTTGAAACCAGCTACTAGGCCGCCTTCTCGTTCGTCTATCGCCTCCACTCACGTGTCAGACAGAAAAAGTCCTCCGACATTTGTACCGCGACCAGAGGGCAAAGTAGAGATGAAACCAGAGCCTACCACACGTGTTGTTGCGAGCTCTCATGGTGTCATTAGCAAAGCAGAATCATTACCGAAGACAAATGTTGTCGAGCCACAGTCCGATAAGGCAATCAACGGTAGTATCAAAACTTCTGATGCTCTGGCTGCATACCCCTCTCCCGTCTCAAAGGCGTCAGACGTTTCTGTCATCCGGGAGAACATACGCGACCCCATTGCACAACGTAAGGAATAGCTTGGATGGCGGAGTATACAACTGATATTAACAATCTCATTAGGTCCTGCTCTGACGACCACCATTGAGAAGGAGGCTGTTAGTCTTCCGAAACCGACTGTGAATGGAAAAGTAGCACTGAAATCAAAGAAGACCGTAACTGCCACGTCTTCCCAGCGCTCATCGTCGAAAACACTCCCTGCTTCCCAACAACCTGAAACTGTTCCACGACCGCAGAGGCACAAAACTTCTCTAATCTCTCAACCTGAACATGCAAACCTGCCTTCTAACCCCAGGCTACTATGTGAGCTAAAGGACGTCCCAATGGATGTAGACGTAGCCCAAGTTACCGAGCCTCCTCCAAATCCTGTGTCTGCGTCTCAGCCAATCATAGATGGAACACCAACCCTTCCCTCTACCCAGCAAGGCATGTCTGTAGACGTGCACGTACCTCAATTATCCGAATCAAAGTCGATGGAAGATTCACTCCGTATTGTTGTGATGATGAGATTGCTGCGGGATCGTCAACCGCGCGATACCATAATAGACCCAGTCATCATGGCCAATCTATCGATAGCGAGTCGTCCAGAGGCTCATCCGGCGGCAACTCCAGAGAAATTGCTCAACAAGATGTTCACAGGACAGGCGTTGAAGGAGAGGACGGAGTCGTTCGCTGCAACGAAACCCTTTCTTGCGATGTTCTTCGAGCAGCGACAGGCCATGATATCCGATAAGATCACCCGATTACGAGAGGAGTATCTTTCGCTGCACGAACGCTGGGTCTTGTCTTGTACGGCTCTGAACGAGCAGCAAAAGACTCTTGCTTCAGAGCACGAGATGCAGCACACTGGGCGCACGACCCGTCGAACCACCGCTATCACTGATGCAGTGCGCTCCGATTTCGAAATGGAGCAAATCATCGCGAGTCTCGGGAACGACGATGCCACGGATCCCAATCACCTTTCTATGAGAAATCTCGCGAAGATTCCTGACATGATCTCCGTCACCAATGGCAAGGTCGATTACGTCTTTGATGACACATCGCACCTTGTGGATAATCCAAGTGAATACTTTGCTCCTCACACTGGTATCCACGATTGGACGGAGATGGAGAAGCAGGTATTCATTGGCAAGTTCGCAGAGTACCCCAAACAGTTCGGCATAATCGCAGACTTCCTACCGAACAAGACTGCAAGCCAATGTGTGGACTTCTACTACTTGCACAAGAAGCAGCATATCGACTTTCGCAAGGTCGTTTCTCAGTTTGCACCCAATAAGAGAAGGCGGAGGGGAATGGGAAAGAAGAAAGGGAATGGGCTGTTGGCAGATATCGCTTTGCATGACGCAGAAGTGCATCGTGGATCCGGATCGGCCTCGCCCTCCGTAGTAGGTAGAGCTCCGAGAGGGAGGAAGACTATGGGCGCCCCGAAGGTTACTGCTAGTGCTGCTCGTCGCAATGCTGTCCAATTTGAAGACACACCTACCAGCACACCCACACCAGAACCTGAAAGTAGGCCCAGAAGGCGGAAAGTAGCTGCTACATCCACCATTTCCGCAGTGACTGTCGCCGCAACTGCAATCACAGTAGCACCAACAGCACCAACAACCACTTCGATCTCAGCACCTCCTATTGTTCAGAGCGTTTCTGCTGCGACTGTGGATGAAAACGAAACTCCAGTAAGTTGGCTGATCTGACGTCTGGTTTGAATGGTGGGTTGACATCACTTCGTAGGAGCAGGAGTCTGAACCCCGTCCAGTGAAGCGAGCGAAACGGACACGGAAGACGATCAAGTCCGCTGCCACTATTCCCGACGATCCGCCGTCTCCTGGACCCGAGGAGAGGGCGAAAGATTCGACCGAGCCGTCATCACGAACCAAGAAGGTGGTGGCTCCGCCTGTCATCCAGTGGGAGGAGGAAGATAAAAGTCGGTGGACATTACTCTGAGCTCCCCTTTATCGCATCCTGATGACTTGTCATGTCAGACCTGTTTCTATCCCTCCTTGCACAATACGGGGACGACTTTAAGCGTATTGCCGCTTCCATGCCTAACAAGGTGTGTTGCTATTACTATACTTCGATGGTTTGTTAAATATCATTCATTGTTGCATTTAGACGACTATCCAGGTTAGCAATTACTACAAGAGCAACTTGATACTATTGGACCTCGAGAAAGTCGCCAGGAGTGCGCCCAAGCGATCTCCCACCCCCGTGCACCGCGACGCACGGAAGGAGCATCCTGGTATTGTGTCACCCACATCTGCGTCAGGGCCAACAAGTCCCACAATGGCACCCAATGTTACCCCACCAGTACTGCCTTTCTTTTTCGGCTCTGCCGAGAACCAACATCCACCCAGTTCCGCACCCGCTTACCCAGAACGTCGCATATCCTCTGATGGGATGCATTACCCGCCTCAGCCTCCTTGGAGTGCGCAGCATTCTGCATCTAAACCTCGGGGGTCATACCTATCACCGCCCATATCTCGACCCAACCATCATGCGACACCTGAAATCCGTCGCCCTAGCCTGTATGGCATGGCCCCTCGCGGTGTTTCCTATCCTTACCCTCCGAACCCTGATTCGCGTAACCATGAACCCCAGCATGATGGCGACATGCGCAGTGGACCGCACAGTCCTCAGGCGCAGATGAGGCAAATGCCCCCTTATCCACCCAATAGATATGGGCGCTCGATGAGTGGAAGTTATGGGTCTCCTAGCCATGGAACGACCCCTTCCATGTCTCCACCTATGCGCCCGCCCTATCTATATCCCACAACACATGGAAACAGCAACCAGGCGCATCACCAACAAGGTGGGGCATGGCCACCGTCAGGACGTTCTTACGAACCTCGACAGGGCTATCCGAATTACCCACCACCTCGATCGTACTCTCCAGAAGAGCCTCAGCACCCCCCATCACGCCGGCTTTCGGACGCCGGGAATAATCTAAGGAGAGAGAATCCTTACCCTGTGTTCAGCAACATGGGAGACATAAACTCAAGTTCTGCTGCTGCCAGCAGTGCCTCCCCTTCGCCTTCAAACTCCAGCAACACTCCTGGAGTATCGTATCTTCATCCTCCGCTCTGGAATACCTGATATCTCCCCGTCATGACTTGTTATATTACGAATCGTTCCTACCCGATCTCTAGTTCGGGTTTTTCACTACATTATTTTCTTTCAATGATCATTGGTTTACACTGAATTAGATCCTTCTCATGCATATTTATTCACGCACATTATACGGTAATGAACGCTGGGTAATCTGTAGTATCGTTACAATTGTAGTTGTTGTGCTTCCTTTTACATGAGACCATGATTCCCAGGTAATTCAGAAAGGTATGGATTTGTGCGAGGCTTGAGGTTAAGCGCTCTAAGCTTCCAAGGTTGTTTAATCAACGTCGACCTTCTACCATAATGATATGATATCCAAAATTCGTCTTGACGAGGGACGAGACAACAGGTTTGTCGACAGTAGATGGTGTGAGAGCAAAAGCTGCATCTTGAAAAGCACCCACCATGCTACCCCGCGTCATCCATCCCAAACTTCCGCCAGCTGGATGCGGTCGATGTGACACCTCAACAAAAATGAAAACGTCTAGATCGTACCTTTAGCTTTGTCCTCCGAGTATTCTTGTGCAACTTTATTGAAAGATTGTCCTTCCTATAAACGCAATGTAAGCGCATGAGGCTGGGATTTTCGAGCAATGGAGCTGAACCTGTATCTTCTCGAGTGCCTCTGTTGCCTTCGAATGCTTCTCACACAAGATATGCCGCACATTGATTGCAGTTGCTGCCTTTAGAGCGCCCTTTCCCTACTCAAATTTCGAACGTTAAGTCTTCAAAAACATACAAGATCGATTCCACCCAAATGCGACCATCATACCTTGGTCTGTTTCTCTTCTCCGTCATCTGCGGTTGCTTTGTCTTTGCCTTTCTTGTTGCCTTTGTCGGCAGGCTTCTTGTCCGTAGCAGTTGACGCCTTCTTTGGCATGACTTGGAGCTCGTCGGTGCCGTCGATGAGGAGTAACCCTGAGTAACCAATAACAGACAAGGAATTATGACGAGCACGTGGCCGGAACGGGCCCGAGCAGATTAAACGGGCATGCGAAACACAATTTTTTGTGTCAACAACCGTCCTTGTCATATCTTATCAACTTCCTCTAACCCACAGTAGCCAGCAATAGGCTCTAACTATGGCGGACAAGATCACCCGTATCGCTATCGTCGATGCCAATCGGTGTAAACCAAAGCGATGTGCGCAAGAGTGCAAAAAGGTTAGTTCTTTCATATATAGAACAATGCAAGGAGTGATCTTACTTGTCTCAGTCATGTCCCGTTGTGAAAATGGGTGCGGAATGTCGTAGAGATCGTTGGGGAGGGACTGACTGTTCTCTCAGGCAAACTCTGTATTGAGGTCAAGCCCACCGACAAGATCTCCTTCATCTCCGAGTTTCTGTGCATAGGTTGTGGTATTTGTGTCAAGAAGTAAGATCTGCATTGTGATCATATTTGTGCGCTTTCTGAACAGCTTATTATCCTCCGATAGATGCCCTTTCGAAGCTATCGCTATCATCAATCTGCCGACTAACTTGGAATCCCAAGTGACACATCGATACACTGCGAACTCTTTCAAATTGCATCGTCTCCCTACACCACGGCCTGGGCAGGTACTCGGTCTCGTAGGAACGAACGGTATTGGAAAAAGTACGGCCCTCAAGATCCTGGCTGGGAAACTAAAACCGAACCTTGGGCGTTATGATGTGCGTTGGATTCACGTACCGCATCATTTACGAATCTGCCTTAATTCTGGCATTTAGGATCCTCCGGACTGGCAAGAAATTCTGCGATACTTCCGGGGATCCGAACTGCAAAATTATTTCACCAAAGTTCTAGAGGATAATTTGAAAGCATTGATCAAGCCTCAATATGTCGATCACATTCCAAAGGCTATCAAAGGATCCATGACAGTTTCGCAAATGCTGGATTCCAAACTTGAGCTGGATAATAAGCAGAGGATGTGCGACGAGCTCGAATTGAACCATGTACTGGATCGACAGGTTACTCATCTGTCTGGTGGAGAGCTTCAAAGATTCGCTATCGCAATGACTTGCGTACAAAGGGCTGATGTGTACGTTGGCTTCTTATCATTGTCCTGCATTGCGTTTATTGGTTTGACAGATACATGTTCGACGAGCCGTCAAGTTATCTTGATATCAAGCAACGCCTAAGAGCAGCAGAACTCATCCGCTCATTGCTGTCGCCAGATTGTTACGTGGTTGCCGTGGAGCACGATCTCTCCGTTCTTGATTATCTCTCCGATTTCATCTGCTGTTTATACGGCAAACCTTCCATGTATGGTGTCGTCACGATGCCCTCGTCCGTCCGAGAAGGTTAGTGCATCATATGACTGACTATCTTTCATCCTGACTTTATGTGCGGAAAGGTATCAATATTTTCCTTGACGGCTTTATTCCGACCGAAAATCTTCGATTCCGAGAGGAATCGCTGTCGTTCAAAATGGTTGAGAACGCAGAAGAACTTCTCATTGACAAAACACGGCATTACTCTTATCCATCCATGACCAAAACCCTTGGTTCGTTCAAATTGACGGTTGAAGGCGGAACATTCACAGATTCCGAAATCATCGTCATGCTGGGAGAGAACGGTACAGGCAAGACCACCTTCGTCCGTCTCCTGGCAGGCGAAATGCCCGATGAGGAGACCGACAAGCAGACGCTGGCGGTGTCGTTGAAGCCTCAGACAATTTCGCCCAAGTTCCCTGGCTCCGTCCGGATGTTGTTGATCAAGCAAATCAAGGCGGCATTCATGCACCCTCAGTTCCAGACTGATGTCTTGAAGCCAATGAGCCTGGAGAATATCATGGATCAGGACGTCAAGACATTGTCAGGAGGAGAACTGCAGAGGGTGGCTATTGTGCTCGCGCTTGGTATGTTGATACTCTCCTCAAAGGAGCGTGACTTATATGACATCTATTTCAGGAAAGCCTAACGTTGCTGTATACCTTCTTGACGAACCCAGCTCGTATGTGTAACCCTCAAAATGGTCTCTCACTGTTGCCTAACCATACGGATGATTTAGTTTCCTTGACTCAGAGCAACGTATTATTGCCAGCAAAGTCATCAAACGGTCAGTTATCCCGTTCTTCTCTGAAATCATCAGACTGAAGATCAATTAAATCGCACACGTAGATTCATCCTGCATGCCAAGAAGACTGCATTCGTCATTGAGCACGATTTCATCATGGCGACGTATCTCGCTGACCGTGTCATCGTGTTTGAGGGGCAACCTGCAATTTCTGCGACTGCCACCCCGTGCGTGATCTATCTTCATTTGCTTATCATCACGTTTTGAAGTTGAGATTTGTTATATGAAGTCCCCAATCACTGCTGTCGGGGATGAACCGCTTCCTCGCTTCGCTCGAGATCACTTTCCGACGTGACCCAACCAATTTCCGTCCACGAGTCAACAAGATGAACAGTATCAAGGACAGGGAACAAAAGGGTATGCTCTTCTTTCTTTTCTCGAAGGCCGTCGCTCAATATCTAATGCATCATCGCTTCTCTCAAAACAGCTGCTGGAAACTACTTCTTCCTCGAGGATTAAAGATTAACCGATATTTCGCGATCTCAATCCCTGCGGGAGTGGATGATGGAGGAGGTGATGGGTGGTGGTGAGGATAGAATGAACAGAGAAGAACGATGAACAAGAAGCTTTTCAAGCTTTTGAGAGGATCACTTTCGATTCTTCCCTGATGTACTGACCGTATTTGTTATTCGCTTGACGAACCTGTAGTCATGATATGTACGCATACGACGGCCAAAGCGCTTGAGCAGGTCGTCTTGATCCGTGAACTTACCAAGGTCGCGAGGGTGCTACGACACCCACTAAGGAATAAATCTTCTTTCTTGTCATATAATCATACTTTCTCCCATGACTTCCCTGGTGCCACGTTTGGGCATCAGCAGGAGGACCAATACGGGTACTTTTAGGATTGTGCTTCATTTCATCCATTATCACTAACCTCTTGCCACGTCTGTTCCTCAGAGGAGCTTTGACACAGGTTTTGTAATTATGCCATTGGACGTGGATACCATGCGCGTACGTGGATTCAAACTTATTTCAAAGAACACTGAGGCCAAACCAATGCTTCAGGCGCTTGGAAGACATCTCAGCCCAGACCCGTTGACTGGAGAGATCGAGATGTCGGATATCATCCAGCACGTCCACGCTCATATTGATGGATCTAACACCCTCATGTTCATCTGTAATGCAGATTCATTACCATGAATCCCGACCACCCAGACGTCAAGAAATTCTTCGCCGAGACTGCGGGCTCTGACGAAAAACGCAAGCAAGATAGAATCGATGCACAGACGTTCGACCTTTCGACACTCTCCGTGCAGCCAGGTACCGCTTGGCTGATATCCTTGGAGTATTCCGGCCTTAGTACGGAGAAGACGATAGGCGTAGACAAAGAAGAACTGGAACGACTGAGCCGCGAACAACCGCAACACACTTTCCAACTTTTCTGCTACATCAAGGAAGGGCCAGGAACAGATGGGGGAGATAACTTTAGAACTATGGAGGAGTTCGTTGGAATGCCAAACTCTCGACAAGTCGAAAGGTAGGTCCTTGATTACAGTGTTCCGTCCTGCACTCAAACTTTCTTTCAGCTTCATCCGTGTTTCGATGGCCAAACCCATTACCTATTTCAAACCAAGCATACCAAATACGCTCTGCTTTTCGTTCAACCTCACCCAGCATCAGGATGCTCTCCTCCCATTTCTGAACTCTTTCCCTTTCCCTTTCAACTTCATTTTCGAACCTGCAGAACTCTCACAAAGAATCAAGGAGAAGACATTTGTCCATCATGAAATCCGGTTCAAAAGATACATGAAAATCGCACAGGAGCTGAAAGATGCTGGCAACACTGCATACGCGCAGAAAAACAGAGAAGAAGCGATTAAAGCTTACGCTAAGGCGGTTGCACATCTGGAGAAGACTATGTTCGCGGCAGCCGAAGGAGATGAAAGAGAGACGGAGGTGAAGGCGATGATGGCTGTATGTTTCGCAAACAGTTCAGCGGCTCGCATGATACCAGGGGAAGGCTTTGACGCTGCAGAGGCTGTAAAAGATGCTGAAGCAGCTATTGAGTCAGACGCCAACTATGCGAAGGCGTACATACTAATCTGCCTCTTCTCATTCTGCCGTCTCATATCCTGATTCTTTCAGATACATCCGACTTTCGCGAGCTCACGAAGCTCTTGGCGACGCAGGCCAAGCCCAGGAAGCTATCACGCGAGCACTGCGACGTCCTCAACTTGAGAACCACCACGGCCTCGTTGATCATCTGATATCCCTGCAGACAGAGGGCAAGGGCATTCCTCAAGATAGAGATTCCTTCCAAGCGTGGTTACAGAATCTTCTTGTTGACGACCAAGTCAGCAGAAAACGTATGCAAGGCATCGGCGGAGAGTGGCGCATGCGCTGTGAAAAGCAGAAACAGCAGTTGCACATCGATATCTAGCATCCATAATTTACTCAAATGTTGAAGCCCAGTCCGGTACCTATCACAAGAAGAAAATGTATTTGTACAATGCTCTACATTTTATCCTCATAACTAGTCGTATCTTCTGAACATCGCTCACTCAATCACTCGAAGTTGAGACTTAATCTTCAACCGCCTTGTGTATATGGTTTCAGTTGAGTTTCTTGAGGATACGTATCAGCAAAGTTTTCAGTCTCAGCGATGGTCAGTGTCATTTCCCAGTTTTATCTTGTCCGAGGGCAGGTAATGTGGCGCATGTCTACCTTTGGCTCCGCAGCACCGAACATAACTCTTTGGCAATTCTGGTCGTTTAGCTTACGTCGGATTACGCCGATGCATGCCCAACTGCAATCTATTTGGAAATGAGAAATGAATAAATATCTCAATTGTAGTGATGATAGCATGACTTCAATACTTCGAATAAAAGTTGCCAATTCATCGATACTTATTCCTTGCAGTTGAATTCCAACCATCGACGACAATGTACTTGCGCTACTACCTTCCGCTCAACAAGTCGACCCTCATATTCTTCCGTCCGAGCTTTGCCTCCTCATCCAGCGATTCGAGCGAGCTTGAACGGAACGATGGGCACGTTGTCCAAGTCACACTCAAGCAGGCTCAGTATGCCAACTCATTCTTGTTGCCAAAGCAGCCCTCATGCTTGCATTTAGACGAGATCCAGTCAAAGAACTGACGACCGCTTTTGTCTCTCAACATGAGATCACCGTAAGCCTTCTTGCGAATCTACTTATGGTATGCCTCACTGATTTTCTAAATACTGAACCACATGTATCGCAAACAGAAAGCAGTGGAAAGCATTATCTTTGCGCACATATTTACTTCCCTACCAAAGAGCATACATGTGGAGGGAAGAGGATACGTATTGCATGGCAGTAAGCTGTCATAATCACTCACTCACTCAGAATCCGATATCATTCGCAATTTCCTTCGACGCAGCGCGAAAACCATGGGAGTACGGCAAGAAGCTCAGTCTAAAATGGGGCCAGAGAACAGTCACTCCCTGTGAGGACAAGTGGACGTTTGTTCTTGAGATTTCTGAGGGAAGGGATATGAGTCCAGACAGCTCATGGAAGAGTAATATACTATGATCATTGCTGAAAACGCAGTTCTACTCTCCCAGTCTATGAAGTATGGATTTTCTTCCATGCGGATATTTGCTTCCGTGATCTAATCTAATCTAGTCCTTGAAGTTGCCACCACCGTCCAAACCAAATAACGCCTCAACAGCCGAGCATGACTCTGTTTACACTTTCGTCAGTCTACTACTTTACTTTTACCCATGTCAACCGCAGATCAAGAAGTAAATCCCTATGAGCTTCTCGATGTTAAAATCGAGTCGACAGAACAAGAAATCCGAACAGCGTACAGACAACGCTCCCTCAAAGTTCATCCAGATAGGGTGCGTCAAACCACTTTATAATGTGAATCGTGACCCTTGCATAGTTCTGACAGTATATATGCTTTTTAGAACCGCAATAATCCAGATGCTGGTTGGTACTCCAACTATACTGCACTATCAGAATGATCACTCATATTGCTTGAATAACAGCACGTAAATTCCATGAATTAAATCAAGCATATGAGCTCCTCCTCGACCCTTTGCGTCGGCTCGCACTCGATGCCAAGATGCGCGTAAAACTTGCTCGTGCTGAACGTTTCAAGTCTTACGATAACAAGCGCAAGAACCTTGTTACCGAGCTCGAGGAGAGAGAGCAGGCGTTTAAGAAGGCTAGAGTGGAGAAACAGAAAGAAGAAGTAGCGACATGGCATGAGACAACGAAGATTAAGGAGGAAGGGAGAAGGTTGAGGGAGGAAAAGGAGAAAGAGATGAAGAAGAGAATGCAGCAAGAACAAGAGTCGGTAAAGATGGCTGGTCTAGAGGATGAGGAAGAGGCTCCCCCGTCTCTAGGTTTGTCCCGACCGTCTCATGTTTCAGGATGACCATTGACATGCAAGAATTCTTCGACAGATCCATTGGACACTACCGTCCGGCTCAAGTATACCCTCAAATCACATCCTACCCTTATTACCCCTCAATCAATTGCCGCCATACTTTCTCAGTTCGGGGCCACCGACACGGACTCCATAGTCCTCTCCCTCAAAGCCAACAAAAAGCAACCAGACAAGCCACCGAAGAATGGTACTGCCCTCGTGCCTTTTAAGCAGATTGGGGATGCGTTCGCTGCAGTATGTGCCAGTGGCAGGAAAGACCTCGGACTGGAGGGTGTCGAGATTGCCTGGGTAGGTGGCAAGGAGCCGGCCATCCTGGGTTGGTTGAAGAGAATGGGGAAGTTGGGTGGTGTTGGATCGTCCTCTAACCAAAAATCGCCTTCGTCAAACATTGCAACAGCGGGTGTCAAGGCCAATCTGCCACAACATCAAACGCGGAGCACAAATGCAGCGTCATTTTCCTCTTTTCCTTCTACCTTCGTATGATTTATCTCCCTTTTACTCCTTCGCCTTTCTGATTATATTTTACACAGCCTGATGCAGGTTTGCCCTCACCGCACGAGCTGCCATCAACACCGGCCGCGCCAGGAGGCATTGACTATGAGTCTCTCACACTCATGCGGATGAGACAAGCAGAGAGGGAACGAATGGAACGGGAGATATTGGAGCAAGAAGCGAACGAGTAACGCCTCGGCTTATACAGACCCTCCGTCCTGTGTCTTCGACGAACTCGGGGAACAGTCAGCGCGGTGAACGATGAAGCATATAGTTTCATTTTGGGGAGGAGGAACGAGCGGTATGCCTGTTCATGCTCGTCTTTTCCTTGGACGTTCAGACCTCCTTCGCCTGTGTTTCGAATCATAGATAGATACCAACGACAAACCGAAGCTCATGCAAGTTCGAACACGATTTGCAGCACGCACGATTTGCAGCACGTGGACCACATACAATCGTTGTCGACACTGTTGAGAATCAGGTCCAGTTTCCTTTGATCAACGATCAGCTGGCAATATTCCCGCCTTTACATGGTCATCAGAACCTTCTTCGAAGACAGCATCGTAGAACGTCCATCACGCACCAATATAAATGACTGGGACATAATTCTTAACGCAATGTATTTGTAGACATGCGACAATCCCCGTGCAGGGTTTGAAACCAAAGCCATCTTAACCCCCGATATTGACCTTCCTCGATACGCATGACCAGTAGGTTTAATCTTGAGATTACATGCCTCTGGTTCCCGCTTTTCAAACTTTCGTCCAGCTGCTTGATCTCACGACCATTTCCAGCGACTTCAAATTGGAAGTTGCGCCACTGTGACTACATGGTGCGAACCTACTTTGAGTGGGGGCGCTTGTGACAGCCCTGGGTGAAGCCGATCTGTTTGCCCAAAACAGTCAACCGATTGTAGGGTAACCACCCTACCATTTTTAATCCTTGACTCTCTCTGGCCTTCCTCTTGCCTTGGTTTTCTCCCTTTGTCACAATATTATGCCGTAGCATACATCATACATATAACATCAGTAAATCACTCGCTCACTCAGTGTCTTGATGCGATCAATTACAGAAATGGATGGACAGCTGGCTGCGTCTAGATGATACCGGACCTGTTAAGAAATATTGTCCATTGTTTCAAAAAAGACAGCCTGTCAGGTCTTATCTGATTAGAAAAGTGAGGGCCCAGTCGTCCTTTCTGGAACAAAAATATCCTCATACTTGCTTCATTCCGCAGTCTTAACTTGACGTCCCTTCATTGGAACTTACGGATCGCCTTAGTTTGTTGGCGGACCATTCTAAGAGCACATGGAATTGGTTTGAATTGGAAGTTATTTCTCAAGACTAAAATTAGGTCCTGTTACGACTTATGAGAGCTTTGAACTGTTCACGAATGGTAGACTCAATCTGTGTAGTAGAACTGCCCTGTTTTATCTTCTCAATCATCTCATTGTACAACGTGCCTCTGCTTGTCCCCTGCTTTCAATTTTACACAAATCAAACTCACTTCCTCTCAGGCCAATGAGGGCCTCCGATTACCAACCTCTGAATGCTGAACTGTGATCCACGGGTCCAGTGCTTTTGGATCCGGAATGCGTTTCCTCCAGACAATGAAGCAAACCTGGCTCGTAGGCAGTGCCATCGTAAAACGCGATTTTAGCTACTAGCAACCACTAGAAGGCCGTGATAGTTGGCGCCTGCGTAGGTGGATTGAAGCCTTGCAATAGAGGTGAGTAGCTGTGTTTAGAGCAAGCATTCCTCTATTTTCAGGTGCCGGACAGTGAAAGGATTTTTCCTTCACACTACAGTCTTGGCAACATTGTCTGTTAGGTCTGTTATGGACAGGAGTGTCAAGGAGTGTCAATCGCGATATATCTGTCAAGATTCTTATGCCATTTTTTCGTGGAACGCCAAGCAGTACATGGCTCCGGCGGGCCGGCTTCCATTGATAATTGATTGACCTATGTCAACGCTTCTACTTGGTTTCATTGAGGAGCCTAAAATACAACGCAATGAAAACAGGGTGCAGTTATTACCAGCCGTCCGCCTGGTTGATGTATATTACAGGATACCCAACTCTCAGTATCACTCATTTAACTCGAACACCGAGGCTTTCTGGGGGAATTCATGACTGAATACCCAGTGTTGCCAGAGTCTAATTACCTCCCAAGGTTCCAACCATCACAGGCGCAATCTGCGCAATTGAACAACTGAGAAAATTTCTCCAAAGCTTGCTGTTACGTAGGACAAATCCAAAGAAAAGGCTTTTGATGACGGCAAAGTGTTGAACATCTGCTTCTGTTCCAAAAAATGGGTGTCACTAGTAGGACACCATCTCCGAGGAACAAGCGGTCTTACTGACAGCATTTATGTCAGCCCCGAATATGCCCGTGCCTGCTACCGAGCCAATTTCTCCGAGAAAGCAATGTGTCATTGGAATATCCTGGACTGCTTTTCACGGCCGCCGGAATTTCGTGGCCAGAATTTTCGGGTTTCTTCATCATACTTGTATTGCTGGAGGAAATTCAAAATAACAACCTCAACTGCGGATCATGTCCAGCCTATGCGTTGTGGAGGAAAGTTTTTGAGTATGGCCGTTCATTCACATATCAATCGTTGGGACCGGGCATCCCTGGCGGACAACTTCCCCGCAATGTCCTTGAAAAACACCCACAAGCAAATATCTGAATTGGAGGCATGACGAGGGCATAGCCCATGAAAAGAACGTGAAATGAACGTTGGAATGCAAGCAATGCCTTGGATGACCCTATCGTTTCAAAGTGAATTAAGGATACCAAACATGTATGTAGATTTGACTCACAGCCTGAGAAGTAGGCTGGGAACCTCACGACTTGCATGACGACAACCACAAGGGGGAGCGGAAATTGACTGTTCGAGCACTGAGAATATGACCGTGGGTCTGGTACCTGGCTGTCGGAAGTTTCCTCGACGTTCTTTCTAAACATACATGAACGCCGTAACGGCAGCGAAATTTAACTAGTGAAAGAATGCACGTGGAACATCACTCGCACGTCATGATGATATTTGTGGTACAGTAATTTAGAGAAGCATGAGAGCCGTATGAAATTCAGAATGCGTTCTCTCGCCTTCTGATGGAAATCCGGAGACTATTGGGAGACTCGCCTGACACTTCGAGCATGGCAAGCAGTGCTTCTTGGAGTTATGGTGTCCAAGGCTTTGTAACTCTGCGCAAAAGTTGTCGGAAACCGTGGTGATTGTGATACAAAGGAGATGTGCACATGGTCGCAATGGAGCCGCAAACGGCCATTTTGGAGACCTTGTATTTGGTAGAGATACCAGTATCATGATCGAATTCCGCTCTAGAAACGCGCCAGTCCAAGATGGGTTGTGATTTCGTGCAAAAGACAGTTTTTTCAAGTCTGCGTTTCGGATAATGCCCTAGGGTATCTCGACACACACACCAACATAGGACAAAATTCGATCTGGGAACACAAGCAGTCCTCCCTAGTCCTCCTTGGGTCTGGGGTATGATGCGCCTCACCACTGCTAAGTGGGGATAGTGCCCGATTTTATGGCTGTGCAGCATGTCGGCTTGAAAAAGGAAGATCAAGGGCGCGATCTCCCGCGGCTGATATTAAGTGACTGCTTCTGGATGCGAGGTGTGGCTGGGCATGGGACAGGACCGCCTTGGAAAGAGCATGGGGGTTAATGACCTCTGAGGCGGACCGAAGCGGACACAATTAGGGGTCATCCATTCCGTGATGGGAGGTTGGACCCGTTGAACTTTGAGGTACTTGCGAAAAGAGCGTTGAGATTTTAGCGAATTCGGTCGATGTAGAGCGGGAGACGTATTTGAATGGAGGAATGTACTTCTTTCCACCCCTTAGAATTTGGTTTTCCTCGCCCAATAACCTAGACGCCGAAGAATGGATCGGGGGAGGCAAATTTTGATGACTTTGTGACGGAGGTACGGAGCAGGGTTGGCTTCCTGCTTTTCACGGAACGATCCACGGGCGTGCGCACGGTCGATAAAATGCGCCTAATACGAGACAAGGTGAAACAGAAGAGTTGTCGTCAGAGTTTGCTTCAGGAGTAGCAACGAGGCAAATCGCGATCATGTCCCAAACGCTGCAGGCAGACATGAGGAGCGCAGTTCGGAAATTATTCTGGGGTCGTTCCGCTCCGAAATCCATGGTCGCACAGAGCATGGCATGAGGCTGTCTCTCTAAGTAGATGATCAGGAAGGTTTTCCAAATATGTTATGGTCTCGATTTCTTGGACCGCAGGGACAAAACTCTTGATCAGATTAGACATGGACCTGTCACTTCGCTGGATAGCAATATAGGCCCCATTTTGTTGTCGGAACAGGAAAACTGGGCTAAGCCTACGATCGAGTATCAATTGCCAGAGATAGAACTGTTGGATATCCGCCACTAGGAGCTGCAGGTACAAAGAGGTCTAAAGTAGGTAGTCAGGAGTACCGCAAAAAAAGTCAATTCTGATGCGGACGCCCGGCAAACATCAGATACTGCCTAGGCAGCAGGCTACCAACTGGGGATCCAAGATATGGAGGTGTTCGGGTCCATTTCTTCTTCTCATGAACCCAGGTCGGACATCATCGAGCAAATTTCCAACAGGAACACCTTTCGGTGGCTTGAAGAAAATCATACAGAAGCCACGATGTCACGGTACAATTTCAAAGCAGACCTTATTCCTGAAGTTGGATAGGAACGCCTTTCGGTGGCTCGAAAGAAATAGAATAGAAATCGCGATGCCAAGGTCCAATTGCCATGGAGGACCTTCTTCCTGAATATGGATGTGTTTGGCTAACCAGTTCGCCGGTTGTGAAAAGGACCTTGTTTCCAGATCGTACCAGATAATGCGAGTAACAGCCAAGGAAGTACAACAACAGGAATGAAAGAGGAAAGCCTTGTGATAACCCAGATTCTCAGATGCAGAGCCTGCTGTCGCGGTTCCTGCCAGAAGTCGCCTCCCCTATCGGATGACGATGCTCGTCGTTCGTCGCAAACCTGATGATAAGTTTGAGGTTTAGCTGTATTTGTTGGCTTTGTCCAGGTTCTCAAGGTTGTTCTGAGTGTTGAGAGCCTGGTCATGTGATAATCGGAGTTAAGCGGCCCGCAGACTCGGATAACGAGGTCCCTGCTCAACCTTGCTCAAGTCAGACAGCGACCACGACACGACCACTAACAAAGCAGTATGGGCAGCAAGTTGAATTTAGAGGGAATTATGCTTTTCGAGCAGCCTTTTGTGCGGGTGAGAAGCTTCAATGTTGTCCATGCAAAGATAGCTTACGGATTACACAACAGGTTCCATATGAGAATTACCGCAAGATATTCCGCACATCTCAAAAGAATGTAGAACGCGAGCTCGGTGCGGTTCAAAGCGCCTCGAATGAACTTGTAAGCCGTGCGTCAACAAGCACTTTGACTCCGGAGGATGCTGTGAAGTCCCTAGACAGCATGATAGGGAGAGTGGAGAACTTGAAGCGAAAGGTCAACCCATCGCTTCTTCGTGATGGTGGTGTCTACTTACCCTCATGCAGTTATCTGATCTGCATGAAACTGCTGGCAAACCTACCCAAGATGTTATGCGCGAGCGTCTCCATCACTTGGCCACCGTTGAATCGTTGCAGAACACAAACCAGCCCGAGTTTTCAAGGTGGGCTGACATACGCTTGGATAGATGGCTGGTAGATTGGTGCTTGAGGTCCGGCAAGGAGAGTTCGGCAAGGAGCATTGCCAAAGAGAAAGGCATTGAGGTAAATTTCCTATAACATCCAAATCCAGGCGTCTGAGATGTTTTCAGACACTGGTCGACATCGAGCTTTTCTCGGACATTCGTCGAATAGAGGACGCCCTAGCTCGTCACAGTTGTACGGAAGCTTTGGTCTGGTGTAGCGAGAACAAATCTGCCCTGCGCAAGATTAAGGTAAGAGCTCACGATATATCTCCCAATCAACAAATATACAGATATGATTTTTAGAGCACATTGGAATTTGATCTACGCATGCAAGAATACATTGAACTTTGCCGGTCCCGAAAGACCTTTGAAGCCATCGCGTATTCAAAAAAGTACCTAGTTGGATGGCACGATACCCATATCACACAGATCCGACAATTATCAGCGCTGCTGGCATACCCGTCAGATACAGCATGCGGGCCGTACAAAGTGCGTTGACTTGGGAAACATTGGCTTCACTTCTTATCTTACTCCTTCTAGCGACTGTACGATTTGTCACGATGGAATACTCTCGCTAAATCCTTTCGTCTTGCAATCTACAACCTCAACACATTGTCAACAGAGCCTCTACTCCATCTTGCCTTGTACGCCGGTCTCGTTGCGCTCAAAGTACCTGCATGCTTCGACCATTCAACGAAAAATGTCGATTGTCCGGTGTGCGATGGCGAGTCTGGTACTGGTTCGCAGCCGCTCGGTCTTGGCAAGCTCGCAGGCGAAGTCCCATACAGCCACCATGCGAACTCGACGATTGTGTGCCAAATAAGTGGGAAAATCATGGATGAAGATAATATGCCGATGGCATTTCCGGATGGCCATGTGTATTCCAGAGAGGTCCGTAACCCCTGGATATTTCTGTAACTGCTTCCTTTGATGAATTGATAAACATGTTTGTCTCAGGCATTAGCAGAAATGGCCGCGAAGAACGGCGGCATCGTAGTCTGTCCGCGGACAGGAAAATCCTGTCGCTTCTCTGAGCTGAGAAAAGTGTTTATCTCATAAGGATCAAGTTCTCGGCGGTGGTGACTGCCGCTTAGTCTGTTGTAAATTGTCAACGATTTGTCGTACGTATGTCGCGCGTGTAAACCATCAGTCATCGTGTAAGCGTCTAGGGAATATGACGCTGCTTATAATATTCATGCTGAATTTTCAAACCATTCATGTGAAGCGCAGCCAAGCTTGCACTACACACGCACGCTGTATTTATTGACTTATAAACGAGAAAGTCGGAAGTTGTTCTTTTCCAGATTCATCTGATGACGTTTTCCATGAACGACACACGCATAAACATCTCAAGCGTGGTGACCGTAAAACGAAGCAAAACCAAAAAGCAGCGTTGATAGTACGGCGTATTCATTTCTGTCTCAAAAGGCTCTGTTTCAAGCCTTTGAACAACAGGATCAACAACTATTCCTCACAACTCGTGTTGGATAAACACCTCCTTCTTGCGACTTCCAAAAAAGGGATTACATGATCATGCTTATCAATTGGTCACTACCAGTTGTGCCACTCCATAGACTATTCTCCAGCTCTCACGTTTACTCTTAATCAGCGATTACACCTGGCGCAGCTAGTTGAAGGGGAATTGAGAACGCTCAATTCAATATCTCATTCTCGCGGGGTGATCTATAGACATCTTTAGTCCCGCGCGCTAAGGAAAAATTGATATGACCCCGTCGAAACCTGTGCAAGCAACTCTGGAGGACTTTGAGCTCGGTGATGAGGTTGCATGGGGATCACTAGCGACGGTAAAGCTCTCAAACTATCTTACTTGCTCAAACTTTCACACAGGATCACTCAGATCATAGACGTTGTTTACAAACCCAACAAGAAACGTTACGCGTTGAAGGTGTTGAACAAGGAGCAATTGGTGAAGAAGAAAGTGATCCGCTCTGCCATGGTCGAAAAAGATGCTTTGATTGCTCTGGGTACACGGAATCATCTTCACCCAGGAGTTGTTCGCCTTCATCATTGTTTCCAGGATTCCAAGCATCTATGTGAGTCGCTGGAATTACCGAGCTACCTAGCAAGGGGCACTCATCTTCAGACTTCGCCCTGGATTTGGCTACGAATGGTGACTTGAAGATTCTTGTCCTCAAACTCGGGTCTATTTCAGTCGATTGTGCAAGGTACTATACGGCCCAGCTGGTCGATGCTGTACAATATTTACATGAATCGGGTGTGGCACATCGCGATATCAAACCCGAGAACATTCTTCTCAATAGCTCCATGCGAATTATGCTGGCTGATTTTGGTTGTGCTTATGTCGGATCTGATTTGGAAAGTGAGTGGTCGGTGACTTATGCAAACGTGTCCATAACACATTTGGAAGATAGCTCCGCGCACGAACACCTTTGTCGGTACAGCGGCCTATATATCTCCTGAGTTGCTTGCTCGGTCTGAAGTAAACCCAAAATGGTAAACAGAATCCAAAGAATTTATCCAATATCTTAAAGGAAATAATTCACAGTCCGGATTTATGGGCCATTGGCTGTACTTTGTACTTTTTCTTGTTCGGAACATCCCCATTCACGGCGGCTACTGATTACCTCACGATGAAAAGGGTGAGGGCTCTACAATACTCCTTGCCAGATATATGCGATGCGGATGCCGCCAATTTAATTAAAGATCTCTTGGTGCGAGTTTCTCCCACAAGCACATCCTATCATGCGTCGCTAATACGATTTGGTATCCTCCAGGTGCTAGACCCGCTGGAACGTCTTGGCGTTAAACCGAAGTCTTCCCCCGAGGATCTTCGCCAACACCCTTTTTTCGTCGGTCACAAGGCCTCTTCATCCGAAAAGGACAAATCCACGCGATCTGTGTCGGTCATTACATGGGAGACAATCTGGACTGTTCCTGCCCCTGTAATTGAGGCTGGCACGTATCGCTCGAGGCCTCAGGAATTGCCAGTGGACGATCTCTGGTCAGGATTTGAAAATCTACAGGTATCAAGTGATTGAAGACGTTTTCTTTAATCTGGGTGTTGAATTTAGTATACCACATGTTTATCTTATTTGTGACTGACCTATGAGCACCATGTTTAGGTGGACTGATTGTCATGACTAGCGGTACAAGGCTCAATGGGATCTAATGGGATTCAGTTCCGTGGTTGATCAGTTGTAATGCTTCTTAGATGGGTCCTGATCCTTGTTCTTGGGTGTACTCATGACATATCGAGACGTCCCCCCGGAACCCGCAGGCATCTACTGCGCGCATTCTAATAATGATATGCTGGTATTCTTCTTTGTTCTCAGCCATTCAATATTACAACCCAGGTCCCTCGTGCAAGAAAATTACAAATCTGTTCTTGAAAGGTTCGCGCACGAACGTTTGCTTTCGTTTCAGAATCTACAGGCACAAAATCAGATGACAAAAAAGTACATACATGCTTACTCAACGCAGAATCACTTGTACATAGTCATTTTTCAATAAATGGTCCAATTACTAAAATTCTTCTTGAGCCGGCGGGATTTAGGATTTCCAGAATGTCGTAAAATCTTTACTTACATTAAGGCCAGATCGAGGCCAAATTCCCACTTCCCACTCCAAATGTAGTGTAATTTTCCAAACACCCAGAAATCTATCCAGTCTCGCCGATGATTAATAGAGAAAAGAGGTCAGATAGTCTGAGCCAGGTCTTCAAAACGTTTGTAGTCTCTCTGACTTCCCAGTCAAAACACCCTCCATTGCCGCCGCAGCGATGCTTGAGCGTTGCCACTGGCTGAAACGTTGCTTATGTAAAGTGATAGTGCCGTTGGCACATGTTTCTCTCTCCTCCCTCCCCATTTTAAGTTTCCCCAAAGGATATCTGTTGAGTAACTCGTTGTAACTCAGGTGTTTCGTTTCTTGATACTCTTGAGTCGCATCTTCTTGATACATTGCTTAAACACCAACCTCGCAAATAGTCCACGATATTGCTTAAAATTCTATAAGTATTAGGCAGCATGGTCTCTCAGATGCGCCAACGAAATCTACTTAGGTCGTCGAAATCACCACGTAAACCAGGGCGAAACTCAGTTACGGTAGCCTGGGACGAACTTGAGGATTGGCAGAGGGACAATGAGTACATCATCTATGGTTACAGGCGGTATGTCTCCCAAGGTGCTGGTACGCCGAAACCAAAGAAATATTAACGGCCTTGAACACAGGATACAATACAGCTGGTCAGGCTGCTTCGCCTCTGTATTTTCATGTAATGTCTCGTTTTATTTCCCATATTCTTCTAAACAGAAACTCTGCAGACCTTCATAATGAAACAGGTATTTGCTGTTTCTCACATGCGGCCCTCCAGCATGCTCAAACGTCCATGCAGTCAATATCCACACACACATGTGGGGTTCTGTTTTGTTTGTATACCTTCTCGCGACTTTAAACAGAACATACGTTGAACTTGACATTGCTACGACCTGGAAAGATTCTGCAGTCATTGGAACTTTCTTGTCTTCCGCAATATTCTGCCTCGCGGCAAGCGCTTTCTACCATACTTCGGGCTGTCACTCAAGAGAGGTATGACATCGGCATGGACATCATACCCTATAGCTTATCTGGGGATCTTAGGTTGCCTCCCACTGTCATGCATTTGACTACTTCGGCATCGTTGTCCTCATTGTTGGGTCGTTTTACCCGTCAATTTACTATGGTTTCTTCTGCGACTCCCGCGTTCAAGTATTTTACCTTACCTCGATGACTTTAGCGGGTTTAGGTATGTAAATCCTGATCATGATCGCTCTCGTATCATGATCGTCATGTTTACAAGCCGCTAGGTGCTGCATATATCGTTCTTAACCCGGAATATGCCAAACCGACCCATCGGGGGGCCCGGACAACGGTCTTCATCGCCCTCGGCTTAGGTGCCGTCGTACCAACGACACACCTACTCTTGACTCATGGCCATCATGAACTGTTCACGGAGATGGGTGTCAACTGGCTGTTAACGTCCGGCGCCCTTTACATTGGCGGTGCTTTACTCTAGTAAGTTGCGTTACTTGGCCTCGTTCCATGATCTCCATGATCTCCGAGATCCTTTTCGACGAAACTATTAATGGAACTGCACTTACTGTGTCATACCACTTTGCACTGTAGCGCGAATCGTATTCCAGAGCGACTGGCACCTGGGCGTTTCGATTTCCTGCTTGCCTCACACCAAATATTCCACGCCTGTGTTGTTCTAGCAGCCTTGGCACATTACCAAGGCGTGTTGACCTGCCTCCGTTACCGAATGTCGCAGTCAGTTTGCGGGCATTAAGGTACACGAATTATCGGAAGGAATTCTCTGTCGCATAACTCATGACTACTGTGAGTTTTGCTGTATCCCCAAGTGAATGCGTTTTTGAAATACAAATGATTCTTTCTCGTACCTCTACCAAAGGAGATTCAATTTACTCATATGCACGATCTTATCTATATTGATCTGTGCTCCATGAGATATAGGAAGGAAAGGAGATCCTGGGACCTAGGAACTAAAAAACAAGGCTTAGCAGTCATGACGAAAAGATCCTATGACCCTGAACTTCTCTCGGGATATATGTCCTTTTCCACCTTCACAAGCTCGGTCTTCCACTTATAGACGAATATTGACACACAAACTGTCTCTTACCACGACGTTCTGAACATCTAAAATCAAGGTACGGTACGACGTGGGATCGACAAGGCGGCTATAATCGACATATGATGCCCCTGCTCCTTGAGCGAATGCCCTCAGATAGATAAACAATCTGTCTGTCAGCATCAATCAGGTCAAACGAACCTACCAAGTTATCACCGCAAAGAAGAAGGTTCGCGAAATCGGGAATGATCTCCTGGGATCTCGCGGTGAGAGATCCACTCTGATCTACCGCGTTTGTCAGTTTGCCGTTGGCGGAAACAGTAAGGGTCCGTATCACCTGCAAACAACTTTCAATGCGGAATTCCAAGGATAACTATATTCGAGGAATATACGCCCCACAGCGTGGCAGGGTCTAAGCGAATATTACCCATATATTATTTTGGTAGATGGATAAGGTACTCCCCAAGGCATGAAACGCGCATGTCTAAAACAGGGTTGAGGGCGCAGTCCCCGCGTCAACGTGGATGGTTCTGGCATGGTCTTGACAAGCGGCTCAGCACGTGCGGAAGAAGATTTGGGTGAGATGCTTTCCGGAGGTGTGACCTGTTGCTAACTGTTGTTTCGTTCATTTCGGGACCGACATCTCTTGAAAAATAACCATGGATCTCGAAAAGAGCGAAAAGAAAACTGAAAAAACGTTGTCCAATACGCCCCAAGATCCTCGACCGTCTGCCCCGATTAACAAGAATTCGATTCCGCTTCCGTAACAGCAGCATGACCGAAATGAGATGCATGGTTTTGCCGGACACCGCTGACAATCTATGATTTTCCCTTTCCTCCGGGTCCTTGTGGCATGCACTCCAGCTATAAAATGCCAGTCCTCGATCCATGTCTATATACCCCGGCTGGACCTGAAAGTATTATAAGTCCCTCACACCTACTCACGTTTTCCCCACCGCGTCCGCTCTCTTCATATTCTTGCCATGCCTTACTGTGTAGGCCTGCAGTCTGCAGCCTCTGCCTTTCTCTCCGCGGGATTCGCAATTCAATTCACGGTCGCTGTTATAGCGTTTCTCGTGATCATTTCTATTACTTCTGGCTTGCAGAAAGAAGGCGTTGATGCCCCCAAGTTTTTGCCGGGTTATTCCCTCTTTCACATCATTCCCTTCTTTCGCAAAAGATACGACTTCGTCAACTGGGGCTTTCATGCAACTGGGCAGAATATTTTCCAATTTCAACTACTGAGAGTATGTCTTTATATTTGCGGAGGGTGGCAAATATTCCGTCTTACCCCCTTTCTCTAGAACCAAGTCATTGTTGTCGCCGGGGAGAGTGCGAGGCAAACATTCTTTACCGCCAAAGGCCTGGATCTTACTGAAGGATTCAAGATTCTTTCGGGCGCGGTGAGTAGGATAGCTCACCGTTTCATACACCCCCAACTAATATCTTTGTCGGGCATAGATTCCCATGGTGCGGGGGGTAACGTCTAATTTACAGACGCGAAGGATACACCTCATACACAAGCGGTTGGCTAAAGTTCAAAGAAATGCGCCCCTCTCTTCGCGTAAGCATCTTTAAGCAACTACATGTTCCCTGTTCTCATCATCGAGCACATGTCAATCCAGTTATTCCATATCTCCTGGAGGACACTCGCCACATGATGGAGAGCTGGGGGTCGTCAGGGAAATTCGATCCCTTTGATAAAGTCTATGAGGTCAGTATGGCGGTTTCATCTCTTGGCCGCATTAAGTCATTCCCGAACTGACGGCCATTCCCATCTACAGCTTTTATTCCAGCTGACAATCCGCAGTTTGTCCTGCACAGAGATTTCTGATGATCCCTTCCTTGTCGCACGCCTCAAGAAGCTGTATGATACGCTGGATACTGGCACAACGCCTGCCACCGTTCTCGTCCCATGGCTTCCCACACCTGCAATGATTAAGAAGCTCTGGGCGACCAAGGATATCTACCAAATCATCATCCAAGCAATCAAAGATAGAGAGAGCAGTGGAATCTCGCGGGGGGATACTCTTCAGATGCTTCTAGATGCTGGGGACGAGAAGCTTGTGGTCGTGGGCGTAAGTTTCCAAATTTTCTTTGCAAACGTTCCCACCAGTACACTAAATTGACAAACATTCCATGCAGTTCATCATGGGACTGCTGATTGCCGGAGCGAGAGCCACTGGAACAACAGGTAAGCCTTACCACATCCGCGCCGATGTCCCAGAAGTGACATGTTCGCTGACCTTGTCACTGAACGCCTGCTTAACAGCGTCATGGCTAATGACTTATCTTGGGGGTCATCCTGAATGGCGAACCAAAGCAGCGGCGGAGATTGAGCAGTTGCTCGCATCCTATCCTTATACTCCACCAAGCTCCCCAACTCATGAATACCGATCTACGGATCCTATCAACTCATCGTCATCGCTATCAGGGCGCCTCAGTGCTATCCCTCTGGAGGCTTGGGAACATGAAACTCCCATCCTTGATGCCCTTATTCGGGAGACGACACGGGTCGCTCAGCCGCACACAGCTATGAGGCGTAATCTTGGACCTGAACTTTATATCAACAACAAAATAATCCCTACCGGCGCATATGTTATCTATCCCTTTAGTGACGTCCATCTGGATCCTGAGCTCTACCCTGACCCCTGGAAGTTTGATCCGTCCAGGAAAGAGGTTACTCATGTTCCTTTTGGGTACATTGGATGGGGAGGAGGTGCGTGCTTCCCGCGTGCTGTTTGAAACCTGTGCTGATGATACCCATTTTTCTCTGTCGATCACTTCATTAGGCAAGACGGTCTGCCTCGGAACACGCCTGGCAAAAGTCGAATTGAAGCTCGTTACAGCAATGTTTGTACTTGGGTTCAGGCACTCCGTCATCGATAAAATGGGCGAGCCTTCAAATCCCCTCCCTGAGCCCAATTGGAACGACATCCTTCTCTGTCGACCACCTGTCGGTTCCTTCAGCCTGAAATACGAGAGGACCCTCACACCACTCTAATTTAACTTAATCCTCGGCACCCAGGGTCGGGCTGGATATTGGCAACGCGGCCACTGCCTTGTGGATACCCCACCTGGAAAACGAGAGCACCCGCACGCTGTCACCATTTCGCTGACGGGCGCTCCGAGCCGATGATTTGGGATCCTACCACCCACTATTTTGTTTCTTCATTGGAAGACTTATTATCTTTATCAATATCTTTTCTTATTGCGCTCATTCCTCGGTTTCTTTTCTTATTCATCTATCATTACTCGCTCATCATTTATCGTGCCGCCAAATTGGCGGCCCCAATGTATACTGCATCACACGACGGACGGGGAGAAAATTAGATATTTATATTATATCTATCCTCGTACAAGGGAAGGCACAAAGTATTTCTTATGTATATGTATTCCATATGTACAAAGACGGAAAGGTTACCACTTCTGGTCGTATGTAGTCACCCTAGCATCTAGATAGCCTGTAGCAATATGTATGTATCGTACTTAGGTAGATCCTCAAATGCAGATATATCCTTCGACACGCGAATCAGGCAAAATTTTGATGCAAGGGCGAGTTCGGACAGCATTCAAATGTGACTGTGGAATGATCAGTCAAGCGCCCGAGTGACAATAGCCTACGTAATATTAGCACATTCGTTTGTCGATCATGGTGGCAACGTTGACTTACTGATTCGCCGAACGGCTGCGGGAAGTGGAACGCAGAAGCGACGGCGATGGGTCTTCGAGAGCCGAAATTAACGAAACGTAAACCTGTCCGACGGGTTGAGGCCGCGTTCTCTTTGCTCTTCCGGCTCGTGTTCCCCACCTCCGTCGCTCGGGTTGCGCAGGCTCTTCCTCAATTCCCGCAGACCGGTGGCCTCGGATAATTCCTTCTTTCGTCTTTCCAATTTGACCTCGTCCCTTTGCTCTCTCTCCTTGATGGCCATTAGTGACCTCTTATCCAGTGACGGCTCCCATTTACTTTTCAAAATCCGCCGCACGGCTTCGGGACTGATCTTGAACTTCTCGGCCAATACAGGTGTCCTGAACTTTTCAGGGTCATGACGGTTAAGCTGACGAAGCGCGTCCATTGCCTCACGCGATAGCTTCCTCGGAGGAGCCCAGCCTTCCGGAAATTCCTTGCGAAGGGTTTCTCGATGGGCTTTGTACTCAAGAGGAGTAGGCTTCCCAGACGGTTTCCGAAGATGAGCCGGAGGTGTGTTCGGGCTGGCTCCATTCACGACTTCGTTGTCTTCTGAAAGATCTATTTCTGCGTCATCATCCTCTAGGATTGACCGAGGTCTGGGAACTCCTGCAAGACCCCATTTCGCAGTAGCCGACGCTAAAGGTCGTGCGTCGGAATAGTACCTAGCAGCAGTATGCCTCGAGCATAGTAGTCGAAGCCCAGAAGATGTGGATTGAAGCCAGGAAGCCATGGACGGAAATTGTAGTTCAACGAAGAGCCGCAGGAGTGCACTAATTTGGAAGTCAAAAAACCGTGCATCCCTGACTCGATCACGTGCACTGAGTACGGTAAACGCCGCCACTGTTGCAGGGCAATTGTATCTATAGATATCTCAGCGCTTCAACCAACCTTATCGTCTCTCTCTTGTATCCTCCTTCATTCTCCATTCTTTCTATTCTCGCCTGCATTCAGGACGTTCGAGTTGACAACTTTGATTTGGAACGATGGCAGACGTATCAGATACAAATATCCTTGAAGGTCGGTCGCCAGAGAACAATCGATTCAGCTACTTTATCACGTCCTGCCACGGATTTATTCCGACATTCACCATCTTTCATTCGCCCCCTTGTAACCTAATACACCACGGTTGAAGAGAGATCTGATTTATACGCTTTAGCTTATCTGGATGTTCGGAGTGATAAGTCTGATACCAACTGGTTGCTTCTCGACTATGAGACCGACAAATCCGACACTTTGAAGCTCACGAAGACCGGGACAGGTGGCCTATCGGAACTCCGGGATGTTTTAGATGATTCTAAAGCATCATATGCGTATGCTCGTGTTTCCTACTCAAACGACAAAGAGTCAACGCGCGAAAAGTTTATACTCGTGGTCCGTCTACCCTCGTTTCGTTTCGTGATTCGCACAGCTGATCAGCCAATCACCTCCATTGTCCTACGCTCCTGTTCTGGCAGGTATGGATAGGTCCGAACTGTAAAGTGATGAGGAAAGCCAAGGTGAGATTTGTTAAGACTGTGACAGCCGCCCATCCTCCGTGTGGTTCCCATAGAGATCCACATGAACTCACTGTAATTTATTTACTTCAAAGATTTCCGTTCACGCAGCCGATGTCAAGAACGTTCTACGGGTTTACTCGATCGAAGTGGCAGCGCGCGAGAAAGACGATTTGAATGAGGATCCCATCGTTGTGCGGTTGCGGAAGGTACGATCACGTATCACGCCATACCTTTTCGTTGACCTGTTACCCCTTATTCATATAACAGGCTGGAGGTGCGAGCTACGATGGCGTGTGATGACGCCCGATCCAAACCGCACATTGGTAGAATGTATATATCCTTAGGAAGGCATAATCATCCATTGGTCTCTCCGTACAACCAATTCCTGCTATTTCCAAGATCCGATTCAAGGGTACTAATATTCCCCTCTCAAATATACCTGGGCGACTATATCCATATCTTTTGCTTGCATCTCTTCACAGAAGCTTCTTGAGATTATCGATGCCTTCTTCCTCGAGCCTCATGCCCATCCATTCGGACATAGGTTTCGCACCTAGCCGCTTCTCGTAGAAATTGATAGACGGCTCGTTCCACTGCATTGCCGCAGGGAATCAAGAAGCATATCGGAAAGCGTCACCAACCCCTTCATGCTTCTGCCAATGAAACGGACGCACCTTAAGGACAGACCAGTCAAGTCGTGCGCAATTCTATAAAAGAGGAACAGAACAAGTTAACAACGGTGATCGCCTCGAAATTTCATGTGGAGATGAAGTATAAGGGGAAAGAATTACCTTCGATTGGGCCACCTTTCCTAGCTGACCAAAGAAAGCTTTGCCGACCCCTAGAGACCTGTGTTCCGGTTTCACGTACAAATCTTCAAGCTTTTATCCATGCAGCCTCGTGAGATTCGTGAATATCATAAAGCAAGCAGCAGACGATTTTGAATCCCGAAAGTATAACCCTCTCGAGGGTTTTGTGTGGTATTTCTGCTAAGTTAACTTTGAAGAACCTACTTACGTATAATCCTGGTCTTCCTGTCCATGTGGAATAGTTAAAGAAATAGAGGGCCAATCCTATTGGTTCGCCGGGCGTCTCAACGGTCCCGGTGAACGCAAGCAGAGCATGAGCGAACGGCGTTTCAAACAGATTTTTGCGAAGCTGGTTTGCTCATCAGAATTCGGACGGAACCAGAAATCATGCGCTAATATACGAGGCTCGACGTACAAGCTCTGGGGTCGCTTTGGCCGATTCTGGTTCTTTCTCGTATGTAGCCTGGATAAATGGGTACAGTAATTACTCTTAGATGCGGAGACATACAACAAGTGATAGAACGCACAAGATCGACGATCAACTGTAAAATGGTGTTCTACAGAAAGGAAAATTGAGGGAAATTGTCCGTTATGGGGCTCGGTAGTATCATACCACGTCCTCAGGCGTCGCTTGTCTGATATGAAAGACTGTTGCCATTTCAGCGATGAGTAAGTATAATCCTAAGCTTAATGAGTCCTAGATGAAGGGTTCGACTTAAAGTGGTCATTGAGGAGAAAGGCTACTGTGTATGCGTGTGTTTGTTTTTGAACCTTATTGCACTTTTCATCCTCGCGGCCATCACCTACGACAACGGCCACCAACAGTCCTTAGGTTACCCTATTCCGCAACCTAAACCCACCATGGACCCCGCAAAATTGGCAAAGCTTCAAGCCGCAGCGGCGGCTAACAGGATTGGTGAGCTTCTTGGGATACGCTGTCGTGGTCGACACGTAGATTTGGTACGATTGGGCTAACTTTCGCGAAATCGACGAATGTAGGTGGAAAGGGTACTGTTCGCCGAAAAATTGTGCGGAAAACGAAGCCCTCAGCGGCTCAAGACGACAAAAAGCTGCAGGGCGCCCTCAAAAAATTGAACGTGCAGCCAATCCCAGGCGTTGAGGAAGTCAACATGTTCAGAGAGGACGGAAACGTGCTTCACTTCACAGCACCAAAAGGTGAGGATTCCCAAACTATAGCAGCGTCGCGAGTCGCGTTTGACCGCTGTTTCTGTGTGGTCATACTTGGCTAATGCAAAATCTGCCGATTTCTAGTGCACGCCGCTGTGACAGCCAACACCTTTGCCATCTACGGCACTGGACACGTGAAGGAACTCACAGAACTTGTACCCGGCATCCTGAACCAGCTTGGCCCTGATTCATTGGCATCGCTGCGCAAGTTGGCGGAGTCGTACCAGGCGATCCAGCAGGGTCAGCAGAGGCCACCCAACGCAGGCGCGGCTGAGGAAGAAGACGACGATGATGTCCCCGACCTCGTGGAGAACTTCGATGTTGAAGGTGCCGATGCTAAGGCCAGCCTTGATTAAACGTTCCTTCGCCTTTCGGGACGAGTTGCTTCAGGATCTTCAGGGGAGAGATGAGGTGGTTGGTGGTGATGAGGATCGGAACGAAAAGGAGCAAGGCGACGGGATCATTGGGGCTGGTTTTCGAGTCGTTGTTACCCAGTTCTTTCTATTCCTACCTTTTCTGCCGTTTGTGTTTTCGCGTTGTCTTGCTCCAAATTCTCTACCTTTTTTCAGCTTCACTAATCGCCGTGCTCTTCTGAGTCGCACAGAATTGTTTCGTCGCAAGTCGTGTATTGAACATTCGCTTTGCTCATCGTGTCCCCGTTTCCACGATTTCTCAAGTCTTGTTCAGTTTCAGCTGCTATCGCGCATCTGAAGGGTGGGCGCTTATCAGTATGATCCCTTCTATCACATGTAAGCCGCATTCATTCTGTCGGCATTTCTTCGGTCTGATCTTCATTAACAGTTTCTCTGATGTTAATCAATCTCTTTCCACTGACTAGGTCCTAGTACTGGGGAGATGCTCATTAGATTGACTCACTGAGGTAACCCTGCATCGTGCTTCCTGGTGTTCTCGAGGTGCTCGCAAAGATGCCTGATTGAATACCACACGACCATCAACCCATCGCTCGTAACAAGTTTTCCCGTACATTGTCGGTCTAGGCTAATTACTCAACGCTGATGCAATACTTTCTTGTTAAGTCGCAGGCATCACCGGACACTTCGTTCTCGCAACTGATCTAAGCGCATTGAACGATAATACTCTATTGCAAACTTCATAGGTGCAACTTCCCGACTTCTGTGAACCTTTTTATCGGAGCAGTCCCTCCTCCGATCCTTCGTGAGCTCCATATAGGCGCTGTGAGGTCTTCGCCATCCCAACCAGCATCTCGGAATATATGTGGCGTTGAACCTGATCAGGTTCAATTATTCAAGCCATTATTCCAAATGTCACGTACCTGCGAACAGCCATCATTGTATGACCCAATCTTCACTTCATGAGTGCTTAGGTTGGGCTCAAACGAATATCATCGCGATGTTCCCAGGGTTGTCGACCTCAGGATCCACCAGCCAACGACGAGTCTTCCTCATACCTGCGGCGGCGCGAGGGTCAAGTATGCTCGTGACTGTCTCGTAGTATCCATGGTGTCATGTTCTTGCATGCATGGATTGAACATCAAGGGTCGGACATCCGCGTCCATGTCGGTGCACACCATGAGCGATGTTCATCTTGTCGAGATCAAGCAATAACCTACCGGCTTGTTGGACCGTTCCTTGCATAAAGAAGCGGATCTAACGGGTCTGTTGAACTCAAAGTTCTGACCGACGATTTGGAACGGCGTTACTTGTTGAGGGAACCCCATGAAGCTCGCGACCTCGCTATGCCGTATTTCGACGAGCACATGATGAGATGGCGTTGGTGGGTTTATCTACTGGGTCTCAACTCTATCCGGGGAAACGCATCTGATTGAGAGCGACAGAACCTTAGATACTTTTTGCGTTGATTCCAAGATTCGGTCGAGGTGCTCAATGGTCTTAACTGAGTACAGAATCACGACTTGACATAAGTAAACCACGCCAAATGATGCCGACCAACCTTGCGAAAGGTCAGATTCGGTTCCCTATTTATCTGACCTGGGTACCGAATTTCATGGTGTCAGGTTAAAGAGCTAAGGCACGTATATTCACGTCGCTGTAGCTAAATATGTTATTGAGACCTTTCTTTGTCACAGATGACTATGTCCCCTGCCATGGGAAAGGCCGCAGCAAACCATGACGGGATACTTGGTAGATATGTATATCATCGACATCCCCAACTGAAGGCGAGCTGTTGAGGTGACACCACACCAACTGGACCCGCCTCGGCCGGAAAGCCCTTCTGGGGACTCGGGAGCTCTCTCTAACAGTTTATGTATCAGGAGCTGAGAAACGTTACAGCATGTTTTCTTATTCTTACCATCATCATGCGACAAATGCTTGTGGTTGCCTTCCAGTCAGAATTTCATCACCATATCATTCGTACATACCATCACACTTGAAGGAGGTTTTAGACAAGTGAGCATTGATCTGCGGGTTTCTTCTATACATTGCTGCAGTGATCGTATGATGCCATTTTCATACAACCATTTGGAAAGCCCTCTCAAAGCCCTCTCAATCTAGCACCTTTTTGCCTAGCCAAGGACCAGAGAATTTCGGAAAAATCGAGCAAAACACATACGCGCGAAAATGTGCTTATATGTTCGTCTTGGCCCGTCATTTTTTCCGTTATTCTATCAGTGGCGAAAGATTGCTATAAGAGGATACCCTTTGTCCAGATTATACATTGGACTAGTAAATATCATATCACTTCTTCTTGATCCAATGACTTCGTGCTGAAAGGGTGTATCAGTTGTGTCAGTCGTCAATGTGGCGCACCAGGTGTGATGTGGACAGAACCCTCTTACATTTGGATGCCATATCCAGATCGTTCACACCAAGAAGATAGCAAAAAAAATATAATTTTCATGAATTACAATTGTGTTACAACTATACATTAACTATGCAACATGTTACATGAACGGCATATCAGCATGGGCTAACTGTGGCCATTTCCGTCGTGATCCTCCACTTTGTCTTCTTCCTCCTCCAAACCAGCTGCCAAAAGATGCAGAGCCTACTTCGAATAAATTCTCTCATTGCCCTTCACGAGATTGAGCTGGTGTTGAGAAATGTCAAGGATTTCTGAAAGTAGTTGAGGTAACATAAAAGTAACATGTACTGACCAGTGCTCTCTCTCTCTCTTGAAGAGCTCGTTGCCCAAAAGCGCCTAGCATTCCCGAGCAGGCGTGTCAATGATACAGATAGAGAGACCATATCAGTATACCACACGTAGCAAGAGTCTGAGTGAGAGGGAGAGCTGGCACGATTCCGTAAACGTGGTGGGGTCATTGCGAGCCGTAGAGTCGAGTTAGCCCCTTCTTTACCTTCTTCATATTTACTTACTCATACTTGTTTTCACCAATCGTAGATTACTTATCTCCGCCACACTTGCTCCATAGTATTCAAATTTAAGCTTTATCCAACCGATTGAAGATTACTTACCGTCCGTAAAGGTGACACCAACACAACCTGATGAGGTGCAGACAACTTCGTGCCTGCTTCGTGCGCGAGAACTTATCCTCACTTACTCACTAACCAAACATACTTTTGTTACAGGCAAAGCCAATCCAGTCGTCGTCAGCGGACATGGGCGCTAGTCCGATTCCCGTGAAAACGCAGAAAACATAACTCACAGCGCACACGAAGCACCCCCAAAACCACTTGCCACCCAGCGCCTCCACAGCCTCGTCGTTGTCCCGTATCGACCGCTTGCAGCGCTTGCACTTGGGCAGCCGCAGACGGACGTGGCACGCTTCGCAGTAGAGGTGGCCTTTGTACACCGTGAACCCTTCTAATTCGCCGTCGCCGCTCAGAGCCACCTCGCCTGTTATGTTATTGGTATCCCGTCAGCGGCGTTCGCACTTGTTAGAGAGGAGGAGAGAAAAGGCAGACCTTTGGAGTCGGGGAACGCGGTCGAAGGCGACACCAACGGATCGCCACACTCCGCACAGAAGAACGCTGCGTATGCTACGTCCGCTTCCCCAAGCCCGGATCGCATTCTCGATATTGATCCTAGCCAGCGGCGGCCCAGGCGCATCGACGTTGATCGCAGGCGCAGGCACGCTTCTACTCCCCATCCTTTGCTTCGCGACCGAATCGACGTTGATCATGGGTACAATAGGTATAGGCGCCGAGTCCACCCTAATCCCAGGGGGGCCGCCATTGCCATTCCGCACTGGCGACGCGCCGATGTTGATGCACGGTACACCCGCACCCGCACCCGCACCCGCGCGTCGGCGGTGGTGTGTGTGCTCGGTGTCGCTTTCGTCGTTGCTGCCTTCCTCCAACATGGATATATCGGCGAGTTTGTCCCGCCCCCCAACGGGGTGTGGGGATTCGATGCCGATAGTCGGCGGTGGTGCGGGGGACTGGGGTTGGTTTCGGGCGGTGGGCGCGGGGAATGGGAGGTGCTTGCTGAGTTGATGTTGAGGTGGGTGCTGCTGAGGCTGCCGAGGATGCTGAGGGTGTTGTTGATGTTGTTGCTGATGGTGGTGGTGGCTAACCATAGCCGGCTGTCAGTAAAATGTCTGATGAATACATGTGGAAAAGGCAGGAGTACCCCCTCCTCCCCGGGAAACGCACATTAGGCACATTACAACAGCGGGTCAAGATCAGCTGGGCTTTAAACCTGGGTAAGAGCTGATGCCATATCGCTTCTAACTGCTCCATAGCGTATATGGCTGTATGCCCGAGGAAGTTCACTCATTTGCATGCCAGAGTCGGCCTACCACATTTACTGAAAGGACTATACGTAAACAGTCAAGAACGGCATCACAACTTGGTCGTCATCGTAGTCGGATAGGCGAGATAAGATCGCAGTCATTTCGCCTCGAGCCCAAGGAAAAATACATCTCAACAAAACAGCCATATGGACAGAAGCGTCCAAAATTAAGGACGAGAGAACGTGCTATAAATAGATCTCATCACAAAACACACCGCCAGCATGTGAGTGCGACTGTTGAGAAGTCATACATGACAGGAAAGCGAGCTTCTTTAGCGAGCTGGCGTGGCGGAGTTGCACAGCTTGAAAAAAGTATATAAATGCAACAGAGTTGGTTGTCCATCCATGCCAATCAAAGTCCAAACTACACCAACAAAATGTCGAAACCCTTTCTTCTAATCGTCGCTGCAGTTTTTGCAACAGTTGTACTCGGGACTCCAGCAACGCATACACAAGGTGAGTAGCGGCTGTGGGCTTAGAAGTACGGGACCTTACTGGTGTTTGGTTTGAAATTAGTCGCGAATGTGGCAACTACAGATCCTGTTTCCGCTATCTTCCTGCGTGCCACCCCTGTAGCCGAGAACTAAACTGGAAAGTGTGTGTGTGTCGAGTCTTGTCACGAACAGTTGATAAACCTCATAGATATGATAGCTGGGACCCATCCATGCTGTCCATGAACAGAGTAATAGTTCACCAATGAATGTGGCACTTGTGTCCTAGTAGTCACAACAACTTCCTTGCGAATTGTACAAGTTCAGCGGCTGGCTTGCTTCAAGTTTGACTCTCGAGCAGTGCTTTATTACCGCTTCCTTTGAAAGGACATGGCCATGTGTAAGTCGACAAACAATAGGCAGCTCTCGTTCCTGCTTTACTCAATGCTCCGATCCCTCGGGGAATTCGAGAGGACATCACCCGTACTAATCATGGAAATGAAAGCGCCAGACAATCAAGCAAATCCCGCTGACCATGTGGCACCATAACCATAAGCGCACTACATTTGCATTTGTTATCTGTTGCTTCACAAGGGCAGACTACAATGTACCATCGTAAATGGACGATGTGACTCACTTTGACTACCTCGGGACATCAACCAAGATGTCCTTAAACTGGGAGTTTGTATCCTCCGCAGGCCATGAATAATAGAGAAGTACTTAGACGACCAAAATAAGGCAAAGCCAAGGACCAATAATCGAATGCAAGGCTCGATAACGCATCTTCATGGAATCGATTCCCAGCGTAACATGGCAGAAGAGGAGTCCTGAACCAAATCAAATCAAACTTTTGTCTTCGTCTACTTTGTCTACTTTGTCTTTGTCTACAATTCCTTTCCTTTCAAGATTGCCCTCCCAAGCCTCGCGAACTGAAAATCTACGTACATATCAACAAAACATCCCGTCACTCGATCCCTCCTCCCTCCTTCAACACACTCGTGTAAAAACGCACATCCAGACCAAAAAGACGACCAAGCGCACCTGGATAACCCCCATTCATGCTCCTCGCAAACGCAGCCATTATCGCGAACGCCGACTGCCGAACATGAGGCGCCAGAACGGCACCGCGTGCCGCCGCGCCTCTTTTGTCGACAAAGTCAGCGTAGAAGCGGGCGAAGAGGAAGAAGAACAGCGTTGTTCGTGCGAGTACTGCGCAGACAACTAAGAGCGACGTCGGCGCGGCTATGTCAAGCCTTCGCACTGCGAGCTTGAGGCAGAGAAAAATCAGGGTGGTGGGTATGAGGAAGTAGGGCAGGGTGCGCAGGAGGTAGGCAGGGCCCGGTGGGAGGGTTTCCGTTATCATAGTGTCTGTAGCGGCTGTAGAAAGAGAGGGGATGTGGGATGTGGGGCAGGTTTATACATCGTGTTTTAGAGTGCTTAAAACCCAGTGTCGAAGTAGGTGCGTGATGGTCTGTGTAGGGATAGAAGGCCGAGCCATGCTACAGCCAGAAGGTAGCAGCCCAACGTTGAGTTCCAGAATGAGATTACACATTCCCGCTTGTAATTCGCAGCGATCAAGTGGAGAAGCCTTCCTTATGAGTATGTTGACAGTGAACAATGGAAAAGTATCCTGGACGGATGAACATCCTCTGACGAATGATGCATTGGAGCAGATTGAAGCCCAAGTTCAACCGGGAAGTTTTGCACACGGAACAGAGAAGCTACGCGATGCAGCTGCAGAAACACCAAAAGACGTAACAGCTGAAAGCCGAAACAGTCGTCGTCAGCGGAAATGGGCGGGGGTTGACTCCGATTTCGCTGTCCATGCAACAGTAGCTAGCTAGTGCTGAAGTGATAACCATGCACTATTCTGCTTCAACAATTCATTTTTAAGAGAGAGAGAGAAAACCTCGATGTGACGCGTTGCAGCATTCAAAGCGCGATTTCCCTGTTTGGGCAACAAATAAAAGGACACATCGTTGGAATTCGTGAAAAGTGCTACAAAACCTAGAGGGACCCCTCGCTACAAAGATATGCTTTATTCCGCAAACCCATATGAAAAGAAGAGAATAAATTAAGACTAACGAATAGATACATAGATACAACAAGCCAAGAAACAAGAAACAAGTAACAAGAAAACCACAAAACCTCGCCACTCATACTCATACTTCATTCCGCAACATAATACTAAAACAATGCTCGCAATACGGCTGATCCCCTCTCTCAAAGAACGACGGGTCGTCAAACGGCTTCTCACAGCTCTATCCAAACGTTCAAACTATCAGCATTCAAAAACAAGCACGAAAACTAGAAATGCAACTCATAGTTTGAGTTAGTGTAACCTGCTGTGTCGAAAAGAAATCTCCTAGGAGAATGGAATGTGGCGGTGATCGTGTGATACCATTCTTGTACGCATATGCATAGGAATAGGAATAGTTATAGGGCTCTCGCTCTATGGTATGACCGTACGTTACTGTCCAGCCAAGGCCCAGCCAAGGACCAATAATCAAATCGTGCAAGGCTAGACTTAATGCATCTTCCGACATATTCTCTTCTCTTCTCAGTATCGATTCCCAGCGGAACATGAACATACCAGAGGCGTTTTCGTTTTGATGAAATCAAAATCAAAATCAAATCAAACTTTGTCCACTTTATCTACTTTATCTTTCTTTGTCTACCATTCCTTTCCTTTCAAGATTACACGTTCCCAAGCCTCGCAAGCCAAAATCTACGTACAGTATCATATCAACGCAAACCATCCACGCACCTCTCCCTCCTCCCTCCTCCCTCCCCAACAATGCGGTAATCGTAATTGTAATCTCAACTCAACTCAACTCAACGAAGATGAAGCGCGGCGGAAAAGAAAGAAAAGAACGCGCTAGACGTCAAAAGTAGAGCAGTACTGCACTCGCGTCTTCCCTATTCTTTCTTGCTTTCTCATGCTTCAATATCAATCAATACCTTCGGTCATTTCGCCGAGGTTCCTAATTCCTGATGTTATCTTATCTTGTCCTTATCTTTCCCGCCTACAACCCAACCCAACCCAACCCCAGTAAGTAAGTCGCATGCCGAATACATACAGTACATACCAACCGTTCTGAGGTGAAAAAGCGCTGGCATTCCTACTCGGCTATTTATCGTGCGATTATTTATCGCACACCACTCAAGATTCTACTTCTACTGCCTTTCTCCGCCCCAGCCCCAGCCCCGGCAGCAGCAGTTTAGAAGAAATGGAATGGAATGGAAATGGCGTTGATGAATGAATGAATGAAAGGAGCCGTCTTGGAAGAAAGAAAGCGTGATGATTTCTTTCGTTTCCGTGCGGACTGGTTGATAGGGTTGGTTGGTTGGTTGGTTGGGTTGGTTGGGTTGGTTGGTTGGGTTGGTTGGTTGGTTGGTTGGTTAATTGGTTGGATGCTCGCGACACGGAAACAAAAACAAAAGATGAAATGGGGTCAAAATGGGGCGTCAATAAATAAAATAAACAAAATGTCGCACGCAGCCTTGACGCAGCCCTGGAAAGCTGGAAAGAAAGCCTTGAATTCCTTTCCCTTTCCCTTTCCCTTTCCTGTTTGATTCAATTTGAACTGATTTATTTTATATTATATTATATTGTTGGTTTGGTTGGCGTTTCGCGAGGAAGGGAAGGGAAGGAATGCTGCTACAAACGAAAGCTGGCGCGGAGTCGGAAGGAAGGAAGGAAGGAAGGAAGGAAGGAAGGAAGGGAGGGGGGATGTGCTTTGCTTCACTTCACTTCACATACCATACAAGTACAATACAAATGCCTTTTGCCGCGTTCAACGTTCGACGTTCCTTCCGTCCCGAATGTGGGAGATGGGAGACGTGGAGGGGAGGCTACGGTGTATGGTGTGGTGTGGTGTGGTGTGGTCTGCGTTCATCAGTGTTCAGTGTTCAGTGTTCAGTGTTCAGTGTTCAGTGTTCAGTGTCGATCTAGGGAGATTTCAGCTTTAGCGCTTTATCTTATCAGTTGATGTACATTACATTACATGGGTGCGAGAACCGTACCCCGGTTCTTTTCTTGGTGAACAGGCTCTTGATCCACATTCCCATTCCCATTCCCATTCACCTTACTCCCCCTGCCGATGCGGACTGCGCAAAGCAATGCGTCACCTATCCTATCCCTCCTCTCTCCTACCCGTGTCAATCAATACCCAGCCCAGACCCAGACCCAACCCAGAGCCAACCCAGATCCAGGTACGCAAAGACCGTTCATGATTGACTTCGGTTATTGCGAGCGACGCCGAGTGCGGGATATGTGAAGTCGGTGGAGAGGAGAATGTGGAGAGGAGGGTGTGACTGGGTGAGATGAGGAAGAGGAGGAGGAAGAGTGATTTGTGCGTGTGGCGCGGACGAGGAGCCGCTGTGTTGAGTCAAAGTGCTAGTTCGACGTATAGGAAGGAATATGAGGGGGATGGGAGTAGCGCAGGCCAAGCGCAGGCCAAGCAGGGTGCACAGAGGTAGGCAGCACGTGCAGGGGTCTCCGTAATGTAATGTTTGTCTTTGTGTTTGTGAGGTGTTGGGAAAGAATTTGGAGGGTGTATGCGGCTTCCTTCCTGCGTGCTGTTGAGAGCAGTGGAGATGAGGTGCTTGAGGGGGTAGATGCTCGGATGGGCGTGCGGAAGCTTGATAGCTGATAGTGAAGGCTTCAGATGGAGAGTAGACGGGGGAGCACAGGGACAAGTGGAGAAGGCTCTCTGGTATATCTATGTTGAGGGAGAACGGGGACCCTGCGTGGAGGCAAGGAGGGGTTGAATGGCGTTGGATCCGAAGTTTGACTGGGGAGTTTGGGAAGAAAGAGAGATGCTCCGCGATGTACTGTAGTTGGTGGAGCACTGAGAGCGGTAACAGTTGCAGTTGCAGTTGAAAACCGATGCATGTCGTCGTCAGTCTGTCTGATTCCGGTTCCGGTTCCGGCGGGATGGCTGATTTCGTTGTCGGTGCAGTGTAGCGAGCGATAGCAATAGTCTTCCACGCACAGATGTTTTTTTTGGATGGTAAGGTTTTGAGCATGAGAAAGAGAGACAGGACGGGTGTAGATGAATGTGAATGTGAGCAACAGCGCGCAGACGCGGGAGGGCAGGCGACACTCATTCCTACACTCAAGAAAGAATGCGCGTCATGCTGGCAGCGTCCACGTCCACGTCTAGGTACCCATGGTCGGTATAGGGTGCCGAGCGGCGGATCACCTTCAAGGCAGGTCAGGTCTGTGAAGGGGCGCAACCCCGATATGGAAGTGTGGTGCATTCAGCATGATCACGTGGATAATCGATGATCGCGTTTGGGTTTGGTCCGCTCCTGCACTTTGAACCACTTCCATCCATTTCGCATTCGCACAAAGGGGGAGGCTATGGCGCATAATCCGGGGTACTACCACCATCCACAACAACAACAGCAGCAGCAGCCGATGCAAGCACCACCCCAGCAGCAGCAGCAACAGCAGCAACAGCAGTATACGCAACCCCCGAATATCTATCAGCAGTTGGGCAAACCACAGCCGCAGCCCCATCTTCAACGCATTCCCACCTATCTCCAGCAACAACAACAGCAGCAGCAGCAGCAGCAACTAGTCCCCCAAGGATACCAGTTCTCGCCCCAACAGCCTTCCTACCCAGCCCAATCCCACACCCCCTACCCACTCACCCAGACCCCCTACGCGCCTGCAACGCCGTACCCGCCCTCGCACTCCCCGTATCCGCCGCCGCCGCCCTCTCACACGCCGTATCAGGTATCGCAGACGCCGTATATCCCTTCGCATACACCATACCAGCACCCTCCTCCGGGGGCACAGCAGCAGTATGCGATCCAGCAGCACAGTGCGTCGCCGTACCACACGGGGCCGCCGTCGCCGTACGCGTCACAACACACTGCGGCTGCTGCTGGTGCTGCTGCGCCGACGATTGCGATACCGACTAGCTCTTCGGGGTCGTCATGGCGTGTCTCGCCGTCCTCCTCCCGTCCTCCGCCCGTCGCGCTCTCTGCGTCCCTCGCCCACCAAGCACAAGCACAGGTCCAGGCGCAGCGAGTCCAACAACCCCCCATCCAGCCTGTGCCTATTGTTAGCGCACCCCAACCCCCCGCTCGCAGACCCCTCCCTGCACCCGGATCCACCGCGAAAGCCGCCGCCCTCCCTCCAGGCCGCTCATTCCCCACCGTGCAGCCTATACAAACCACCGTCCCGATCCCGCCCTCCTCCAACACGCCCTCCCCGACGCGCAGCAGCAGCAGCAGGCCGCTGCCGACACCCGCCGCTGCCGCGGGAAAGCGAAACACCATCGATCTAGGTTGGCTCCCTCTATCTCCTGCAAACACCAGCAGCAGCAGCAGCAGTGCTTTCTCCACCTCTAACTCCAACTCTAACTCTACGGTGGCTAACAACTCCGCGTTCAGACGCACCCCGAGCCCGTCCAAATCCTCCCTCCCCACCCCGCCTTCCCTCGCGCCCGGCATCGGCATCACGCAGACCCCGAGGCAGCTGAGCAATGCGGCTGCTGTTGGGCTTTCGCGGACGTCGAGTTATGCTGTGGGTATGGGTGGGGGTGTGGGTGTGGGTGTGGGTGTGGGTGTGGGGATGGGGATGGGGATGGCGGGTGCGGGTGGGGAGGAGTTGACGATCAGGGCCGTGGGGTCGTCGAGTGGTGGTGGTGCGGGGCAGGGGCAGGTGCAGAAGAGGAGGACGAGTCCGCCGAGGTTTCGGGAGAGCGCGGCTGGGCCTGCGTCGTCGAGTTGGGGCGCAGGTGCGAGTGCGAGTGCGAGTGCGAGTGGGGCGGCGGGGGTGAAGGCGCCTCTGGTTACAGCTACCTCCACTTCTTCCTCTTCGTCCGTTCCCTCCACCTCCACCTCCTCCACCCCCACCTCCTCCTCCACCTCCACCCCCTCCTCCACCCCCTCCTCCTCCTCCACCTCAACCAACCCAACGAACGAGCCAGCACCCGCACCAACACCGAAGAAATTCCCCCCGATCTGGAAACGCACCATCCCGGACTATCCGGCGCCGGCGTGGGGGTATGCGGCGGGGATGGTGAGGGAGCCGCATCCTGTTCCTGCTGTGCCGGTTGGGGTGGGGGCGGGGGTTGGGGTTGGGGTCGTTGCTGTTGCTGTTGCTGTTGCTGCTGGGAAGGAGGGGGTTGGGGAGGTGAGGGGGAAGTGTAAGGAGGGGAAGGAGGGGAAGGAGAAGGAGGGGAAGGAGAAGAAGGAGAAGGAGGGGAAGAAGGAGGGGAAGAAGGAGAAAGGTAAGGGGTTGAGAGGGATGTTGAAGAAGAAGAAGAAGAAGGTGGACGAAGTGCAGGCGCAGGAGGAGGAGGCACCGGTCCAGCAGCAGCACCAGAAGAGGTACTCGTACGCGCCGCCGTCGGTGATTCTCCAACAACACCAACAACAACAACAGCAGGGGTACCAATACCAATACCAACCTCAGTCTCAGTCTCAGTCTCATCCGGCGCACCACCAGCCGCAATCGCAGTACCACCCACCTCAGCCTCAGCAGCTCCAGCACCCACCTCAGCACCAGCTCCAGCACCCACCTCAGCATCAGCAACACTATAGCCACACCCGCGCCCCAGCCGGGTACTCCGCCTCCTTTGCCGCCTCCGCATCTGCTTCAGAGGAGGAGGAAGAGACGGGAACAGAAGAGAGCGGCAGCGGCAGCGAAGTCACCGCGTCTACTTCCGGAGAGGAAGAGGAAGACGAGACGGAGACGGGGAGCGAAGTCACCGAGGAGGAGGAGGAGGGGGGACGTGCGCATCATGAGTTTTATGGGAGTGCGCATTATCCTGGGCTGGAGAATTCGGGTTTGGGGCGGAGAGCGCTTGGAGGTGCGGGTGGGGGTGTGGGTGTGGGTGTGGGTGGGGGTGTGGGTACAGGAGGGGGAGGACATTCGAGTTCGAGGGTGAGGGATCGGTACCAACACGAGTCACAGGCGTCCCAGGCGTCGGAGTCCCAGGCGTCCCAGTCGTCGGAAGCGTCGTCGCGGTCGTCGTCGTCGTTGGAGGAGGAGGAGGAGGAAGAGGAAGAAGAAGAGGAAGAGGAGGAAGAGACAAGAACACCGCGCAAGCGCGTCATGCGTGTTGATAAGCCGGGGACGGGGACGGGTGGGAGTGGGAGGGGGGATGTGCAGGACGCGTATACGGCGTATACGGGTTATACGGATGTGGGTCCCAGTCCCAGTCCTCGAGGGGGTGGTGCGGGTGCGGGTGCGGGTGCGGGTGCGGGTGGGGGGATGGGGAGGGTGGGCATGGGCATGGGCATGGGGATGGGGATGGGGAGGGTGGGGGGGCGGACGGGGTCGGGGCGGGAGGGGTCGGGGTCGGGGCGGGATGAGTACGCCTACGACGAGTACGCATACGAAGAGGAGGAGGAGAGGGAGAGGGAGAGGCAAAGAGAAAGAGACCGCACCCCCAAAGCCAAAGTCAAAGCCAAAGCCACACCCCGCTCCACCCCCCGTTCCAGCGCCAAAACCAGACCCGCCCCAAAAACAAACATAACACCCAAACACCCCCACCCCCAGCCGCGGCGCATCGCCTCAGAAGACGACCGTCCCCGCTCACGTATGCCGGCTGGGGTGAAACGCAGCGTCGTGCCCCTGCGCTCCGAGGACGCAGACGAGGACCCCGTGCGCGTGCCCGTGAAGGGGAAGAGGAGCGTCGTTCCCCTGCGCTTCGAGGACGAGGGGGAGAGGGCGCCCATCAGGCATGCGAGGTCGCAGAGTGCGTTTGGGGAACGCGAACGCGAAAGGGTGCAGGAGAGGAGGATGGAGGGGCAGGGGCATAGGAGGGGGGCGTCCGAACGGGACTGGCAGCGGGAGAGGAGGGGGGAGGTGGGGTTGGCTTATGATGATGATGAGGGGGGTTCCGATGAGGAGGATGAGGAGGAGGTGGAGGTGGAAGAGGAGGAAGAGGAGGCGGAAAGGGGAGGGAGGAGGGGGCACGCGAAGCGCACACCTACGCGGATGGTCCGCACAGGCACAGGCACAGGCGCATCCGCAGCGAAAGGCGCCCAAGACCAAGCGAAGGGGAGGAGAAAGAAGCCCCAACCCCAACCCCAGCCCGCGAGTCCGCAGTATGGGATCCGCGATTTACCAGCGCTGCAGCTGCAGCTGCATCGGAGGAGGTCGGGGTCTGCGCCTGGGACTCGGACGGGGACGGTGACGGGGACGGGGACGGGGATGGGGACGAGGGGGCGGTATGGTGGTGGGTATGTAGATGAACAGGAGGACGAGGAGGAGGAGGAGCAGGAGCAGGAGCAGGAGCAGGAGCAGGAGCAGGAGGAGCAGGAGGAGTACGAACGCCGAAGGAAAGCGGGACGGGGTCCGAAGGCTGCGTCTGGGTCTGGGTTTGGGTCAGGGTTTGGGTCGGGCGCAGGCGCGGGGGCGGGGTTACCACAGCCGCCGGGCATGGTTCGGTCGGTCGCTGCTGCTTTTGCTCTAGTCCAAGCGCCCGGACAGGGACAGGGACAGGCGGGGGAGAGGAACGTGAAAGGCGGACCGAGGTGGATGTCGTCGGTGAACCATGACCATGACCATGACGAGGAACAGCACCAGCACCAGCACCAGCACCAGCACCAGCACCAGAACCAGCACCAGCACCACCAGGCTCAGGCGGGGGGTGTGAGTGTGATGCGAGGGTTCGGCGCTGCTGCTGGGGGTTGTCTTCGGGTAGTTCGATTTCGATTATGAGTGCTGCGACGAATGGAAATGGGTGGCCTGCGGATCTACCGCGCCTGCCCAGGACGCCGGGGTCTTCGACGTCTGGGTCCGGGTCTGTGGCGAACCACGACCACAGCGATAACGGCACCGACGCGGGAGGGGTGGGAGGGTACTTTGGCGCGCGCGCGCGGTCGGTACCCGTACCCGCCCCAGCACCAGCGCCAGTTCCAGTTCCATCCCCCGATTACCGCACCCGGCAAGACAGAGGTGGCGGCGGGAAGAACAAAATCAACACCAACACCAACATGAACATCAATATGGACCTAGACGACCCGCCTCCGCGCGCGAGTGTTATTCGGAGTCCGTCGCCTGCTGGGGGTCCGATGGTGTTTGTGGCGAGGCGGGAGTTGCCCCAACCTCAGGGGCAGGGGCAGGGGCAGCCGATGGCGATGGGGATGGGTATGCGGAGGCCGCTGAGTCAGGGGCAGGGCTTTGGTGGTGGAGGCGGTGGTGGGATGGAGGAGAGGGCGGAGGAGCAGGTGAGGAAGAGGCCGCAGAGTCAGGTTTATGGGCATTCGCAATCGCAGCAGGCGTTCGCGCCACTACCACAGCAGCAGCAGCAGCAGCAATTTGGAGGACACCACCAGCCGGTTATGGTTAGCCACCACCAACATGCTCAACATCAGCAACATCCTCAGCATCCTCAGCAGCCTCAGCAGCCTCAACAGCACCCACCTCAACATCAGCTCAGCAAGCACCTCCCATTCCCCGCGCCCACCGCCCGAAACCAACCCCAGACCCCCGCACCGCCGCCGACTATCGGCATCGAGTCCCCACACCCCGTCGGGGGGCGGGATAAACTCGCCGATATACCCATGTTGGAGGAGGGCAGCAACGACGGAAGCGATACGGAACACACACACCACCGCCGACGAGGTGCGGGTGCGGGTGCGGGTGCGGGTGTACCGCGAATCAACATCAGCCCGTCGCCAGTGCGGGTGCGGGATGGCGGGCCCCTCCCTGGGATTAGGGTGGACTCGGCGCCTATACCTGTGCCGATGATCAGCGTCGATTCGGTTTCGGTCGCGAAGCAAAGGATGGGGAGTAGGAGTGTGCCTGCGATCAACGTCGATGCGCCTCTTCCTCCTCCGAGGATCAATATTGATAGTGGCTCGAATGCGGGGTCGCCGAGGGTGCAGATGTTTGAGGTGCCGGGGGTGAGTGTCTCGGGGCCGGAGTTCGACGGGCCGAGTATCAATGTATCAGGACCTGAGGGGCATGGACAGAATCACACCCACAGTGCACCCCGTCGAGGCGCAGGCGCAGGCGCGCAGCAGCGCCCGCAATCGCAAGCCCAGTACGGGCAGGGATACGGAGGAGGCGCGCACCCGCGCTCCGCGGCCTCGGGTGGTGGTGGGAGGGGAGGCCTGATCTGCGGCGGCTGCGACGGGGCTATCATTGGGCGCATTGTCAGCGCGATGGGGGCGCGGTGGCACCCGGGTTGTTTCACGTGCACGGTGTGTAATGAGCTTTTGGAGCATGTGAGCTCGTACGAGCATGAGGGGAGGCCGTACTGTCATTTAGATTACCACGAGGTGCGTTTTTCTTTTTTTTCGCTTGTTCAGAGGAGATGAGGTTGATTGATGGGATAGAACTTTGCGCCGAGGTGTTATACGTGCGATACGGCGATTATTGAGGAGCAGTTTATAAGTCTTGACGATCCGGGCTTGGGGAAGCGGACGTATCACACGCAGCATTTCTTCTGTGCGGAGTGTGGCGATCCGTTCTTGTCGCCCTCGACCGCGTTCCCCGACTCCAAAGGTCTGCCTCTTCCTTCGTCTCTGGTATATGCGAACGGCGCTGACGGGGTAATGATGACAGGCGAGGTGGCTCTGAGCGGCGACGGCGAATTCGAGGGGTTCACGGTGTACAAAGGCCACCCCTACTGCGAAGCGTGCCACGTCCGTCTGCGGCTGCCCAAGTGTAAGCGCTGCAAGCGGTCGATACGGGATAATGACGAAGCTGTGGAGGCGCTTGGGGGCAAGTGGTGTTGGGGGTGCTTCGTGTGCGCTGTGAGTTGCATTCTGGTTTTCGTGCTCGTTTTTGAATGCTGATAAATGGAACGTTTGGATAGAGCTGTGAGAAGCCGTTTGACGACCCGTCGTTCTTTGAGAGAGGGGATCAGCCGTATTGCGAGCATTGTTTTAGTATTATGTTGCGGAATGAAGTATGAGTATGAGTGGGGAGGTTTTGTGGTTTTCTTGGTTCTTGTTTCTTGGCTTGTTGTATCTATGTATCTATTTTTTGGTCTTAATTTATTGTCTTCTTCTCATATGGGTTTACAGAATAAACCATATCTTTGTAGCGCCAGGTTCCTCTAGGTTTTGTAGCACTTTTCACGAATTCCAATGATGTGTCCTTTTATTTGAGGGGAATTGCGCTTTGAATGCTGCAACGCGTCACATCGAGGTTTTGCCTCTCTCTCTTACAAATGAATTGTTGAAGCAGAATAGTGCATGGTTATCACTTCAGCACCAGCTAGCTACTGTTGCATGGACAGCGAAATCGGAGTCAACCCCCGTGTTGTAGTTGTCGAGATCAATCACGTCACCGGCATATTACTTACTTACCGATACATACAATTTTCGCTTCATCGCTCCGAGACACCTCAGTCATTGCCATCAGCATTACTGAGGTGTAAGTCTTCCCTTACGTACGACCCTTATACTTCTTACTGATTATCTACTAGTACTCGTTTAGGTATATCTACACAATATAGTCATTGCCATCAGCATTACTGAGGTTACTCGTTTAGCTATCTAATCTCGTCGCTCCCTTTCCAGTCCACTGTCTACAGGTTATGGGCCCCGCCGCCGAATCCACGTCGTCGTCTTCTACCGTCAAGGTCTCCACCCTCCCGAAGCTCAAGGAGGATGGCTCCAACTGGATTACCTACAAGGAGAGGATCTTGAACACCCTTACGTCCAAGGGTCTCAAGCGACACGTTACCGGCTCAGCGCGGAAACCGACGGAGCTCATCGAGCGGAGCGGGGACTACTACAAACCCAATTCCCTGTCCCCTCTCTCTGATGATCAGCTCGAGGAGCACGAGAAGGAGGTTGACATCTACGATCAGAAGCAGGCCCAGGTGCGCGAGGTCATCTACGAGACCATTAGCAAGTCCACGTTCCTGCAGATCAAGAGTCAGCCCTCCGCAGCTGCCGTGTGGAAGACCCTCGTCTCTATCCACGAGGAGAAAGGCGGTATGGTCCAAACCGACATACTCACCCGATTGCAGACCATGCGTTACACCGAAGGCGAAAGCATGCGAGCACACATCTCCGGTATGACAGAGTTGAAGGAGAAACTCGACGAGATGGCTGCGCCCATCACCGACGAGTCATTCACGTCTTACATCCGTGTCTCCCTCACACCGTCTTACAGACCCCTTATCACTGCCCTCGACGTTGCCGCGTCAGCCGCAAGGACGAAGATTTCATCGGACCTGCTCATCAAGCACCTCTACGAGGAGGCTGACAATAAAGAAGTTGAGAAGAATATCGACAAGGCGAACGAGAACGCCGCGATGATGTCGCAGGCGAGAGGCGTGAAGGGCAAAGGCAAGAGCCGCAGCAGCCAGCCGAAGTCTAACAATAAACGACATTGCACCAACTGCGGAAAGGACGGGCATGTCAAGGATCAGTGTTTTGCGGAAGGAGGTGGAAAAGCGGGTGAGGCACCTGATTGGTGGAAAGGCAAGCATGGAAAAGCCGAAAAGACGGCAAATGTCGCTCAGTCCGACGACGAGAACTATGCATTCATTGCCGAATTACCTCCATGCGCCGTTGAGAGCGCGACCCACACCATCACCTCCGACTTCCAGAAGGAAGCCCTAGCCGCGTCGACGAAACCTGACAACGGCGTCATTATTGACTGCGGCGCCAGCAGTCACTTCTCCCCGGATCGTTCGAGGTTCTCCGAATTCCGGGAGATAAAACCAGAGCCCATTCGGGCAGCCGACGGTCGCACGTTCAGTGCATTGGGTGTCGGCAATATCAAAACATCCTTACCTATGGGCAACGGTCAGAAGCCTACCCCAATCACTCTACAGAATGTATACTACTCGCCTCATCTGGCATACACCCTCGTATCAGTAGCCGTCCTCGACCGCGCCAGATGCAGCCTCAACATCAAGGATGGGGTGTGCGTTGTGAATGCACCCAGCGGCACTGTCATCGGCCGCGTTCCCCTCATCCGAGGCCTGTACCGCGTGACAGATCCCCCCAGACCACATCTTCCCTCATCCCCTTCACTCACAGCCAACGCCGCCTCGAAGCCCATGTCAATCTCCGAACTCCACAGGAAGTCCGGCCACATCAACCACGAGGACCTTCGGAGGATGGTCCGCGAGGGGATGGTAACCGGCGTCGAACTCGACTTGGACTCGGAACCCGACTTCTGCGAAGCATGCGTCAAGGCCAAGGCCACCCGCAAGCCATTTCCGAAGCAGAGCATCAGCGGCCGTGTGCACGCGTATGGCGACAAAGTTGTCTCAGACGTTTGGGGACCTGCAAAGGTTGAATCTCTGGGGAAAGCAAAATACTTTTCGGCTTACCAGGACCTGTGGTCACACGAGGCCAGGCCATACTTCATGAAGAAAAAGTCGGACACCTTCGAAGCATATCGGCACTACGAGGCATGGGCCAAGGCCCAACGTAACGTCGCGGTTATCAAAGTCCTCGGTGGCGATCGCGGCGGCGAGTACCGGAGTGAGGAGTTCAACCGGCACCTCAAGAATGCCGGCACCATTCGCCACCTCACGGTACACGATTCCCCCCAGTCAAATGGCGCAGCTGAAAGGAGTAATAGAACCCACATCGAGTTAGCACGGGCGATGTTAATCCAGGCGGGGCTGCCAGTATTTCTGTGGGCAGAAGCCGTGAGTCATGCATTCTGGCTACGCAATCGTGCGCCAACTCGAGCCCTACCTGTCTCGAAAACACCGCACGAGATGGCCACAGGGGAGAAGCCCGACCTGTCAAACTTGCAGGAGTGGGGTGCGAAAGCCTGGGTGAAGGTTCTTGATGCTGGAAAACTCGAACCACGGGCCGCCGAAGGCCGCTTTGTGGGTTTTGACGAGGAATCGAAGGCCTATAGGATATACTGGACCGAAAAACGAACCGTTAGCGTCGAAAGGGACGTTTATTTCGATAAGAAAGCCATTCTAGAACCTGAGAACACTCAGATTGAGGGGGAGTATGACAATATTGTCACTCCAAGTGTTCCCAAGGCCCCCCGGACCGCACCACCATCGAAATCGGTCGTCAAACACGACGAAGACGACGCCGACGTCAAAGACGAACCAAACGAGCCCACAAGCTCTCAAAAAGACGAAGAATTGGTTGAGAACTCACCCAAAACATCCAAAACACCCAAAAACTCGTCCACACCTCCTCAGACCTCTTCCCCACTTCCGGCTGCAGCCCCACACGAGCGAATCGTTCACCCTATCGACGCCGACGTCGAGGAACCTCGCCTAGGCCGTAGTCATCGCGCTGGAACTCGAAAACCCGCAGGCCATTACAAGCGCCTGCACACAGGCCAAGTTGCAGAGCCAGCCACAGCGAGCGCCGATCGCGACGCCCACGTTGTTGAAAGCGACGGGATCTTGGAGCCAGGGGGAGTGGAGTTCAGCTACCAGGGATCAGAGTGGTTTCGAGAGGTGTTGGAGGCAGCGGTAGCCAGTGAGGACCAACCGAGTGCAGTGTTGTCATGACTGCAGTCTGACTGAGTCAGACTATGACTGCAGTCGCTCTGACTGACTACTTGACTTAAGTCTGACTGATCAAGGGTCCAAATGTTTATGTAAGATTACTATATGCGGTACAATCAATTCGGAACACTAACTACACTGATTGATCCATCATGTCTGAGGTATGGGATGTCTGACCATTGCCAGCCTCACTACCGGCAGCCCCAGCCTCAGCTGCCAACAAGATCTCGTATGCCTCCATCTCCTTTCCTAGATTCTCTATCCCACCATTCCAAAAGAATGACATTGCCTGTACTGACACCTCTTCATGGTTGAATCCGGTTGGATATTTGAAAAGCTTCTCCAGTGGTATGGAGATTTTTCGCACTGTGGTGACTTGGGCTGGTAGGCGTGTGCTAGATGGAGGAATTGTGATGGTAGGTAGAACTGGTGGTGGCGGGATTGGGAATGAGACAACAGCAGGTAAGTCATCATCATCAGACATATTCTCAGAAATGGCTCCTGCAATAAGCTGCTCTGAAAGCTGACGAAAATTGAGCAGTTCTTCCGAACCATCGATTCCTAATTCAGTAGCAGCTTCAGACTCTTCACCTGGCCCCATGCTGAAGCTTCGCTTTCCTCGTGGACGAAGCAAGCCAGCTTCAACATGAGTCCGCCTGATGTCCATCCCTACCATTGTGGACTTGCGGACCTTTTCAACCCCTAGTCTACTGCGGATAGCAGTGTGAACCAAACCCATGTGGCTGAAGACACGCTCACAATCGGCTGAGTTTCCCACAACGCTAAGAATACGCAATGCCAACTTCACAAGACAGTTGCGTCCTGTGGGTTCCTGGCTGTCGATGCCTTCCCAAACAGCAATGGGATCCACCTCACAATTCTGTGTAATATTATTGAATTGTCAGTGATATGTAAAATATAATAAAAGCAGGCTCACCTGCTCTTCAGCATTCTTTTTCCATTCATCCTGTGCCATGCTTTCAGAAGAGAACTCTTCACGATCATTATAATAGTCCATGAATGCTGCTTGAAAGCGTGGACCAGCCTCTGTCTTGAAAAACCGAAGATGGAGCTGCCTCAACATATTGCACAATCCAATTGGCGTAAGATTTATGTCTGAACGTGAAAAGCATTTCCCGCGGAGAAAAGGATTGAGAACAACTGCGGCCAGGAATGGTCCTTGATCAGCTGCTGCCCAACGTTTTTCAAGAGTTCCATGAATCACAACTCGGACGTCCTCAGAGACATCATGATTAGAATAGATCCGATAGAGGTTGCCAAGTGTGGTCAAGATATGATAGAGACGTGTATTTGATCCTTGAGTGATGTTGGCAGCAATTGCAAGTGGCTCCAGGTAGCTACAGGTTCTAGGGGAAACATGATAAGACTTCATTATAGTTTCAAGAGAAGAATCCTGCTTACATTTTTACTTTGCTCCAAAAGACTGGATTTACGATGATGTCTTGTATTGATTCTGCTTTCTCCTTGGCTTCGGGTTTAGGACCAGCACACTGAATGATCTCGTCACTGTACTTTAGCCAGCATGCTCGCATTGGCAGTTCAACATCAAGAAGTCGGCGAAGGGAGAGGTAGTGTGCTGTCCAACGTGTGATAACAGGACGGATAAGTGTGAGAATCTTGTTATTTGTCTGGTATTGCTCTCTGCGAAAAAGACCAAGAGCACGGCTATGATTGTTCACCCAGTGGACAATCTCTTGTGCGTTTGGAATGCACTCAAGCAGCCTAGACTCACAACGCAGAAAGTCGCCGACCATTAGATTAATCTGGTGAGCCCAGCACAAGGTTACGATGAGCCAGGGCATGAGTAGAAGGAGTAATCTTCGCATCTTCTTTGCGTCACCGCCATCGTCTGAGCAAACACCAATCACCAAGAGATTATATGTGTCTTCACTGTATCTGATGTCCTCAGTGACCACTGCCAAGAGTGCTTCGCCAGTCTTTGCAGCAGTGGAGACGTCATGAGTTTGCATCAGATAAGCCTAGAAAGAATTAGTCATGTTTGAACACGGTGGAAAGCCAATCTCACCTCAGAGTTCACGTTCATCATTCCCGCAATGATGCTCTGCTTTGCCTTACTCTTCCAACCATCAGTTATGTATGTGCCCATTTTGCCAGCAAGCTTCCGCTTCAATTTCTCCTCTACCTTCGCCGCCTCCCGATCCAAGATTGGCCCAGATAAAGTCCGTCGATCCGGCACGATTGCGTCCGGAATCCATTTCTTGAAGAACAAGCGTGTTTCGGCATTGTTTGCTGTGTTCCACGACGACTTATTGGCAATAAGAAACTTGCAAAAATCCTCGCCAAATTCCTGCTGGATAGATGCGTTCCATTCCACACGCCTAGGCGAGCCCTCTAGAGCAACACGATCGGATGTGCGTCGCCGTTTGAATGCATGGTCCGGGTATTGTACGCCAGAGAGCAGAAGCGGGCTACCTATCGGTGACGGCGTTGTGGAATTGTATGGTCCAGACAGTGCCGAAGCTGTGATGTAGGAAAGAGGCTGTGATGCGTCGTAGCCTGAGGACCAGCTGTGCGAGTGCGATATCGGTCTAGGGTGCGAAATCAAGGTTGTCGAAGGTCCAGGGGTAGCCGTGCTAGTTGCTGCAGCCGTGATGACTGTGTTTGTCACTTCGGTGTGCTTCCACTCCACGGCGCGCGCTCGGACCGCAGCCGAGACCTTGGTACACTTTGTGAGATGGGTCACCATGTTCTGCTTCGGTTTCCCCGCCATTGGAGGTGAATTGATTCTGGCTGCAGGAAGTCTGTCAATAATGTGTTGTTTTTGCTGAATTTTGCATGCTTACCTTGTTGCTCCAACATTTCATGGGTACGAGGCTGACCTGTATCACCAAGAGAGGAGCTGACGACGTCCGATTCTCGAAGCAGAGTACGGTGATAATCAAGACAAGCGGTGCACCATGCATTCTTGTTGGAGTTGTTATTTCGATACAATTCACCATCTGTTGTGAAGAATTCCCAGGTCCAGTGTTGGTTCATGATGTCAGAAAGAAAGGAAATGTGAAGCTCTGTTTATCGAATGTAAGTACAAGTACAGGAGTTCGCATGCGACAAGTTTACGACGAGTCGAGGATGGCTCATGGCAGTCGCATTGTGTCTCGATGATAAGATTGATGTGATTGATGTGATTACTAAGGTCACCTGACCTTTCGGGCCGCTTGCCTTGACTAGTCGCGACTAGTCGGACTGGTTGAACTGACTGTTGTGACTTGACTGTCTTGACTCACAGTCACCTTGACTTGTACAACACTGACCGAGTGTGGAGGAAGCACTGAAAAGTGCCGATCGTGACGACTGGGTCACAGCGATTGAGGCCGAGTTTGATCAGATTGAGAAACTCGGCACCTGGAAACTCGTCGAACGCCCTGCCAACGCCAACGTAATCGATGGCCGGCTAACACTTCGGAGGAAGCGCGACGAAAAGGGCAACATCATTCGTTACAAGGCCAGATTCGTCGCACGTGGATTCAAACAACAGTTTGGCGTCGACTACACCGAAACTTACGCGCCAACCGTCAGGCCAGCATCCCTACGTGCTATCCTTGCCATCGCAGCCTCCAAGAACTCCGTCGTTAGGCAGGCCGACGCCAAAAACGCATACCTCAATGCCTATCTCGACAAGGACGAAATCATTCTCCTTGAGATCCCGCGGCAATACCAAAAACGGATACCACTAAAACTTCGGCATCTCAACCTCGTCCTCCAGCTCCTTCGGCCGCTCTACGGGACAAAACAGGGTGCACATAAGTGGTACAAAGAACTACTTCGCATTCTCCGTGAACTCGGGTTCACACTCAGCCTTGCCGACGAAGCCGTTTTCTACAAATTCGACGGTGACAAGTACACCATTATTGCAGCCGCCACTGATGATTTCACAATTGTTGCAGACTCCGACAAGGCCGTCAACCTTGTTCTTGAGCAAATGGGGAAGTTCTTCGAGCTTGACAACCTTGGGAACATCAACTGGCTCCTCAGCATGAGCGTCACTCGCAACCGCTCAGCCAGGACAATCTCTCTCGGGCAGGAGGCATGTGTTGACCAAGTTATCTCTCGCTTCGACCTCGAAGAGGCCCGCACAGCCACTACACCCATGGAGCCCGGCATCGATCTAACACCGGGATCCCCTTCGGTCTCCCCATCCATGCTCACTTACCCCGAAAAGTCGAAGTACCGTGAGGTAATTGGCTCGCTCATGTACCTCGCTGTCATGACGCGGCCGGACATTGCCTTCGCCGTCTCGACACTGTCACAGTATCTGGAGCAACCAAGCACCACCCACCTGGCGGCCGCACTTCGCGTCATCCGCTACCTCAAAGGCACAAAGGCCTTACGACTCGTGCTAGGTGGTCCAAATGCAGTCCTCGCCGGCTATTCAGATGCCGATTGGGGTTCACACATGCATCGCCACTCAATCTCCGGGTTCGCCTTCTTCCTCGGGCTCGGGGTTATCTCTTGGAGTTCCAAGAAGCAGCCCATCATCACCCTCTCCAGCACTGAGGCTGAGTACGTCGCCCTCACTCATGCCTCAAAGGACATCATCTGGATCCGGAAGCTGCTCACTGAACTTCGCCCCATCTTTCCCAATCCTACTGCTCCAACCACTCTCTACTGCGACAATCAAGGTGCCATCCGACTCTCAAAGGACTCTACCTTCCACGGACGCACAAAACATATCGACATTCACTTCCATTTCATTCGCCAAACCGTTTCCAATAATCACATACTTATTCAGTACTGCTCCACTAACGACATGATTGCGGATATCTTTACCAAGTCACTTCCCCGCTTCAAGTTCGAAAAATTCCGTACTTTACTTAGCGTTCAGTGACCCGTGCTCATCTCGAGGGGGAGTGTTGTAGTTGTCGAGATCAATCACGTCACCGGCATATTACTTACTTACCGATACATACAATTTTCGCTTCATCGCTCCGAGACACCTCAGTCATTGCCATCAGCATTACTGAGGTGTAAGTCTTCCCTTACGTACGACCCTTATACTTCTTACTGATTATCTACTAGTACTCGTTTAGGTATATCTACACAATATAGTCATTGCCATCAGCATTACTGAGGTTACTCGTTTAGCTATCTAATCTCGTCGCTCCCTTTCCAGTCCACTGTCTACACCCCGCCCATTTCCCCTGACGACGACTGTTTCGGCTTTCAGCTGTTACGTTTCTGCAGCTGCATCGCGTAGCTTCTCTATTCCGTGTGCCAAACTCCCCGGTTGGGACTTGGGCTTCAATATGCTCCAATGTATCAGTCATCAGTGGATGTTCATTCGTCCAGGATGCTTTTCCATTGTTCACTGTCAACATACTCATAAGGAAGGCTTCTCCACTTGATCGCTGCGAATTACAAACGGGAATGTGTAATCTCCTTCTGGAACTCAAGTTTGGGCTGCTACCTTCACGCTGTAGCATGGCGGCCTCCCTACATAGCCCATCACGCACCTACTTCGACACTGGGTTTTAAGCACTCGAAAACACGATGTATAAACCTGCCCCACATCCCACATCCCCTCTCTTGCTTCAGCCCCTACAGACACCATGATAACGGAAACCCTCCCACCAGGCCCCGCCTACCTCCTGCGCACCCTGCCCTACTTCCTCGTACCCACCACCCTGATTTTCCTCTGCCTCAAGCTCGCAGTGCGAAGGCTTGACATAGCCGCGCCGACGTCGCTCTTAGTTGTCTGCGCAGTACTCGCACGAACAACGCTGTTCTTCTTCCTCTTCGCCCGCTTCTACGCTGACTTTGTCGACAAAAGAGGCGCGGCGGCACGCGGTGCCGTTCTGGCGCCTCATGTTCGGCAGTCGGCGTTCGCGATAATGGCTGCGTTTGCGAGGAGCATGAATGGGGGTTATCCAGGTGCGCTTGCTCGCCTTTTTTTGTCTCGATGTGCGTTTTTACACGAGTGTGGATGTGGATAGGTGATGCGGTGGCGGAGTGGGCGAGGGAGTATGGAAATGTGTATCAATTAAGGCTGCTCACTGAAAATCGGGTATGGTCTCTGCTGCGCCACGCCGCTTAGGATGTGCTAAAGCTGAAGTCCTGGATCTAGATCGTCACTGATGAACCGGACCATATAAAGGTAGGTTCTCGTACTCTGGTTTTGGTCTGGAATGCTGAAAGAGGCAAAGGCAATACTGGTGTCTCAATTCGATAGCTTCGAGAAGGGTAAGATCTGTGATCTACACTGAATAATTAGAGAGCACTCCTCATTCGACACTCAGGTTCCATTTTCTTCGAAATGATGAAATCCTTACTCGGAGAAGGCGTCTTCACTTCAGATGGTACGCCTCACTTGGCCTTCTTCTCACTTCCACCCTAATTACCATTCCTAGGTGACATGTGGAAGTGGGCTATATTCCAACTTCACATGATGAACGAAAACTCATGATTGAAGGTTCCATCGTGCCATGACCCGGCCCTTCTTCACGCGCGAACGGATCAGTGACTTCGACATCTACGACCGCAACTGCGACAACGCGCTACTCCAAGCCGAAACCCGACTCTCGGAGGGCCACCCCGTGGAATTCCAGGTATGTAAAGTCTCCGTTCCGACACCCCGCCTAAGTAAAGACGACGGGCAACCAGGATTTGGCGGCTCGGTTTGCGCTCGATTCAGCCACCGAATTCCTATTCGGCCAAAACGTGAACTCTCTCTCCGCCGGTATCCCCTACCCTCAGTCCCACCCTCCGTCCCTGGCCCAAAAGGCATCCTTCGATACCCACCCGTCGACGGTCTTCGTCAAGGCTTTTACAGAGGGCCAAAAGGCCGCCGCGCAGCGTCTTGCGGTGGGAAACGACTGGCCGCTGTTCGAGTTCTGGGGGGATAGGGTGAAGCCGTATCGGGGGGTTATTGATGACTTCATAGAGCCGCTGATGAGGGACGCGGTGAAGAAGAGGATATCATGGATATCTCGGACAAAAGAGTCAGAGCACGAGCTTGAGGGGCTGGTGGAGCAGAACTTGCTGGATCATCTGGTGAAGCATACGCAAGGTTAGTGATAATGCTCTGGAAAGCTCAATTTCGGCTTCATTAATGGCTACTAGATACCAGGATCTTGAAAGACGAGGTAGAGTGCTGATCATCTTATGGTTATCAACTGCTGCTGATGACCACCGTCTGATCCAGCTCGTCAACCTCCTCGTGGCCGGACGCGACACAGTAAGTACGTGTAACGCCACCGCTCTATCAATCAAACTGAGAAGCCGCACAGACAATGGGCGTCCTAACCTTCGCGCTGTACATGCTCTCTGAACACCCCGACATCGAGCAGCGCCTCCGCCGCGAGATCTTCGACGAGGTCGGAGCGCAGGGAAGACCCTCGCATGGGCATATGCGGGAGATGAAGTATATGAGGGCGTTTTTGAATGGTGTGTTCGAGTTCGAGTGTAGGTCTCGTTTGCCCGCTGATTTTCTTGTGGTGGGGTAGAGATTCTGAGGCTTTATCCTCCTGTGTGAGTCCAGCGTAGGATTATGCTGAGCGTGCGCGCTGAATACTCCAATATGCAATAGTCCGCTGAACATCAGGTATGTACATTCTGCAAGCTCGTTATTACGACGATCTGAGAATATACCCCACATTCGTGCAGGGTAACCACCGAAGCTGTAGTATGGCCCTCCAAAGGTCCCGGTTCCAAGCCAATCTACGTCCCAGCAAACACAAGGTACCTCACCCCCACCTCACCCTGCCCATAAAATCTAGCTAATCACGAACACACTGCGTCACCAGCTGTATGTACAGCGTCTTCACCATGCAGCGCAGGACAGACCTCTGGGGTCCCGACGGTGAGTTTCTCTCTGGAGGAGAGCAGGCGAGTGTAAACTTGAACATAATACCTCGTTCATGTAGCTCTGACATTCGACCCGGACCGGTTCTTGGATGAGAGGCTGGGGAAGTATCTATCCGCCAACCCAGGCATCTTCTGTCCTTTCAACGCAGGCCCGAGGATATGTCTCGGCCAACAAGTTACGTCCTTCTTCCACTCCCATTTGTTAATTTGAATTTGGGCAAGCTAACACCGTAACGCAGTTTGCGTATGACGAGGCGTCGTTCTTCCTAGTACGGCTCCTGCAGCGATTTGAGAAGTTCACGCTGGATAAGGCGGAGAATGTTCCGCCTCCGGCGGATTGGGCGCGGAGTGAGGGGAGAAAGGGCGGGGAGAAGGTGTGGTTGGCGGCGTATTTGACGATGTCTGTGAAGGTTAGTGGATCTTGTCTGTGGCAATGGTGTTAGCTAGCGTTCTGATGAGGATGTATTGCAGGGTGGACTTTGGGTGCGCATGCAGGAGCTTAAGGTCGCAGATGTGTGAAAGGCAGTTTTTTTGGCGCTGTTATTCTAATGATCAATATGTTGAATGATTCAAAGATCTGGAAGTAGAATATACGTAGCTACTAGAACCGAGTAATAAGATGTTTAGTAGGCGGAACAAGCCCAGACAGGCTCACGAGTGCGAAGGCAGGCTTGATCTGGCAAATTGCTTGAAATGGAGAAATGTGGACATTCATGGAACGGGAATCTCTCAGGCTGTCAAGGGATTGATTGGTATCGTCGTATCTGATCTTATCACTTGCCCACCACCCATAGGCTTGCTCTCCCTTGGAAGGAAAGACATCACAGCTACTTACAGCTACTTATAATGTCTCTACTCGACGGTTCTGGAGAGTCTCCTGACAAGGTGATCTCGTCTGTGTTACCCGAATTGTCATATGGCTGAAATTCTGAAGCCATTGCAGGTCAAGCCGAGACAACCCAGAAGACCATTACTAGTTATCACCGTTGGGCACAGGATTCTCCATGAAGCTACTCACCGAACATATCTAGTCAAAACCCCTATTTCTGGCAAAGTGAGTGGTGTTTTGGGAGTTGGACCTCTCCTGCAATTGATCGAACACAAGGATGCATTATTGATTGCTCAAAAACGCGCCTACTTTTTTGAATGTTCTGATTATGGTTGTTTACCTACTGTGCTCAGGTGTCGCATGATGAACGTACAAAGGTGGATTGAGGTCGACGGGGATGTTCATTGGGACGTATTAATGGACACCGAAGGGTTAACCGAGGTTGGTTTCTTCTGTGCAGCAGGTTGAATCTGTAAAGTTCCCTTGTATGCTTCACTTATGATCATATACGAGGCATGCAATTTGATGATAACGAATGAGTCCGTGGTATTTGGCAAGTCGCGGTAGCCCAAACATATGATTTGCATATTTATCTTTTGGGCAATCCACCATATTCAAGTCAATCGGACTTGCTCCGCAGACCATTGCAGACCATCGCCATAAGGTATTATGAAAAACCCAAACTCATCCCTCTCAGACTCGTCCTCCGTCACTTCCAGCCCCTCCGCCGCCACCACACTAATTCTAAGCAGTGTTTCTCCTCCGAGCAATGTTAATGAAGTACAACAGCACAATGGGAACCTTCACAGACCTCAGCCCCAAGGATATACGAGTACTACAAGCTCAGGTCCGGGAGCTGTCCATAGCGGTAGCTCGCCAAGTGATCCGGTCAATGCAGTGAATGCAACGGCTACTGACTCGGAGAGGCCGTTGGCGGAAATCGTCAACGAGCAGTTCCCGGCGTTCGATGCGACCAAGGTGGTGATTGGCCCGTATGAGGCTGAGGCCATGAGGGATGCCAAATTCCAAGAAGGTCAGTGACCTCCTTTTCATATGCTACTTTGACAGGCAAACGCGCATATACTTGCGTATTCTTACTGTGTTCATATATCCGAGATAGAATTGAGCGACATGCTCCTCGACGTCATTCTCGAAACGCACGCCTGGGCTGCGGCGCGCCCGAAGCGCCAGGCTGACCTTCGAGGCGAAGGTTTCGAGAAGCAGATTTCGGGAATACTGGAGACGGAAAGGGAACAAGGCATGTCAATGTGTTCGCCGGCACCTTCGTCTGCTTCGTCGTTTTCTTTCGCGTCGTCTTTGCGCTTGAGAGATAGAATCGTGGGTATGCATTGCACTACACGTTTTCTCGTCTGCATGACTCTGGGCTTCTGGGGACGACGTGCTGCTGTGCTCTGACTAGGACTAGGATTTCATTACGCTGGCTCGGGACGCTTTTCCGTATGCCTGAGCTGTCCTCTGGAACTTTCACTTACAGTGCCTGCGCTTTGCATTTATAGAGAAAACACGCGAGAATATGGCGAATTTCGTGAGGAAGATGAAGATGGCTCTGGCGATGCTGACTGGAGTAAACGTCTAGAAACGCGACTCTCTGTGGATTGATGACTGCTTTTCTATCATGCCAGGGACACTTTGTATGCGTACTTATGATCATACGAGAACACCGCATTGTAATTTGATGATATTCATTTCATCCCGCAATACATCTGCTCTGGGCATAGGAGTCTGTGCTTTTTTCGCTCAGTGTCTGGGTCTCCACTTTGAGGAACGCTTTGAGCGTTGCTTGGATCGCTTCATTTTTCTCTCTTTGCGTGTCTGTCGGACATGTCATCGTCTGTGAAATTATACTCGCAAGCAATGCAAAAGTTCTACCGCAAAACCGATCCTCAAATACGAGAGTGTATATATGTGGCTCGGGCGCTTATGTGAATTTATTAGTACTTTCCTTCCCACCTCGATGAAGACGGAATCACCAAGCGCCTGCGTCGATCAGGATCTCACATTCAAATTCTAGCGCGGACTGCCGGACTCCTCGGGAGTTTACACGAATGACACAAATCGCTGGTTCTGCCGCTTCTCTCGAACTAATCACAACACTTAGAAACATGTTGGGGCGAGCTCGAAAAAGATGTACACTACACCGCAGCGTTGCTGAAGTATTCACAGGATCCGCGTATGATTCTGACTGGAAATACAACCTCGTGTGTACTTCATAAGATGGTGCTGGCTGCTTTTTGTTATATCAATATCTGTTCCATTATCAAATTTATCAAGGGAAATTCATTGTATCCACGAGCTTGTGAAAATTTCCCAAAGACGCCAACACCAACATTACCCTCCGTAACCGTCATGGGCGCTATGACGGATCACGATGGAAGCTTGAAATTTGGGAAGAAAGGTGCGGATTTCGCCCTAGAATAATAATAATACAACGCCCAACCACGGCGCATACACATCTTCATCAGCCCCGTGAGGCCCCCGACGAATTGATAGCTTCATGATACCTGGCCAGGCTGTACAGTTGAAATTTGTTGTAGTCCACATGGGTCCCAATTGGCGGTGGTACTGTCAGTGGTGGCTGTACATTAGAAGCCCAAGTGCCTCATTTCAAGCCCGAAATGGTAATCCTTCTCTCATCATGAAGCGACCTGATGCAGGGACGATGCAGTTCCCCGCGGGTCCTTAACGGCGTCCATCTCGGTATAAAGGACTATCCCACCACTTGGGATCTCAATACCGGTCCCCACATGACACTGTCCGTTCTACAGTGGCTCATCGATGTACTCAAGCGACTAGCCATCTCGAGTTTTCGCGTTCTCAAGAACTTGGAATCCGGCGGCCTTCGGCAGCTGCTGCATTTGTTCAAGACTCTTCGGGTTGGCTTGAGGTTGTTCGCTTCTCCCAATCAGGCCTTGAAGCCAAGTTCTGGTCGCACCGATGACTTCGACCTCCAAGTCAAGCGCGACTGCCCTTCGGAGAAAGATTTCGGTTCTCAATCAGTGTGTCCAAGCATGCTTCCGACGATATTTCTCGGCGGATCCAGTTCTCAAACTCTACCTTTGCACCAAGCGCCATCATCTGTACCGAATCAACAGGCAGGACAACCTGCAACTGACCTAGAATCGGGATCTCAGTTACCAGACGCTCATTCGGCACTCAATGTCAACCTACCCGACTTGACGCCTGCCACAACTCGAACGCAAGCATCGAGTAGCGCGCAACTAGCACGCCCTGGGCTATCGGACGCAGTCGAGTCGCTTGTTGCGGTCACATCGGTTGAGTTCGAGAGATATGAAAGGAATGTCACTTCGTATGTTTTGTGTATTTGGTCGGTCCAGCGGAAGATTTATTGATGTATTTCACAGCGAGAAGGTTTACTTTCACTCCTTCCCGATACATCCGCTGCACACATGTTTTGATCCGTCAGTTCTATCTTTACTCCGAGCCAGAGTAGTTGAGATTCATCTATGAATCCCCCCAGGCCCGAACCGCCTGGTCGATGGGTTCCTCATATTCATCCGGAAGGCGCTCTGTATTTCTCTGATGATACCCGAGTAAGAGACCAAATTATTCTATACCTGACAGCTGGAAACTGAATTTTATTTGCGGATAGGATTTTCTCATACTCACTGACGTTCACCTTTACGACGTTTCCGCTTACCAGAGACTGGAAACCTACATCGAACACATCCTCTCATATATCAAAAAGTACGACCTTACTCTCCCAACGGAGACCAATCTTGCCCTTGAGTTCAGGGGATCTGGAAAATGTGGTTATTACTTTGTGGATCATGCTACTCAGAGTCTATTTTGGTTGGATGAATTTGAAGGCATGGATTTTCTGTACGAGGTCAAAGTTGCATATTCTACCTCGCTTATAGGTAAGCATGGTCCCTTCCTTGCTCGAGGCAGCTGTCTTAACTTTGATTGGGACGAATATAGGTCACGAAATACGATCACTCTACTGGTATTATGAAATAACTTATTCTGATTCCCCATGCTGATATGCTGTTAAAGGCTACATAACGAGCTGTTCTCAAATGTTCGCCATGTCACACCCGACATTGTCTCTCAACTCAAGGATATTCTTATTCATGCTGTTGGAGGTTTGTTTCTCCAACCTCATTCTGGCGACAACATATTGAAAAGAATGCTAGATTCATTGACGTCTCATCGAGGGTTATCGCCCTACAGCCTAGACGTTCTACAGAAGATGCTTGCTCTGACTACTGACATCGAAGGTAATCTGGTTCTATTGCTTCCTCTCCAAAAAGATGCTCAAGTACATTCATCAGCTGAGGCTATGCCCACGAGTGGAGCTTCCGCCATCGTTTGTGAGTTATCCTACCCAAAACTAATTTGATGGATCCGTTCTAACTAGCCAATACAGATCGCTTTCTTCACAACTTTTGTAAGTCTGATGGTAGTCAACTACCACGACAACGTTAACGTCCAAATTCAAGATCATGAAAGGTTCCTACACTTGCATGGGGAAAAACCGGCGCGTCTCAACCGAGACCAATCGATCCACCCTGAAAGACGGGAAACTATGATCATGAAGATCTTGTCGCCCCTACTGCTCTATGGTCCAGAAGTGCACATACGGAAACTGCGGAAAATGTCGGTTGACACCCTTGTCAATAATCCAGTTTGGAGAGAATTGTTGGACCAACTCACATCAGAGTGGAAGGAGTTCACTTTGTATGTGAGTATTGAAGATCAATATTCCCTCCTCTAGGATATTCACAGATATTCAGGCGACCGTTCTACTCAATGCGAATGTCGCTTTCCTCGCCATCCAGAGTATCGATACTGCGGCAGCCCCGCACCGTCGGACCGATGCTCAGAGAGCGAGCTACTTCTCCGTGGTGGCGAGTATCGGAGCGATTGTGCTTGGTCTACTATTGGTTCGCCAGCACAATACTACATTGAGCGTGAGTTTGCATTCTAACATGACTGTTCAAGAGTCCTGATCAAGTCTTTCTCTTACAGCGCTCCTTCTTGGCTAACCGAAGTGCATCTGTCTACGGGCTGGAGACTCTTGCTCTGATGTACAGCTTGCCGTATGCCTTGCTCATGTGGGGGTGAGCAGCCTGCTTACTTCCTCGATGCCATTCGCTGAGCTGCGGTTACTCTGGTAGAATGGTCTCCTTCCTCGTCGCGTTCTCGATTATGTGCTTTGGCTCACATGATAGTGTCACCATCGTAATGATGTCCGTGACTTGGTTTACCCTGTGCTCTTTGCTCGCTTGGTGTGTGTCGGTGTCGTACGAGGATCAACCTTTCTGGTATCCCTGGCCTTTCAGACAGTGGAGGTGGTTCAAAGAGGCTGTTCAAGAAGGCATTGTGGTTGGAAGGGGTAAAATCATGCATCATGTTAATCATGGCGAAAAATCGCATGCATCTTCTGTAGGTTGAAGTGAGAATCTACATGGCCAGCGACCATCCATGCTATGCCTCCCCTTCATCGACCCCTTGTTCCTTGCGCGACATAAACGTCGCTCAGTCTCCTGGTCATCTTATATTTATATTAGTCACTTACTGTATTACCCCATATTAGTCTTATCCTGTATCAGCTAGTCAAGGATACCTATCTGAAGCATAGCTTCTTATCGGCTATTGACTTTAAGGATTTGATGCTGTGCCGACAGAACGTGACCATTGCCCAAATTCCCACGTATGCGAAGCCACGTCTCGGTATCGTCAGGCGCGTTCTCCAGGTGTGATTCTGCGATCGTCCAAGGCGTCTCTGTATCTTGTATCTCCAGACTCTATTACTTCTCGTATCTTCCGCCATTCGTAATCCTTTCTAGAGGCTGCCCCCAGAGATATTGCGAGCATGTCGGTAATGCTCACAAAATTCGAATCTAAAAGCAACCGCGTAAAGGGTGCGTTCATCTCCAATTTCACTCTGGATGTAAGGGACTGATTTTCCTGGCACACAGGTCTTGCATTCCACCCCACACAACCTTTACTCGCGGCGGCACTCCACAATGGCAGCGTCCAATTGTGGAATTACCGCATGGGCGTCCTTGTCGACAGATTTGAAGAACACGAAGGTTCGTCGTTGCCAGCTCAGGCATTGGATGCACGAACTAAGACGCCTGATAGGACCTGTCCGTGGCGTGGCGATCCATCCTAGTCGAGCGTTGCTAGTCACCGGTGGAGATGATTATAAAATCAAGGTCTGGGGTAAGCAAGGGATTTCCATGTTATGGGCCTCAGTCTCATTGGAAGCAATAGATATCCGACCCCAGAACCGGCGTTGTCTCTTCACACTTCATGGCCATCTAGACTATGTCCGGACTGTACAATTCCATCACGAGATGCCCTGGATCGTAAGTGCACTGTCGTATTCTGAAATGCATTGACACAGACTTGTGCATGTGGAATAGATATCAGCTTCAGACGATCAAACCATTCGAATTTGGAACAGCACATCACGCCAATGCATCGCTGTCCTTACAGGCCATTCTCACTATGTCATGTCCGTCCAATTCCATCCCAAGGAAGACCTCATTGTCTCGACCTCAATGGATCAAACTGTCCGCGTCTGGGATATTTCAGGTCTTCGCAAGGGGTCACCAAACGGCGGAGGTCCAGGAGGCTCATCAGGCAGCGGTCCCGGAAACTTCGAAACTTTCGACACTTTTTCGACTGTCAAACATGTTCTTGAGGGCCACGATCGCGGGGTCAACTTCGCCATGTTCCATCCCACTTTGCCGCTCATCATCTCGGCTGCCGACGATCGCGTTATCAAGATCTGGAGAATGAGCGAAACCAAGGCATGGGAGGTGGATTCTTGCCGCGGTCATTTCAACAACGTTTCCAGTGCCCTGTTCCATCCCAAACATGAGTTGATCGTCTCATGCGGTGAGGACAAGACCGTCAGGGTATGGGATCTGGCCAAAAGGACTGCCATCCAGACGTTCCGCCGTGAACATGATCGATTCTGGGTCCTTGCCGCCCATCCCAACCTCAACCTTTTTGCCGCAGGGCACGATAGTGGTTTGATCGTGTTCAAACTCGAACGCGAGCGGCCGGCCTTCTCGGTGCACCAGGACACCCTATACTACGTCCGTGACAAATATGTCCGCTCATATGACTTCAACACTGGAGCCGATATCGGTCTGCTCAGTGTCCGCAAATTTGGCAGCCCATACGTCCCACCACGTACACTTAGCTTCAACCCCGCTGAGAGAGCAGTCATCTTGACCATCAGCTCGGATAACGGCATATACGAATTGACCAACCTTCCTCAGCAAGCTCAGGGTGAGGTGAAAGACTCAAGCGTCGACGGCAAGAAGGGTAGTGGCCAAAGCGCTATTTTCGTAGCGAGGAATCGGTTCGCGGTACTTAACAAGGCGACTCAGGTTGGTTCGATCTTCATATTGGACCGAGAGGGAACTGTCCATTGATTTGGTTTTTAGCTCATTGAAGTCCGGGACCTTGCCAATTCTGTTGTCAAATCAATCAAGCCTCCCGTCCAGACCAACGAAATCTTCTACGGCGGAACAGCTTGTCTCATTCTCAGCTCCCCGACAGCCGTGGTTCTTTACGACATTCAACAACAAAAGACGATTGCGGAGATCAACAGCCCTCCTGTGAAGTACGTGGTATGGAGCAACGACTCTTCACTCGTTGCTTTGATGAGCAAGCACAGTAAGTATCGCGCAATTATTCAAAGAATCGAGAAGTCAACGAGGCACTTCCAGCGATCACTATTGCAAACAAGACCTTCTCCCAACATAGTCTTATTCACGAAACCATTCGCATCAAATCGGGTGCTTGGGATGATACAGGAGTATTTATCTACTCGACGTTGAACCACGTCAAATACTGTCTCGCACAAGGGTAAGTGTGATAAGTGGTGCCACTTCCTTGCTTTGTCTCACTGCTACTTCGATATAGTGATCATGGCGTGATCTGCACACTGGATAACCCCGTCTACTTGACCCGGGTCAAAGGCAAAACCGTTCACTGTCTCGACCGCTCCGCCCGCCCGCGCACAATCACCTTCGACCCAACGGAATACCGCTTCAAGTTGGCTTTGCTCAAGAACAACTACGAGGAGATGCTGTACATCATCCGAACTTCAACGTTGCTTGGGCAGAGCATCATCGCATACCTCCAACAAAAAGGGTTCCCGGAGGTGAAGAAATTGGGATATGCTCACCTAGCGTGCATTGCTGATTCTCTCCTGTCCACAGATCGCGCTCCATTTCGTTCAGGATACCAATACAAGATTCGAACTTGCCATTGAATGTGGAAACCTTGATGTAGCGATGGAGACAGCGAAGACCATCAATCGACCGGAATGCTGGGAGCGGCTCGCTCAGCAGGCGTTGAAACAAGGGAATCACAAAGCAAGTCACTAGCATTCGTAATGTCGCCAATCGGCTACTAACTGTGCATCACAGGTCGTTGAGAAAGCCTACCAGCAGACCAAGAATTTTGACAAGCTCTCATTCCTCTACCTTGCAACTGGCAGCACAGATAAACTGTCGAAGATGCAAAAGATAGCCGACGCCCGTGGCGACCCGATGTCGAGATTCCATAATGCACTTTATGCTGGCGATGTCGAGGGAAGAATCTCTGTCTTGCGTGATGTCGGCCTTCGTAAGTCCACTCGTTTCCTAGATCCAATTAGACAGCAACTGATGCACAAACAGACCCGTTAGCTTACCTGACCGCCAAAACGAATGGCCTCGATGATCTTGCTGTTGAGATCCTTGAAGCCGCTGGTTTGACAGAAGCAGACGTGGACGATGTACCTTCTTTCGGAGCGTCGACTTTGAAACCGCCACCCGTTGTTACTGCTACCACTGATCTTGTCTGGCCCGCTCTTTCCGCTGGCGAGAACTTCTTCGATCGTGCATTGGTCAATGGTCAATTAGAAGGTGGACCGGTACCAGCCTATGTCAATGGAGACGCGGCTGCTGCTGGCGGCCATTCAGCACTGGATGCATGGGCAAAAGAGGAGGAAGTCCATGATGATATCGATCCTGAAGAAGGTGGATGGGAGTTGGATGCCGATGGTGGTGAGTTCCAGTCAGCTGTTGAAGGCGAGGAAGGTGCTGTGGAGGAGGAGGAGGAGGAACTAGGAGCCGGAGCTACACCTGGATCTAGTGAAACGGAGCTTTGGGTGAGGAACTCGCCGTTGGCCGCTGATCATGTTGCAGCAGGCTCATTCGAGACAGCCATGCAGGTGAGATTTCTTGCCAGTAAGGAAGATCGCTAGCTGAATCGGCCCCTTTCTTTTCTAGCTTCTCAACCGTCAATTTGGTGTCGTCAACTTCGCAATCCTTAAACCCTTATTCCTTTCGACATACCGCTCATCGCACACTTACCTGTCTCCTTACGCTTCACTTCCGCCACTCAAGCTGCACGTCCGACGTAATCCTGCGGAGTCATCACCAGGACGTGTGTTGCCTGTGGCTGTGCGGTCACTCCAGTCGATCCGCTCAGAGTTGGCGGAAGGTTATCGTTCTGTGTCTGGGAATAAGCTGGCTGAAGCCCAAAACACTTTCCGATCCGTCCTGCAGGCTTTATTGTTAGTCGTCTTATCGTCAGATGACGAGGCCAAACAAGTGAGTGATTCCTGAACCTGCGTGCGTATCGTCCTTGACACCTTTTTTCGTAGTGGCGCGAATCTGTCACGGCTGCACGGGAATACTTACTCGGTGTTTCTATTGAATTGGAGCGCAGACGTATCGTTGAAGAGGAGCCGGAAAATGTTACACGGAACCTCGAACTGGCTGCCTACTTCACGCAATGTTCATTGCAGCCTCCCCATATGCAAATTGCGTTGCGCAGTGCCATTGGTGCTTTCGCCAAGGCCAACAATTCTGCGCATGCGGCACGCTTCGCCAAACGGCTGCTGGAGCTGAAACCTGATCCCAAAATCGTTGCACAGGTATGCATTGTTACTTGACCTACTCTCCTCTTACTTATCATGTGATACCTTCACTTCAGGCCCGGCAGCGTATCGCTGCAGGTGATCGCAACCCACGTAATGCCATTGAGATTTCCTACGACGAGTTCAGTCCTTTCGAAATCTGCGCAGCTACCTACACACCCATATACAAGGGGTCGCCGTCCGTCCATTGCCCATATACCGACGCTGCTTACCTGCCGCAGTTCAAGGGTACCCTGGATCCTCTGACCCAGCTGACGGAGATTGGTGGATCTGCGTCTGGTTTGCCCGCTTCATGGTAAGTGTGAAATGTTAGATGCATAGTTTATGGTTGTGGGCGGATTGTTTTTGTAATGCAAAGTTTCTTTGTTTCTGTGTTGTCGTTGTTCAACGATGAGAGAAAGTAAGGCAGTGAACTCCTAGAAATTCCTATAGGTCAGCATGATAAGCTCGTCCTATTACGAAGGCCGAGTGTAGGCCAAGTGTAGGCGATATTTATTTGGTGTTTACCTCTGTTTATCACCAGCGCGTACAGAATTTCGACTTCAGGCCTCTTGAGCCATTTATTCGTTTGTCCCTTGTGCATATGGGAGTACAGGGACTCACACCTTTCCTTCAAAAGACATGGTATAAAGCCCGAACATCCTAACGGCCTCTGGAATACAACTAATCCTGGATTTGCAGCCCTTCAGTTTTTAAACAACTCCCAAATCGCCTCCAAGATTTACGAGGGAAAAGAGTTGTCATGTTCGTTTCTTGTCTCACCTTCTTGCCATATACTGATACTTCTCCAGAGATGGGACTCTCATAACACAGCGCTTGCATTATGCCCCATCTCCGCATCAGTATCGACATGTTCTTGGCTGGTACAGAATTGCAACAGAGCTGAATGAGAGTGGAGTAACCGCGATTTGCGTGTTCGATGGGCAGGAAAGAAATCTTGCCAAAGCACGCGAGGTGAGCATGGCTAGTTCGACTCTATGTTTGACGCGTTGAGATTGACTGCTTAGGCTGAACGCAGGCGCGAAGTCCGCCGCCTTACCTTCTCCCGAAGTACCATCGAACTTGACCGCTTTAAGCGCCTCCAAGACTTGCAGGGGGTCTTACAGCTGTTCCGAAAGCTCGATGTCGAGGAAAGACAGAATGTGGTCAAGTCTCTCCTTGACACAGATTTTGTGTCGCAGGACGGACCTGCGGGGCTGCTCCGGACCAGTCTACGACCTCTAAGCCTAAATGACACACCCTCGTCACTTTCCATTACAAAACCTTTTTCTCCGCGTGTGCCCGTCAGTCAACTTTCATTTATGTTTACCTGCAGCATGTGACACCTACTCCAGCAGGAGCAACAAGACCCTGTGAGCGAAGAGATCACTCAGCTTGCGTCCTCTGATACCGTCGCAAGCCTCTTCAAATCCATGTATCTGAACTACAAAGCCAGTGTTGCTAAGGTCGTCTCCCTTACCTCCCAGTCACCAGATAGAACTTCTGCAACGCTTCCATCGACTGACGACGAAGAAGATCGCGTCGAGCAGTCGGCGACGAAGGCACAACATCAGCTTACACTCGAAGAAGGCGATGTTTGGAAAGGCATCGCCGCCCCTCTGTTGACGGACACTCTCGATACCGTTGAGATGTCGGCATCTCTTGTAGACGACCTTGATTCATTGGTCTACAAAAGCCAAATGATGTCGACATCTTTTCAACGGCGCATCAACGCACCCACTGCCCAAACTTATAAAGAGTCACAGGAGATACTTCTTGCAATGGGGTTCCCTTGTATCAAGGCGACGGGTGCAGTGGAGGCTGAAGCCCTTGCTTCATCTTTGGTTCTGAGTGGTGTCGCTGATTATGTTGCAACCGAAGACACTGTGAGTGAATATCTCTCAAGGAAGGGAATCCGGATACTCACGGCTAACCTTCTAGGATGTTCTCGTTTATGAGGCTCCAATGGTGAAGAATATTACCAACCGGGATGGCCCTGTTGTTCTTGTCTCTGGCGCAGATATCCGGGCAGCTCTTGATCTTGACCGTAATTCCTTCGTTGATTTTGCTGTCCTCCTTGGGACAGACTTCTCGGACCGTATAAAGAACGTGGGGCCTTCCCGTGCTCTTAAATTCATCAAGGACCACGGCTCTATTGAGCGTATACTGGAACTGGAGCCCAAATACCCTCCAAGGCTCCCCATACCAGCGTACCTCGCTCAAGTGGACATCGCCAGGACGGTCTTTAAGACCCTTCCCCCTGTGCCACCGCTGGAGACAATGCAGCAAACCGAAAAGAACGATACGGAGGTTGCGGAAGTTCTACGAATGTACGGACTGGGTCGGTTTTTAGCGGAACACGATCTTGAGAACTGGGACCATGACGCTGCCTTGACTGGGAACTATTTCGAAGACAATCCAAGCGCCTTATAACAATACGTTCTGCTGGCGTGGGCATTCATACCCGACTGGAAACTCAGACATTCTCTTCGCCCGGTCTCCTTTGCTATGACGTCCGTACGTCGTCCGTGGTTGAACCGGATTCTCGCAATTGATTGTCTAGTTCGCTGCACAGTTCTCCGAAATCTATGTTACACCTACGTCTACTGAAAACGTAGGCCATCTAATAGTATGTGTTGTGTTACATCATGGAGTACATTAATCTCTCGCTAAATGACCATGTCAGACCAATGTAGATATGTAGTGTGCCGTGTTTATAGTTTGGGTTGGATCTGTTCATGTTGATCTTACGACCATGGGTTTTGCTGCTTGCTTGATAAGGGGAAGATCAAGTCCTCTAACATCAATGGTTTGACCGTTTTCTTGTCCTGCACTGCTGGTGCAGAAGGCTCGAGTGAACTCTCATTCGATTCCGTTGGCAGCAGAGATTCTGGATCTTGCGTACTCAGGCAGCCGACATCAAGCTGTCTGTGCGTTCTAGTCTGTACTCGCCAGACATCGTTTGACTGTAACCCCAGTGAGTCATTGGATGATGCATAGATGAAACAATTTACCAAAATTATCGTTGGTTCCTTTGCTCTCAAAAGTCTCTCTTTCAACTCTTCGCGTACATTCATTCCATCCATCAACGTCTGTGGAAAGGTAAGTATCAATAGGGGAAGACTGAGAAGAACGGTGTGTCCATACCGTCGTATACGTCCGCCCGATAGGAATGACGAACATCACATATAGATTTGTTTCCGGTCGGACAACTGGACGATGTCGATCAGAAAATAAGGAGAGGAACGAAAGAAAATCCAATGCGCACTGAATGCAACAAGCCCTGCGACTGCAAGAATTGTTGGTAGAAGGCCGGTTTGTATGGCCCCGCGAATTAGGCGATTTATTACGGTGTCAGTTGTTTGCGTTCCGGTGCGTTGATGATATAGATAGAAGGTTAAAAGCCCTTTCAACCAGTCATAGGTGAGTAAGTAAAAAATGAAGTATAATATGACGAAGTCATACCAGCGATTAATATGTCAAGGGATGCCTGGATCCCAAGCCATGAAGCGACAAGAATTTTGAATGATCCATGAAGATCAATGCTAAAATGTGAATCCGTTAACCGGAGTTGTTGTCTCATAAGGTTGGCAGGTCATACTCTGGCGTAATCCAAATACTGTTTCTGTGGTAAGTTGATTGTATGGCGAGGCAAAATCAAGTTGCTTACCCAGCCCCGTACGCCACACCGTTACCAAATGCAGCCATAGAGATCAAGATGAGCGATCCAAAAAGCCATAACCGTCTAGATAAGCAATGAATGCTGCAAGCGTAGCCTTGTAGGTTAGGCATGCTTATCAAGTTTCCGGAATGGACATACCGATGTGCCATTGCGACATGGGTAATTAGAGCCGTACATGCTGTACCGATCGGTATAAAGGCGTATGGCCACAAGGTCTCTGACCGGTAGGCTAAGAGTTAGCTGAAAGCGCAACCCCTACAAGAATCATTGTGGCGCACCGTTCAGGATGTGAGGATCTACCGCATTTGACACGCTACAAGTTCGGTAAGTATGACAGAAAATCAAGCAGACGAGTGGCAGAAGATGATTCACCTGTAAAACCATGCCATATAAATCATTCTATTCGTGGTGCTAGTCAGACTAATACCTGAAAAAGAAATTAGGAAGGTACATACGCGAGACTCTGAAATGCATCATTGAAGAATAACAAGGACACTCCTGTCCTGTATGACCGTCAGTACGGAAGAGAGAGTACAGTGGTTAACAATTTGATGGATTCCTGACCTGACGATGAATGTATCGCTGAGCTCTATGGTAACATGTAAGGAAGAGCCCTCCGCAAAAACTTCCGTGACAAATCGTGCTCACTTCGTGAATAGTACAAAATATACTGAACGCAGACAATTCCGAAGAGAAATGTATTAACTACAGATGCAGCAGAGAAGATAATGATGAGTTCCTCGGCAGTATGGGCTTCGACCTTATAAAAAAATCAAGCTTACTGAAAACCCCGATGATAAGGGTCCCTGTTTCGTACAGTAAGATCGTCAGCGTGGGCTTGATTCACAACACATAGAGAGCACTGACCTAAGATATTTTCATATTCCCCCATGGCAAAGTGAAGAGGGCGCGCAGCAGGATTGTGTAAAGATATGATTACAAGATGTATCCCTGCCTTTTAGATGAAATCGATTCACCGACATTGGAGTGGAGCACGTTTGAATTCCTTTTGAATTTTCTCACAGACGTACAAGGCGATATTTCAGGATTTGTTGATGGTCGGTCCGACCTTGAAGGTGGTCCCAAAAGGTTCAAATTTAACCCAGATTGAGCCGTATGTGTCCTGCCAAGTCACGATTTGACCGCCCGAACACCCACGTTCGAACGTACGCCTACGTCGATTGTACAGCGCACAACCCGGCTTGATTGACGGCCACCTGAGAACGAGGGCCTGCATGAAAATCACTCTCAATCTGAGAAATTTTGGCTGCAGGCGGCTGCAAGGAGAGAAATTTTGGTGCGTTTGCATTTGGGGTTCAACAGTCAAGTCGGAGCCTATTCACGCCTGCCAAGGATACTTTTTAAAATAGCATCCGATCGCAGACACAACTAAGCGACTATCATACAATCGTGAAGGGTCGTGAAACCACCTTAAACCTAAACTGTACTCTTTCTGCAAGATGAACGCTTCACATATTAGACACAAAAAGAGGGGCGCACCCGGAGCGGGGATAGAGATGCCTTCTAATAGCAGGGGTAACGCGAACGTTTCTCAGTCAGAGTCTCTACAAGGGTGTTTGTCAATCGGTAAAGAACAAAATCGATGAGGAACGTTTCGCGGGAACATAGCCATGAGTCCGAAGACGGAAGTCTTTCTGATATCAGCTCGAGATCTAAAATCAGGGCCCATCGTGAAGAGCTAAAACATTCAAAGGAAACAACGGAGCACATGGGAATTCGTGGCGATGCGTAGCCCTTGTTCCTCATATCGTTTTAACGAGAGTTTGATACGGGCAACATCGTCAAGGCGTCGAAATGGAAGGCTAAAAAACGCATGAGCTGGCATGACGACTCTCGAGAATGACTCGAATCTAAAGGGAATAAGTTACCAGCATACAAGTGGGGCCAGGGCTGAATAAACACGAGAAAGTTCCTGATATCCGTATGGCGTCCCCGAATCTTGCGGTTGAAAGTCTCGGTGCATGCCTAGCTGCTCATCCCACCGGAGAAGGTGGATGAGAAGGGGATGGTGGACAAGATGAGGTTACGACAGTGTTTCATCGATATTCACAAGTCGCAAATTGGATGACGTACCGAAAGCGTACCACGTCCCGTTCCGTCGCCACTGTGGCATTGATTACCATGATGCGTAAAGCTTCACGTATTATGACAAGTAAGATGGCATAAATTCGGGAACGTGCTCTTGAGAACCTCTTAGATAGGCGTCGGCTGCAATTGCTTTCAATCATTTCGACCAGCACCTCCTACAGGATAAATGAAAAAATGGTCCCTGCTTGAAGTTGATGTTGATGAAGTTCTTGCTTACTATGCCCATTGTTGGTCCCATTAAAGAAGCTGGAAGGAGGTGCGGTTGAAGCGCAGAAAGTTGGTTTGTCTCGGCCGGATTGGAAAGTGTGCAAACGTTCTATTTTAAATTTTAAGGAACGGTGAGGAAGACAAGAGCAAAATCATCATATGTATACAATTTACGTTTCAACTTACTAATAATACACTCCCATGCCAAGCGACTATACAACTACATGCGAAAGATCCTCGTCACACCCACACCACACTAAATGCGGAGGGGAGGATATCTATGCAGATCTATTGAACATTCTGCATCCCCTGGCCGAGCGTGCCGTGATGCTATGGGGTCTGTCCCCGTGAAAGATTCAGGAACAGAGCAGCATGACGAGGATCATCGTCGGAAGAGTAGCGGGGTAGGTTGGCGGTGCACCTATAGCGCTGTTTTAAACAAGGGAAGCGTCCTCTTTGATGCCCTTCGACCTGGAGAAGATGCGGGTGACTGGGCTGAAATCCAAGGAGGTCGTTGAAGTAGCGCGTTGGAAGGCAACGAGGAAAAGAATGATGGCAGAAATAGCCAATGTGCTGCAGCTAAGATAGCAAACGAGTACTGCTCCTTGTGAAAGGAAAGCAACGAGACTCCAAAGGAAAAGTGCTTTCGGGAGCGAGTAAGCAAGTGCAACACCCTGGAAATTGAAGCGGTCGGAGCAGACGGCTTTGAGGTACTCGTGCTGAGGAGAGAATATCAGTATGCTATATAATCTGGAAAAATAACTAACATACAGCAGGGGTAGCTCCAGCTTTTTCAAGCTCTTCATGTCGGTGTATCAAAAGAGCACCAGTCAGGAGGCTCATACATGCGAGAGCGCTAGAAATATAGGCAACAACAGGTTGCACGGGCAAGAAGAAGCAGAAGACATGAAGACTAGAAACATGTATTGTTAGTCCAATGATCTTTCACGGCTAGAAAAAATAAAAGTACAGGAGTAATCCAGCAGACCCGCAGCAGGTTCGAAGCCATCCTTTTACGCAAGATGTCATGAATGAATCCCAATCGGTTCCGTAGACATAGTGATCAATGTAAAGTTCGTCAAGTCGTTTGAGGTATGCGTCAGAGGTCTTGAGAGACAGTAGGGAAATGACAGGCTTGGTCCATTGGATCTCCGAAGTCTGCTCGTACTCTATGATTGAGCAGTCGCGTGAAAGGCGGGCTTGCTCCTGGCCATAGTGTGTTTCGTATCTATTGTACACTGTGGGATATATGAGCGACCTTATTTGAACCATATGCGCTGCCTGGCTTACTGATTTGGCCCCAAAGTCGGGCCACAAGAGAAACTATAAATCCGTCATGGATACGATCTGGAGAAGGATTGAGCTGTCTGGACCAACTTTCAAACAAAGAATATTTACCTCGTGAAGACGTTAAAAGATTGAGAAATTTCTCGCAAGTAGGGGTGTCGTAAAGGAAAGTTGATAGTGATGATGTAAGATTGTCTAAGGAGTGATGGTCAGGCATTGCCATTTTAGACGTAGGACGCCACATACCAGCAAGGGCGTGAGTGAAAACGAGAATGAGATCATCTATGGATTTCTGTGGCAGACCGCCAAAGTGCATGCAGAAGTTCTCGACATGAGTCCAATATTGGGCCTCGAGCAGGAGCTCTACAAAAGATTTTGTTTATTGACTGAAAATTCTTGTAGGGAAGATATCACTTACTCAGATGAGAAGAAGAAATGACGGGAAGTAAGCCGAGCTCTGTTGTGTCGAGATCCTCGAGCCAGAAGAGCGTTTGAGTGGCATGATCGGCAAAGTAGTAATTACAGTCGTCGTCCTCGATTTGCAGGAAAAGCTCGACGCTCTCGTTTAAAATGAAATCCTTGCTTGCGGCTTGCTTCTCAACCTCCTGTGACCATGCACAGATTTTCTCGCCGATCGCAGGGGTATAAAGGTAAGAATCTGTGACAATGCGGAGTCCGGAGTCCCGATAAAAGTAAGCCTTGCCCTCAGGGTGCACTGAGGCAGACCACTGTGGTGGGAGGTACATGGGTCTGGCGTGGCAAATGTCAGCAGATGTCACAAACGTGGGAAGCCTAGAATATAACTGACGATGGATCCCGAGACGAGAGGAACATTCCGGCTTCAATGACAGCAGGTGAACGTTGAACCCTGGGAAAGAATTAGACGCCAAGATTTTTGGCTTCAAGGCAAAACCACATACTTCATTGCCACATCGTATCTCCCTGTGTCTTGGGCCAAAATTGGTCGCAAATAACCTGGAGAAACACAAGATTTGGAAGATCCTGCGACAATGGTGTTGATGGGCGTCAATTGGGACATGTGTAGAAGAGAAGGGAAGGCTGGGAGGTGAGGGTATCGAAAGTGATGGGGGTTGTTGCGAAAAACTATCGTCTATGAAGTACTTTTGTATCATGGCCTTTGACGCGTGGGGTGACATGGTGACAAAAGGGTGTCACACCGCCGAACTGTCGGTTGCCGTGCTGATACAACAAGGCAGTTCAACCAACAAGGTAACCCAATGTGGCAATCACACGATCACGGCATTCATTCTTTCATTCCTTGCATAGCCCCTCCTGGAGGCGGGTACACCAATGCACAGTCACTTTCTCGCTTCCATGAGAATGGCTGTGGACCCGCCAGCGACTCAACTCCCAGATTCCCGCCGTTGAACCAGGTACGACCGGGCCAGGGTATCTCTAAGTGCGCTGGGTCACGTTAGTGATGTCAACCCATGATTATCGGGCAGATAAGCCACGCTTCTAATCGATTTAGACCCTTCATGTCTTCACCCACAGATCAAGAACACTCAAGGTGAGTCTTTGGTTCCGTTTGTTTTTGGCTCAGTGAATGGTTTACACCCATCATCAGTAGTGATATCTTGGGAACTGAGCAGGAAATAGAAGAAACAGTGGGCGTCCAAGTCACCGGTGTCGAACAAGATGCATCCGCCACTGAGATGGCTGTTCAAAAGAACAAAATGCCAGTGCTTTTGGACACAAGGGCCATCAGTACCGCTGACAATAAGCAGGACATGTCGACCGGCGTCTCTTCGCAACTCAATTCTCCCATTGACCCAGAGGAAGCAGTTCCCAGCATGTCCTTAACCATCACGTCCAAAAATTTAAATACAAGTACGGGGTGATATGTGCTTTTCCAATTTGGTGTTTCCCCTGATTCACCCCAAAGAAGAAATCATAAACGAAGACAAGGATCTCAAGGTAGAGGCAGATGAAAGCTCAGATGATGATTTCCCACAATTTGAAGGGTACGTGATTGTCAACTTATGTATTCTCGTTAATTTATCGTCCATTGTCGCAGGGGAGAGTACCGAGGGAAGACGGTCGTACCTGTGTCTGCCGGAAAGCCTGTAAGGCCAACTCGACCGAAATAATTTACAAATAGATCATCCCTTCCCTCGCCGCCGTAGCAGAATGTGAATAATGTGACTGGCACATCATTTTTCGGACTTAGCACAACAAAGCGTTGCAAACAATCTAGATTCTAAAAGAGTATGAAGGACAAGCGGGCGCCTTGTATGACCTGCATAACCACCCTGCTTGACCATCGGGGTACTGTACCGCTGTCTAGATGGAATCGAACAGCCACCTCCTATTGCTGCAATCCACGGCAGAAGTAGCACACCGTTCATGACAGGATATATATTATGACAGGATCGGAGGAAGCGCACAGCATTCGCAAGTCGTCTGTCTACGTCACTTGTCCCACTACTTGGCAAGTGTGAAAATCGCTCACGTCGCACATTATGCTACCCAATCCAAATGTCGGGCGTCAGGTTTACTCCGTTCTCGAAAAAATCAGTCTTGTGGTCCTAATACAAGGCTACTTGATCAATTATTAGATTTAAATTTCAGGTTACGTTGCCATCTTTCCCAAGCCTTGCTCACCACACATGCTTTCTACTCTTTTCAGCCGCCTCAACGTTGTCATTTTACATCATGAGCGTCGACATGAATTGGGGTGCGGTCCTGTGCGGTCTGGTTTCAAAAACGAGTAGCCCTTAATGCTGCAATAATAGGATTTTTAGGCCTAAACAGGCTTAGGAGCGGCTCAAATAACCGGTTGTAGAACTCGGTCTGATCATCAATCTTCAATATCACCGCCTTTGAGTATCTGCTGCGGTTGGCCTGCGGCTCGGATACATAAGTTACCCAGAGCATTTAAAGCAACGTACTACTTACCCCAGAGTACTCCAGCCATCGTACTAGAGCCTTAGATCAAATGGTAGATACCCAAAGAAGCCCCTCAAGATCTGAGATTGAACGTTTATACACTTTTCAACTCGGCCAAGATGAACAAGAGATGAACAAAGAAAATTGCGACCCAAGGCCTCATTCCATTTTCTCTAATGGGTGTAGTAAGCAAGATCTTTATCGACATCAACTTCAAGCACAATTTGCAATTTATCCTGTAGGAAATGCAAGTCGGAAGGATATACGGCGGTTGCAGTCGACGCCTCAGAGATTCTCAAGCGCACATTCATCCTGTTCTTTTCATCCACCTCCTCTGGTGGGAAGAGCATCTAAACATACACTAGAACGGTGAGTGAATTCATGACAGGATGCATATTTGGATAGGTTCGGAGCAAGAGCACAGCATCAGCAAGTAATCTGTGGAAAAAGATTTGTCCCCCTAATGGACAAGAGTGAAAACCGCTGACGTCGCAGATCATGCCAACGTCCCAAAGTATCGCCAACAATCATATGCTCCCAGAAGAGGGGATGTTTCTCCATTGCCAGATACTTGAACCAGCGGATACCCTGCCCATGCCCAGTCAATCATTCACAATCAGGCCTTCGACGCCCATCACAATATTCCGGGGGATAAGGTGTGTAAGAACGAGCGCAGAAGAATCATCGAGTAGTTCTCTCTTCAACGGATCGTCCTTGGGCACTTGATTTGCATTTAACGCCATCTTGTTCCGTTTGTGAAAGAAGGTAGGCCCTTGCACACTAATTGTTCCTGGTGGTGTCGTAGGAAATGCCTCCAGACGATGGATGGTGGCGCAAGGTGAAAGCGACGCGGATCTTCTTCCGTAACGAGAGAGTGGACCAGACTTCAGCTAGAGTAACACCCTCGACATAGTCCATAACAATGAGGTAGTCCCACTTGCACTTGACGACACGGCGAAGTGCGGAACGAGAATAGTCGTCTTCGCGAACACAGGTTGAGGACATTGGCTTCCGAGGCATCACTGGCATATTACTTGGAATCATTGACTACCTTTGCCATGGTATGAGGCGTGAGCTGGAAGCTGCTGGAAGACATCATGATCCGAGGGATGTCTGGGCAACTCCTTTGAGCTCGTGAATCTCCCCGGCGCTCAATTACTCAGGAGTGAGCTTGTTCTAGTCTTTCTGTCTGAGGCGAGAGCGGACAGGACTAGGTCCAAGACGTACAGGCTCGGGCTCGAAGCCCAAAGACCGCTCGGCAGACAAATATGGCGGAAGAAAGGTGTTTTACGGCTCCCAGAAACGCCGGGATTTCGGAAGCCTGAGCCCATCAAAGCCGATTGCAGGCCGAGCCGGGCTATGCACAGCAACGAATAAGAGAGCCACTTGCACACTTCCCCGAGTGTCTGCATCGCTTTTCCTGGCTTGACTCAAAGTAGATGTCACAGCTTCTAGGGAATCGATAGCGCACTTCCGTTTACCAGCAATCTGAACTTTCGGATCAGACCAAACAGCACCCCAACATATCAAAAAGCCCTTGCTTCGGTCCGGCGCTTAAGACACAAAGCTATGCTTTGCACCTGACTTCCACAAAAACTACATAGGCCTTGTATTCAATACTTCCAATGCCTCTACTCCATGGTACAGCTCATTGGAAGCAGGTTGTCGGCCCTGATGCTCAAAAACTCCCTCCTGAAAAGTCAACTGAAACTCCCTCGCCGTGGCCTCGCGGCATATGCGATTGGGCGATTGTTGAACTTCGGTTGTTATTGACCGGTCGAAAGTGACGAGGGTTTAATCCTACCTAATCTCGTAAGGCACCATAAATGTTTCCTCAGGTCTGCGCAAGGTTGCCAGGTTGAAACACTGTACTTGCACTGTACCACTGTATTCAGCATTCAGTGACAAGTGAGTTACATGGCGATTCCCTTCAGTCATCGGACATGATGGCTTTTGCAATTAAATGCGGCCTGGGATCTTGGACTTGACCTCTTGGAGAATCTTTGGTGAGCAAACGAGTACATCTACATTTGATTACAACCTTCATTTTGGGATACAGCCGACCTCTAACGATACATATCAATGGTATATGACTACAGGGATATGGGTATCTATCTTCTTCAATCTTACATTGCATGTTCTCTTCCGAGTCATAATAGTCGATACTGGAGCCGTCATTAAGAGTGCCTGTTGCCTCTCATCAATGAGTAGGGTCAGTCAGACTGGGTTCGTGACAGTCTCATCTGTGTCAGATGATCCTCGCCTCTTTAAAAACGCTGGCCAGATCAGACCGACGTTCAAAGGGGATCGCTTTGGGTCTGGGTCTGTGTCATCCTCGTCAGGCGGCATTTTTTGTACAAGCACATCCATGTCTGACTCCGGGTCTTCGACGTCGGGTATTGGAACGGGTACAGGTTCTACTGCATCGGTGTCTGGTTGTTTCTCCCAAGACGTCCAGATGCACCATATAATGAGGACCACGATTACTGTGCATAAAGAGCCAACAAGAGCACGAGTGGAAGGATTTGAGTCCTGGAAACACATGAAACAAAATGCCGTGAGGAAGGAAACCATTCTAGAATGTAAAGATCAATATTGCATCGGACTGGTTGAGAGCCACAATACTAACCCCCACATGAGGAAAGCGTATGGCAGACTGAACATGATTGCCAACGTTTCCAAGCCCAACAAGGGATGCGATCTCTTCCGCATGAATCTTTCCTGAACAAACATAGGTTCAATATTTGGGATAATAGGAAAAAAATAAGGCACAAACCGCATCCGATGCCGTATCTCGATTCTTTGTCCGGTTTTGCCTCACCAAGAGAAGACCGAGTATGATACTTCCGATACTCGCGATGACGGACAGATAGCTAGAAATCTGGGCCGGAGACCTGTATGGATTATGGTCGATATCCACGCTTTGTATCGCCAGGAAAGCCACGTTGGCATTCAGCAAAACGGTTGCCTACGAGTAGAAAGGGTAGGTCAACAACCCAGTGCAAGCCTTTTGCCCGCAGTGCTTACATATAGAACGAATTCTTGCCATTCATCATTCATCTTCTTCATCGATTGCTCCCAGACTGACTTGTGCATCAACCCGTCCACCCACATCTTTTGCAGCGTTCGTAGATGTACATCCGGTGCCGAAAAGAGAAATATTGAGAGAATCTTGATAAGCCAAGTACGTTGGTTTGTGGCAGTACCGTAAACTGAATGATCGCGATTCAGCCGCGCTTCCGGCTGTCCATAAAAGTTGTAGAATTTTTGCCGAGCTGGAAAAAATAACGCCATTGTTAATCTCCACAAGCGTCCCATGATCATCGACCTTACAAAAGACAAACATGAACCGACCTGTCAAATGAGGTCAATCGCGGTAACGGACGGAAGAAGTGCCCAAATACGAACTTATGAGGCCGCAAGATCCAGGGCTTGGCAAATCGATATTGTCTACCTCGACAGATCAACAAATCACTTATATCTGCATTGACAGAAAGTCTTACCTTTCAATGAATCGACCAAGGACAACATCTTGTATAATTCATCTAAACTGTAGGGGGAGTTGGCGTATGGTGAAGTCATATTATCTATTGGATGGTGGTTCAGGTTGGACAGCACATCGAACAACTTGAGCAGGCCCAGTTGCATACCTCCAATGAAATGCAGAACAAGATCTCGTAGTTCTCCCACCAACGGCCGTGATAGGTCAAGGCAAGTTGGGTACGTTAGACAGTGCCACCTAAATTACCCCGGTTGAGTTGAGATCTCCCGCAATAAAAGTCAGAAAACTCGCCAGTACTGAGCTTCCATCTCATGCCCTAGAGTCATTGTTGGTTAGTATCCCGTCCGTTTGGAGTCAAAGGAGCCGACGCACGAAGATGGCCGACAGAATTAACACCTTTGACCTCGCACCAAATGGGTAGGTGTTTAGTTTCAAAGTTGTCCAAGAAGAATATCACTCGTGATAAATGATCTACGTAGTAGTAATCTGTAACGATTTTCCCGTCATCGAGAGTGTTGAGGTCAAGAACGAGATCGTATTCAAGAGGCATTTTGACATCGTTCGAAAAAATAAAATCTTCGATAACAGTTAGATCGTCAGTGATCTGTTTCAGGGACTTGGGATCGTGTAAATCCACATCTGTGTATACTCGCTAATATAATCGGTTTCGAATCAGTACATGATAGGAGAGGTGATATCGTAATGACTGACCTTCTGTGCATGGTAGAAATAACAAGCTCCTTCGGGGTGTATAAAAGAAGTCCATCCAGGTGGATCGATATGGCTATAGACGGATCCAATCAAGAAATTGAGCTTGTGTAGTGGGGGCACGCTTACTGGATGAAATTGGTCGTCAAAGGTTTCACCTTCATTGAGGTTTCCACTTTCTGTCTAGAACGTCGCGAGTATGGTAAGGTCGTTGAAGGTAAACAGCAATCGCACACAACTTACATCCTCCGCCTCTTCTCATATCGCTGGAAATTCTCCGGTATTATAGCATATATGTGGGGTTGGTTGAGGGGGGCCTTCAGTTTCGACGGGGGGTCGTCGAGGTCGTGAGTGCGTAATTTTGGCACGCTGAGTTCACCAAGAGGAATGCGTTCGATTGATCCATGGGGCGAAGGCGAACGTGCACGCAAAGAAGGCGCAATGATGCTACCTTCAGGCCTCATAAGGTCCGACGGGGGGTCGTTGAGGTCGTGAGTGCGTAATTTTGGCACGCTGAGGTCGCCAAGAGGAATGTGTTCGATTGATCCATGGGGCGAAGCCGAACGTGCACGCAAAGGAAATTCGATTATGCTACTTTCAGGCCTCATAAGGTGAGGTGATGACACAGAGTACCCTGCACGAGGAGTAGGTGATACTACCCGGAAGTTTATCTCGTCCGGTGTGCGTTGAAGTTGAACCGGTGAGCGTTGAAGTTCGAAAGTATATTCTTCGGTATGTATCGAATTCGAGCAATTCGAGTCTAGAAATTGCGATGAACGGGATCCATGCCGGGAACTGACCTCGAGGTTGTGATTGGACCGGGAAGCATTCACCATTTGGGAGGACTTGGAAGCGTTGCGCATTCCGCTGCCATACGGATAGAGAGAGCATGCGATGCTGGAATCGATTTGGATAATCTCGACATCAGGAGTGTCGTTTGGGACTGTAGACTCGTCTTGCTTCCTCACGACAAGATTCCTGTGTCCATCTAGTCCTTCATCCTCCCCCACGTTGGTTGCGGGCCTCGAAGGGTCTGTTGGCGGCGGCTTATCCAACCTGCTCTGCTTTCCTCGGCCCGCATACACCCTTGACCGCAAAAGGGACCAAAGGAAGGCAAGGTGCCGAATTATCTTCCTGAGCGCCCGTCGAATCAGGTCCGGCTTTAGGATTCGTGAAAGAATGCGGTGAAGAACGACCAGGAAGTGCTGTAATGCTGGGACCGTCGACATATTGGGTGTCATTCGAGTCAGAGAGTCAAAAAGCGCAGTAGCTGTGCGCACAATGCAGCTATATGGTGTACTTGCATGCGAGATGTTGTGGGCAGAGTCGAGGCTGTGGTAAAAGCTGCCTCATGTTTTCCAAAGTCGCATCGGAAGCAGCGGTCCGGAACCCCGCCAGGCACAAGGTTGGCCTTGTACTTGAATGACCGAGGCATCCTTGTCATAGCTTGTCATCCGTAAAGGTATCACTATTTAATAAATGATACATATGGGCTTGAGAAAACAGTGAAGGGTTTCAAAACCAGCTGTCAAAGAACTATCAAGCTCAATGGCAATTTTTCATCCGATGGAGCAATGATGGTGTCCAAATAATTTGCAAATAATACTACCGTACGATCCATCGTGCGGCAGCTGTTAAGATAATCTTGCCTTCAGGTGACGCCTTGACTCTCCAGGCGCTCTGGCAGTGAATGTAAGCATCAAGTATCAGCAGGTTACACGAATCGATTGCACCTCAGCGTGCGCCACAATCTGCCTGAGCGAGACTACTCATTAAACCCCAATGATTCTTCCCCGCGGCACAGACCCGATACGACATCAACTCCGCGAAAACGCCTTACGTTTAGTACAATATAAATGGAACAGACGTCGAGGATTAAAATATCAAGGCTAGATCATTTTCAAGCACAGCGTCAGCGACAATGTCATTATTCCTCATTTCAAACAAATTTCAACAGACTTGCGTGGGCACCAGTGCGATACATAAAGTGAGACGCGCTTTTCTAGACGATTGCCAGTCAAACTTGGGTATTTTGATACTCATATGTTCTTTACCCGAGTTCACGCCCAGCTTCAGACAATAACGTAGTACTAAGATGGCAGGTCTAGATCTCACCTGATCTTCAGATAAGGTTGTTTGCGCACGCGCACGTTGACCAGGAGGTAATGCGCTCCCATTCTCACGCACTTCCGATTCGTTGCGCACCTCCGCAACGTTCTCACAAAAGTGGTAACCGACTCAAAGTCGCCTCGGCTATCACTGCAAATCTTCTTGTTCGACTTCCAACGCACAAGCGAGAAGGTGAGCGCACTGAGCGTAGTACATCCTGGAGCGATCTTAGTGATAAGTAGAAGCTACGCGTTAGGCATGGCTCCTTTGGCCACAAAGGTCGGAGACGATAAGACAGCACCAGAATCATCAGATTACGCCGACGACATCATCGCCGGGAAGTCAAAAGCCGAGATAACAAAGAGTGCATCTGACATAGCAACAACATCAACACCAACATCCGTATCAAACTCAGGAGTCCTTGACAATGTCATTGACTCTTCTCACATACTCGATAACGCCGGTTAGTACTCATGCCAATGCAATTATTTGCATTTATAATGTGTATGAACACTCCAAGCCAACACATATGCAACTAACCCTCAAGAGGGCCTCGATGTAGGTGGCGTGAACGATGAGGGGGAGGCAAAGGAAGAGGAAGACACGGATTCCGATGATGACTTCCCGAAATTTGATTGGTATGTCGTTAATCGAGCCTGCCACGAGACACCAGGATTTATCTATCTTTTTTGCGTTAGCGAACCTCGAGGAAAAGCGATAAGTAATACCAAGGGAGATGGCAAGGGAAGCGCCAGGCCACTAAGATGAAGGAAGGCCATGAGCAATTGCAGAGTCAGCTGGCCTTTGATCAGAAATGGTGGATATTACTTGAGTGAAACGCGGATGGTAACATTGTTGTGTGCAAGATATCACGGATATCATACTGATACAATATGATGTGCAAACCGTTTCGCTGACGGAGTGAATGCATGAATTTGTTAAAATGGTATGCATGCCACTCACACTACCAGAAAAGACCAAGTCAGAGGGCCAAAGAACCGACAATGCGCCACTTGACATGTGTGCCAAACTTATGCCCTCCAGATTCGCAAACATGCAAAAAGCCGATAGAACACGCTATGTGTCCCGCGCTTCTCGCGCAAATCTACCACTCAAAGTGACGCACCTCCCTTTCTAATGCAACATTCGTTTTCGGTGGCCTGCATTGGCCGTTACATGCATCTTTTGCGATGTCTATCTACAGAACATGCACGGTTCAGAGGGCTGCGATTTAGCCACAATTTCAGAGATCTACACCCTGACATAGCCTTCAACACTTCCCGGATTCACAAATCCTCGGAAGAGATCTTCTCGTTAGGTGCGCTTTGAAGGTGACAATGGACCACATGGCTAACCTTTCTTTTCCGATGAGTGAGGACATCACAAGAAACGGGGTAAGCAGAAATTATACGCACAATGCGAATCGGAACTCTGAAAATCAAGATTTTAAGATGAAGCACATCTCCTGGGCTATCGTTGAAGTTTGATTAGACCGGCAGAGCTCTGGCTCTTCACGCACCACGAATGCGCTCAAGCCCCCATTGCCCAAGAAAAGGGTCTGCTCTAAATTAAAACCACTACATTGGACTGATGACGAGTATACACCATCTGACGACCTGCGCCGACCGCTTGTCATGTCGGCACCTAGTCCGTCTTCCCAGAATGACAACATCCCCTCCATAGCAGTCCGACACTACGTCAGGCTCGTGAGTTCGTGAAGTGGTTCTATGCCAAACACTGATAATCATCATGACAACGCAATGCCAATGATGCTTTCGCTAAAAACGACGTGAACCAAGACGCACCGGAATGTGTAACGTGATGCTTACAGCGCAACCAATTGACTGGACTTGACCTGCCCAATCAGATTGTTTGTCTATGTCGCTGCCTCGTTCCGTGCATCCCACGCGTCGACGAAATGGGCGCTTCCACGAGTCGATTGGAGTTGAAAGGTGGTATAAAAGGCGCTGAACGGTTATATAGACCGCTTTTCCGATCTTGTACCAAACCACTCACACAGTAGCAGACAACATCAAGGTGAACAGCCCATGTCCTTGTCGGGCCTGATTGAAGATCCTAATGATATATCAAGTCAAGGAACAGGCAGGCAACACTGGACATGTCTACCTCCGTCGCTCGTGCCCCAGATGAGCATTTGATCCACGATGCATCAGGCGTCGTCGAGAAAGCCATGATGCTAGAGACACAGGCAGCGCTCATGAACACTCTTGCATCCCAACACGCCCAGGATGCAGCAGTGCTGGCAATGACGTCCGTAGTTGCGATAAAACTGGCCGCCGTCGAGGGTGCCGAGCCTTCCGCCACAACTGCGTATATCCGTAAGTTTACGAACGGAATGTTGTCATTAATTGTGCTCTTACTAATGTTCCTAGCGAGCGCCACTCGGACTGGCAACAAGCCTGCAGCAGGTCTTGGCCACAATGATGACAAGTACCAGGATGAAGAGGAGGAGGAGGAGGAGGAGGAGGATGAAGAAGACGACTCTGATGATGACTCGGTCGACGATTCCCCAACGTTTGATTGGTGTGTTCCTCTTGCGCGCAATAAGCCCAGAACACTTACCACTGTTGTCGTTGTCAGTGAATATCGCGGAAAAACACTAGCCAACACCAAAGGGGAGGGTAATGGCAAGAGAGATCCCAGACCTGCAAAAAAGGAAACAAAGGACGAGACAAAGGAAACAAAGAAGGACTCGAAGGAAACGAAGAAAGACTCGAAGGGTGCAACGAGACAGAATTGAACCAAAGATTGAAGGAAAGATAGCTCCATACTACCGTCGTTGTTTCCAGCATCCCATCGAGTGCAAGCTCGTTGTATCGGTTGCTCTTGATTTAGAAGTGACGGAAAGAAACTTGCCTTTGATTCTTACCTCAACAGCTAGCCGTGTAGCAGCCTTCAGCATCACCATGTTCGTCAGTTAACCATTAAAACGAGGTACTCATGTTTCAGTAGTTGTGATCTCTCCAAAACCAACTGCGATATTTGGACATCAGATTGCATACAAGAGTTTGCGTAATACTGCAACAAATTGTCAGCAATGGCTCCAGGAAAAGGAAAGAGGTCGTTGGGGGCCAATACCATTTCACAATGAACCCTGCAGGCCGACAAATCTTCATCCCCTCCTTCTTGCTTTCGGTGTCCAACTTTCCGTCTCAACTGATCTCGACGGCATGGTGGGCAAAGAACTACCTTTTTTACTCACTTCACTGACGTCCAGACCCCTTGCCGTTTCCTTTTTCTCTTCTTGCACCGCGTCTTGTCTCCTTCCTTCAGAGCTTGACCCTGCGTCCACCTCAGCTTCAAGGCGTTGTCGTTCCTGCTCAAACGCACCCTGCGCCATGCTGGCAGTAGTGCCGAACGGAGGGACATTGAACTGAGAAGGTGATGACGTAGACGACGAAGCTTGGCTTCGTTTCGATTTGCGCGGTGTTGCCGGGGTGAGGAAGCTTGGAGGTCGTATTGTGGTCGTCCCGTCCGCACTCAACATGCGCGCATCTTGCTCTGTCGCCGAACGAGGTGATGTTTCCGCAGAAGAGCTGGCATTACTCGTTCGTAGCGTGTCCTCCCGGACGTTCTGAACACGGCGTGATTGTTCGCTCCGTCCGGCAGCAATTTCCAACGCCTTCTGTGCATCGTCCCGTCGTATCCTCAGTCTTTCCTCAGCCTCTGCCTGGTCCCGTGCCTCGATAATGGCTACGTTCGCCATAACGCGTTGTTGACGCGCCATATCCGCTTGCAGTTCCTGATTCACAGAATGCGCGCAGTCAGACACGAGAGCCCTATGATCCACGTATCCCGAGTGGATCAGCGAACCTCAAGCGTTGGTGGTTGGGCCCGCGTATGTGTAAGCCATGCTGACCATTGGACTGTCCAGGGGAAGAGAGAAGCGATGAGCGCTAATTTACCAAATGGCAGAGTGTATGGACCCACTAGGAAGCCGTTTTCCACCCCCAATGTATTTCCACACATCCTCTTCGTTGTGGTATTGAACTGTTCGTTTTGGTCGGCTCGGATCTGCAGACAAGAGGCAGAGTTCAAACGAAGCGCGACGAACCCCATGTATAAGAAAGACACACCGTTCGGTGAATGCCCCTCGTAAAACCTGTTACCTACAGAGCAAGGGCAGAAAAGAGGCATGTCCGATTGAGAACTTTATTCCAGCCTTTTGAACGACAGCAAACCTTCAAGGTCTCTTCCAACGTATTGAATCTAAAAGATACAAATTTTTGAGCTTTGAGTTCTAAGTGTTTGCGGAGTGACGAAAAGCTCACTGGTTTCCGAACAGCGTTCCATAGCCTGGCAATGAACGACATCTTTATTCCCCAAATGTCAGGTTGTGAAGGATGTGTTTCGGAGAGTTTTAGGTTAGGTCGTAGTGGTTGATGTTGTTGAGCCTTCTACAACCCGTTTCGAGTCTGAACATATGATCGTGTCGGTTACGTCAGCTTCGGCGATCAAGCAGAAAACGTTCACAAGATATCTAGAAACTCCTAGTCTCCCGTAGTCAGACGTATAATATCAGCTGTCTTTTTTATGGGGAGAGAGGGAGATAAGAAACTTCCTCCTACGGTCTACCCGAGATCTACCTGCTTGAGAAACATCAGCCAACACGCTTCTCTGCTAGTAGCAATGAGCTTGTCGAAGCCACTCGTGCACCCATCTACCGCAAATCACATTCTGATTGTCCCCATAGCCGTCGACTGACATGTCGAACTACTTACAGTTCAACATGTTTGAGCAGCCTCCGCGTGGATCAATATCAATGGACCACGAGTCCCTATTCGCTAATTAGGCGACGTTGGAGCCGAAGAATGTAAGTAAATCTTTGGAAATCATGCTTAAATTACGCCCCTCAGGGAAGCGATGCTACCATCAACGCCACCCCAGCCCACCAGCATTTTGTATTTTATGATCTATCATCAATCTATCGTCGACGACGTGATGAGCATTTTGCCAATGAAGGGACTCGTACGCCCCAACGTTCTCTAAAACCTCCAAGTGTTCCACTTCAGTATATGCGAACCCCCATCTAGCGGGAAGAGATGGCGACTGCGCCCAGTCAACTTCCTACCAGCGGAAATTCACCAACTAATAATCAAGTAATCAGCACCATAATCTGCGCAATGGGATACGGCATTGAAATGACTCTCCTCGTTTTCTGCGTCCAGCTAATACAGGGCATGCCCAAAGAAACCTCCAAGCTCATGCGGCGCTTCCTCTTCACCTATACCGCGCTGATGTTCATGGTCGGCACTCTATTCACGATTTCCTCTATCGTGACTGTCCTCTCAAGGGCAGATCAATTGGTCGTGATCCAGATTTATTCTTGGTGTAACGGGTGCCATAATAGTAATTGGGCGTGGGTGAATGACTTTTGTTTGACGCTTGTTATTTGGGGAGCGGATGGTTTCATGGTAAGCGTAGACTTCTGCTAGGAAGGAAGAATGTCAAACTGAGATCTATCCTCCCACAAATAGCTCTGGCGTTGTGTTGTGTTATACCAAGGAATCTCACTAATTTACAGAATCGTCTTTCTAATGCTCTCCTGCACCCTAGCTCTTTCAGCCCTAGGTCAATATTCCCCGTGATCCAGCATTGTGCACGATCAACTAATTGCGAGTTTTTCAACAGTCGCCGGCGTATTCTTCACAATCTCAAGAGTCAACAGGGACTTGGCCCTCTTAATGATATGCATCACCAGCCTCATAGTCAACATTACCGTGACATCGTTGGTTGTCTTCCGTCTGCGCTACCATAAGCGATATCTGCAGAAAGTCCTTGGCCCCGGACACGGATCACCTTACACCAAGATCATGACGATGTGTGTTGAATCTGCAGCCTTGATAGCTGTGTTCAACGTCGCTTTCCTGGTTTTCTACTTGATCAATATTCAGTTTCTATTCTTCATGGGGTTGATTGTCCCACTATTCTTCCATGCCTATGTGAGTTAGATTTATGCAACTTGTGACATGCGTCTGATGTACTCTTAGATTATATCTCCTTTCCTAATTATATACCGCGTCGCACAAGGGAAAGCGTGGTCGAATCAAACAAGAACCTTACTCACTCAGGATATATATGCGGCTGGGAATGGACAAAGACTGCCGTCACTGCAGTTTGCAAGAAGTTGTCCTGATGAACAAACTATATCTTGAGTGTGCTCGTCAATTAGTCAATATTTATATGACCTAGTTGAGACGCAGCAAGGTCAGAATTACCGGTTCCAAAATTGAATTCACAGTCGGCATTGAGTGTGTACGGTGGTAGAGTGTCGAAGTGTAGAAGTTGTAAAAGTTGCAAAAAATCAAGTCCCGACGGTGGTTCGAACACCGGACCCTGCGATATGTGATTTTCTCACTGCAATCGCATGCTATACCACTTAGCTATCGAGACATTGGAAAGTAAGAAGCATCAACAAATAATATCCACAAACGGACAAGAAACGCGACGCGTCACCCTCTCCTCGATTCCTTAATTCGTTACTGCCAATCGCCTATTCTCTTCCACCATCACCATGCCCGACGTCGAAATGAAACCCGCAGAGGCGAAGGCCAAAACTACAGAAGAGAAAGAAAAGAAAGTAGAAGAGCCGAGACCGACACCAGTGGCTGAAATTAAGAACAATGTCGCGCTCATCCAACGGGCTGTTTCCACTCTCGAGCCCCGCTTCACCCATCGTGTTCTGCGCACATTGACTGCATTGAGGAAACGTATTGATGATGCGGTTCTACGGAATGCCATTGAATCGATCCATACGAAAGGTGCATACATTTCTTTACAACCATAAATCAACTAACCTTATCATCCGTTCAATAGACAGCTCGTTGAAGCAATCTCTTCTCTCGTGGCTGCCTTCCGCGCCAACATCCACTGACCAATCAATGGAAGTAGATGCTTCAGCTCAATCCTCGACTCCGGAACTCGTTCCCGAAGCCGAGATGTACATCCGTCTCCTCATCATAAACCACCTGCTCTCTTCGGAGGACACCCATGAAAAGGCTCTGGAACTGGCGAATGAGACTGTGGAAAAGATGCAAGCGCTGAATCGCAGAAGTATGGATGCGATTGCTGCGAAAATATGGTTCGCAGTTGATCGAGCGTATGAAGAGGCTGGCGAGTTGTCCGATGCACGACCGTTAGTCTTCCCTCACTCTTGGAGAAACAAAATCCTAAATCGCTCTTTTAGACTATTCCTAGCAGCTCAACGGACAGCTTCCCTGCGTCACGACGACGAAGCTCAAGCCGCCCTCATCAACTGTCTCCTCCGAAGCTATATCAGCTATAACCTCTACGACCAAGCAGATAAACTCGTCTCCAAAACCACCTTCCCCCCCTCAGCATCCAACGCCCAATTCGCCCGGTACCACTACTACCTCGGCCGTATCCGTGTCGTGCAGCTGAACTACACCGAGGCTCATACCAATTTGCAGCAGGCTATCAGACGCGCTCCTCCCGCGAAGACGGCCCCTGGGTTCTATCAATCGGTGCACAAATATTTCGTGGTGACGGAGTTGCTTATGGGTGATATTCCTGATCGGACGTTGTTCAGACATGTGGTGTTAGAGAAGGCTCTCCGAGCTTATTTCGATATTGTCAAAGGTACGCTCATCCTTCTGGCTAAGCCGACCTCCCCAACATCTACTAACCGAAAACTACTTGTAGCCGTTCGCACGGGCTCCCTCGCCCAATTCCAGACTACCCTATCCAAACATGCCGCCCAGTTTGAAGAAGACAACACCTACACCCTGATCATCCGCCTTCGCCAAAATGTCATCAAGACGGGCATCCGTCGTCTTTCCCTCTCCTACTCCCGCATCTCCCTACGGGATATATGCGTCAAACTCAACCTGGACTCGGAAGAGGACGCCGAGTACATCGTGGGGAAAGCTATCAGGGATGGGGTCATAGAGGGACGCATCGTGCACGAGAAGGGATGGATGGAGTGCGGAACGCAAAAGAGTGGGTATGGCCCGGAGGTCAGTGAAGTCTTTGGGAGAAGAATTGCGTTCTGTCTGGATTTGCATAACCAGAGTGTGAAGGTACGATTGACCTTTTTCTTTTGGTCTTTGTTTGAGTTGTCGTTGACCGATTTATTGTAGGCTATGCGGTACCCACTCAATGCTCATCGGAAAGAATTGGCTGCTGCCGAGGGAGCGAGAGAGAGAGAGAAGGAATTGGCGAAGGAGATTCAGGATGGGGACCTCGACGACGAAGACATGGGTGGCGAGTTCTAGGACTCCATTTTATCAGTTTAGAACTTGTTGAGGTGATCAGAGATTCGCTGTCTCAATTTAATTCTTTTCTCCACCTAGTGATGCAAAGTTTTGGCATACTCCACGCAAACCCCGCCTTATCAGCTCGAAATTGGCTTCAAGCGTTTCTCAGTGTAACTGTCACGATAGCTACACAGCGGGCATATTTCAGATGCAACTCCTACTAGATTACGCCTCTCCGCCGTTAGTTGTCCTTTGGGGGCCTAATAACTTTTACAGCTTTACCTTCTCCTTTGGTATTGCCGACCGGCATTCCAGACCCAGATAAATCACTGTCGCCCTCTCCCAAGTTCTTTTCTCCACCATCGTCCTTGGTATTTGCACTCTCGTAGACCTCTGGTCCTTTTATGCTTTCGGGTTGGGTGCTTTGGGAACTCATAGGTCTTCCGAAGACGAGGCAAGAATGACGTTTTTAACAGAAACCTTTTCGTTCGGACTCAGCTGCTAGGGGCGAGATAGGTAGTTCAAAGGGATATCTTCCTGTCTGCTGGTGATAAATCATTAGCTTTTGTTGAGGAATGCGGTATTGCTTGTATACCTTTGTGTCGTCAGGTGTAGGGGTAGTTTGAGCCAAGGGATGGACCTTGGACGTTGGGATATCGGCTTGATGATACTCAAGATCCCCTGTTGGCTTTATACATGAACACGAGTAACAATAGTTCAGCTAACAATGTACTAGTGTTCCGTGAATCACGAATGCCGTGAACCTCGCGTTGAATCAGTACCCAAGTCTCCCAGTGCTTAGTCCAAACATAATTTTCTGACACAGATCAGTCGGCACTGGAAGTACACACACGCGGTGGTTATCAACCTCCTTCCTAACAAGCCCAACTTCAAAATAGAATAGAATAGAATAGAATATATTTTCCAAAGGAGAGCCCTATATTGTACACGACATCGGGTGCACGACAGGGCCACCTACATATCCGACGCAGTGCAGAATTTTTCGTTGTCTCGATAGCTAAGTGGTATAGCATGCGATTGCAGTGAGCAAATCACATATCGCAGGGTCCGGTGTTCGAACCACCGTCGGGACTTGATTTTTTGCAACTTCTACACTCCGACACTATATCACCGTACACACTCGATGCCGACTGTGAATTCAAATTTGGAACCGGTAATTCTGACCTTACTGTGCGTATCAACTAGGTAATATAAATATTGACGAGCACAGTCAAGATATAGTTCGTTCATCAGGACAACTTCTTGCAAACTGCAGTGACGGCAGTCTTTGTCCATTCCCAGCCGCATATATATCCTGAGTGAGTAAGGTTCTTGTTTGATTCGACCACGCTTTCCCTTGTGCGACCCGGTAAACAATCAGAAAAGGGGATATGATCTAAGAGTACATCAGGCGCAAGTCAGAGGTTGCATAAACATAACTCACATAGGCATGGAAAAATAGGGGGACAATAAACCCTACGAACAATAAAGACTGAATATTTACCAAGTACAGAATCAGGAAAGCGACGTTGAATACAGCAATCAACGCTGCAGATTCAACACACATCGTCATGATCTTGGTGTAAGGTGCTCCGTGTCCGGGGCCCAGGACTGTCTGCAGATATCTCTTATGGTAGCGCAGACGGAAGACAACCAACGATGTCACGGTAATGTTGACTATGAGGCTGGTGATGCATATTATTAAGAGGGCCAAGTCCCTGTTGACTTTTGAGAATGTGAAGAAGACGCCGGCGACTGTTGAAAGACTCGCAATCAGATGATCTTGTACAACGCTGGATCACAGGGAGTATTAACCTAAGGCCGAAAGAGCTAGGGTGCAGGAGAGCATCAGAAAAGCAATTCTCTGACCAGGTGAAATTCCATTGTATAACACAACACAACGCCAGAGCTATTTGTGGGAAGATAGACCTCAGTTGAACATTCTTCCTTCCTAGCAGAAGCGCTTACCATGAAGCCATCCGCTCCCCAAATAACAAGTGTCACACACAAGTCATTCAACGACACCCAATAACTATTATCGCACAGGTCGCACAATGCCATGCTTGAAGAAACTTGATCTGCCCTCAAGATGGTATTCACAATAGAGGAAGTCGTATATAGAGTGCCGACCATGAACATCAGCACGGTATAGGTGAAGAGGAAGCGCCGCATGGGTTTGGAGGTTTCTTTGGGCATACCCCGTATGAGCTGGACGCAGGAAATAAAGAGAGCTATTTCAATGCCATAGCCCATTGCGCAAATTATGGTGCTGATTAGTTGATTGATAAGTGGATTTCCGTTGATGAAATGAGGAAGTGGACTAGGCGCAGCCACCATCTCTTCCCGCTAGATGGGTGTTTGCATTTGCTGAAGTGGAGCACTTGGTGGTTGTAGAAGACTTTGGGGTACAGTACTTATGACTTATCATCAACTGAATATAATAGCTCTGACTACGGTAGGCTAGGGATGTTCATCACAGTCGATGAAACCTTGATGTTGACCGACCGCGACCCTCGTTTCGGCCAGTCGCGGCACGTCAGAGTCCAGAAAAGGTTCAAATTCCAGCGATCGCCTTTTTTTGATGCCGTTTTTCCAAATCCCAGAAGACATTTACCCTTGCAGTGATACAAGTACGATATCGTACAATCCAGCGTCTTCTGCCATCTGTATGATAAAATAGCGCACTCAATTCTCGCTAGACAATGCGGAGTGCGTGGCATCTAGATCAGGGTCTACAATTGGACAACCCTCCCAACGAGACTTTAAGATGCTTTCTTCGGTGATTATGTCTTCCCAATGCTGGTGGAATTCGACGAAGAAGTCACGTAACTCGATCTCTAGACTCACCATACTCGGCTCATTCCAGAAGGATAACCTCCCATGAAGCAACGCCCAGTCTAGCTCCAAATTAGCAGTCCGACTCTCGCTAGGTAGAGGCATGGTGGATGTTGTCAACCTACTCCCATGTACATATGCCTAGACTAGGGATGGAGTTGATGACGGCCACAGGGAATGCGAGAAGATTAGGCCATTGGAAGGCTTTTTCCCTTTTGGCGCCCAGGCTTTAAGTTTTGCACTGTCAGAAAGCAAGAGTCTGAAGAACAACGAAGAATCTTCCCATAACCGAGACAGACTCGACACAACAGCAAGTCGCGGCGCGATGTAAACGCAGCTATCCCAGTGGTGTTTGTCAGGTGCTTAGCAAAGATTATTCCAGAAGTCTCATCCAAGAATTCTTCAGTCCGTAGTACTATCCCAGGTTTGAGTCATCCGACGAAGCCGTTGCCTGATAGTTTGAGCTCAAATCCTGGATTATCGAGGTCGCCTGCTCAACGCCTGCTAGTGACTCACTAGCAGGCGTGCAACTAGCACCCGAGTCAATCATTGATAATCCAATGCTAAGACGACTCACTTCCAACAAAGATTCTGCTATCTAATCATGACCTCTTTCAGAGTCCAGATGCTTGATCAATGCCATAAGGACCAGCGCTGCTGATTGGCAGACGAGTGTCGAGGAAAGATACAAGACCAACAGGATGCAACTCTACATCCAGCTTTGGTTTTGAGGCGCAAGGCAAACAGCTGGCACGCGGCACGGGACCAATTGCGCTCACACAGAAACACGTCAACAGGGAAATCCATATCTTGTTCTACTTCGCCATGTTTTCTCTGTTGCCTGTCCTGTTGCTGGCAGTATCGGCACAAGCCTCAAAATTGACACTTCAGTCCCCTCGTTTCGTCGTCTCAGACTCTACAGGCTCCCAATTGCGCTCAGAACCGTGCGTTGTCACTAACTCACCCGCGTTTAGATTCTCACTCACCGTTCCGTTCATTCCTACAGAGTATCCCTTGTTCACAAGTCGTCAACGCCGGTCGAGCTTTCAAAAACAGACATCCTCAAACTCACATTCCAGGTGATTGAGAAGGAATCAGGCAAAGGCGTGCAGCCACACCAGACCTTCATCCGGTTCTATGACGAAAAGTCCAACGAGGAGGGTATCCAACCCGTTCGCGTCAGCGCCGGTGGGAAAGCTAAATTCGACCTTGTACGCACCCCTACCTTTCCCTCATCGGTGATGTTTCAAACTGACCATATTGTCCATCCACATAGAATATGAACAAACCCCCACTCTCGTTGCCTCCAACGCCCACTGGCAACCCTTTGAAAGTTACTCTGCTCATCGGCTCACCCCTCCACGATCCTATTTCTATCGAACTTTTTGACCTTATCCTACCGCGATCTCAGGCTGCCCCAGAGCATCCTGGCGAAGCGTCCTATCGTCCCCTCCCCCCCATTGAGCACACTTTCCGTCCAGACCACAAGCTTCCCCCTCGTCCGATATCACTTGTGTCTGCCGTTCTGACGTTGGCACCTTGGGTCGTTCTGTTGAGCTTGGTGCGTTGTCTTTTACACTAGTAATAACCGTACTTACGATCATCGTACACAGTGGTCGCAAGTCGCACCCCGCCCCGCGCGTCTTTTCTCGCCAAGCATCCTCCCCTTCATCCTCTCTCTCGGCGCTTTCGAAGGTCTCCTCTTCTGGTATTGGGTTGATCTCAAACTTGGACAAGTCCTCCTTTATGGAGCAATCCTCACCATCCCCACCGTTTTTGCTGGAAAAACAGCTCTGGCAAGTATTGGCAGCCGGCGTTTAGGAAAAAAGTGACGAGAAGTTTGCATTGGTAAAAACTGCTTAACGGCATAGATATACCTTGTAAAACGATCAATGCCAAATGTTTTGGGTATTGTATCAATACCCAGATGGGTCCAGGCACTAAAATACCTTTATAAGCGCTACAACTTTTAGGGAGACTCACAGAGCAGCTTCGAAAATGAAAGTGATCTCCTGGTGCCATTTTGACTGTTGCGAACCATGTCAATAGCCACGAGGTAGCGGTGGACCTCCCACGCGCAATTCGACGCGTCAACGCGTTAATTATCCGTTGCTCGACATTGACTTTACATTAGACCATGGGCATGATCAATTGTCTAGAATTACGAATTGAAGCAGGCACTGGCAACTCCAACAGAAAATTGTGATGGATTCGACCCCAACACACAAAGTAATCAGCTTAGTGTCACTCGAAATGAATGTGCATCGCTTTCCATGCAAAGTATACTACTCCAAATACAAGCAGTTGATAAATTTACGTCCTTCCAGGAATATCTCCCATTCCTTCAAGCATCTGGGATATTGACCTGCTTTACGAACGGGTTCGGACTGATGGCAGGCAAAGGTGGGCCTTGCTTGAGCGTAAACGGCTTGCTAGGTGTACGGATAGTCGAGGTTCCGTAAACGGCTTTCGCAGGGGGCGCCTTGAATGGGTGGGCTTCGGTGTTGAAGACAACTGTGAGGGTAAGTCAGCGGGAGAATGTGGTCATTTGTGAGTGATGGACTTACAGTCGTCAAGGCTTATATGGCTTGGGTCGTCAAATGTCAGATACCTGAACAAAGAAGAAAATATGATGATTAGAGGGACAACAAGAGGAAACAAGACGACGCACAGATATTTCAACACCTCCGCAAACCAGAAGCTTTCTGTATCATCTATCTTGTCGCCGTTAACATTATTGACGTCATTCAACCCCGCATAACCAGTCGGGGTCTGCAAGAACTTATTGAAGCTAGCCACAGCACTTGCCGCGCGGTCCAGATACTTGGTATCCCCCGTGACGCGGTACGCGTAAAAGTTGGACTCAAGAACTTCGGGACGGAGGATATAGTCGGAGGAGGTGATATAGTATCCGTTCTTTTTGTAGAAGGCCAACTGAGCGGCGCTCGGAGGTGAGCCGCCTGTGAAGTTGCCGTCCGAGGATATGAAGGCAAATGCTTCGGGACCAATGCCGGTTCTGTGACATTGGTGTGGGTCAGGAATTCTATCTATTGTTTGTGGCATAGACGTACGCGTCACCAGCGTAGGAATTCCAGCAAGCATCGACCAAGTCAAGAGCCACATTAACGATGGTTTGATTGTTTAGCAAGCGGCCACCTTGCACGCACGAGTCAGTGAGCGCGTTTCGTGAGTCTGTCATGAGGGACTACATACCGAATAGCCAGTTACCGCCGTGGAAGCATGCCAAGTGGGATGAGATATGACGGATCGTCCTAGAAGAATCAAAATCGGCGAGATATACGTGATTTCCGACTGTGGATGTCTGCCGCAATCATGGTCAGAACAGCCGGATACGGCGCTGACAGGAAGAAGACGCTGTCTGCTTCAAATTTTCACTCACCCTCAACAAATTCTTGATGGAGGAGTCAACGGCAGTGTGCCATGTGTCCGCGAAGGTGTTGTCATTCGTATTAGACAGCCGTGCATGTTTGATCAGATATTCGAAGTAACTGTCCGAGCCTCCTCCCCACGTCTAAAGATCCGTGGGTCGACGATACCCGTTCAGATACAATGCGAAGTTAAAAATGACAATAATTACTCACGACGTATCCTCCTACGAATTCTCCAGTTGCCGGATCAATGCCTTGTGCGGCTAGACCTAATAACCCGGGAAGTTAGGACCAGCATACTGATGCTTTTATGTTCGGATGCAGTCCCGAATCCCTAAAGATGTGCTTACCTGGCAGAGGTGCGGCCTGGAAGTTCAGACAACGGAGTTAACTCGGCTGGAAGGAATGGGGATAGTTTAATGTGGCGCTCACGAGGTTCGCAACATGCAAAACGGATTTCAGAGCCAGGTTCGCATATGTCTGATTCCCTGTATGTTTGGAGAGTGTTTCGAATTCAAGAGAGAGCTGTAGTTGTAGGTCAGGATAATACAGGATCGAGTGTACTATTTTGGAAACATACCGTCCCCGCCTCAGCAATGTTAGACTGTAGGGTGATTCGGGTGTGAGAGCGTGGAAGATAGAAATAGGTATTGTAACGCACGGTATCAATTTGAGGTGTATTGGTCGAGAAATCCAAGAATCCAAAAGGAATATCGTTTGACTGTGGAGTAATGATTGTAAGTTGTTGCTGTTGGGTCCGCGGACGGATCGAATAACTTACGCCAACCCACGCAAACGCCATCTTATCACCAACTTCCTGCGCTTTCTGAAGTAGTGCGGGGAATTTCTGATCACTTAACTCATACGCGCTGAGAAGACCTCCTAAGAATCGAATTGTGGTCTCAAACACGCTGTAGGCGAAATTTGTTACAAGCATACACATTGTGATGTTGGCAGACAAACCTGACGGTATCTGGAGTCTGGGACTTGCTGAAATCGATCTTGCTCGAGAAGTTCACAGCTTCCGCGAATAAATCCTGCGTTGAGTTAGGCTCGATCGAAATCACAATACATCGGTGTTAGAAATGGCTCACGTCTAGGCCCATGATGTGCTGCATGTATTTGTGGTTAAGTTACGATCGTAAAGCTGTTCATGGATGAAAGAACACACCATTGTGGTCATTGCATCAACGATCGTTGCACCTAGGGGAATCGGATAAACCTCGAACAGCACGAAGGAGCACAATAATTACCCCACCCATTACGTCCGTCCGAAAAGCCTAGCCATAGAAACGCATGAGCAAATTTGGTTTATGAAGTTGAACTTGGAGCTCACCCTGACTGAGAGGAGACAGGTCGTCATGACCAAAGGCAAATTCCCTGGACAGTTGCAACCCTTCAATGTGATCACAACTTCAAGTGAAAACGAACTGACTTGTATGCTGAATAACTATCTGTGAAGATTTTTTCGACAGCATCTCGATGACCACTAGCACTTCTTGGGAGTACGAGATTCGCCTTCTGAACATTGGCGGCCAAAGCTGACCCGCTCAAAGCCAAAGCGATAGCGATACGTCCAGCAGACAACATGATCGAGAAATAATGAATGATCCACGGTAATTGAGAACCGAAGTGGGAATATAGACTAGCAATGCGTCCCTCTTTTATGCGCTTGAAGACCACCTACAAACCCATCCGGAGAACCATCTGTCATGATGATCGAGTTCATGGCTGCTTTTGCTACGGCCTTCTATCAATAAATGGCATCTTCGTTTCTAGATTTGGACGATGATTGCACGCTACCTCCCATTGATCCATACTTCTGTAATCCGTTCATGCCTGGGTGGGCCGGACACCCTTCCTAGATCTGTCGGACTAGTATTGAGGCCTTGTAGGTGAACTACGTTGGTGTAGGAAGCCCTCTTGAATCCTGACTTAAGCACCCTTTGCAAACTGGAGTCATGAAAGATGAGCGACGTGCGAAAAGAAGAAGGCAAGCGACGTTATGAGACAAAGGCTTTGAGCTTGAGAGAGTCGTGTCTGAAGCTTTTGACCAATGAAATAACCTCCCGAGTTGTGCACTTCCCACTCACGCACATGGATGAAGAATCTCGTGACCGAAGAAGGCTTGCGAGACGCGTGGTTGACGTTACGGAAGGTGCTTGAGAACTTTTGCCTTCAACAAGCACATGCAGTGATCATGCTGTCGCAGGAATATCAATGAATTATTGACAATTCGTGTGGTCGAATACTTCTTGGTGTCACCACTTACAGTGATTGTCGAGCACGTTCTCTTTAGAATTTGTGATTTCAATAGGTTTGCAGAACAGATTACGCGTGCACAACTTCATGGTTTGAGATGTGTCTGCATTGTACTTTTGAGACCGAGGAATCTGACCTCTCATTGAATGGCCTCAGTATGGGAAGCTTACAGAATGACGGAGTTTGCCCTAAGACTTTACCCGCATACTCCGGAAATGTCGCATTTGAAATGAGTTATCGACTTTGCGTCGACTCGTCTTTTGACTCCATCCAAGAGGCCCCAAGAGTTGCCAGAAGAGCGTTGTTTATCGTAGAACATGAACACTGTTTCAGACTCAGGCACGGTGCTGGCTTTTGTTAGCATGAGAAGAGTCCTTGGTGCCAAGCATGCACACGGTTGAACGCAGCTTGATTGAAGGCTCCAGGGGCCACCCGGCGGGACGTCAGAGTGACCGAATCGCACAGGCGTCTTTCGGATATATTCCAATAGACGGTCAACTTGCAGCAAGGGTGTGGCGGGACATGGATCCCGAACATAGGCTGGGAGGGGGGGGTTCCTGCCGGAGGCGAAAAAAAAATAGTGACCTGGCCTATTTTCGTTACAAATTGGCAACAAATTGATCCCAAACTGAGTCTGCCCAACAAAATTTTGGTTAAGTTGGGAAAACGACAGAGGACAATCATCAATGTGAATATAATACATTGATAACTTTAGAGGAGCATGAGGACAGTACATTTGTTACGGAATGCAAGCCTTGTAGTGAAAATTTGGACTTGTCGAAGCTGTAAACCTACGGCCACAAAGAGACAGTGATGTGGAGCATGATTTTCTTTATTGCCCTACCAATCTTTGCTGCCGAAAATGTAAAAAAAGACATAGATTCATGGAAAATATACCTTATTAGGCAGGAGGGGGAGGGGGGGTGGGTACCAGACTTGGCTAGAAAAAAAAAGGGGAGTGTTGGTACACTTTCCACATTCCGCCACCCCTTGGTCTTAAAGACCAGCCTCGTTTCTGAAAAGCAGAAGAGAGCAGAACCGACCGTGGGAGCAACAACGTGTTTGCCTCCGAGGCAAGTCTGAGATGGTCGCGTTAGGCGCTGGTGTGCTAGGGTGTGCTCCTGCTTGTGGGTTGTGTCGACGTCGCATATGAGCGCGGTGGTAAGCATGATTTGGCCTAGTACTTCTGCGGGCATCGTTGAGTTGATCCATGGCTCTTGAGACCCGCAAGGTTGAAACCATCAGCTTCTTATACGAAGATACAAACCGAAGACGTTGGTCGAATTCGAGGTACCTTGGGCTGCTGCCTACCTCTGTAGGTCCATAATTTGCATGCTCTGACTGATGATGCTGCGCCTTTATCGGATGACACAGCCGCTCACAGGTACCCTCGAGTCTGGCCGCAGCTGACAGACGCAGCTCCCATGTCGGGGAAGTCAAGGAAAAGGAGCTGTTGACGCATTCGGAGCACAGCTTGTAGAATAAAGATAGACATTGTCGAGAATACATTATCGCGATCTGTCTATTTGCGCGGGCAGGGATTACAAAATTGTTTTTATCACCCCTTCCAAAATATTCCCAAGCCCAAATATGAGGCCCGGCACCGCAGGTATAGCGCTGACAAGCGGGAGGTTTCCAGGAACCGTCTTGAATGGAACTGTGGATGGGCGGATAGTGCCTGTGCCATATTTCGTGTCTTCGCTCGCAGGTTGTTGGAGCTTGAAAGGATGAGCCTCAGTGTTGAACACGTCTGTTGAGATAGAAGCCAGTAGTTAGTGCATAGCAGCATAGCATATCTCTACGAGGATGGCACAAGAAAGGGACGTACACTCATCAAGACTAATATGCGAGGGAGTGTCGAACGTGAGGTAACTATTCGGACCGAGTTATCAGTTTCCTTCGAACGCCTCATGCTTCAAATTCACGCACAGGTATTTCAAGACTTCCGCATACCAGAAACTTTCCGTGTCGTCGACGTATTGTCTGTCCGCACTCGCGTTCATTACGTCCCACAAGCCCGCATATCCGCCACTTGTGGGAATTCTCAGGTAATCATGGAATTTATCCACAGCCTGACGAGCTCGATCCAGATATTTGAGGTCCCCTGTGACACGCCACGCATAGAAATTCGACTCGAGGACTTCCGGACGTAGAACATAATAGGGGTGGGTGATGTAGAATCCATGTTGTGCATTGAAGAGGCGTTGTTCGACAGTAGGTTGAGAATTCCCAGTGAAAGACCCGTCCTCGCCTTCGGATATAAATGCAAATCCATCGGGTCCAATGCCTGTGCTGAAAAGGAGATGAGTAAAGGCTAGTTGTCACTTCATTGATAGAATGAAAGCTTACTCTGTCGAAGCGTAGGTATTCCAGCAGGCATCCGTCAATGCCAGACCATAGTCAACGATCTTCTGGTCGTTCAGCAGTCTTCCACCTGGAGGATATTATCATAAGCAGCGCTCAAGCAATAGACAAGCCGAGGTATGGCACATACCAAACAACCAGTTCCCGCCATGGAAACAGGCAAGGTGTGAACTGACGTGCCGAATCTTTTTCTGCCCGTCATAATCAGCCAAGTAGACATGATTTCCGATGGAAGAAGTCTGTCAGAAAACTGTTTCAGAGATTGTGCAATCAATAAGTCATCAGAGCCGACCTTCAAAAGTGTCTTGATGGAAGAGTCAACTGCCGTCCTCCAAGAATCCGCAAACAAGGGGTCGGCGGTGTTGTTCAAGCGGGCGTACTTGATGAGGTACTCGAAATAACTATCCGACCCGCCGCCCCAAGTCTAAACAAGATAGATCCACAGACTTAACCTTGGCGTATGCAAAGGAGATTTGAATGAACGTACCACGTATCCGCCAACCGCGAATCCCGTCTTTGGGTCAACTCCTTGAGCAGGCAGGCCGGGTAAGGGAGCCCCTAGCTGGGCGATATGACGAGCAGATTTTTCGGCTAGTTGCCTATATATGTCGAGGCCTGTGTACTTGCTCAGCGTGGCCCATTCGAGTGTCAACTATTAAACAACATGTTAGCCACTTGGGAAACAAGTTGGAGAAGATGACAGTAGAAACTGACGGTGCCAGCTTCCGCGATGTTCGACTGTAGATGGAAGTTATCGAGTATAAGCACACTTCCTCAAGAACAGTGGAAAGACTTACGTTGTCCAAGGCCGGTGCATTTGTCTCAAAGTCAATGTGGCCGAAGGGAATGTTATTATCCTGCATGCAATGTGGTCAGCTGGGGAATATCAGGGGTAGATGGAATATACTCACGCCGACCCATGCGAAACGTAGTTTGTCTGCGAGCTGCTTCGCCTTTGCCAATAAATCAGGGTATTGTTGATCACTCAATTCATAAGCGCTCAAAAGGCCACCCATGTAACGAATGGTTGATTCGAATACGCTGACTTTATCCTTTACTTTCGACTTGTTGAAGTCAATCTTAACGGCATGGTTGACTGCTTCAATGAATAGATCCTGAAAATCGAGAACCTCGTAATTGCTTCAGATTCAGCCAACAGAGAGCACAAACCTCGAGGCCCATGATTTTCTGGACATAAGTCAGCATGGCATCAAGGTGACAATCGAGCAACGTACCATTGTGGACATCGCGTCAACAATTGTGGCACCTACGTAGACATTAGCATTGTTCAAAAGATGTTCAGCATCAGACATATACCCCATCCATTCCGACCATCAGAGAAACCTATACGACACGTTTCAATCCAACAGTAAACAAGTACCACAGATCATAGCACACCTCCAGTAACGGGAGAGACATTGTCATGTGTAAACGCAAATTTCCTAGGGAAGTTCAGGTGAGTATACCATAGCCACGTCGCAGTCAAGTGAATTACTTGTATGCTCCATAACTGTCCGTGAAGATTTCCTTCACTTTATCTCGATATTGAGCAGCATCAGAGGGGAGGGTAAGACCCTGTTTCTGGACGCGACCGCCAAGTGCAAAATTTGGTAACGACAGGAGTGTTCCGAGAACATAAACGAGTGTGTGTGTGGCCAGCATTGGCCGCGAGCTTACGCTGGTATGAAAGACGAAAGGAAGGTTGGAAAGTTAGGAAGGTTGCATGTTTTCGTTTATGAACTTTATGAGGTCTTGTACCGAACAATGTCAGGGTAGCGCTTCTTTTCTGTCATTAGAATTGAATACTAGTGATCCACCATTCTGCCAAAATGGTGACGTACTTGATGTCGTCCTTACCATGTTTGGTATCATGTCCGAACGATAACCAGGGGTATTGTGCGGCCATTCAGGATATTTAGTGAAAAAATCAGATACCTTTCCGGCATGGTTGATATCACAGGAGCACATCCAGATCGAAGATCAAGTAAGAACTGGTATTAGTAAGAAGCGCTTGATTCTCTTTCGACGAAGTTGTGTGGCGAACAAGCCAACAGGACAAAGCCAGTGAATGACAGTGATACTTTAACAGGACCAGCTTGTTCTGACAGCAGGCTGTGTTCATGTTTTATCAAGTCTCGATGGCATGGCCTGGAGGAGTACAAGTCGTGGTTGAGCGACTCATGCAACAATCACCTTTGCATTCCTTGAGTCTGTCTGACGAGATCACAATTTTGCCTTGCCCTCCTCCCCTTCTCCCTTCCTCACAAGCCTCCACATTAAACCCACCCACTCCTCTTCAGTGTCAACATCCTTGACCCACTCCTCCGCTTCCCCAACTGCCTCCAACTCCCGCCACGTCCGCCGCAAAAGGTCTTTACGCGCATACAGGTCACGCTCCCATGACTTTGGTCTATATCGCTCAATATCCGCCTTTATTGGCCCCTGCAGACCAATGATAAAGTCAATCAGAGCATCGCGGTAATCAAATTGCTCCATTGGCTCGAAGCGGTGCCACTGTTTCGCAATTTTCTCTTCTTCGCTGACACTGTTAACGTCGTCCAAACCGACTTTCGTGCGCAATGCCTCATACCGGCCTACTATATCGACGGCTTCGGCTGTCCAATCCACAGTGCCATTCTCTGCCCCATGCTGCGCAGAACTTGAAGATGGGTAACTTGAGGAGGCGAAAGCAGCCAATGCAACCCTGGCTTGTAGCTGGATAAGCGGGAAAGGGACGACGCGAACGAGCAGACCAGGGAACGCAATTGATATGTGTGCTGCTGTGCCTGAGGCGGAGAGGGCTGAAGGGAATGGAAACAGGTGCCTTGCAAGTGGGAATACACCGTAGGTAGTATTATATATATCTCGAGGAAGCGGCGGGACGGATGGTGGGATTCCTTGTTTGATTGTGAAAGCGGAAGAAAAGGACGAGAAGAACGGAAGGGAGACCTCGTAGCCCGTGGCGAGAATGCAGTGCTGTATTCCTTCTTCCGTGGTCCCATCTGAAAATTCGACGCTGCCGTTCGGGAGGAAGCGCGAAATGCGGGAACGATGTTTGACTCTATCGTTTGTTGCGTCCAGTGGAGGAGGATTTGAAGTAGAATGTATGACGGTTTTTACATTCGGTGCTTCGAGTAAATCATGCACGATATCTTGTCCACTCGGCCCAGCACCTACGACCAAAACCATGTCACCATATTTGGCCGACGGGTGACGGTAGAACATGGAATGGGATGCTTTCCCGCTGGAGAGCCAAGACGCAAGGCCAACGGTATTTGGATATCTTGGTACATTGTGGTGCCCGTTGCATACTAGAAGCCAGTCGAACTGATGAGACGTTGGAATTGACGCCGACGACATCGAAGGTTGGGTACGAACCACCCATTCATGCGACAAAGACGTTGACGTAGATTTAGAGGCAATGTAATCCGTGCTAACAACACGGGTGTTGAAGAAAATGTGACGACGCAAGTCAAAATGATCTGCGTAAGCTTCAAGATATCTGCAAACAGTGTCGGCTTTCGGGAAGAGATTGGTAGACTTGGGAAACGGAAAATCCGTGTAAGCCATGGTTGGGTGCGCAAGGTTGGTCGTGAGTGAATCGTAAAGCGGCGTCGGGGGTGGCTGATCTGAAACTGGACCTGGGGATGGAAGCCTGTTAGTTTCATAGCTACTGAGCTAATCTCGCTTGAATAGAATCATTGCAACTTACCAAACACCTCCTACGTTCTCCCTTGTCTCAAACGCCGTTGGTATCCATAGTCCGGCATGATATTGGGGTGAATCAAGGACGGCTTGAAGGGCAGCGAGGCCAGCTGGACCAGCCCCAATGATACAAATCCGTCTCACGGAGGATTGCTGGACTGGATCTACCCATAAATCTAGATAGAATTAAAATGCGTCAGAATTTGTTGAGTGAAATGAAGTACTTGTAGGTACTCGGTAGTTCCATCGAGTCCAGCGAGATAAATTGGTTGTTGGATCTGGAGCCAAGGGCCGTGGGGGCAGCCTTGCCGATCCGGGTAGATCGCATATGTGACCGGCACGGTGCGACCAAATACTGACAGGAAGGCGTCGGAAACCCTTTGCCTGCAATCCGCACACGCTCTTGACACTCATTTGCATCGAGGCCTTGTACCGCTGGATACCATGCTTTCGTCACATCTTAATGAAACAAAAGCAGTGCTAGCACTATCAACTCTCTTCCTCCCATTCTCTCCATGTCCAAGGACTCTAAACGGCAAAAGATAAGAAACACCTGGGAGGCCATATCCAGGCATACATCGCGAAAGCCGTCGCTCCCTGTCCATATTGACGGAGATACCGTTCGCCCAAACTCCAATCAACGTGGCAAGTCCACTCCTAAAGGAAGCTCTAATTCAGCAGTCCAACCCTCCGTAAGTCCTATGTTACGTGCTGTCTGATAACATATTCAAAATAGCAAGATTGCAGGATTCTGAAGACGCCTCGCCTGGGCCGGGCCCTGTTGCCAGTAATCTTGCCGCCGGTAGTGGGTCAGACACTGATAGTGCTCACCCTAGAGGACGACCATCCTCATCTACTCCATCAGCTCCAGATACTCCTCTAAGTTCAGGGACCGAACCAGCAGGAAACGGCTTGTTGGTGAGCCTTCCTGTTTTTGCCCGTCCTAACTATTCGCTGCTGATCAACCATTCTTATAGCACACTCCACCTGCTACAAGTCCTGTATTCAGTATTTCTGCCGAGAACGTGATCCTCAACAACTGCAATGTGACCACCACTGGCTCCGTGAGTATTCATCTTACCCGCAAACATAGTCTCAGGCTTATATGTGGATTCGCTTGATTCAGATGCATCATCACAACGGCTACACGATGCAGCATGGTAATGGCACTGACCCTGGTGGCCAAAGTCGCACGTGCTCTGCTCCTCCCTCACCCCATGTTCCGCCAGTCATCCCGAATCCTGCCTCGGCATCATCCGCCAAACCGTGCATCAATTCCGTGAAAGAACCACCGACTTTGCCTGCTGGTCGTCATCGTGGACGACCCTATTCGCATTCCATACCTTCCGCTCAACCGTCCAGATGGACATCTTCTGACATGGCAGGACACGACGACGACCTGCGCGCTGCATTCCCAAGCGGAATATTTCTTGACGTTCCCCACCAGACATCGGTTCCCACTGCTTCCTCGTCAGCAACCCAGCTGTCGACGGATACCAGCTCGGAACAGTTTCCTCATCATCCTCTTCTTTCTCTCGACAAACCCCTTCCTCCAACACCAATCCACCCCGGACATGCATCGTCCGTTTTCCCGAGCGGGACCAACGAACAAAACCTTCTTGAAATGCTGTTCGCCCATTACTTGTTTTCTCATCATTCACCGTGGCAGGAGCGCCTCGCCATGCATATGTGCAGAGGTCCACTCGATACATGCATTGTGTGCGCGGAACTCCAATCTTAGTTCGCTACATCATCCATTTCCGAATGAACGTCAAGTCCCTTTTCTTTTCAATCTGGAACAGCGTAGATGCCAGTCATCGAAAACGCTCGCATTCTCGAGACTCGCCTTGCTTATCTATGAACATATCGTATTCCACTGAAAGTTACCATCGACCATCGCATCAATGCCCTCCTCGCATATTCACCACGGCTGCACCACTCACTATCTTTATTCAACAACATCCACACCGTCCCAGTTCTTTGGATTCGGAAGAATATGCTAGTCAGCTTCTGCCGATCCCGATCATCTTCTCTATCCTTTAGCCTTACCACCGCGACAAAATGTTGAGTTCGGTCCTTGGCCCACCGAACTCTCATCTCTTCTTTTCAGCGAAAAGTGCTGGATCTCGGGACGCCTGATCAGCCTTCCGATTCCATTCATCCTTCTATTCCCATCGTCTCTCCGGTATGTAGAGTTGGGATTTCGCCCGAGCTTCTCTTCATGCCAGCCATTGAAAGCACTCGCGCTCGGAATATACGTCTTCACCCACCGTTATTTCCATCCCACGTACCACCTTCTGGACAGTATCTTGCGTTGGCCTTTTGGCCAACCAAGTTCCTACCCGCCTCCTCGACAACCTTCGGGCTCTCGATGACTGTCCTCATTTGAAAGTCAATAGATTTTCCTCGTTTATTGTGTCGCTCACAGTCCGTGGCTGTTAGAAGCCACACTTTCGTACACTTAGTCATCCACTACCACTTTTCATTATTACATCACTTACACATCACGTAGTCTTTCATTGCATATCTTGCTTCCAATACAGCATCCATTCCTTTGTTCTACTGTTTTGAACTGAGCTTCTGCATTTCTTGTGGTTTCCGGAAGAATTAGCTAAGCTACCGGCGTCCCTAGCGTAGCCGGGAAGAGCCGGTCGCGGCGTCCAGCTGAGCGGCAAGTGATGCAGAGAAAATTTCACCGCTACCTCTGCATCCCTTGTCGTCGTCGAGCTCCCCGCCCTCCGTACTCTCCGCTATTTTATCTTATACTTCATTTTCAATCGGTACCCTACCAGCCTCTATTACACACTAAGCTCCTCCAGTCATGACCGACAACAACATCCATGGTCTAGCCTTGACGACAGCCCAAAACGGGCGAGAACCAACACGCCCTAACGCCACTCCACCCACCCCTCCAGCCACGGCCCCAAACCCGATCCTGCCTCGCGTACCTGACGCTATTCCCTTCCCAGCCCTGGCGCAGCCTGCCCAGGCCGCACAGCCGCCAGTCCTACCCGAGGAGGTCCCACTTCCGGCGGCTACCGCGCACGCGGCTGCCACCCCTGCGGCTACCACTGCAGCCGCCTACGAGGCACGCCTAACCGCCCTCCAAAATGTCATAGCAAACCTGCAAGGGAGACCAGAGGCCGCGATCATCGAACCCGGGGAGGACACCGCACTGGGGACCCCAGCGTTAAGGGACTCCCCCAGAAAGGTCACCCTACCTCCCATTGTGCCCGGCTTCAAAGCCAACGCCCTTGATCACGGTAAGTAACCCCCTTCTTCCCTCCACTACAACCCGCCTGCCTCCCCTACCTACCCGCCTCGCCTCGCCTCCCACCTCCCACCTCCTCCTGCCTCAGTCAGACCACATCCTGACTCCTGCCTTCTCAGCCGTCCCACCGCGCGTAGACGCCGCCTTCGCCGCCTTCCACTACGTCCCTTACACCTCGTTGTCCAAATCGGCAAGATCCAAAGCCCTCTCCGGAGACGCTGAGGTCGTGATTGCCAATGGCACCCTCGTGGCCAAAGGCCTCGACAAGTCTGGAGAGGCGTCCATCTCCGTCCTGGAATGGATGGACGCCGCGTCCATTGCCGTACGCCGCACCCGCCACTTCCACGGCGATGCGAGGGCCGACGCCTTAGAAGCCCACCACTGCCTGGTCACCCAGCTGGGGGCCACATACGGATGGCCCGTGGCGGTCCAATACGACATCCAGCAAAGGGGTGCCTCTGCGGGGGAGCTGTCACATGACCTGTCCACCCTGGACGACAAAGCCGTCTCCCTCGCGATCGGGAAGGTCAGCATGGCCGCCTTCGCCACCCCACCTCCCTCGTTGCACCACCCTCCCACCTCGCCGAAACGTGCCTTCCCTTTCACCGCCTCAGCCGACCGCCAGCCTCGCCGTGCCTTCCCCACCTCCTCTTCCCCGCTGGGTGGCCAATCACGTTGCTTTCGGTGTGGCGACTCCGGACACCTCCCCAAGAACTGCATGGCCACGTCGACCAAAGCCGGCTGCCCTCCCGCGCCCCTCTCCTCTGACCCAAGGTCCCCCAATGGCCTCCTCTCCCCCGACGGCCCCCGTTCTGTTTCCTCTTTGCCTCCGCCTCCTGCCCGCGGGGAGCTGCCTGCTCCTTCTTCCACGGTTGCTCCGTCTGCCGGAACGCCGGTCACGGCGCTCGCACCTGCCCCTCCAGCCTCTGATCCCCGCTTCGTGTGCACGCCCCTCGACCCGGGCAAGATCAGCGAGCTCCTGAAGCGCCTCGGCATCTGGAGCTCCTGGCAGCACATCGTGAGCGGCATCACCCACGGTTTCAGCATCGGCATATCCCACTCCCTCCCCAAATCGTACTTATTTCGCAAACCACTCCTCCTCCGACCTCGACCCCGCCTTCATCGACACCTACATCGCCTCCGAACAACTGGCCGGGCGCTACTCCCCCGCTGAACAACTGGCCGGGCGCTACTCCCCCGGCTTCACACCTTCCGCCCTCGAGGCCATCATCGGCCCGTTTTTCACCTCTCCCCTGGGCCTTGTCCCAAAACCCAACTCCTCAAAGCTGCGCATGATCCAGGATCTGTCCTACCCGCGGCGCGACCCCTCCACCCCCTCCGTCAACTCCTTTATCGACTCCGACGACTTCCCGACGGCCTGGGGCACGTTCACCTCCACCTCGGACCTCATCCTCTCCCTGCCCCCCGGCTGCCGGGCCGCCACCTTTGACATCTCCGCCGCCTACCGCATCACGCCAATCCACCCGAACCAGCAGAACTTCACCTGCGTGCACTGGCGGGGCCTCGTCTACGTCGACCGCGCTGCCTGCTTTGGGCTAGCGTCCAGCGCCGGGGTCTTCGGCGCCATCGCGGACATACTGGTGGCCATCTACGAGGCTTCCGGGTACCGTCACCTCACAAAATGGGTCGACGATTTCCTCGTCGTCGCCTACCCTTCCGACACCTGGTCGGAAGAGGACTTCATGGCCCTCACCAGCCGCCTAGGCGTCCCCTGGAGCCTGGAGAAGCTCCGCCGTCTTGCCTCCACCCAGCGCTTCACCGGGTTCGACTGGGATCTGGAGCGCAAAACCGTCGCGCTACCGCCGGAGAAGCTAGCCGCCACGCTCAGCCTCATCAGATCGTGGGCCGCACCGGCCGCCCGCCTCTCCGCCAAAGACGCGGCATCTCTCCATGGGAAACTGGTACACATCTCATCCATTTTCCGCTGCATCCGCCCCTTCCTCCGCTCCGCCTCCCACTTTGCCACATCCTACACATCGGGCCGCGCCTCCCGCGCCCAGCGCTCCCCCACACCAAGCCTGATGGCCGACCTCTCCTGGATCCGATTCATCCTCGAATCGTCCCCCAACACCCTGCCACTTCGCGCCTCAGCCCCCATCGACCTCGATTGGTGGGGCGACGCCAGCACCTCCTTCGGCATAGGCGTCGTAATCCAGGGCCATTGGGCCGTCTGGAGGTACGCCCCCGGCTTCAAAGTTGGGCCGGGCGAAGCCTTCGACATTGGCTGGGCCGAGGCCGTGGCAATCGAGCTGGCCCTGCGCATCGCCCTCCGCTACCGCATCATCGAGGGCGCCCGCCACGCCGGCTCCTCCTTCTTGGTGCGGTCGGACAACCAAGGGGTGGTAGCCGTGGTCAACAAGGGCCGATCTCGGAGCGCGACCACGAATCGCGTTCTGAAAGAGGTCAGCCCACCCACTCCCCCTCCTTCCCTTCGTGCCTCACCCTGACTTACCTCCCCCCAGATGTACAAGCTGCTCGCGCGGCACCAGATCTCCCTCTGCTCCACATACGTCGCCAGCCGCGACAACGTCTCCGACGCCCTCTCAAGGGGCGATGTGCCCTCCTTCCTACGCGATTTCCCCTCAGCCTCCACCCGTGCCGCCCTCACCCTCCCGGACCACCTCGCGGACAAGCTGACCTACGTATAAGCCCAGCGTTTGCCTCGTGGGTCGTCCCAAACACCTCACAACCCGGCCTTTACCACGTGGAGCGCACCGCTGCCCTCCAGCTTATTCCCAGCCCCCTGCGTCCACATTGCCCCACCGGCCAGCGCCTGTTCCTCTGGCGCGGCGTGAACCAGGCCCCCTCGCCGGTCATCGACCACCCCCTGCTCCAGCACCTTGCCCGCACCGCAATCCAGGCCTCCCTCAAAGACCCGAGCAGCTACGGCTCGGGCTTACGAAAATTCCACATATTCTGTGACACCTTTTCGGTTCCGGAAGCGGACCGCCTCCCAGCCAGCCCGGAACTGATCTACAGCTTCCTCCTCTGGGCCGTCTCGGAGCCCATCCCAGGCAACCCCCTCTACCAGAACGGCACCGCCTTCGAACCGGTGTCCGTGGCAACGGCCCGGAAATACATGTCGGCCATCCGGGCCTGGCACATAGCCCAGGACTGGCCTCCTCCACTCTCCGATTCCAGCTCGGCGGCCATCCTGGCAGGCATACACGGCCTAGAAAACATACAGGCCGGGGCAAGGCGTCGGCCCCCCCGGCCTCCCATCACCATCGTGATGCTGCATACCCTGCACTCGGTCCTCGACCTATCCGACCCTTTCGACGCCTGTCTCTGGGCCCAGGCCACATGCGCCTTTTTCGGCCTCATGCGCTTTGGCGAGGTCTCGGTCACGTCCCGCTCCGCCTTCAGCCCAAACAAGCACCTCACGCGCCAGGACCTCACATTCGCCCTGGATCTCGAGGGCCGCCCCTACGCACGCCTACGCCTGCCAGCGGCAAAGACGGCCCGGGCCGGCGAATCACAGGACGTCTTCCTTGTCAAGGAGGGCGGCCTCTGCCCACTCGAGGCCCTCCAGAACCTCGTCAAACGCTTCCCCGCGTCACCCTCGGACCCCCTCTTCTCTTGGATGGACAGGTCCGGGACGATCCGGCCCACCGTGAAGGCCACCGCCCTCTCCAAAATCAACACCATCCTCTCAGCCGCCGGATTCGGGAACGCCTTCGGCCACTCCTTCCGCATCGGCGGAGCCTCGTTCTACCTAGCCAAGGGCACACCCCCGGAGATAGTACGCATACACGGCCGCTGGAAATCTCTGGCCTACGAGGTCTACATCCGCTCCTTTGAGCAGATCGCCTCAACACACCTGGCCAACCGGGCATGACCATTCTCGCCTAAGTTGGGTTGGCGACTCACGAGCCGCCTGTAGTCTCGTTGGGTAAGCGGCTCGTTTCGCCCGCGTTCCGCGTCAGCTGTGCTGACCCAACCCAACCTATCGCTCTTTACAGCACCCGCTCCTTTTCCTCGGCCTAACGCGAGACGAAGCTGGAATATTGAATAAGGAACAAGCTATTTGTACATATGTACGCGTTCGTTTGAGTAGGCTTGGCTGCATTAAATTGGGGTGTCTCCTTGTTCGCGTTTTTTGACTTCGCGTCGAGGTTCACGGCGACCAACATGTCTTCTCTCGGCAGGTTTTACCAATTATCGAAGCAGGTAGAAGAAAGGCAGCAACAACGGGAGCAAGAGTTACGGAATGCTCGAAACCAAGGTCCTCAATCCCAAGCGTCTACTTCGCGAGTTGCAAAGACGACCAACATGATACCGGTTTTTGCGACACCACGCAATAATACCACTGGTTATTGTCCTTCGCATGCAACAGATCAGACACTAGCAAACGTTCAAGCAGCGGCCATGTACAGTCTACAAGGGCAACCCCCGCACCAGCTGCATTTTGTCGACCCTCGTTCAACTCAAGCTCGCGCCCATGGCCAGGCAACTGCAACCCCCGCTGTGCCCACGTATCCTTCCTCCGCTGACGAAGTCGCCCATCGCGTTATCCGAGAACTTATGCCATCAATCCAGCAGATTCAGCTACAACAAACATCCTTCATCACTAAGACAGAACAAACTCTTGGAAACCTTGTTGGCATTGTGAATGCCGTTGACCAGAAGATTTCGAAGCATGAGAACTTCCTTGAGAGCCTTACAAAGAACGAGGACAAGCAAGTTAGTGCTCTAAAGATTTTAGCACAGGAGATGAAAGGTTTCAAGAAGGCCTTGGGAAAAAGCATTGACGGTGATGATGGCAGGACGGTGCTGGGAAGGTTAGATGCCGTGACTTTTGCGGTAGGCGAGTTGTTGGAGCGGGCGAGGGATCCAGAGGCGAATCGTATGTTTTGTTTCAAACTCCTTTGTCTATACATTGTTCACAACTCATTTCCTTTGTGCTCTAGTACCGGACACACAAGTCGCCGGTTGTCGCTCAAATGTAATAACGCTTGATCATGACGATGTTAGCGCTGTATCCGCACCCATTCAGGTACTTCCCGCCGTTCAGCGTCCCGTTGTACGCCATGAAATAGGTACAAGCCCAATAAGTCGTGTATATGCGGATGCGGCAGTCGGTATCAGTCCTTCGCCGTCACTCTTGCCTACTCCTTCACCTTCACCTCGAGTGTGTGATATAAGTTGCACTTCGATTGCAGGTATGCCAATTATCCCCTTCTTCTGGATGGGATGCAAAACGCATTTATCGATGGTGCATGATCGTAAAACAGTTACTACATCTCCGCAACGTCAATCACACGCAAATCCCTCTCCGCTACAAGACGCAGATGAAACGGTGTCCGAGAAACAAGTTTCATCCTCGAGCTCTCCAGATCTGGAATTGGCACCTCAACTTCGCCGTCGTTCGTCAGCTCAAACACTAGGTACGTCTTTCAGGATTTTATATTCAATGGTCGCTGTGATGTATCTTTCGACTACGTTATACTGTTATACTTATATTGTTCCTTTTGTCCCTCGAAATAGTGGGAGACTTCAGCATTGCAGATACGGCTATTCTGTCGAGTCTGGACACGACGAAAGTGTCCTTTTCTCCACTTACGCTACAAGCTGATGCTTTCGACAAAGCCGTGGACTTGCAGCCCGGAGTTGACACGGACGCAAAAATGGACGTAGATCAAGTCTTGGGCATGCTTCATCCGAACGATTTCGGCCAGCTAGGCGAATCCGATCAACAACAACATACTCCTTGCCAAGTTGATGAACATAACAGTGGGCACAAACCCTCCACAATAGTCACGGCAACCCGCAGCGGGAGAGTCGCCAATGCCTTTTCGCCAGTAGACTGGTCCAGTACTGCGAGGAGCCCAAGGGGGAGGATGACAAGGAGTGGCAATACGAGCAACAGCGGGAGTGTGATGTCGGGTAGGTGTCCATCTCTTTCCAATCTTTCCCTTAGTCCACCCCTGTTCATTCAATCTGTTCACCAGCAGCACTTGGCCCTCGACCTCAATCTCCTCTACCATTTCTGCAGAGCCCCAACTCCATCTCTGCATCTTTACCGCAGAGATTGCAGAAATCATACACCCTGCCTTTGCCAGCGGAAGGTACCGTCGCATCGCTCAGGCATGCAGCTTTGGGAAATGATCCCTTCGCGTATGGTGGAGGGGTGGATATTGGTGTCGAGCAAACTCCAGAGCCCTATCATAGTTGTCCGGAAGTTACGGCTCCGATGGGGAGTCCGCCGGAGAGTGGTAGCGAGGGCGACATCGAGTCCTTCAAAACGCTTCCTGAAAGTTCACCTGATCGTGTTCGTGGCCAGGCTGTCACAGTCACTTCTTCTACGACGGCTGCCTCTAGTCTTGGCTGCAGCCTTAGTGTCCTTGCTGATCCAGCCGCATCTCCAACCCCCGCTGTCACTTCCTCCCCACAGAACGCTGACCAAGGCAATTGGGAGGTACCCCCAGCATCACAAACGACAAATGCGTCGAATGCGAGCGATGAGGCATATGTTCATGGAATGGTGACACTCGTCGAACAGCAGGCAAATCAAGATGAGCAGCAGGAGACTGTGGATGAGACAGAACTTCAAGAAGAGGACGACGCTATCTCGTCGTTTTCTTCTCTCGGCCCAGGTCATGATTATGAGCAAGTGGACACGCAGTCCATGTCGACCATTCGAGATATAAACTCGAGCATTCAAGTTGCGAATTTTTCTCATTCTCAATCTCTGTCCAGGCTTTCCTCCATTGCCCCGTCCGCGGTTTCTTCTTATCAGCCTCCTGTGGGTCCTCCTTCTGTGACGGTGTCGGTGTCTGCAGTCGACAAATTGACGTCTGCTGCACGAGCAGCCTTGGCTTTCCTAAGCCCGACCGTGAATCTTACTCCACCGAGAGTCACGGCAACAGACCAGGAGGGAGAGGAGGCGATGTCAGCCTCCAGCTGTTCACCACCACAGATGGAAGACGATGGAACTGAGTCGGCTGTTGATGAATTATTGCCTTCCTCGCCCCCAGCGTTCGAGTATCCGGATCAAAGGCAGGACCAAGGGCAGGCCCAGGTGTCGGACTATCAAGCACCCTCCCCACCGCCATTCATTTCTCCTTCTCGTCGGCGTCCATTGAGGTACGAAGATGACGACGACGACGACCGCTTGCCGAGCGCGAGCGCGATACAAACCTCTACGCCCAAGCCAATGTCGAAACTCAAGAAACACGAATTTTTGTCACCCTTCACCATTAGCGACTCGAGCTCGCCTCAGAAGGAGACAAACTCCGCTGTTCGAAAGAGAATCTTGGAAAAGGGCAAGGCAAGGCAGAGGTCGAAACCGTTGAGCGTCATCGTCATCTCGTCTGACGATGAGGATTCTCTGCTACCCTTGAAAGTCAATCGTCTTGTCAAATCAGCAGTGGAAGGCCCACCAGCAAAAGCATCGACATCGGCAACATCCTTGGTTTCCACAGCTGCACCGGAGAAGCAGTCAGTGGCAGGAACGGAAGAACCGGCGGAACGGACAGCCACCGACTTGATTGTAGAATTGTTGATAAAACCACTATCGCCTATCTCGGACTTGACGGACGAGGATGACACGACGAAACCCGCCACCAATGAGAAACACAAAGGGAAGGCAACACCGAGAGTCAGTATCTCGAAGGAGAAAAACAAAAACAAAAAGGATCCACCAAAAGATAGACAAGCGGACCAAAGCTTGGGGTGGCATCTTTACGGCGCAGCAGAAGATGGCGCCGAGATTGTGCGTGCAAATAAGCGGAGAAAGGTGTCGGGCAACGAAGCCAGTACTAGGACTGGTCATGGTGGAGATCAAGGAACAGAACCGATTCAAGGACCGTCTTTCACTACAAAGTCCACAAAGTCGGTCGCTGCGGCAGGTGCACAAGCGAAGGTGGCTGAAGTGGCCAAGGGACTCACACTTCCACTCAGGAATCCAAAACGATTCAATTTCAGAACAGGACCGAAAGCACCAAGTGCTGCAATCACAAGAATCAAGAAGAGGAAGGTTGTTCCTGACGTGTTTAGAGGTGCAAGGGAGGACAGCGAGGATGATATAGATCCAGAACCGCCGCTGAAGCGTGTAAGGCAACGTGTCTCCGATACGAGTAAAGCTGTCCAAGCAAAGGATATCAAGTCCAATGGTGGGTTATCATCGTCACCTAAAAGGGGCAAGACGAGGAGTTCCACGGGGACAACGAAGAGCTCTCCTCTGAAACCGAAAACGAAGGAGAGTACAACTATTCAGCGAAAGGTCCAAGAAGAGTTATCGCAGCCGAAGACTTCGATGACAGGGAAGCCCAGGGGACCGAAGGTCAAGGTATATTGGCCAGAGGTGGCTGTTGGTAATAAAGCCTTTTACAAAGAGGTATGTAAACCCATTGAGTTTTGAAGTCTTTTTCCCCACTCACCTTTTTTCTCCTTGGTACTTTTCAGTTTGTGAAATGTGATATGTGAGTATTCCTTTACATTCGCGGAAGGGCAGATGAATAACTGACAACTGTCTCATTCTAGATGTATGGCCTGGTATCATTACGGATGTGTAGGCATCGTTCTGGGCGACGTCCTTGTTCAAGACGATGAGATATACACTTGTCCTCCATGTGTCGGCCAGGTTCCGCCGTCAGTCCTTGTCAACTTCCATATGTTCTTTTGTTGATGCCTCGTCCATAGCTTGGTCTCCCATATCAACGACAGTACAAGTAAGGCTTCAGCTTATTCATGCCCCCATTTCAGATAATAACTGATGATCAACTTTCTAGCAGCTTCCAGTGCTCAGTCCCATTGCAGCCGTCCAGATTGCGGTCACATCGAAGAGTCATCGGAGGAGCTTTACTTCGTGTCTGGAATTATTGGAAGGTGTAAGCAAGTTGTAGGCGGTAGCAAATCAGCGTTGAGATTGAAGTATCTCGTCAAATGGGACGGGTGCGGCTCTTCCTTTTTCTTCGCCTCGTCTAAGAGTCTAACATTGATTTCGCCCAATGCAGATATGACATTTCGCAAGCTACTTGGGAAGGAATGGACTCTATGACAGACCCGCAGAGATTGATTGACGAATTCCAGGAGTTAGCGTTGCTGGAAGGAATCGATATTGATCAGGACCAGTCGGAGATCATCCTTCTCAATGAAGCTACGGACGGTGGGTGGAAGCAGGACGGCTTGTATCAAAGTGCTTGATTCATGGCGAAGTATTTTCTTGTTGTCGTATATCTTCTTGTTGTCTTCTGCTACATATTGTACCATATCAACGACTCTTGCTCATATTCAGATTTGGCATGTTATGATGATTTGGGTATCATTCATGTATTCTTGGCCACTGCTTGTACCGTTACGACGATACTGTGATGAGTAGATCCATCAATACAAAATGTTGCCGCAAATATGGACGCTGACTGACGTATCTATAAATTCTCGTATTAGTAGACTATAGGTGTCATAAGTAATGTGTATGTATGCAAATAAGGTGTGTCGAAATCCAACCAGTTCAACCAAAAGACTCCAATCCAGAATCGTCAGGTTGACAGAAAGCGTCAGGTGATATATGGTCGAAAGAAAGGCAACATGGCTGGACTGAAAAAATTGAGAGATCCTGAATAAATAAGACTGTGCGCTACTCCACCGTCCCTTGCGCCTTGTCATACCAGAATGACGGCCAGCAATAGCGCCCCGAGGATGATCATCAATATAATAATACACCACCCACTCCCTTTCTCCTCCGAGTCCCGCAGAAATTTCCGCATACGCCGCATCGCGTCACTCAACTTGGTGTCTGAGCGGTCTACATTCTGCTCAAGGTCGTCGAGTAATCTGGAGGAAGGCGGACGAGGTTGTGGTCAGTCTCATAAGCTTTACCTACACTACGTGGAAGATATCTTACTCATTATGCTCTACAATTTCCTGCCCCATTAAGCTCGCCTGCTGGGCAATGGTGCTGAGTGTTCCAGCTATTGAATCCATGGTATGGTCTTGTTCCCTAATCATCATCTATTTTAAGATCCATCATCAGCAAATTTAATTCTAAGGAATGATAGGATTGATAGTTACCTGCTGCTCCTCCCTCGCCCAGGCCGCCTGATGGTCATCCCCGTATCGTTCTGAGAAGGGTGAACCTGGGCCGGCACGTGGAGAGTTTGTGGGGAGTGGCGTACCGGAGCCAGACGGTTGTAGGTATTGAGGTGCAGGCGGAGAGGATGAAGCGACTTGAACTCTCATGTTCTGGACTTACAGGGGAGGAAATGGTTAGCGATATGAGACACATGTACACTGCGGGGAAGATGCAAGAAAGGCATAGAGCAGCGGATGGAGTTCGAGTGGGAAGGTAGAAGGACGAACGCGCACCTGTATTTCTTTCCGGACATGTCCAACATACCGCCGTCGTTTTTGCACCTCTGAGTCGTCAAGACCAAACATCCGCGCGTCTGTCGATTCAACAATCCTGTTCCGCCGTTAGACGTTTGACCGCGCTTGATTTCTCTAGGCACGTACTTGACACTCTCTTCCAAGTCTTCCAAGTCAGCTTCAAGTGCTGCCAACGTCGCTTTGAGCTTGTATACATGTCAACAGACTGGATCCTGGATAATTTGACGGGAACATACCTCATTACGAGCCCACATCAATTCTTCGCTATCTTCCCTGGCCATGCTTCGTATTCGTGCATAAGAAGATTGCAGTTGCGCAGCCGTTTGCAGCGAGCTTTGTATTTCCTGTTGCACGGCATGATATGGGTCAACCGACATAACGACGGCTTCAACCTTCGAGCTTCAATGTTTGTCGCTGCGGATGGTACGTGCAGAGAGATTGGTGCACGTCTCCTGACTGTCTCAGGGTCTATAAGGCTCACTGCTTGTTGCAGTGTAACAATATAGGCTCGGTGCGCCCTTTTCGCTGTTGGAGGTCGTGAAAGATGGACTGGGCGTCGTCTTGAACGTGTGTCTGTCAAGCTTGTCGTTTCTTGTCGCGCGGAACAACCCTGAGAAATGTCGCCGCCCCTAGGTATGTGTTTGTTATTATTATGTCGAGAAGTGTATTCGCCAAGACGCCAGACAGCAAGTCCAATCTTAGCCGCCATGACTGGAAAGTCAGCCACCACCAGGAATGTCACGGTCAGCCCCGAACGAATGCTCTCCTGTATAAGATTTCGTCTAGACCGTCGAAAATGGCTTTAGGCCTTTGTTCCTGACAGCCACATACATAACTATCGCCAACTCTTTCCTTCTACAAGCCCACACGGCACCTCATTCGTTCAAGGTTCAAGCCATGCGCTCGAATTTCAGGAGGTTCCCTCTCTGGGTCCTTCTTTCCATCCCTGTATATCTAGCGTCTACTCTTGCGCTCCCTGCCCCTGCGCCTACTCAGAGTTATACGTTCAACCCCTCCGTATATCCCCCTCTCGATAAGCCCAGAATTTACAAAGCTCGGGCTGACGCAGACTTTGTGACAATGTATGAGCAGATGGAAGACCCCCACCAAACCCAAGCTGCGACCGACGGAGAGCCAAGACTTGCCCCGATACCTGAGGTCTTCATGGCTATGACACGGGGCTTGAAGACCTCTATGACAGGTTCTGCACATCCTAGTCCCACTGAGCATGCGATTGTCTCTCAAGCTGCAAAGTCTATGCCCATCTCGTCAACAAAGTCAATAAACTACGCCACGATGCCCCCCATGCATGGTCCTGGTCTTGTTATACCTTCTACTCCTGTACAGGACGCCGCGACTTCGACAAGTGCGGCATCGTCTAAGACCTCTGACAGTGCTAGCGTCGCCGCTACCCGGGCCCAAGTGCACTCACGGAAGATATTGGTTCTTGGAGCTGTTATTGGTACCGTAGCCTTCGTCACCTTGGTTTTCTTCTTCCTTTTGGATCCGCGCATCGTCCGCCGTGTCTGCGGAAAACGTGTCGACAAGAACAATCGTAAGAGAGCGCCGATAAATGCCAAAGCCACCTGGAAGAACTCCGTTGCGTTTATACATGATGGAGTATTCTCTGTCAAGTCTGAAAAGGGTTACGTGTCTTCCACACGGAGTGGGGACGCCATCATCGACGTTGCACCTGACACCATCCTTTCCAAGTTCTCCGTCTGTTCCTCATCGCAGTATCCGTCTTCTAGAGATTCTTCGGCGACCGGCAGCTCGTCTTGTCTAAGCGCTACTGCCTGTGCTCCCAGCCCGACTGCCCCAACTACCCCTGTGCGGCCCCCTCGGCCACCGACAGCGGACAGTCCAGCTCTCTCAGACTCGGTCTATCTCGCATGCGCTGACCAACCCTACATCGTCGTCTCTCCGTTATCCATCGTCAAGACTGACCTCGAGAACTCAGAGATGCATCCGCGTCCAATCACCCCATCTGGGAAGGTTCGCGAGTTCTTGGTAAACCATGTCCATACTCCTTCCGAGCCTATGATGATTACCCATGAGAACCTACTGGATGCCAAGTCCATATCACCTGCACCAAAGGAGGACTCGCGGCATTCGCGTGCCCATAGCGCGCCTATGCCTATGTTTGTCGGATCTAAGAAATTCAGGCAACAGACAGAGGATGAGGAAGGCGACAGCGATGTTCCTGACATGGTCCTGCATCGCATGCTGAAACACAGGAGGAGCAGGTCAGCTTCGGGATGGGCGTATCCGGATCGACCTAGGTCAAGAATGCATCGAATTTAAAGACTTGCAGTCTTTGGAGGCTGGTGTGCTCAAAGTCGACATACTCGCTCCGGCTGTATAGATCAGTATACCAATGGATATATTATACCATATTCTCAAACTCTATTCCTTCCTTATGAGTGGACATGAATTTGGGTATGGGTACCGTGATTAAAGACTGGCTCCTCCGTTTTGTGTTTTCTCTCCAGCACCGCCGCCGCCAAAGAAAGCTATAGCTTCAGCTTTGGCACCATCTATTGATGATTGGACAGCCGGGTCGTCCTTCTGCTCAGAACCGTAAATATATCGAAGCGAAAAATGCAGGAGAATTGACACTCACGAGTGCTTCGAGGTGATCGATCTTGTTCACATGGGTGACCCGCACCTCAAACGGCGGGGGACTGGAGGGATCAACAGGCCCATGATGACCGTCCTGGACCACCCATTCCTCATCAACAGAAGCAGAGGGGCGCGAGGGGACCTACGCACCTTGACGCGGATAACCACCCTAGTCCAAGCAGTGTTCATTAATCCCGCATAGTTTTCGTCCTTGTCCGCCTCAGGGTCTAACCTTAACAAGGCACCCACCAGCTCTGCAATACACAACCCATGACTGGCGATGGCGATATGCACTCCGCTATCCTGACCAACCGGATGAGGCGCGTCTGGGACATGGGGCAACACGCATTCCTTTATCGCTACGTCCGCCCTCGCAGCTAGGTCGTCCAGGCTCTCTGCCTCTGGAAACCGTTCATCGCGTTGATAGAGCACAGGGAAGACCTTTTGCGCGTATAGCTGTTCCAGCGGGACGTTTTCGGGTGGGGTGATGACCCATGGGTGGCCTTCGGCGATGCCGAAGTGCTGTTCGCGGAGGTGCGGGTTCACTTGGAAGGGGGGCTTGGGGTGCGGTTGGTGGTGGTGCACGGATTGTCCGGTTGCGTGGGCGCGAAGGAGGGGCGAGGCGTATATGTGGGTTATGGGAGTGGAAGACAAGGATTGGCCGAGGGCTTGCGCTTGCTAGATGCCATACATGTTTAGATTTTGGAGTAACGATACAACAATATAGTGAGAGCACTTTTCTTCCTGCAGTCGCTCATCAATTTTTTCAAAGTAGACGAATCGATAAATCAAGTCCTCACCCAGTTCCGACAGGGGTGCATCCTTCCATCCAGCCCAAATTTGTTTCTGTAATGGAAAACATATCAGAAAAACATAACTACGAAAAACTCATCCTTATTCCCCACATACCACATTGTCTTCACTCTCTCCATGCCTGATCTACGATCATCGATCGAAATGAGGACCCGCTTTCAGCAAAGGTAGGAGGCCAGAGTAAAACAGACGCACGAAAGTCACAATGGTCATGTCTGGGTGTATCGTATATACGACTGTTAGTGAGCCTGCGGTAATGATCAGAAACAGAAAGGGCCTATGAAAAGCCTGCTCTATTTCAGGGCGAAGGGTAGGTGTTATGGATCATCTTTGAAGTCATTCTATGCATGGCGTCTCCATCACGTGGAAAATATCATGACTCGACCTCGAGGTGCGGTTGACACATCTAAAGCAGGGGCAAGGAAGAGCCTGCTTCGCTGAGCACAGACGTGTCATTTTTCGATGAGCGAAAGGAATGGTCAAAGTGCCGACGTTTCAACTTTCAACGCCTAAGTTAATGTATGAACACCTTGTCATGGAACGGTCGGACCGGTTGATTAAAGGCTCCCAGATTGGGACGTCCGAGTGACCGAATCGCATAAGCGTCTCTCGGATATTACAATAGACGATCAACTAGCAGTGACGGGGAGACGGAGACCGCTGGTCTGAATGACCTCTTTCCAGAACTGTCCCCCTCCTTGCCACTTGTATCATTGTGCATGACTTTCAAACCTGAGGCCTGGACTCTGCCCAAAGTCGAGGGCACTCATACATCTACAATGACGATAGAATTTGGTGCATACCACATTTCTGCTGATCTAGAACATAACATTGAAAATATGATTATTAAGGTAATGTTTACTGCCTGCGTCCAGCCATGTCAAAAATCACTGGCTCAATATCCCCGGAAGATAACTTTGAGAAAGGAACAACGTGAAAGCTTGAAACTACAGTCTAGTCCATCCTCTTCCAGCTTGTGAAAGCCATCAAAATCTCTGGCATGACCAATGTCATCCCCACGACAAGCATGAACTCGAAGGTACCGGAGATCCACGCAGTTGCTATTGCAAACCCAAGACCGAGCCATTTCCAGCAATAAGCCGTCCTCCGCCGGACATCCCACTAAGACCAAAGAGGTCAAATTGACAAGTAGGATCGCACCATTGCATTTGGGGTGTGAGACACCCTCCCGCTCTGTCCCACTGCTCCGCCACACCGTCAGGTGTTCTACCTAGTGTTTTGAAGTCCGGTTTCAAGACTGGAAAAAGACCGGGACCAGACCGGACTTAAACCGATCAGGACCGCAAATTATTAGGACCGGTCAAGACCGCAACTGCAGTCCGGTCCTTGGTCCTCCGTGATCCCAAAAACCTTCAGACCAATGAAAGACCGGTTGCAACCGGTTGAAACCGGTCTTTTCAACCTTCAAGACCATGTTTGCAGGTCTCGTCAACCATAAATAACATAGATAGAATCATAATACACTAATTACAATGTATCTATGATATGATATAATGCCTCTGCAAACATTTTGCAACACATTTGCCACCAACACAGTGCCACAAACTCTAACAAGACAAATCACGCTCACTCATATGGCTCTACTTACTCGAAATCTTGCAAAGGGTGTTAAGCCAAGGGTACACGAGCCCAAAGGTAATTCAAAGACAAAAGGAAAGGGAAAGGACAAAGGCAAAGGAAAGGCCATCACCAAACCCCGCCAAAGGAGCAATAAACGGGTTGCTGACAGCAACGACGAGGATGTCAATCAGTCAAGTTCAGAGGAGTCCGAGGCCGAACCTCAGGTGAAGAAGAAAAGCGCCAAACGTCGGCGACGCAAAGAAGAGACAAGCTCAGAGGACGAAGTTGAGGTCATTGACATTGATGTTGGGCCACCGGAGAAGGAAACAGAAGAGGTTGATCTAGAAGGTGATGGTGATGAGTCACGTCCTGACGAAGAGGTAAGAACCAATGGTTCATATTCCAGCGTGTACTCACTAGAGTCTAGGATGACGATGGACTAAATCAACATCAGCGTGGTGAGGATCTTGAGGAAAGGCCGGTCAAGAAGGACTTAACACGCGATATTCTCGAGGTGATGTCGGACAAGGTCAATGTACGGTTCAAAATAGCAGCCGACAAGTTTGTACTGGAAAAAGGTCGATGGTGCAATGTGTGCAAGTGAGTTTTTAACAATCATTCCGCATGTTTCAATTACTCACGATGCGCCAAGGGTGGATGCGAAGTTCATTAAACTGAACGGGACGCGCAAAGCGTTCCACAAGGGCGGAAACTCATCTTGCTGCCAGCATATTCGTCAACATTACGCGCTTTACAAGGAGAGGTGTGAAAAGGCAAACATACCAGTTAATCATTGGGCCATTCCGCGCGAATTTTGGAATGTAATGGAAGAAGAAAAGGATGCGGCATTGAGAGGGCAAATGACGAGTAAACAACGGCAGCAGACATTGGACTTTAAGACAATGACGGGCCCTCTGGAATTCACTCGAGAAGGTACACTGCAAGCCGTAACGAAGCTAATCGCAACAAACAATCAAGTCAGTCTTTTCTTTCATTTGAACGGACGTGTGACTGAGGCGTACCTGCTACCCATAGCCCCTCGCACTTGCTGATAATGCTGCATTTTGAAATGCGTTGGTATCGATGAGACCAAAGTTGACGACATCCGACCTTCCCAGTTTGCACAATGTGGAGGTGTACCTTCACAACGAATTTGTTAAGCACATGAAGCACCTGAAGGAAGAAATAATGGTGAGCATTTCTAACCCTACATCATTGAATGGATAAACTCAACAATACAAGCAGGCAGCACCAGGACAGGTCTCAATCACGGAGGATGGCTGGTCAGCGGACACGACAAAGCAGGGCTTTGAAGGAATGACGGGGCACTGGATTGAAGTGAAGGGGGGGAAATGGAAGATGTGATCCGCCGTGATTGGGTTCAAGGCTTTATCAGGCTCTCACACTGGTGAGAACCTTGGGAGATATGCGGTCGGACTGCTTGATCGCGTGGGGATCATGGACAAAAATGGATCAAAGGCATGTCACTTACCTCGTTTCCATCAATCAACAATTCTCATGTCACCGGATAGCTCTATACGGCGACGCTTGATAACACTGGGAACAATAATACGACTTGCCAAACCATCGAAGATATCCACGTTCGACGAGGTTTTGAGTGGAATAGCAGTGAGCAACAATTACCGTATGTCTATTTGTTGAATGTTTCCAAGGTTTCGCCTACTCACCCATCTGGATTAGATGTTTAGGTCATGTAATTAATCTCGGCAATGTCGATGTCATGGCCCACATCACGAAGATTGCAGCTGTTGCAAATACAACCGCTATCTGGGAATACGATCCTGTGCGAGAGGATAATCGCGTGCTTGGAGGCTCTCTCAATGTGATTGCAGCAATCTGTACGCTTTCTATCAAGGTGAGTAGTTACATGTCTCTCGAAATCTTGTCTCATGTAGCTTGTGCATAGATTCAGGCCTCCGGCCAACGGATTGAATATTTCAACAGTACTCAAATTCGTTGTGGGCGCACTGAAGCTGTAAAGATCCCCCTGCATAGCAACATATGATGGGGAACAGCTCATAAAATGCTTGACACGGCAAACAAGCTTTGTCAGGTAATGTTTGCTCTCAATTCATTCGAATCTTTGTACTTATTTTGGATGTAGTCGATTGGACTGTTCTTAACGTCGGGTGACAAACTCTTTGGGCCTATCACCACCTTACGCCGTGACAACCGCCTTGTGAAGCATATCCCATGGTCCGCATTCAAGCTAGGGGGAGAGGACTGGACCAGGGTAGTTGATGCACGCGATATCCTTGCGGTAAGTGACCCATTCCTGTTCCTGTTTCGTAAAGTTCACCTACTAATCTACTCGTTAGGATTCAAACCGAATTCAGCAGTATTTCTCTGCAGAGAAAGAGCCGACTCTCTGGCGCGCTCTTCCTGCCCTCGAAGAGCTGCAGTCAGCATGGGAAAAGAAGAAAGGTGACCCAAGGTATGAGCTGTACAAGGACGCGCTTGCGGATGGCCTCAAAAAACTGGGAAAGTATTATTCGCGGCTCGACGAGAAGCCCTGTTTTGTATTGGCACTTGGTATGTATTTCCTCTCTTTCTTCACCAGAATACATCTAATACAGGCTTCAATTAAGTTCTTCATCCGTACTACAAGCTGGCTTACATTAAACTAGCATGGGGTGGTCCTGAAGAAAAAGAAGCAGAAATTGAAGCCGGTAATCTCAATGCAAAGGACTGGCAGGACGAAGCAAGACAGATAGTCGAAAGAACAGTAAGTTGCTTGATTGTTCAACTCTTTGTGAACTCACAAATGGCAACAGATGGCGCTATATTACAAAAACCGGCCGTCAGCTGCTACCCGTATTGCCTCAGCTCAGGCAGACGGTTCCGCGCCTAATAACACCCCCGCCTTGTCAGAATTCGATAAGCATCGCGAAAGCTTGCTCTCTGATGATTCAGAAGAGGGCTGGGCGTCTGAGCTTTGGCGCTATCTTGGGGACATGGAACGGGATGTGAGAAAGGACACGGATATCGTTGAATGGTGGCAGGTAAGCTATTTTTTTGTGGGATTGTTACTCAACACTGCTCACCATCCAACAGGACCATGCCCAGCTATATCCCACAATGGCTCAAATTGCGCTTGATGTCCTTCCTTCCCAGGCATTGTCAGTCCCATGTGAGCGACTTTTCTCGGGTAGCAAACAGATTGCAACGGATCGTCAAGCGTGCCTTGGTCCCAAGGTCTTTGAGGAACTAGTAATTATGAAGTCTGCTTGGGGACCGGACCTTCACGACATGGCGGCTTGGTCTGCAGCCCAGGTCAAAGAGATCAGTAATTTCGACTTTGAAGAGATGCTCACCAACAATGTTCAATGCACTGCGTGGGATAACGAGTTTGAAGAAGATTTTTACGACTGATCATAATCTACTGCTAGCTGTTGGCTCAAGTATCTTACTGTAGTCTGTCTATTCTTAATGTAGTACATAAAAGCACATAGACTTGTAGCCTATCCTAATAAATTCAATAACGAGCCACTAACAACCAAATCACCTACAAAGACCGGTCTTGGACCGGTTGCCAACTGGTTGCAACCGCAACCAGTCCAGACCGGTCGCGCGACCACAGAAGACTGCACAAGACCGCTCAGGACCGGTCCTGATTGGTCCAGTCCGGTTTTTTGCAGAATTTGAGGGAGGAGGGACCGGTCCCGGTCCCGGTCCTGAGCTTGGAAGGTCAAAAAACCGGACCTGACCGGACTTCAAAACACTATTTCTACCAATGGTGCTGTAACATCTGAGTAAATCCTAAGGGTTTGGAGCAACAAGAGCACTGGCAAGGACAGGAAGTTGGCAGGTATCCTGTCGTCAGACATCCCTGTGTCCCTAAATGTGAAACCATCTAATCAACACGCAGATCTTTCAAGCATCCCTTTGATGGAATTTGCAGACCCAATCCGAGTCACAAAGAGATCACTTGCAGTGAGGCTGAGTTCAAGTAGATTGGGAAGTGTGAGATAGTTGAAGAGGATGGCCAGGCAGTGAACAGCAAGTTTAAGGACACATAGGCAGTTGAGAATGATGGCAGGAAATGGTGGAATGTGTTTGGCCGCAATGGCAATATTGTAACAAGAAAAGGTTTCAAGACATTGGCACTTGGACAGTGCATCAAGAAGGTCACAGACTTCCCCATAGTAGTCGGTGATATACAGATGCTTCAGTTGATCCAAGAGAATTGGAGCTTTAAGGAATGGGATAGCAAGCATTCTATACATGTCTATTATGATAGTGTCCAGGTTAGGGAAAACCTGACACAAGCTTTGATATTTGCCTACAGTCATTGATAAGGGTGTGTAGACATCAAGACTTGTGAGCAAGGTAAGCCAAGAGCGCTGCAAGTGCGCCATCAACATCAGCAAAAGAGGGAAAAGCGGGTGGGCCTGGGTGAAACTCCGCCCAAATTGTCGTAAATGGCAAGTCGCACAAACCCAAACCCGACGTTATATAGGCTGGTCAGATCTTTAACTGCCAGGCGACAAACTTGCCAATTTATGGCAACAAATGTTGACTTTGGCAACTCTCGGGCAAGCCTTTTGAGTAAGTTCTCAAGCCGTGCCCAGGTTTCTGAGCTTAGACCAGCCTGGTACCTGCCCTGGGATCACATTGCCAACTATTTACTTGCCTCATGTATAATTGGCCTTGTAAATATAAGGATTTTCTTCGACCAAGCAGGGTTCTTTGCAAGCAGAGAGTTTCGCTCTATTGGCCGCTCTCAGCTCTAGCCCTTTTTCTGTGATCACAGCCTGCCGCGCCTGATCTTTGCTAGCCCATCAGGTAAGAGCTAGAACCCTAATCAGCCTTTTTCACTCCTCAAACTCTTCCTCTCTAGCTATCTTATTGCGTAACCCGCCCATATTCCGCTGGCATACAGTGTCACCATGCAGGCCAACTCATTGCCACTTTCTTGCCCAGAGTTTTGCTTCTTCAGAATCATCAATAACTCTTATTGCCGGTGGGCCTCGCAATGCCCGCCACCTACTAACCTGGCCTACAAACATACAGTGTTACAAGGGGGCATAACCCTCTTTGTCCTCGAGGTCCACAAACCCACCCTTGCCATCCTCGGCGCCCAATTCATCGTCTTTGCCTTCATCATCTTCACCCTTGTCATTGCCCTGGTCACTGCTCTCATCCTCATTGTTGTCTCCGTCCTCCTCCTCCTCCTCTTCTCCATCACCGCCCTCGTCATCCTCTCCTACTTGCTCTGCACCTCCTTCATTGCCTTCACTAGCGCCTTGGGGTAAATCATCGCCCACGCTTCCCTGTGCCACTACATCATCTTCCCAAGCATCCCCCTCAGTGTCATCAGGGTTTGTTGACGGAACTGCCGCTCTTGCGTCATTGGCCAGGTCCACCTTGTAGTGACCGATACCATTCCCTGCGTAATGCATGTACATATCAACGTCAACAAAGCTGACAGAAATGTGTGAGTGATACTATGCCGGTGATAAATACCCAGAAGATTGAACTTACAGGTTAACATAGAAGTACCGCCAGTCATCGACTTTACCCTCGCCTCGTGCAACTGACAAGCCTTTCAAGAGGGACTCCGTGGCCCCATGATAGAAGGCTGGTATTAGGTGAGCCGCCCGAATGACTTCGTCAGGGTTCAAAAACCCAAATGCACCAGGGTTGTCTGACGGGACAAACTTGACTCTATGCAAGTGTTTCTTTTCAAAGCCAGCACGGTAGCTTGTATCCCGCCGGTACCACAGCACCCACAGCACGTCATATGTTTCCGGGACGTCGCTTGCCCCATCCTTGTTGTACACCGCATCAAGGTGGAAAATCCCAATGACCCTTGCGTACTCAAAGGGGTGCCCAGATTCATCGTTGCGAGACAGGGTCATAATATCTGCATTGTTTCTTGAGTTGATGGAGTCCTGACCCCGTCGGACATCATAGGCGGTGTAGTTGATTTGCATGACCTTGTGTCGGAAAAGACGGCTGTTGAGGATGACTAATTTTGACCGTAATTTGTTTCCGTTGCCTGTCCATGTTGGATGATGCAGACGAGCAAGTAAGTGTTCTTGAAGCTTTGGATAGAAGTCCTATTTCTCCTAAATTGATACAAGAACAACGGGGATGATTCTTGTCTTACCTCAATGGCTGGATCCCCTACATTAGAAGAAAGGAAGCTTGAGATGTTAAAAGGAAAGTTACGAGAATGCAAAATGTGGTGATGAAGTTCAGGTGGGGTGAAGGGAAGGGCTTCAGATTCTGCAAAGTCAACGCAGGGTGTTATCGTCTTCTTGGTGGCAGTTGGCATCGCTTTTTTCTGTTTGGATGTGAACTTTGATGGGTCTCTCCTTGCCTCCTCTCGAGCTTGTTTGCAAACCAAACACCGAAGGGCAAATTTGCGGCGCTCAAGATGGGTCATCTGCCGGACCGCGTTGTTCTTATTCGTCCTGGCATAAAAGTGTTTGACTCTTTGATGTTCCAATTTGCCCTATATGTGTGTCCGACATCCGTGAATTAAGTACGCATACTGGATGTAGACACTTGTTTGACATACCGGCTGAGTGGAATAAGAGTCTGAGGTCCCAAACCAGCAAATCATCTTCACATAATCCCCAAGGGAATGCAGTTTGTATGTTATCATGTTGAATATCTTGGCTTTCCAACTGGTGGCTGGTGGATGGCCACTCGGCGGAGCTGGTGTTGCTTGAGGTCTTGTTTTATTCTTGGCCCAATGGCCCCCACAAGCTGCCTCTTCCTTTGGAAGCTCCTTGGTTTCAAATGCGCTGCAGGTGTGTGTCTTGAACTTCCTTAGCTGACACCCAAGATCTGTTGTACACTGCTCAAGCCAGTTGAGCGAGGTCTCCGTGTGCATCCGTAGTTTCCCTAAGGTCCATTCCCCCATAGTGAACAGAAGAGATAGGATGGTATCATTGTGTGGTTCCGGCAAAAGACCCTCAAAAACTGGGATAGCGCACTATAATATGCCAACTGTGTGCAGATAAAATACATACAAGACTGAGCGTAACCCTTACCTGCAAAAGGTCCTCATAGTTCCGTGCTGCCAACTTCTTCATACTCGACGCATTTTCTCCAAACCTCCGGATGGTCGAGCGACCAAATGTAGGAACAGCGCAATACCTATGATTCAGCTCTTGGACAGCTGTCTCGCCATGGGCCACCAGAATGCGTATGAGGTGAACAAAAGTCGCTTTCCATGCACCCAACTCCCACTCATGCATAAAATCTACAACGAGCATTTTATAAAGATTCAGGCCAAATTTTGAAAGAGTCGAAAATGTGTTCTGGAGAATAGTTCTTGAGATAATATTCTTGTCAGTCTGGGAGAGTTCGGACGCACATGTGTTGGCACTGATGACTTGGGAGCCAGAATCCTTTCAACGCCAGCCGACTTAACCCCTTTTCCCTTTGTAAATTTGATCACGCGCGAGCAAGACATCAAATTCCACCTCGCCGTTAACAACTCGTTCCAGAGTCTCTCTCCGCTTCTGGTCATTTGCATTGCCAAGTTCCGGAATGCGTTCCTTTGGGATAAGACATCGTGGACAGGGACATGCACCAAGATTATGTATGGTGGCGAGAAGAACTCTGAAACAGCTTTCAACAAGAGTGAAGCATCATGGAAGACAGTATACATACTTTTCTGGATAGTCTGCGGAATAGGTAAAAATTCAAGGGTAAAAGCAATGCAAGACCCCGTCAGGGCACATGATAACAGTTCCGTGTTCACAGGCATGCATGAATTCATCGTTGAGAAGTAGCTTCCAGATGGCGTGAATCAATTCCTGCCGTAAATGAGTGAGTGTCTCTTGCGATGGCCCTCCACCCGTTAAGTTTGTATAGAAATCATGGAATGAATCGGGTAACTGGGAGAATGGAAGGTGAGTCTATCATAAAACAATTGAATGAGGACTTGGACTCACCTTTGGTATATATGCGAGATGGTGACATGAACCTGTCCGAGGTTTACCTTGCAGCCATTTCAATTGATTCCCGAAGAATAGGTAGATGGGCCAAAGCGACGCATTTCCAAAGCTTGCGAGATGCGTCAAGTCTGACCAAAATATGAGGGCGGTGACAACTTGCTCAAGGGTACACCCAGGCTCTGCCGGAAGGTTTTGAATCACTTCGTGAGCTTCTACCATGGCGTCTGAGGAATATATTTCATTGTAAACACGCATGGGCTCGCTTTCCGGAGTGGGCTTCCAAAATTGCTTGAATGGTGTGTAATGGAAACATCGGGATGCGGGATCTTGTAAAGTGGCCTGGATAACTGCCATGAGTGACCAATAGTGCAAACCTGGGACGGAGAAAATGGGAATGTCCTTGTCTGAGACACATGGCTGACCAGGAGGAACTTGAATGTTGACTTTGACTTCACGCCACCCATCTTTGATAGTCGAAGATCCATCCTCCGACGTATTTCCCAATCCAAATGATTTCGAAGGGTCCTCAAGGCTAGCGTCAAACTTGGCAGTTTCTTTCCGAATGTCAAAATTGGCCAAATCTTCTTTCTTGAACTCGTCGGATTTTAGAAAATTTACCAGGTTGACCATTTCGCTGATTGACTTCATTGCCAAGCCAGACCACATCCAATTCATTAACCCAAATACAGTGGAGTTGGCAAATGGAAAATAACTCGGAGTTGTGGGAGTCGACTGAGAGGTTGCATTGCTGTCCTCCAGAACTGCTGATAGGCAAGAGTTGGCGGCAGTTGGTGCATCGGTAGCAACATGAAGAGGAGTGATATCGGAAAGGTTCTCAAGGGTAAGAAGGTCGTCGGGTTGTGGGTTGGGATAGAAGGGTACTCGTGAAACATTCTGAATGAATTCTTGAGGGTATGTACAGCTTTCCATATATAACGAGGAGTTGCATCGGGCTCAGGAGCTGATGGTGTGTTCAGGACAACTTTGGGAATAGTTGCGGCTGCTTCTGGAAGGCGCTAAAGAAGTTTCCATGTCAGTCGCTTCTTCCTGACAATTTGTCCAGCTCTTTTTTTCAGCATGTTGAACATGCTGAAAAAAAGGGAAACATCTGGATGGTGGCTGATTGAAATCACTAGTGATTTCCATCTGTGCGTATGTGGGTTGAGAACTGTCAAGGCCCTTCAGAAATCATCCTGCGTCAACCTTCTTGGCACGACAATCTGACGCAGATATGCAGATATTGGCTGTGACATGCCCTGATCAAGCCACAGTTCCAGCAGTAGTAATCCACTTGCTGGTGTTATTCTGTCTGTGATGGAGATGGAGGTCCACAAAGTTGAGAGACTAATTGCTAGCATGCGCCAATAAGCACAGACATGACTCAGTCGAAGTGGAGTCATGTCAGTCTCGCCAGCCCACTTTGTATCTCTCCTGTCACCATCGGATAAGAGTTTGGTTGTAACCATGATTTTGCCTAACACTTCAGTTGGGATTGTTATATTGATCCATGGCTGTTGAGATTTGGTTGATCTGGGCAATCAGCCTGCAGTACAGAACACCAAAAATTGATGATTAAATATGAGATATGTGCTGGCTGCTTACCGTTGCAGATCCATCCTTAGAATGCTCTCCACTGATGATGCTGGTGGGTTCATGTCAAGTTGCACCTTAGAGACATAGGTGAAAGATTGAGTTGGGTTCATAAGATGAGTGCGAGAGTATCAGTATCAATTATGACCAGCCCTGTTTCTGAAAAGCAGAACCGACCGTGGGACCTACTCTTTGGAACACGACGTTCAGGGATTGTACAGTATTGTGTATAATACATATGAGATGGTGTTTCAATTCTTGAACCTACCAACAATCGTGGACAATATTCAGCTCAATCAGGGCAGCTGGACATCAAAAGTACATGACTGGCGCACCCATCGGTGCCCATTTAGAATGTTATATTACAAGTATGGACTATAGAAAACATGCTCATAGATGAAGTCTACCACCTGCACTGCATCAAATATCACCAGCTCAATATTCCACAAACACCTTCGGGAACAATTCGCCCGAAACCTCAAACCCGCAATCCACACCACCCTCTCCCATCTCCCGAAATCCATCTACATCTCTCACATGCCCATCCCCATCCTCACACCACGCATGTATGCGAACGTACCTTAGCTGCGCGCAATCGCTATTCCGAATCCGCGATCGTGCCATTTCCAACAACGCGCCGTCCTGCGTGATACACCCCACCAAGACTAACGAGGTCAAATTGGGGAGTAGGACCGCCCTATTGAACTCGTTGGGATGCGATGCCCCTCTCCCCTCGTGCTGCGCCCCAGGGCCCCGCGGTACTGTTAGATGCACAACCAGAGGCACCATAACATCCGAGTATATCCTGAGCGCTCGGAGGGACGCAAACGCCGGCAAGCCCAGGAAATGCGCAGGTAGTTCTTCGGCGCACTTTACCAAGCGCCTGAATGTGAATGCATCCAGCTGGCACGCAGATCTCGCGAGCATCCGTTCGATGGACTCTGCATGCCGTACGTTGTGATGATCACTTGCGTCCAACCTGAATTTGCGCAGATTGGGGAGCGTGAGGCAGTCAAAGAGTGTGGTGTTGCACATAACGGCGATGTTCAATACGCGCAAGTGGGTGAGCGTGACCGCGGGGCATGGATCAAGGCGTGGGGGTGTGGGATCACCAATCACGCTCCCGCAACACGAAAGGGTTTCAAGAAAGGTGAACTGTGCAATGACGTTGAGGAAGTCGTAGGTTTCCCCAAAGTAGGCAGTGATATACAGATGCTTTAGCTGCTGCGCTTTCCAGAGGATGGGCACGCAAAAGCACTCGGGTATCTTCACAAGGAACGGCAGCGTCTTCGATGGCGAGTTGAGCCCGGTGACGACTTTGATCGTGTCCAAGCGGGGGGACGCCTGACACAGGACGGAACACATGTACACGTGCCCTGCGTCGCACATCTCGAAATCGAGCGTCGTGAGGGCGGACAGCGTAGAGCGCTTGAGAATCATCCTGAGCATGTCGTCGATGGGGGAATTCACGATGTGGTAGCCAATGTGGATGGACAGCGCTTTCCACCTGTGCGCGTAGGGGCCGAGGATTGTCAGAGCACGTGTGATGGACTTCACCATCCGCAATGAATGGGCCCCGAGCCGCAGGGAGATGGATATTGGCAGTGCTCTCCCCCGCGCAAGCCATAGTTCGAGCGGCTGATTTGACGTTGTGGACATCACGGAGATGTTCGTCCACAGCGACGGGAGGCTCGTCGCCAGCGCGCGCCAGTAAGCACAGACGTGGCTCAGTAGAAGCGGAGTCATATCGAGCGCGGCTTTCTCCTCGAAGAGAGCGGCGTTGGTGTGCGCCTGCTCGTGGGTCGTGTCGACGTCGCATATAAGCGCGGTGGTGAGCATGATTTCGCATAGCACTTCTGCGGGGATCGTTGAGTTGATCCAGGGCTGTTGAGACCCGCTTGATCTGCAAAGTTGAAACCATCAGCCTCTTATACGAAGATGGTGGTTAGATTCGAGGTATCTTGGGCTGCTGCCTACCTCTGTGGGTCCATACTTTGCGTGCTCTAACTGATGATGCTGCTGCGTTATCGGATTGTGCCTGACTCGTCGAGTCTGAAAACTTGTAAGTATAAGTGCCAGAGTATGAGTCACGATGACCAGTCCAAATTCGTCTTTGGGGGAAGAAAACACACCCAAAAGAAAGTTCTCTGAAGAGAATGAGTTTAGTGAGAACCGGTTGTGGGAGTGACACAACCGCTCACAGCTGAAGTGGCGACCGCAATATAGGTACGCTCGAGTCTGGGCGCAACTGACAGCCGCAGCTCGCAGCTCGCAGCACGAGCGGCGCCCAGCTGAAAACGCTCCTGATACATATATCAACATGCAACTACAAAAGTCCCAGCTTCGGGCAAAGGACGGCACAACGAAAGCCTTACATACGGACGCACTGACGTGGGTATCCCGACACTGATCTCAGTGACGACCAATCCACAAACACAGAACATTAGTGTTGCTTCTTCAACAAGCCATTTGTACGACATCTCTATATTATGTGAGGTGAACATCGTTTACTTACGTAGATGATGAATGATACGCTGGCGCTTGTTCGCCGCTACCACGTATAAACTTGGCATTGCGCGCGTATTCGCATTTATTGGAGGCATCAGGAGGGTAAGTATTTCACGCAAAAAAAATCTGTAAGCGGATGTTGTCCGGGCACTCTTTGCCCGCTTACGAGGGCGCTACTGCAATGCGGTCATAGTAACTTCCTGTGAGTTGCTTAAGCCGCTATCCACACGCTCAACAGCCTACTTACAGCAGCAGTTCGAAGAGGCAGGAGGGCACTGAGTCAACGCCTACTCATTCACATCTTTACTTATTATCGGCTCATCGACTCATCGACTCCCACCTCCGGGCTGATTTTGGTTGTTGTCCCCACCTTGGTCCTCGTGAATAGCATGCTCGTGTGTTTAGGTATACACGGATCCACTCAGCCAACGACGAATCCGACGTCCGACTTTGGATGAATAATGAATAATCGGATGACAATATCATCAGGATCGAAGATCGGAAGACTTTTCTTTTTGTCGATGGGGAGTATGGAAAGAAAGAGAAGAGAATGGGTATAGCCATTCACAAAAGCCGACGCGAAAATAAAGGTTCGTCAGCTCAATGGTGGATACTCTACTCTACGTACGTTCCGCTTCCGCAGTTGATGGGATGCACTGCCGTCGAACGACGAGTTACTGTATGCTGTATGAAGGCGTCTGACTCTTTGTTTCATTTATCGCGAATCACACTGTGCTGTACGAAATACGAAATTCATAATTCATAGTTCCAGGTTTTGGAAATGGATTTTGAGATACCTGGTAATATTACAATACCGAGAAAACGCAGTCTCCGTTCCGTCTATTTTGGGACCCTGGCGCTGCCGTGGGCTGCAGTGTGGCGCCACGAACATAAGGAAGCGCATGAGAGAGACCAGATCCCCAGAGTCACATAAGGATGGAGTTGGAAGCGGCGTATGCAGGGATGTTCGTGTTGAGAGTTGGGTTGGTTTTGGGTGTCGTTGAGTGCGGGTGCGTACCTTCTCAATTATTTGTATGACAGCTTTATATTATGTGAGGTGAACATCGTTTACGTTGATGCTGAAATGCTGAACGATACGCTGGCGTTCGCCGCTACGTATAATGCGCGCGTATTTGCATTTATTTGAGGCATCAGAAGGGTATTTCGGGCAAAAAAACAAGTCAGGATGTTGTTCGGGCACTCTTTGCCCGCCTTCAAGTACGAGGGCGCTACTGAAAGACAGTCAGGTTTACGTTTACCTGCCGTAAGCTGCCTAAGCCGCTATCCACAAGCTCGAGGGCCTACTTACAGCAGCAGTTCGAACGCGAGGCGGGCACTAAGTCAACGCCTACTCATTACCTTATCTCTTTACTATCGACTCATCGACTCATCCCCTCCAACCTCCCCATTCATTCACGCTGAATTTCCGTTGTGCCCACCTTGGTCCTCGTGAGTATGCTCGTGTGTTTAGTTAGGTATGCACGTCTCGGGCGTGCAGCGACGGAGCCAGCCACTTCGGATGAATAATCGGATGACAATATCGAATCAGGAGACATTTTCGTCGATTGGAGTATGGAAAGAGCAGAGAATGGGTATACCTATGCATGAACGCAGCAAGCGATTAAGGTTCGTCAACTTGATGGTGAATACTCTATGTACGTTCCGCTTCCGCAGTTGATGGGATGCACTGCCCTCGACGACGCGTTACGAAGGAAGGAGTTCTGACACTGTTTCATTTATCGCGAATTACACTGTGCTGTACAATATTAAGTAGTTATAGTCTCCTGGGTTTTAGAAATGGATTTCGATCGTACCGGTATTTGAACGATGCCGAGAAACGCCGTATATCCATCTTCCTTTAACTTGGCTCCGTTACGTCTATTTTTGGAACTGCTAGTGTGGCGCCACGAACGTATGATAACGAAGGGCCGAGAGACCCCGGATCCTAAGCCATCCTCGGATGAAGGTTGGAAGTGTGATATGCGATGGATGTTCATTCTGGTTGTTGGTTTGGTTTGGAGTGCTGTGCCGAGTAGCGCCTCGGAGCGGGTATTGTGTGACAACTGTGCGTGATTGAACAGAAATGAGATGATATGTATGACCAGCCCAAGCCGAAGGTGACGGCAACTCAGGAACAGATCAACCCACTATCAGCGTCAGGCATGGGCCGGGGTTCTCACTACTTCCTGAATGGTGCGATATGCGTTCTGGCTACTACACGGGTAGCACTGGATGTCGCTTAGATGCAACTTGCATGCATCGGACTCCTGCTCAAAATTTCGTAAACAATTTTGGGGAGGGAATCTCTTTTTATGGCCAACGCAAAAGCTCCGTCAATTGATTGAAGTCGATAATCCTCTTCGTGCGCGGGCAACGCAAGAGACATATAACATACTTGGGGTTGGAGTACACGGGTTGATATCAATATCGTTGTCGAAGGAGAAGGAGACGACGCAGATACAGAGGGTCAATGTGGACTTGGTTATTGAGCTCTTGGAGTGTTACGGTCGCGGATGATTGTTGTACTCTCATTTCTGTTTTCACTGTACAGAGTCGCACAATAACAATGAATCGTCCATCTCCTCTATGCTCGACTCCCAAGGGGCACATTTCAAAGTGCAGTGCTCGCGCGGACTCAGGGCAAGGTTGACTTCTTTCTTATTTCACTCGAGAATAGCAAGAAAGCCGTGTATTGACGATGCATGCACGCAGAAGCAGAAAGAAGCGATAACAAATCAAGCATCAGGTATTAGGTATTAGTAAGTATAAATCGGTGGGTATATGCGGAGCTGCATGTCGTCATAAAGTAGGCGTAATGGCGTAATAGTAATGGCTGGAACAGAGCAAGAAACGGAGGAAGAGACGGAGGACGGAGGAAGCAAGAGGGAAGCATCTAATAAGCTGCCGCCCCTCTACGCCTGCTCCTCCCCATTCGACGACCCGATCTGCGCGAGCCGAAACATCTGCAGCATAGGATATCCGCTATCACGTTGAAGATCGTCACGATGACCTATAATCAATTCCATGCGTCAGTCAAATACTCCTTGAATGCGAGTGCGAGAGCGAGATGGGGAGGGGAAGGGGAGGGGAAAAGAGGGGAAAAGAGGGGAGAAGAGGGGAAAAGAGGGGGAAAGAGACTGACGGTGGTGATGGCGCTGACGATGGCCATGAATACGGAGGCGATGGCGGAGATGATGGAGTTGAGGCCGCGGCCGATGGCTGAGAATACGGAGCCCTGCGATAGCGATACCAAGGACGCTCACTCAGCATCGCGTGGAAGTGGAAGGGAGACGGGACGTACCATGTTTGTGTTATGAAGAGTAGTTAACGGTAGATGTTATGTTGTTATTGGTATTGTCGATGTCGTTGGAGTTGCGAGTTTAATGAGAGACCAGCACCAGAATGCAGGGTATATATACCCCCCCCTCAAATGACGTCGCACCGAACGAATGGAGGAGTCGCCCCAAAGGAACCAAAGGAGCCCGAGCACACGCTCGCCGCACCAACGCCAGGCAGAAAATGACGTTATGTAGCTATTTTTGGTGTGCGGTGGACGTTCATTGACATCAGAGTGGTACGAGTGGCACTGTTTGCATCACTGCATCACTGCATCACTGGCGGATCACAGGAGTGGCGAAAGAACGGACGGTGGGTGTGCTTTGGGAGTATGACGCGGGTTCGGCAGGGTTCGTATTCGACTGGAAAAGCATTGGAAGTGAAGTACCGTATTGAGAGAGAGAGATAGTATAATGAAGTCGGAATAGATCCAAGTTGGATCCAAGCAACCGGTCGAGGTTACGACGAGGGTCCCGCGGTGGGTCCTGTTCAAACTCAGAGTTGTTCGAATTAGTTTCAGTGAAGTACTGTCAATTCTATAATGAAGTCGGAATAGATCCGTGCAACCAACTAAGCCCCCAACGCCGCCTCCGCCTCCCTCACCAACGCCTCCGGCATCCTGCTTCCCCCCTCCCCCCCACCCACACGCACATCGCCCACCCCAAACTGATCAAACCACACATCCCGCCCCCTCCCCACCACCCCCATCTTCCAATCCTCCTCCGCCTCCCTCCCCTCGCGCGACCCCACACTCTCCTCCCACGCCTCCCTCTCCTCCCGCGCGCCCAATTTCAGATTCTCCTCCTCCGCCTCCCTCTCCTCCCTTGCTCCCAGATTCTCTTCTTCCGCCTCCTCCGACGACTCCGACAACTCCGACGAGCCCGAGCCCGTCCCCAGGGACTCCTCCTCGGCGGACTCATACGCCGGATTCGCGAAAATCACCTTCTTCGCCACCTCCACCACCTCCACCCCCGCAAAGCACTCCACCGGCAGCACCCCAAACTCATTCCCGGGCGTAACAATATGCGTATTCCAGTACCTCCGCGCATACTGCTGCGAATGCGTCGTCAACCCCATCCTCCCTGCCCTCCTCTCCGCGCGCGCGTGCTCGTTCTCCCCGTAGGAGGTCCAGGGCGTGGAGGGCACGGGCGGCGCGACGAAGGGCGAGGGCTTGGAGGCGAGGAAGAACCGGATGCCGAGGGAGATGGCGTGTTTGATGTTGATGTGGATGATCAGCTGGGCGGAGCGCGTGGTGCGCGAGGGGGAGAGGTGCGTGTAGGAGAGGGCGGGGACGGCGCGGTGGATGTGGATGTGCGGGAGGTCGAGGGGGCGGGGGATGCCTCGGATTGCTGTTTGTATTCATCAGTCGGGAGGAATGGGGAAGGGAGGGAGGGGGGAGGGGGGGAACGTACAGATGTGAGCGTTCCATGCGTCGAGCGTGGTACTATAAACAGCAGTCCCGACCTCATCCCGACTCGTAATCGCATCCAATCTCTCCTTCCCGCTCTACCCCCCAATAAATCAACCGCATCAACACCCCACTCCCCACAGAAGAAAAAACGCGGACGCACCCTATACCGCCTCGCCCTAATCCACCACGACTCCCCTTCCCCCTTACCCCCACCCCCACCCCCACCCGCACTCCCACTCCCACCACCACGACCAGAGCCCATACCAGGCTCGTAAACCATCTCGAATCTCCTCCTCTTATCACCCTCCACGAACCCCCACAGCGCAGCGAAGTCGAGGGATCTATACTGTCTATGCGCCAGCTTTATTTCCGCCCCCATTCAAATCAAATCAGCATCCTTTTCTTCCCCTTTCCCTTTCCCCCCACCCCCACACCGCGGAAAAGAGAGAAAGAGAGAGGAAAGAGAGAAAGAGAAAGAGAGAGAGAGAGGGACTCACAAGTTCCCCGACCGAAACCCAATTATCCCGAGTGAACCCCAATCCCAGCCCCAATCCCAGCCCCTGCTCCTGCCCCTGCTCCTGCCCCAATCCCAACCCCAATCCCAGCCCCTGCTCCTGCCCAAAGCCCTGCCCCAGCCCCGAGCCCTCACCCGCCCCACTCTCACCCCCCCACTTTCACTCCCCTCAGTCCCGTCACTCCCCTCGGAGGAGAGCGAAGAAGAGGAAGAGACCCCCGAAAGCGCCCACAGCAACCCCGTCCCGAACGACGCCTGCGCAGCTGCGTCGAGCGGGCGGACGCGTGGGCGGGCGTGGATGGTTGAGTGGTGTCGGCGGGTGCTTTTCGTTTTGCTCCTTCCATTAATTTTCGCGTTGGCGTTGTTTTTGGGGGAGAGGAGGGAGGTGGAGGAGAGGGAAGTGGAGGAGGTGGAGAGGAGGGAGGGGGAGGTGAGGGGCCAGGTGTGTGTGCTTGAGAGGCGGCGGCGGAGTGTGCATTGGAGGGCCATGTCGCGTCCGACGTGAGTCCGATCCGTGGATGGATGGTGGTGGGTGGAGAGAGATGGGTGTTACGTAAGCCTTCGGGGTTGTGCGTAAGTTGTGCTCATGCTGGGTTGGGTCAAAATCTACCATGACAACTCTCGTGGCTCTCGTCGCGTTGCTTGCTGTGAGAAACCAACCCGACTCGACCATGACCGCTCAGTGGTTTGTTCGCTCTTGTCCTGTGGATCGGCTACAGAGATATTGACTTTGTATCGACTTGATATCCTGAGGGGCCTAGACTCCACTCGCTGAGCTGAGTTTTACGTTTCACTTTCTACGTTCCACGCGCGTCTTCTCTCGAGTCAACTCACATACCAGTACACCTTGACAACCTATCAACCTTGGTGAACTCGCTTGGTGCTTCGGTTGTGCGTACCTTGTGCTCATCTTGTGGTCAAGCCGGGTCAAGCCGGGTCAAGAGCAAGACTCTACCACGACATTCACCATCCAGCCCTTCCCTCGCTTTCGGTTCACGAAAGAAAGTGCTCAACCCGTCCATCCCGTCCATGAATACCTCGACCGGTCGCGGTTCGTCCGCTTTCGCTTCGAACCGTGGATCGGCGACGGAGATAGTGACTTGAGATCCTGAGGACTCGACTTGCTCTGGACTTGCTCTGGCAAGCCTCTGGACGATTCGTCGCGAGCTGGGTTGAGCTGGGGGGGTTTTCCGTTCTAGAGTACGTTCGACGTTCTATCCCCTACGCAGCGACTTACCGTCGAGTCAACTCGGGACAGTAGTACACCGCTTGACAGCGCGCTTGACTACCTGGACTGGGATAGGCTGACTGGAGGATGGGGCTGAGGATGGGGCCGGGGCCGGGGCTGCGGCTGGGGCCAAGGCTGGGGCTGGGGCTGGGGAAACTCCAGTGTATGGCTCGATATAACTCGCGATGTGCGTGCATACTATACCTATCCCATACCATCCCACATCAACTGCGTATTCCTCCTCCACTTCCAGTCTCCGGAGGTTGTCTCCTGCTCCTGCTCCTGCAAGTGCACGATGCAAGTCGTGTTCGTACTCGTACTCGTCAATGCTATGTCTCGGTCTCAGTCTCGGGCTCGGTCTCGGTCTCGGTCTCGGTCCTATATTGTCTACTACGAACGCGCGATAGCGGTCCAGGGTAGGGAATGAGATGAGCGCGGGATTCAGCTTTCAGCTTTCAGCTTTCCTTTCAGCTTTCAGTGCATCCAACCCCCAACCCCCAACTCACCGCAAGAAAGAAAGAAAGAAAGAAAGCAAAGTCTCCTGGTCGACGACATATCGCGGACGATGTCTACACACGTCGGCATGGTATCACGTACGTACCCAATCTCTCTCGTCTCGTCTCGTCGCGTCGCGTCCTTGTTTTGAGGCGTCAAAGTTCTCAATCAATGTGCTTCTTTCTATCCATCACCCTGGGCGAAATCTGCCTCTTCTTCGGCTTCGCTCGGCAGCTGTCATCTCTTTGATCCAGCTTTCCCTAGCCTTCCCTTCCTTCCTTCGTGCGAATGCGGGATCGTCCATACAATACAGCTACGATTGTCGGGTGTCTGTCATCTTGCTGCCATACGCACTACACATTTCCACCTCAATCCCCGCTGCTCCCGCTCCGAGACCTCGAACCTCGAGCGTGCAATCGGACAACGTGCTCGTCCTTATCCCAAAAATGTTCGCGAAGCGGATGAGCAGGAGACGCCATTGTCCTTCGGCTATACCTCTACAACTGGTTCGTCATCGTCGTCGTCGGGAGGTGGAGGAGGAGGAGGCGGTGGCTTTGCTTATACAACTGGGGGAGAAGGAGGAGGGGGCGGCGTTGCCTACCTACCTACCATCTATGATTGAATCTGCATCTGGATCGTCCCGCCTGCTGTGGAGGAGGAGGAGGATTATTCCGTTCCGTGCAGTTGTGATGAGCAAGAATGTAATATGAAGATGCAACTACGAGAGAGAGGGAGAGACGGCTTTTGGGACGTGCAAAGAATGCTCTTTTGTCTATTCAGCGACGACGACGCACGCCCCCCCCCCCCCCCCCCCTCCATGCGTCGTCCAGCCATTCATCGCGCACAACTCATCCAGAGTGGCAACTGGCACACCCCACCAGCACCAACACCTAGCATCTAGGACGCTGGTCCATCCCCGAGCCGTTAGGGCCCTCACCACTATGCTTCTCTCCTCTTAATCTCTACCACCCCGGCCGGAATCTGCGTGTTCTTCTTCTTCGTCTATCGCGCGCACCGTTTTGCTTTTGCTTTCGACTTTTGATCCCTTCCTTCCTTCGTGCTGTGCGAATGCGGGGTCGGAGGATCGGATATACAGGTGAGGTTGCAGGTGTGATTGTCGGTGTGGCTGTCGTGTTGCTTCCATACACATGTCCACCCCGATTTTCGGTGCTCCAGCTCCGGAGGACCTTAAACCTTCAACCAGACAACATCCTCATCTCATCACGCCGAAGTAGACGAGCAGGAGACGGCCTTGTCCTTCATCTACACCTATACAACTATGGTCGTCGTCGTCGTCGTCGGTGGCGGCGGCCTTGCGTACCTACCACCCATGGCTGGATCTGGCTCTGGTTCTGGATTCTTCCCCGCCTGCTGTGTTATCCGTCCGATATCGTGAAGATGTGATGACCAAGGATGTAACGCAAAAGTTTAACTAGAGATCTTGTGTTTACGCATCCGGGACGTGCAAAGATTCTCTATTGCCTCGTCAGCAACGATGACGCACGGCCACACGCATCGTCCAGCCATGCATTGCAATTGCACCGCGCTCCAAAGCTCATCCCGGGTACCGCCTAGCACACCAGTGCCAACACCTAGACTTCAAGATGTGTCACGCACAATCCTCTCTTCAATCTTCCGTATCTACTGCAGGCGAAGGCTTGTTATTTCGTCTCTCTAGGTTGTCTGTCCATCCGTTCAGAATATCCGCAGAGTATCCGGAATCAAGCAGGCTCTGTATGGCTGTCGTTGTTTTTTTGGACAGTGTCGACAAGCCACGCTGTCTTTGTCTTTGTCTTTGTCTTTGTGTCGATGATCTGAACATGGCGAGCTCGCGCGAGTGCCCTTTGTACCGGACGCGCATCGTGACTGAGGAGAATGAGAATGAGTATTTCTCTCAAGCATCCCAGCATTCTTTGGAGCATCTACGCTTTTCGTCGACATTGCAGGCGCCGTACTCTAGAAAAGCAACTACACAAACATCGATCCTGCTCTGCTCGTTCGCCTCCTGTCTTCGTCCACACTGTTCATGAGGAGCCTCTGGACGCTCCGCCCAAACTGAGCTGAGCTGGGGTTCCCGTTTTCCGTTATTTCGTTTTTTCGTTCTACGTGCATGTTTCCCATCGAGTCTCAGATCCGATACGCCTTGCTCTTGCTTGTTGGGAATGGGGGATCTGGGAAGGGAAGGGGGATCCATTCCATTGTTTGGCTAGTGAGGTGAGCGCGTGGCATCACGATGCCTGCCTCCTCGACTCCCACTTCCGCACAATATTGGGCCCTGGTGCTGTACATTAGAAAAGCAACAACACAAGTATCGATCCTGCTCTGCTCGTTAGCCTCTCAACCCCTCTCACTCACTCGAGTTCACACTGCTCGACTGTTCGACTGTTCGACTGGTCGTCGTTGGTCACTTTGATCCATACGTATTGGAATTTCTTGCTTTAATAACCGTCTTGTGACTATTATCACATTTTCATGTCTCTGCTCTGTATTGAATGAATCTGGTTCGAGGTACGGAAAGAATCATTGGGTCGCACCAGCCCGGGACGAAGGTGTGAAGCAAGCCTCACATAATCTCCGTTGCTGACCTATCACCAATTCGATAAATCATTGTTTTTGTGAATCCAAGTTCAACCTCCGTACGGCCACTTGACGGACACGGTCCGCACTCCCTATCAGGAGGCGGCTGTGTCGATGTCAATGCACGCAGGGGTTCAATTCAGGTCATCCTTGAATTCAACAGTAACAACCGCAAAAGCAAGTATGGACCCACACAGGTAAGCCGTAACTCCAACAAACTTCATATTGAGCCCCATTTCCGTTACCATCCAAGTTAATTATTCCCTATTCACAGATTGACTGGATCTCAACAGCCATCGATCAACATCACAATCCCAGCCGATGTGTTATGCGAAATCATGGTCCAAACGAAGCTCATATCCAATGTGGACACAACAGACGAGCAGGATCCCCAGAGCCCAATCTTCGATGAGAAATCCAAGCTGGATATGACTCCACTTCGACTGAGCCACGTTTGTGCTTCTTGGCGCACCCTGGCAAATGGTCTACCGTCTCTCTGGAACTCCATCTCCATCATGGGCAAGGCAAAGATTTTGCCAGAGCTTCTCGAATCGTGGCTTGATCGAGGTATGGATTGTCCGATAACCATATATCTGCGCCAAATGGATGCTACAGAGTCCACGATCGAAAACTTGCTATCGGCCTTGTCGATTCTCGGTCCACACATGCACAGGTGGAAATCGTTGACTATCCATCTCGACCCCAAGATGCTCATAGCTAAACCAATACTTGACAGACTGAGGGCGCTTCTGCAGCACTCTCGGCTGACATTGCTTCAAAGCCTCGATGTGAAGGCCATGAAGCCTATTTGGGCTGGAATGAATATGGATCATGATCGACTTTTTATACCGCTGTACGAAATCTTGTGTCCGGCGTCACCCAGCTTGGACACCATCAAATTAGGCGTAAACGGTTCATCCAGGGACTACATCATTACAATGTCTGCCCTCCCCATCCCCTTGGTTCAACTAAAGCATCTACATATCACTGACTTCGCAATGCACCCCTATGAGTTCATCGACGCCCTGTCAGAGTACCCACATCTTCAAACCCTGTCGTGTCGTAATTGCCTTTTTGATGATAGCATGGCTCCAGGATTTCCAGCCGTCCTCCTCAACCGCTTACGTGTTTTCATAATCATTTGCGACTACGATTCCATCCTCTTTGACTACATGACCCTTCCCAATCTACGTGACTTCAAGTTTGTTGCGGGCAATCAGTTTGCACCCGAGAATTGGTCTGCGGAGCGCGTCAAAGCGATGCTTGGGAGATCTGCGTGTCAATTAGACCATTTCACATATCAATGCTTTTCGAAGGAGCCCCTTCAATTACCATCCGAGTTCCTAACCTTGCCAGCGTTTGCGTCGCTCCAAAGCCTCACGATGAACTCAGGTGTTACTGCAGCGTTGGTTAAAGATTTAACGGTGTTGCCGAACAGTGGGCCGGAGCGGGAGTGGGAGTCCCAATCAAAGGGTGCGGTCCTCCTTCTCCATTTGACCTCTTTGGTCTTGGTAGGATGTCCGGTGGAGGACGGCTTGTTGTTGGAAATGGCACAATCGCGGGTGTGCAATAGCAGCTGTGCGCATCTCGAATACCTTCGAGTTCAGGCTAGTTGGGAACATGAAGCTAGTCATGCAAGAGATGTCGATGGCTTTCAGAAGTTAAGAGAGGAAGGACTGGAGTTTAGTCTTACGTTTTCAAGCAAACCTTCCTTGTCGAGTTGATGGGGGCAAGTAATCTTTTGCGTGGCTGGACGCAGTTGCACAAGTGGTGGGCACTTGTAATAGTTACTCGTACGTTCTGAAATGTCGGCAAAGTGGCTCTTTTTCATAGAGCTGCCATTGTCTAACATAGGTGATATACAATTATATCTGTGGTATGTAAAATTGCAGTGCCCGAAACGTTAGTAGAATACCACAAGTTTGGAAGATGGTTTCACTCAGATACCGCTCTAAAAATGTGAATTAATCCACGGCTCTATAATGTATGTCGTCCTTCGACGCAGTGAGAAACAACAAAGACATACAATTGTCTGACTACGGGAGACTAATATTCTCCATCGTTTGACGCTCTTCAACTGCCATGTCTTTCTCAGCTCCAGCACCGCCTTCTTGTTTACCTGCGTCTAACTGACATTATTTCCGTCATCCTCCTCGCGTCGCGGAGTAATGCTTAATACACTCCTCCATCTTCTCCTGCGCCTGGAAAGGGCATGTAGGGTTTTCCCAAGGAGCGGTGAGGCGTCAATATGAGCTTTCAAGTCGCTATCCCTACTTTGAGGTCCTGAAGGTTCTGCTCAACACTGCCTTCTTCTTCACCCTGGGTCTTACTGACGTTACTTTCATCGTCGCGGTTAATACTTGCTCAATACGCTCCTCCGTCTTCTCCTGGACGCTCACATCGACGTCTTTCCACTTTGGACTGGCCACATTTCCGCGATAGCACCAAACCAAAAACGTTGCTGCCTTGAACTAGGTTTTTGACTCCGATTCTCTGAAGTAATATATTTTAAACTCCTCCGTTTCCACAACGTTTCCAGGACTTGGGTATACTATTAGGCACGATGCGGGGACGGGCGCTTGTTGGTCAGCAGGATGGTTGTCATGTAAATCAGTTGGCACAAGTCCCAAGGCGACAAGATGGCCCACGTCATCTCCGATGTGGCTCCCAGCAACCCCTACGTTCCTTCCGACGTCGAGTCCAAGTTCTACTACTATGGACTGCCGTCCTTGCCTCGCTTGGCTGCTCGCTCCAGTTGGGACGTCTGGAAGAGGCCGACAGGTCCTGAGGCTTATCTCATCCCGAAGGAGTTGGAGCCTCTCGGCACCCATCTGCTTCAGGGTGTCTGGGAGGACACTGTTGGTCCCGCCATGGAGAGCTATATGCAGGAGAAGGGGGTCAAGTGTACAAGTATGACCCCTCTTCGCGTCGTCGTAGAGGGACAAGCTTCCTCGAACGCTGTCGTCCTCATTGGCGTCCACCCTGGCTCTCTCTCTCCCGACATCGGCATCGAGGTCGCTGTTCACTGTCGATCTATCCTTCTCAATAACGGTATTGGCGATGTTCACGTCGAAATCCGCGACTCCAGGTCCACCCTTGCTGCGTCATTGTACAGGCCAGCCGTCAGCTCTAACCCTGCTGCCCACCTTCGGGAGCCCTTTTCTACTTCCCTGGGTGTCCCCATCTGCAACGCCAAGACGACCAACATCGAGGGAACTGGGGGCTTGTTCTTTACCGACAGTACCAAGCCCGGCGCTCTCTTCATGCTCACGGCTAGACATGTTCTATTACACCCTGACACGGAAGAGAACAAGCTGTACGAGTTCAAGATAGGCACTGGTGCGCCTCGTAGGGATGTTATGCTGTTGGGAGAGGCGGCCTTCAAGTCTCGTGTCGAAGATATCGAGGCCGCGATTAGCGGTAAGAACTTGATGTTGCAGCACTTGCAGAAGCGTCTGGCGCTTGCTGAAGAGATTGAGGACGAGGACGACTCTACTGCAGAGCGTGATGCGGTGGAGTCGAAGATGAAGGAGGCGAACGCGGCAATCTCAGCTTTCGAGAAATTTCTCGCCGACGTTGATAGGGATTGGAAGAAAGAGAGCAATAGGGTCATCGGCCACATCATCTTCTCCCCCCCTATCAGCGTTAACGTCGGCAAGGACGGATACACCGATGATTGGGCCGTTGTCGAGATCCTCCCCACCACGATCTCGAAGATCAACTTCGTCGGCAACGTCATTGACCTTCGCTCCATCGACTTTGGCGAGCTTAATTCTTGGATGTACACCCGCCCCACCCGCCCCGCCCACCCCAATTTCTTCGAGTACCCTGGCAACAGTCTCCTTAGGTGCCGCGACATGGTCTCGGACCAGGAGATGCTCGAGTCTTCGGCGGAGACCAGAGATCAGGATGACGGCCCCGTCATCATGGTTATGAAGAATGGTAACACATCCAAGCTCACGGTTGGTCGCCTCAACACTATCCGTTCCTTCGTTCGATACTACTTCGATGGTAAGCCGGGCGAGATGTCGAAAGAGATCGCCGTCCTGCCCCGCAGGTCAAAGCCAGGATCGCTCTGTATAAACGGCCAAAAACCAGGACCGTTCTCTGCGCCTGGAGACTCGGGCTCTGTTGTTGTCGACGGTGTAGGTCGCATCTGCGGCATTCTTACCGGTGGAGATGGAGCTACAGATGAGTTCGACTGTACCTTCCTCACCTCCATCAACTTCCTCGTCGATCGCCTCAATGAGCACGGTTTTAGGCCCAACTTCTTCCCTTTGCCAGCTGATCTCTAGACGCCATCCTTGCCCCCGATCCAGTCGCCCTCCTCTCTATGCCTCCCCCCTCTTTTTTTATTTCTTCTTTTCTTTCTCTGTCTCCTCCCCCCCGGTCTCCGTTCTCACACGCGTTTCTTCTACGACAGCCTCCCTTTTCTCTTTACTTTCGTCGCTCCCATGTGTCATGGGCTCGTCGTCAGCTACACTAAGGTATCGGATACCTTTCCTTCGTACGGTACTGCTGCGCCGCTGCCTCCGAAGGCGCATATGATGTCTAGTCTGGAACGTGGGGGACTTTAATGTTTTATTATTTTGCTTTGATGCGCGTTACCCTTCGAGGTCGCTCCTTGCATTCGTGGGCGCACGTCGATCGGCCATTCCCATCCGACCCGACGGGGGGAATCCCTGGGGTCTGATGCTTATTCTCAGACATCTCTATCTCCTGATTTTCCATTGGATATTTCTCGTCTCATGCCAACTTCCACTTCCATTCAATTCGGTACAGGCATATGGCAAGGAACATACATGCATGGATTACATTTAGATGCACTGGTTCTGTTTCGTAGTGTATGTAGTCATGCCTCACCTGGAAGCGGAAAGCAGAGTCCAAAATAGAGCGGGAGAAGTTGCAACTTCCAGTGAATGCTAGAGAGCATGCAAGTACACAAGCCAGTTATATTGACTTCGTAAATTGTATCTGGAAGCTAACTAATTGAGATTGAAATCGTTACATTGTTCGTGGATTAAGACGCAAGGCAAGGCAAGGCAAGGCGAGCAACGACGACCACACTAACACTAAAGGGTTCTCTCTACATACCAAGTGGCAGATTAAGGACTGTTTCTTTTGAGGAAAGGGTATAGATGGATGAGATGAAATGTCGGTCAAGAAAAAAAAGAAGAAAAGAACAGCATGGCATGAGCAACTTGCGCAAGACAAAACGCAAGAAGAAGCAAGCAAGCAAAAAACCCTGCAAACCTAGCATCACCAAGTTTAAGTCTGCACCCCAATCAAATCCGGCGGGCCCCCATCAATATCCACCTTGCCCTTCTCATCCATAAACGCATTCTCCTCACTAACAACCACGCCCGCCTCCTTACACGCCCTCTCTTCCTCCCTCCCCAGCCCCAGCGCGTCCCGGGGGATCCACACCGTCCTCTGCGGCCGTGTCGCAGCGGGGTGCGCGAATCCGTACGAGGCTTCGTCGTTCACCAGCGCGGCGTCGGCGGCGGGGTTGGTTGGGGGCGTGGTATCTTTCTTCGAGTCACCGCCTTGGCGGTCTTCGACGTCGATGTCAGAGGAGGAGCGGTCGGTGGGACCAGTGGTGGAGGTGGGGATGGTGGGTGGGGTGTAGGTGCGATCTTGTAAGCTCAAAGGAAGGGCTGTGAGGAGCGGTCCGTAGGAGTTGTTAATGATCGCATGATACCCGGCCTGAAAAGACACAGTTAGTCGAGATGTATCAAGAACCTTTCGTAGTGAGAACACTCACAGTGATGATAATCAAAACAACCATCAATGCGCCATGCGGCACCGAGCTCGCCTTCTTATTCTCATCCTGCGCCAGGAAGAACAACGCGCACAAACAGATCTGCTGCACGTACAACCCAACGAACACATGCTGCAGTGCCTTGGGGTAAAACAGACCCCCAGTATCCTTGGTAGCGGGCTGCTGGTATGCGAACAGGAAGAGATACTTGTACAGCTGGTAGAACATGAAGAATGTGGCGCACGCCAGGCCGTTGATGATGGGCGAGATGATGGAGTATCCGAGGGCTGTAATCATACGAGATTAGCGAAGTTTCAATCGCGGAAGGATTGTGACTAACTGATGACGACTAAAAGCGTGATACTAGGGAAAAGAGTTCCCCAAGCGACACTCCTCATGCCGTACTTGATGCCCCAAACGGACCTCGGGGTCGATCCAAGCAGGACAAGCTTGACATAGTAGATAATGAGAGGCACGATCTGCAAGAATCCACCGGCAACACCTGCAAGACCTTGCAAGATGATATAACTGGAACACAGCATGTCAGAAATGCGCCGAAAACAAAGGAGGCAAAAGCGCGCACGTAAGGAAGAAAGTCGATGCTTCCGGTAAGTTCTGCGCCAAGATCGAAGGTATCGAAGTCGGGGAGTTGATCAAGTCGTCGAGGGAAGCGACAATTCCAGCGGAGAGGGTGACGATCAGGAAAGAGTGCTATACGATCGAAAATAAAACACGAAAATCGTTAGATAATGGTCTCAATACATCCAAGACCCAACTAAAAACTCACCAAAACCTGGAAGAGGAAGAACCTGGTCATCAAAGACAGCTCCAGCCCGGTATACTTGGGTATGCCTTCGAACCGCGCCAGCAGACGAAGTACGATGGGAAGCAACATCATCAACACAGCCAACAACACCGGAGGTAGGATACCCTACATTCGGATAAAATCTACGTCAGTAAAAAGAAAGGGGGGAAGCAAAAATGTATGCGCGCACGGAGATGATACCAATGATGGGTTTGGGTAGGTTGCATATCCACTCCAACCAAGGCGCTGTGCTGCAGATGGTGTGTACATTGGAGATCAAACCGACGAATGCCACTGTCGAACACGGACAGCGTTAGGAATAATGACAAGTATATGCGCGAAAAGAATTACACACCAGGGAAAGCCCAAAGCAGGATCAAACCCGCGGTCGCAGCGTAACTGATAGCCAACCGGATCTGCAAATGAAATCACGTTAGTATGACGATGGCGAAAACACCGAACTAGCCGGTAAAGTAAGATATAAATGAATGACGAAAGGTAACGAGAGGCGAAAGAGATTGAATGTCAGGATGACAGTTGGAGACATGAGCCACCGCCACCTCCCACGCCAGATATACATGTCGCAGGTGCATCGTAACAATCGAACAGGATGCGATCGTGGACAGTATGACAAGATGTGACGATGTGGAGGATGACGTGAGGGGAAACGAGGAAGGATGCATGAGGATGTGGGCAATGATTGGTTCGAATGGATGTATGCGCATATAGTCATCGACGGGCAGATAGCGAGCAAGAAAATCGATCCGTAGACGACTTCGAACAAATGAACGCACCTTCTGCTCATAAGGATTCAACCCCAAATTCGCCCAAATGACATCCTCCGGAGCCACCTCAATATACTTGTTGCCTATATTCATACAACTCAATAAGTCAATGTCAACCCGCAGAACGAAGAAACTCACCCATGCGATAAGGCTCGTGATGCGCCAAGACCTGTACCGCCAAATGCGCCGAGATCTGCCTATTGAACGTGACAAACGCGCTGTTCATCGGCGGATACACGCCCTCCTCTCCAGCGCCGCCCACAACCCTTCCTTTGATCACCTTGGCCCCCTGCGTCACTCCCCCAATAGCCCCCTTCGCGACGCCAGTAACGACGCCCTTCGCCTGTGCACCAACTTTCGATGGGTCCAAGAGACCATGACTAGTCTCAGAAGTGCGCAGACGCGGGTTGCCCTCAGCGTCCAATGCAGCGCCTTCCAATTCGTCGGACTCTGCTACGGGCTCGGAAGCACCGCGTTCGTCACCCGCGCGGATGTGGTTGCGACCTTCTTCGAGGAGCTTGGTGCAGGTGACGATCTCCTCGCGGGCCCATTGAATAGTGTCGACTTTCTGGCCAAAGAAGGGGATGGAGCCTAACTTGTGAGTCGGGCGTTCGCTTTCAGGCACTTCGATTTGGGTGACGGGTGATTTGGACGATTCGACGTCGGTGGAGGCACCCTTGCCACCCTTTTTCGCCGCTGCGAGACGGAGCTTGGCGGCCGTGCGCAATAGTTGAGTTTCTGCGGATTCGAGCTTGGCACAGGCGGCAAGACGACGGTCATAGATGTCTGGGAGTTCTTTCAGATTCCTATTGGGATTTTAACGTAAGCTTTTGCGACGAAAGAGCGATCAAAAAGCGAAACAGCTTCCGCGACAGATGCACAACGTGCGCACGGACAAAGGGTAGAGCAAGGATGAGGATAAGCACCTGTTAATCCAAATCTTCTTGACGCCTCCTGGCAGAGCATAGAAAAGCTTGTAGAGCGCATCCTGGGTAAGATAGTTTGCGGGTATGCCAGTGATTAGAATAGTATTGGCCTGCACGGATTTCGCGTGCGTGCGTTCGATTAGATGTTGTTGACGTGTAATGATCGCTTTTCTCCGGCCTAGCATCAAACGTAAGTACCAGGCTAACACTCATTAGCCCGGGTTAATTCGTCTTCGCAGCGGCCGCTCCGGTATCAATAGCAACAGATCCCTTAAAAGACCTGCACCGCAAAGAGAAAATCAATTTTGTTACCCCCTTTTTACTATTTCTTGCCTAGCTTTATCCAACTTCGGACAAGTGACGCATTTCCTTTTTGATGACGTAAAAGATCCAGACTGCAGATAGTGAAATTCACGGTCAAAAATAACTCAACAGAATACGACTGGGAGTGGATACGAACATGTAAATCCATAAACGAGAATCAGGTGCCCAGAGTATCTGACTTGCTTATCCGGCGAGACATTGCCAAAGGTGAAAATATCCAAGCCGGACTTTCCTGGCACGCTTGTGTTGACTGCAGTTAGAGGGAGCAGGACGGCCCAAGAGATGAACCAGATGGGAAGGAGTGTGGTAGCCATGACGCGGAGAAAGCGGACAAAGAAGTACGCGTCGAGACCGTTTGCTGAAATGATAGCGCGATAATCTGCGCGGAATACGGCAAGAGGCCATAGGAAGAGGGATTTGGATAGGGGTTGAATGCGTTTCCTGTTTCACCACGGTTAGTTGGGTGAGACTGAGCAGAAAAAGAGAGAAAGCACGCACAAAGGAGGAGGAATATAGGTGCGTGGTTCGTAAATGGATTTGAAGTATGGCCTGAGAATTGTGAAAACACCCAATTCCGCTGCGAAAACAGCCAAATTGAACACAAGGGCCGTTACGAACGTCGGCGTCGACGCCGATTTGGCGTTCGCTATGTCCGACGTTGAATTGGACCTGTTTGAACGGTGAGCACTGGGGCAGACTGTGAGCAGAGAAATAGACTAACATGGTGGCGGTTGGGGGGACAAGTGCCTGTGGAAACTTTGAAGGTTCAAGGAAGGTATGTTTTTAAATTGGCGACGTTGACGTATTGTATTTTCGCACTCAGTACCTAGTCCTAATGCGGTAAAGATCGATCATCAGCTCCTTCCGCGTCTTGCGATCGAGGTCTAATGTACACAGCGTGCCCAGCCACACCGTCACCGTCGACGCACGCCAAGTTTAGACCAGCAACTCCATTTCAATGCTTTCGTACAGCAAGAGGAGCAGAAAATTTCTATGAGCTTCACCCTACTTTTTTTGTTCAACCTTTATCACAATTCAAGTTGATCAATGCACTTTCCCGCGAACCTGAATTCTTGGGCTAGATTCGCGACCTTTATGAGCCTTTATGGTTCTGATCCGGCGTTCGGCTTTAAGCGATGTTGACAATTCCCGCTGCCAACTCTTTAAGCAGCCTTCGGCTCTCGACTCGAAGGAATCGTTCATCTTGCAAGTCCCAATCATTCGACTACTTACTCTGAACACACCCAGGTTTCGAGGTACGCTTATCTCAATCTTCCACCCTCGCTCTGTCTACTTGCGCAGGGTCCCATAACCGCGGCATTTCAACTCATACATCAAATTCCTAAATTTTCAGCTGACCCGACGTTCTTCGCGCCTTTATCATACTCCGCCACCTCCAACGCTTCGCATCGCATGGATGCAAATGGATGCTGCCTTCATCCCTTCATCCCCCTCCGAGTCTCCCCTCGATTAACTTGGCTGCATCGGCCTATCCTAAGTTCCCAACCTCGAGGCTGTCCTCTGTCCAACTCCATCAATCAACACTGTCACTGACATAGTTCCTGAACCTTTATGTTCTAAGGAACACGAGGCGCGGGCAAGGCGCGGGTGCTGGACTGGTAGTGCTTCAATGTTCCTGACGATGCATTGCCATCCCATCAGCTCCTGTCAATTTTTTCTCCTCGGTTGTTCACCACCACCGCTGCTCAGCGGTGAGATCTTGACTTTGCACTCTTGATTCGTGGCTTGAGATGCTCGGAAGGAGGACTGATATGGACCAGACGCTGCTAGTCTGACGACATTTGATTCAGATGTCACAGATTGTGCTCCTCTCTCTCCCAGGCTAAAAGAGACCCTCCACGTTACCTGCTGGCACATTCGCAACTCTGTCCACCTCTCCTGGACAGCTCAACCTCAAGATCATATCTCTCCAGCTTCGCTTGACGATTTGTAGGCTTAGGGTTCGTATTCAGGCATCACTGGGATCTTGAGTTCGTTACTGGGCTTCGTAATCTTGAGACACTGGACCTCGTGACCTAGTATCGCAGACTCCATCAGACGACTAGGTGGAAAATGGGTTCGTAACATCAGACCAGTGTCAGAGCATAACTGGGCCCGTTCGGAGCAGCCAACGCGATCTGGGTAAAACAAATTCCAGTGAACTCCAGCTTCTATATTACATGTATTCACGCGACTCGTTCATGGTTTTCAAACGAGGGGCATTTCAACGGCTGTGACTCGTGTGGAATGACTTCGACAAATACCGTTGCTAATGGGTCTCGATCGTAATCTACTGAACAACGCACTTTGATCGCCAATCTTCCTCCAGGTGCAACATCTGCCACTAACCAGAGGTTGCGTTTGGCGCTTTCGGTGTTTATTTACGTTCAAAACTGCGAAACTACCACTTGCGTTGACTTGTATCTCATTGGCTTACTTTGCTGGCAAGATGGAGTCGACGGGCAGGACGCCCTCTGAATAGCCACTCGTATTGTCTCTCAAGGGTACATATGAAGCTATTCTTGCTGGGTGGTAACTGGATCACATCCTACTGTGTGTCGCTGACCTCTAGACCGCAAAAACTTTCATAAATGATTTGTCGTAAAATGATACCCAGGTTCTCATAGGACAGTCCACACTGAGAACGGGTCGTGTCAACAGGTCAGTTCTGCTGAATCAATCAGCGTTTCAAGGAAATAGTCTGCCCGACATTGGAGCATTTGGACATCCATGTGTACGATAGCGTTAGTATAACCCAAACTGCGTGAGAAAATCTAAGTATCAACTAAGGGATATTACAACTGGATGAATTGCTTATGCAGCCGTCTTGTTTATGCTTATGAGACTCCGGGTGTCATGCTGCCCTTCCAAAATTGTCACACCGCCTGGGTTACCGTGGCCCTGCCTTCAGGACCTCAATGTAGGGATAGCGACTTGAAAGCACATATTGACGCCTCACCGCTCTTTGGGAAAACCCTACATGCCCCTTCCTAGGCGCAGGAGAAGATGGAGGAGTGTATTAAGCATTACTTCGCGACACGAGGAGGATGTTGAAAATAACGTCAGTTAGACAAGAAGGCGGGGCTTGAGCTGAGAAAGAGATGGCAGCTGAAGAGCGACAAACGATGGAGAATATAGAGCCGTGGATTGATTCACATTTTTAGAGCGGTATCTGAGTGAATCCATCTTCCATACTTAATGGTATTCAACTAACATTTCGGGCACTGTAATTTTACATACCACAGATATAATCATATATCACCTATGTTAGACAATGGCAGCTCTATGAAAAAGAGCCACTTTGCCGACATTTCAGAACGTACGAGTAACTATTACAAGTGCCCATCACTTGTGCAACTGCGTCCAGCCACGCAAAAAATTACTTGCCCCCATCAGCTCGACAAGGAAGGTTTGCTTGAAAACGTAAGACTAAACTCCAGTCCTTCCTCTCTCAACTTCTGGAAGCCATCGAGATCTCTTGCATGAGTAGCTTCATGTTCCCAACAAGGCTGAACTCGAAGGTATTTGAGATGCGCACAGCTACTATTGCTGACCCGCGATCGTGCCATTTCCAACAACAAGCCGCCCTCCACCGGACATCCTACCAAGACCAGAGAGGTCAAATGGAGAAGGAGGACCGCACCCTTTGATTGGGACTCCCAATCCCGTTCTGGCCCACTGTTCCGCGACACCGTTAACTCTTTTACCAACGGCGCAGTAACACCTGAGGTGATCATGAGGCTTTGGAGCGACGCAAACGCGGGCAAGGACAGGAAGTGGGAGGGTAACTCTTCGGACTGCTCCGACCAGCGATCAAATGTGAAATCATCTAAATGACACGCAGATCTCGCAAGCATCGCTTCGACGCGTTCCGCAGACGGAGCCTCAGGTGTCAACTCTGGATTTGCATTGAACCTGAATTCACGTAGACTGGGAAGGATAAGGGAGTCGAATATGACGGGGTCGTAGACGCAAGTGAATATGAAAACACGTAGGCGGTCGAGAAGGACGGCTGGATATGGTTGACCGGGGCCATCTTCTCTAAAAACGCAGCAATTGTAACACGACAGGGTTTCAAGAAATGGACACTTTGATAGCGTGTCGAGGAATTCAGAAGGGTCCAGAAAGTAGGTGTTGATATATAGATGCTTTAGTTGACCCCAGGGGATCTGGAGGATCGACAGATTTATCAACCACTGCACGGGTGCCCCCCCGTATACCCCTAATCTGATAGTATCCAAGCAGGGTGACGCCGGGCACAAGATTTGGTACAGCGGTATAACAATGTGATCATGAATACCATTAGTGTAAGACCAAAAAGGCTTGGTGGCCTTCACATCGAGGCTTTGAAGCAATGTCAGCTGAGAGCGCTTCAAAAGCTTCCTCAGCATTTTATGCATCTCAGCTGATATTATCCCGGGGTCGAGATGGATAGTCAACGACTTCCACCTGTGCATGTGTGGACCGAGAATCAACAAGGCCCATAGCAAGTTGTCGATCGTTGACTCTGCAGCAATCACCTGGCGCAAATATATGGTTATCGGATGATCCATACCTCGATCAAGCCACAATTTTAGAAGCTCTGGCGAGGTCTTTGCCTTGTCCATGACGGAGATGGAGTTCCAGAGAGCCGGTAGACCATTTGCCAGGGTGCGCCAAGAAGCACAAACGTGGCTCAGTCGAAGTGGAGTCATATCCAGCTTGGATTTCTCATCGAAGATTGGGCTCTGGGGATCCTGCTCGTCTGTTGTGTCCACATTGGATATGAGCTTCGTTTGGACCATGATTTCGCATAACACATCGGCTGGGAGTATCATGTTGATCCAGGGCCGTTGAGGTCCAGTCAATCTGTGAATACGATGTGATCAACTTTCATGGACACGGAAATAGGGCTCAGTATGGAGCTTCTGGTAGTGACTGCTTACATGTGTGAGTCCATACTTGCTTTTGCGGTTTTTACTGTTTACTAGAAGACGTGAATCCGAGTTCTTGGCCGACGTAAGCGGCCTTTGATTGGAAGTGCCGACCGTTGCCGTCCGGAGGTTGAACTTACATTCACAAATCCAAATCCAACGACATCTCGAAATTGGGATAGTCGGCAATGGAGATTACAAGATGAAATGGGTAGTCTTTAGTTAGTCAACATTCTTGTAAGTACAATTTATTGTCGCAGTACCTACACTCACGGAGACAGTTAACCGGCATGGTTCACTCAAGAGAATTCCGAGATTATCCCAGTGTGCACCTTCGTCCTGGGCTGGTGAGACCGAATAATTATTTCCATACCTCGAACCCGAGTCATTCATCTACAGAGCAAAGATATGTCATTCCAAAAGAACAATGTGGTAATAGATACAGGACGGATATGTAAGAAACTCCAATACGTATGGATCACGACGAACAGTGCGGACGAGAGTGAGAGTGAGAGAGTGAGGCGACCAAGCAGAGTTGGATAGATATGTAGTTGTTTCTCTAGAGTACGGCACCAGGTCCCGATGTTGAGTCCCGATGTTAATGTCAATAGAAAGCGTAGATGCTCAAAATGCTGGGATGCCTGAGAGAGATACTTATTCTAAGTCTTGTAAATCCGAAGCAGCCTCGCCTCTGTAACGATGCGCGTCCGGCACAAGGGGCACTCGCGCGAGCTCGACATGATGAGGTCAGAGCATCCTCTACACATCGCCAAATGCCTGCACCAAACGAGAAAGGGGGGGAGTGGAAACGGGAGTCAGCGTGAGATCGACGAGAGGAATATGAATGAATGATGAAGAGCAAGAGAGAAGAAATTGGGCAGAATCAGAAGAATAAGAAATGAAACACGCACCCGCAGTCGACAATAGCGATATTCGCTTCTTCATCTTGGCACACCACACAAAGTCCCGTACGTTCCAGACTAGACACCATAGCCTGCGCCTTCGGAGGCAGCGGTGCAGGTACAGGCGGCCTAGGCGGACTCGACGGCGGCAGCGGCGTCGACGCACGCTCGACATCAGCACTCCTAGCTTCCTCACCATCACCCGCACTCGTTTCCGCCTCAGCCCGTCTTCTCATCGGGTTATCATCATCCTCATCCTCCACCTCCTCCACCCTCGGCGCCCGCTCCGCCCTCCTCCTCTCCCTCTCCCGCTCCTCCACCCTCCTCTCCTCCTCCTCCTGTCCCGCCCTCCTCTCCCTCTCCAACATCTCCTCCACCTCCCTCGTCCTCTGAACTCGCTCCATCTCCTCCCTCTCCTCCACCATCCTTTGCCTCCCCCTCTCCGTCCGCTCATCCTCCACGAGCACGAGCACTTTCTTCACCAGGTCGCCCTTCTCGAGGATCTGCCCCACGTTCACGTGGTTCGTGAAGAGCACGGACTTGAGCGTGGAGATGCTGAGGGCGCCGATGGAGTCGGGGCTCATGGTGAGTAGTTGATCGAGGTTGGGTGGGGGGGCGACGGAGGCGGCGCGCGGGCGGGGGGTACTGGGTGGGGGTGGGGCATGTTGTGGCTGTGGTTGCTGCGTGCTCGTCTGCGGTGCCGAACGGGGAGGGACCGGACGCGTGTGGTGGTTCTGCGGCGGAGGCTGTTGTTGCTGTTGTTGCTGTTGGTAGGGATTATAATTTGGGTACTGCTGGGGACGTGGAGGGGGTGGCGGTGGAGCACTGTACGGATTTTGTCCCCAGGTATTACCATGTCCCGGCATCGACGGGGGTGGTTGCGGGGTATGGAATTGCGGATACGGACGAGGCGGAGGCGGCGCATACGAATACGCTGAATGCGGTCTAGGCGGCGTCGAGTGTGGTGGCGCATTATACTGCTGCTGTTGCGGTCTCGGTGGTGTAGAAGGAGGAGGCGGCTGGGACGCCCGCGGCACGTACGGAGGCTGGGAATGTGAGTGCTGCTGCTGTGAAGGGGTCGGATGGTCTGGTTCCAGATCCGGACGCGGGAAGTCAGGACCCGACGCTGGACGAGGCGGGGGCGGGGGTGCTGAACCGCCGTTCGAGCTCTGTCCTGGCCGGGAGAACAAGCCCCTAGGACGGCCGAGGGGGACTTTGTTAGGCACCGAATATTTTCTGTAGAAATTCTGAAAGACCGCGCAGAAGATTAGATTAGAGATTAAATCCCCACAACCTCCACCTAAAGACCGCTTACTTCATTAGCACGAGCCAGACACCCATTGGCACCCTGAACGCAATGAAATGAAATGATAGATCGTCATTAACATTGGAAACCTGCACTCCGCAAAGAAAGTCATGTCCGAACGTACCCGCACAGCCAGAAGCCCATCTATGATATCGTCCTTCTCCACTGCACGATCAATCTTGATGTTATACGCAGTCATATATTCCTTGAGCTTCCCCAACGACATGCTCTTGAGCTTCGTCCTGCCCGCGGCCGTAACTAGATGCACAGGATGAATTGACAGTGAGAATTCAAATTTGAGCTTCGTATGACTCGGAGACGCACTTGTCAAGAACTCGATACAGAACGCACACACTGGCATCACATCATACCCCGTCTGCCGCTCCGATCCAGAACGAGGCATGAGAGCCTGATAATCTGTGCAACTGTGACAATACGAGTATCCTAAACGGCCCATTCCCTCAATCCTCAACCAGGAGCACATAAAACAGCAACGTACCACAATGATTACACCTCCGCGACCTGGAGAAGATGATATTGAACTCTTTACTACACTTCCTACACGCCCCCTCCGCACCCTGCTCTGCATTCGGCTGCGGCGGCGGTCCGCTCAGGAGTGGCAATCCACGGCCGGCATCTGACATGATCTAGTGTAGTGTACGTGCTTGACAACGAGGAGGAGGGGGAGATAGAATGTGGTGGGAGAGAAACCAGGAAAGATGGTGTTAATAAGCGGACCGAAGTCAAGGAATGTGCTAGAGACATCCAATTCGCTGCCCCATTATCATGCCACGTGATCAACGCGTCTCCTTGATCGTCTCTTGTTCAGAACAGCAAACTGCACCGCTACGGCGCTATAGCAGCGTGTTCTCTGCACAAGTGGCGACAGTTGCTTTATTGCTAACACAAAGAAGCTCTTATTCTGCCAGGGCCCCACAACGCGATCCTGCCTGCTCTTGTACAAATATAGCAATCAACCGGATGAGAACAACCCACTTCACCCCGTTTAAGGGTACCAAGATCGCAATACAATACATCGAACAATACATCAAACCCATACTGATTAACTGCGATTGTGCATTCAATCGCACCCTACCTACACCGCATTCGAGATCGAAATGAATTTGTAAACGCCAAACGTCCTCAAGGTCAAGGTTCCGCAGCGCACATTTTAGACATACCCATGCACATGCATGCGGCACAATAGCGGGCAGCGCCTTGAACATACATACATACATACATTTTGATATACATATGTGTAAGTGTTTACTGGGTTATAGTGAACGCAAGCACGAACCTAAATCAACGTCAACTAATTCCAGAGGAAATTCGAAGTGTGACAATGAGAAAGAAAGAAAGAAAGAGCAAGGAAGGAGACTATCATAGACTACAGCAGACAGCACAACAAAAACTACAAGAGACAAGTCAGATCGCGCACAAGCATCGTACCTACCAACATAATTACACACACGTCAGAAGAGAAACTTGTCCACCCCGACAATAACACCTTCTATCACAATCCATACAACCCAATCGACCACATACAATCCTTACAGCCCATCACACAAAGCACCCCCCTACGCACCGACCCTCCCCAGCCCCGCCTCCCTCTCCACATCCCCACCCACACTTGCACTCGCACTCGCACCCCCGCCCGACCTCAAACTCAACCCTCTCAAGAACCCCGGCCTCAGCGCCGCAGCAGCCCCCAACAGCCCTCCGCTCCTCACCTCCGCCGTGTTCTGGTTCGCTGCGACGGCAGGGTCGGGCGTGGCCTCGTCTTCGGTCCCGGAGCCCTCGTTGTCCCCTTTGTTTTCGAGGGTGGAGGGCGCGGATGTGGTGATGCGGAGCATTGATGTGTATGCTGCAGATGGGAACGTAAGTTAGTGACGGGCAAAGTGGACGGCGAGGAAGTACATACGTTGCCTACAAACGGGACAGAACCACCCCTTCGCCTTCCTCTTCCTCCTAGTCGCCGCAGTGGGCGTAACAGGCGCCGCCGCCACACCGACCCCCGCCGCCGCCGCCGTCCCCGCTCCCGCTTCACCGCCCTCCTCCGCCCCCGCATCCACCGCCTGCGTAATCGTCCCCCCCGCCCCAAACTCGACCATATTCAGCGCGCAGTCCTTACACGCGACGAGGTGGCGACACGGCAGCAGCACGACCTCCCGCGGGGACGAGAGGCACAGGAGGCATTCGGACTGCGGGTCGTCGTCGTCTGCGCCTGCTATGGTAAGGTGGTTGTGCGTGTCTTCGGGGGGGTAAGTGTGTGTGATGCTGGGAGAGGTGGGCGCGACGGTGGTGGTGGTGGTTGCGTGGCTGGAGGAGGTAAGACCGTAGATTTCGTGTAGATGGAATGTGTGTGGTCCAATCTACAAAATCATAAGCATCGTTGGTGAATGAGAAAAATAAACTCACCGTAGCCTCCCGCTTAACGACCTTGACCACCCACGGCCTCGCATCCTCCTCCGCCTCAACACCCTCCGCCTTGGCCCCAAACCTCACAATATGCAAATACGTAATCTGCTCATTCGGACTCGCCAGCTCCGTCCCCTGCTCATCAAGCGCCGCAAGCCGAATCGTCACCTTCACCCCCTCCTCCACTTCCTCCTTCCCACTCCCGTCCTTGCCGTTCTTGTTGACCCCCTCCTGCGCTTGAACGGGCTCAGCGTCGACCACGGCCAGAGCGGGGCCGGAGATGCTGCGATTCTGCGATCGGCGGCGGAAGTGGAAGTGCGTGAAGCGCCGACGATTGCGTCCGTGTGCCGCGGGGGTGTTGCCGCCTGTCTCTGCAATAGCCGGCATAGCAGTCGTAGGTGCGAGCTCGCCTGAAGACGACGGCTCTGCAGGCGTATCCGATCCATTAGCATGCTCAAATCGACCTAGCTCCAGCATCGCGCCTTCCTCCAATTTTAGGTGATTTCCAAAGCCCCCATCTACGACGGTCTCAAAGACGAGCAGCCGCCCGAGAGAGTGTGCCATGGACGTCGGAGCATCGGGGTGGTTCTTGGGGAGATAGACGTGGACGTAGATGCCGCATTTGGGGGCGTCGCAGTCGTATTCAAATTCGAGGCCGTGGTGGTGTTGGTCGGAGACATTGGCTGTCGATGGGTCGTCTGGGACCGATGCCAGGGGCGAGAGACGGAGTGTTGGGCGTTTGAGGTTAACGAGGGCTTGGAGTGTAGTTGTGGGTTGCAGTGGCTATAACAAGATTAGTTTAGATGATGACTGTGATACCAATATACAACTCAGAGACAGCACAACTCACCTCTTTGCTCTTCTCGACCCACCCACTAACGATCTCAGGCGTCAACTCATCCGTGACCACCTTCTTATCACCATTCATCGTCCACGCCGGCCCACTGCTCACCGACCCAATGCTCGGCCCAAATAGCGGCTCGCTCGACTTCTTGTCCTTTCCTGCATTCAGATTACCCACATCGCCCGTTTGTGGCGCACCGCCGTTGACCTGCTGCGCTGCCATGGCTGTAGCTGCCTGGGAGGTGTTCGTGCCTGTCCGTGCAAGGAATGGAGATTGTGCGAGACGCCTGGTGCGGTTCCACGTATGATACTGCTGATGATCTGTGTGGTTTGTTAGATAAAGAATGGGGGGAAAGGAAGGACTGACACCAGCTAGCGAGGCTCATGTTATGGGATACGGAAGAGTGTGGGTCGCGTAGGGGTGGGAGTGACGCTGCTGAGACAGTTGCCGAGTCCGGGATCTTTCCCCTTATTCGGTATCCACCCAGGGTTTTTCGTCCGAGGAATCGCTGCGCAATTATGAATAGCACTGCTCTCACACATCAGATGATCCATTCTTTGCGATTGGATCCCATCGTGTAATACTCTTAGTTTCTTAGAAAGCAAGCTAGTCTTCATAGGTCAATGCTTGCACTGCTTCACGAAACAAATATCGCGTAGATAAAATGCAAGCACATCATTATCTGACCGATGTTAAAGGAAAATCGGGATATAGCTGACCGGTAGTCACATTGGTCCTTACAAGCCAAAAGATTCTTAGACTTAGATGCATTTTGACATGAGGGCATGTTGCTTGATTCATGTGTCATAGTAGAAGAGAGAAAAAGAGGATATGAAAGTGCGCGCTCATGCAATCAGTGACACAACTCCACCGGCCTCCTTGATCTTGGCCCTACACAAACAATAAGCATTACTGTCGGAGAAGAGAGGGGCCAGGACGTACTCTGCTTTCGCCGAAACGAACCGTGCTTTTACAATGAAAGGCAATTTTGGCAGTCTAGAAAGAAAGAAGAAACACCAAGATTAGCTCCCAGCCTTCGAGCGCACGAACCAATCAACTCACTGTCCATTGCCCAACACTTTTCCATACCCAAAGCTCAACGTATCGATAACAGGAACCACATCCGAGTTCTCTGTCAACCCCTTCTTCTGCTCAGCCGGCACAAGACTCCACAGCTTGTCCACATTGATGATAGGGCGCCAGTGCAGGTTGTTGGTGTAGTGGAAATGGCGCATACCGACTTTACCGAAGTAACCAGGATGGTACTTATCGAAATTGGTTCTATAAAGCAATTCATTCCATGAGTTCGAAAGCAGGAGAGTAGGTTCAGATGGACGCACCGGTGGTGATGTTGACCACCAGCAAGACCACGACCTCCAGGATGCTTGCGGTGCTTTCCTACACGTCCATGACCGGCCGATACGTGGCCACGGTGCTTGCGGGTCTTGGATAACCGGGTAGGCATTGTTTTCTATTCACAAAAAGCATTGCATCAGTACACCGTATCGACACCAGATTCTCTCATGCGCGCATCGCCATCCAAAGCAGTCTCATTCCATCCATCCCGTAAGTGCACTTTTCCGCCCAGAAAAACATGGATTCAAGAGCTGGGGGTCTCAGGAGAGCGATGGCGATGGTTTTGAGACGGAGATGGAGCAGAGGTACTGACCTTGAGGAAGGGTGACGGTTTGGAGGGCCTTTCGACGGTGTCCTCCAAATCTTGTTGCGGTGCCTCGCCACAACCCAAATAGAACCAAATAATGCTATGCGGGACTGAAATTTGTCGTGCTCTCGACTCTCAACTTTCTTTTCTTTCTCCTTGTCTCAACGCCTGGGGAGAATATACTTCGTAAGTCATGCTCTATATTCTTGGTTTCATGTGATGGGTATTTTATACTATTTATTGTCGATGAATCACAATGATCTCAAATTTATTTGCTGAACTCTCAATTCTGTCAGACCTATGTTTTCTCTTCGACTGACGCGATTTTCTTCCCAAGCAGGTTCAAGGACTCGCAGGAATCATCAGTCGCGTCGGATTATATACTGGGCTTTGGAGGTGAGCAAGTTGGTTGTTGAGGAACTTTTGAGATTGTTTTTGTTGTCTATTCCAACCGCGTGTATCAATCTGGTACTTACTGTTACTTCTATCGCTGTATCTACCTTTATACAGAAATATACAATCTAAACCATGAACGCCCCTAATCGTCACGAACTTTATGTCCTCGAAGACGGAGAGAAGCCGTAAGTTACTTTGCCTCATCGCGAACTCCCAACGCTACCCTCCCACCAGTGTTGAAGTGTCCGAAGACACCAAAATCCCTAACGCAGCCACGATCAAGATCGTCAAGCAAGACCACACACTAGGAAACATGTTACGAGCGTGCGTCAGCCCCATCTCCCTCGTCGCCGTCCATTGACCTAGCATTGCATGCCCAGTCAACTCCTCTCCATGCCCCAAATCCTCTTCGCGGGCTACAAAGTCCCGCACCCCCTCCACCCCTACTTCATCATCAAGATCCAAACCGACGGCACCATCACGCCCCAAGCCATCCTCGAGCAGGCCTGCACCAAGCTCATCGGCACCATGTCCTCGCTCGAGACCAAGTTCAAGCGCGAGTTCTCGTATAAGGATGTGGAGGGCACTGTTGGTGTTGGCGCGGCGGGGACGGGGGGTGGGGAGGACCCGTATGGAACGGGAGCGGGGGGAAGCGCGTGGGCGAGGGGGAGGGATTATCTGGATTTCTAGGTGGGCGATGGGGGGAGGCTTTGTGTTGTATATGTATTTGTAGGATCTTTTGTACCAACGCTTTCTGAACTGAACCACTTACGCGTCGCCAGACTTGTTTGAACCCCCGTCCCGGCCAAAGACCATTACGGGCTGTGGCAGGCTTCAAGGTGACAATATGTGATGAGCTTCCAAGTCGATATCCATACTTGAAGGCCTTACCAAGGGATTTCATTCATAAAGAGTAGCTAGGACGATATCCTCTCATCGCTGCCAGTCCCATACATATTGGAATTCTTTGTTTGCGTCCTGTATCTATCACATTTTATTTCGGAATGACAGGTGTTACGAAGGTATGAAGCACGCCTTACACTGGGATAACCTTGGAACTCGGTGTTGGTTGAGGAGTGAAGCATGCCGGTTAACTATCTGTGTATTTATCAATGGGTGGAGGAAGATGAGAGATCTTGCTCTGTAGTTGGAAGCCTGGTTTGAGGTACAGAAAGAATCATTCGGTCTCAACAGCCCAGGACGGAGGTGTGAAGCAAGCCTCACACTGAGATAATCTCTGACTTCGGTGGTTAACTGTCTTCTGTGAGTGTAGGGTACTGCGACATTAAATTGTACTTACAAGAATGTTGACTAACAGAAGACTACCCATTTCATCTTGTAATCTCCATTGCCGACCTATCCCAAATTCGAGATGTCGTTGGATTTGGATTTGTGAATGTAAGTTCAACCTCTGGACGGCAACGGTCGGCACTTCCAATCAAAGGCCGCCGTCAATGACAATCAACCAAGAACTCGGATTCACGTCACCCTTACAGTAAACAGTAAAAACCGCAAAAGCAAGTATGGACCCACACAGGTAAGCCGTAATTACAAGAAACTTCATATTGAGCCCCATTTCCGTTACCATCCAAGTTACTTATTCCCTATTCACAGATTGACTGGATCTCATCAGCCATCGATCAACATCACAATCCCAGCTGATGTGTTATGCGAAATCATGGTCCAAACGAAGCTCATATGTGATGTGGACACAGCAGACGAGCAGGATGTCGAGTGTGCAATCTTCGATAAGAAATCTAAGCTGGATATGACTCCACTTCGACTAAGCCACGTTTGTGCTTCTTGGCGCACCCTGGCAAATGGTCTACCGTCTATCTGGAACTCCATCTCCATCATGGACAAGGCAGAAACCTCGCCAGAGCTTTTGGAATTGTGGCTCGATCGAGGGGTGGGCCAACCGATATCCATATATCTGCCAGGTGCACGATCGACATTCAACGCGCAATAACTTGCGGCGGGGCTGGACAATTCTCCGTCCACACGTGCACAGGTGGCAATCATTGTCTATCCATTTCAACCTGCAGCTTCGCAGCCGTAACATACTGCGGGAGTTTCTTGACATTATGAGGGCGGTTCTGCAGCAGTCTCAGTTGATATTGCTTCAAAGCCTCGGTGTTAAAGCTAACTTATCTGCATATGTACTTGAGGCAACTGCTGTGGAAGAACTGTGCCAACTCTTGTGTTTTGCGTCACCTAGCTTGGTCACTATCAAACTAGGCTCATACAATGGTTCATACGGCCAGTATATATCACTCTCTGGCCTCCCGATTTTATGGGGTCAACTAAAGCATCTATATATCAACACCTGCTCTGGGCCCCTTTGCATTCCTCGACGCCCTATCAAAGTGTCCATGTCTTGAAACCCTGTCGTGTATCAAATGCAACATTTTTGGAGAAGATGCCCCCAGCCAGCCATATCCTCAGCCGCCTAAGTGTTTTCATATTCAGTTGCGACTACAACCCCATCATTCTCGACTGCCTCACCCTTCCCAATCTACGTAAACTCAGGTTTGATGCGGACAATGACTCGGTACCTGAGACTCGGTCTATGGAACGCGTTGCAGCGATGCTCGGGATATCTGCGTGTCAATTGAACGATTTTACATTTGATCGCTATACGTGGTATACCGAAAACTTAACCTCTCAACTCCTGTCATTGCCAGTATTTGCGTCGCTCCAAAGCCTCACGATCAACTCAGATGTTGCTGCATCGCTGGTAAAGGATTTAACGGTGTTGCCGCACAGTGGGCCGGAGTGGGAATTACAATCCAAAGGTGCGGTCCTCCTTCCCAATTTGACCTCTATGGTTATGGTGGAATGTCGAGTGGAGGATGGCTTGTTGTTGGAAATGGCTCGATCTCGGGTTCGCAATAGCCGCTGTGCGCATCTCAAATACCTTCGAGTTCAGGGTGGATGGGACACTGAAGATAGTCTTGCAAGAGATGTCAATGACTTTCAGAGGTTGAAAGAGGAAGGACTGGAGTTTAGTCTTACTTTTCAAAGCAAACCTTCTTGGTAAATTGATAGGTCAAGTAGGTGGGCACATGGAATTTTGCGTGGTTGAACGTTGCATAAGTTGTGAGCACCCTTAAACAGTTATATCAATCTTGCTTTGTACAATGCCCGATATCGGGGATTTATTAGTAAGATATCGTCAGTTTGGAAGGTTGATTCACTTGATTGTTCCTCAAGTGGCTAAGCGTGGCTATCATTCTGTCCAATCCAAATTTTGTTCAAATCCGTTCTGTATCTAGGGAATGACATGGGCTCGCTCTGTGAATGATTCTGGTTTGAGGTACGGAAAGAATTATAGAATGGTCCTATCATGCTTACTTTCGGTCCAAACAGAGTCACCCGTTTACAGACTTTCTGCTGCGCTTGGTATATGTACCGTATCCGAGATTAGCAGCAAGTTGCAAGTTTGCTACTAAAAACAGATTACCCGTTCATCAGATACGACCGACAAACGGCAACAGTTCGCACCCAATTCGCACCGCCTCATCAAGGCCAGTGCCCGCAGCTTACAGAGATAGAATGTAGAAGATTTCGAACACTTCCTTCTATGCAACATCCTCCTCTTATATACCTAGGAGCTTGAACTCGGTTGATCCTTGATTAGAGATCGCAAAGGCAACTATGGACCTACACCGGTTAGTAGTAACTACAACAAACTTCTTATAAAGTCCACATTTCCGGTATCATGTAGGCTAATTGTTTCATATCCACAGGTCGACTGGGCCTCAACAGCCATGGATCAACACCACAATCCCAACTGATGTGTTATGCGAGATCATGGTCCAAACAAAGCTCATATCCGAAGTGGACACGACACACGAGACGCAAACCAAGAGCCCTATCTTCTATGAGAAATCCAAGCTTGATATGACTCCACTTCGACTCAGCCACGTCTGCGCCTATTGGCACACCATGGCAAAGGGTCTCTCATCTCTCTGGAACTCCATCTCCATCATGGACACGGCAGCGACTTCGCCAGAGCTTCTCACATTGTGGCTTGATCGGGGTATGGGCCAGCCGATATTCATATATTTGTGCCAGGTGAACCCTATAGATTCAACGCGCGATAATTTACGACGGGCCTTGACAATCCTTGGTCCACACGTGCATAGATGGAAATCATTATCTATCCATCTCGACCTCCAGCTTCGCAGACGTAATTTAGTGCCACCTTTTCTTGATATCCTGAGGGCGCTTCTGCAGCACTCTCAGCTGACATTGCTTCAAAGCCTCGATGTGAAAGTCAGCATACCTATGTGTGTATCTGATTCGATTGCTGTGAAACTGTACCAACTCTTGTGTCCGGCGTCACCCACCTTGGACACTATCAAGTTAGGTTTATACGGTGGTTCATTCCTGCAGTTCTTATCACTTCCGCTACTCCCGATCCCCTGGGGTCAACTAAAGCATCTATATATCAACACCTACTTTCTGGACCCTTCTGAATTCCTCGACACGCTATCAAAGTGTCCATTTCTTGAAACCCTGTCGTGTCTCAATTGCTGCGTTTTTAGAGAAGATGGCCCCGGTCAACCATATCCAGCCGTCCTTCTCGACCGCCTACGTGTTTTCATATTCACTTGCGCCTACGACCCCGTCATATTCGACTCCCTTATCCTTCCCAGTCTACGTGAGTTCAGGTTCAATGCAAATCCAGAGTTGACACCTGAGACTCGGTCTGCGGAACGCGTCGAAGCGATGCTTGCGAGATCTGCGTGTCATTTAGACGATTTCACATTTGATCGCTGGTCGGAGCAGTCCGAAGAGTTACCATCCCACTTCCTGTCCTTGCCCGCGTCTGCGTCGCTCCAAAGCCTCATGATCACCTCAGGTGTTACTGCGCCGTTGGTAAAAGAGTTAACGGTGTCGCGGAACAGTGGTCCGGAACGGGAGTGGGAGTCCCATGCGCAATCCAAGGGTGCGGTCCTCCTTCCCGATTTGACCTCTCTGGTCATTGTTGGATGTCCGGTGGAGGATGGTTTGTTGTTGGAAATGGCACGATCGCGGGTCAGCAATAGCAGCTGTGCGCATCTCAAATCCCTTCGAGTTCAGGCTAGTTGGGAACATGAATCTAGTCATGCAAGAGATCTCGATGGCTTCCAGAAGTTGAGAGAGGAAGGACTGGAGTTTAGTCTTACATTTTCAAGCAAACCTTCCTTGTCGAGTTGATGGGGGCAAGTGAAGTTTTGCGTGGCTGGACGCAGTTGCACAAGTGGTGAGTACACTCAACAGTTTCATCACTTTTGCTTCTACTAATATGTACGTTACAAATTGGCGGCGAAGAGTCCATTTTTCATTGAGCCACTATTATCTACAATGTCTCGATATCGGGGAATTATTAGTAGAATATCGAGGGTTGATTCACTTGGATACCGCTTTGAAAATGGAATTAATGTACGGCTCTAGATTCATTACCGTTTGACATTCCTCAAGCGTCGTCGTCTCTTTTTCTGCTCCAACACCGCCTTCTATTTCACCTGTGTCTAACTGACGTTAGTTTTATTATCCTCCTCGCGGTCAATACTCGCAAGTCATGCTCAAGACACTCCATCATCCTCTCCTGCACCCAAAAGGGGGGATGTAGGGCTTTCTTTGGTATGGCACGATAAGGCGTCAATATGAGCTTTCAAATCGCTATCCCTACTGAGGTCTTGATGGCAGGGCCACGGTAACCTTAGGGTCTGACGATTTCGCAGATAGCGAACGGCGGAACTGTCTGAAAAGATACGGTAGATAGGTATTATCGATGGGTGTTACTATAGACATGACGAATACCACTTTCGGGGATGCGAATTGATCCATGGGTCTGAATCCACTACCGTTTGATATTTTTCAGCCGTCGTCTCTCTTTCTCCTCCAACATCGCCTTCTTCTTGATTTGGGTCGGACTGATATTGTTTTCGTCATCCTCCTCGCGATCAGTGGTCGACAAGTAACCGTCGATACACTCCTCCATCTTCTCCTGTACGATCAAGTCTCCGCCGCTGCGCATCGAAATAATGTCCTGCGGCCGCAGGTCCCACTGGAAATCAAATCCCCAAGCCTGCGTCATATTGGGGATATGTTGCTCCGGAACGGTCGACGACGGACTGTCCATACTCAGCGTCGACGAGGACGCAGACAATAGTCCGCCCTCCTCGCGCCACCACCGAACGAAATAAACAGCGGCTCGCGAAAGATCCACCTCGGCGCCACGCTTGATCATGCCCATGCGCTTAGCAAGCAAGTTCAAAAACAGATCCAAGTCACCCGTAGGCGGTGTTCCGGCAGGCAGCAGCGATAAATACGCCGGGGCTGCATGCGATTAGTGATAACAATGACCATCAAAGCAAATTCACCCTTTAGCCTCGTAAAACGCTGGCATATGAACAAGGGCACTTACAAGCGGGATTTAAGATGTTTAGTCTGTACAAGAGATACGCGGCCAACGATTCCATATCGTAGAGACCTTCTTTAATCCCCGCTGTTAGATTGGGTACAGAGGTTTCTCGTCAGCTTACTGATCATCAGACGCACATGCATACATAATCAAAGGATGTTTACGTACCAATGAGCGCGAGTTTGACCCCTCTCTCGGCGCCTTCCTCACCTCGGCCTAGGAAGGGCAGCATGACACCCGGGGTATCATAAGCATAAACTAGGGGGTCTAATGATAGCTTTAGTCTTGTAGAAAGGCTCTGCGTCATGCCGGGATTAGCAGAAGTTTGGAACGCCTTGGGTGTTCCTACCCAAAGTTGATTGTGGCGTCGGTGAAAAATCCCAAGGTAGAGCGGGAAGATTGCTTACGGCCTTTAATCCCCATATTACGAAGCGCGTTCAACAATGTGGATTTCCCGACGTTGGGCATTCCGATGACCAGGACATTAAGCTCCATAGCATGCGGGTATTCTTTCGCTACATCTGTGACGCAACCACAATTTCAGTCAAGGCATCACGGTGAATAAAGGGTACGTTCGCTGAGATGAAAACTGGTAACATACTCACTAAAATCTCGCTGAGATTGCGGATATCCCGCGGCCGCTGCCACGAGGCGAAGAGTAATTGTTGATGTGGAAACTTCTTTGCCATCGCTTTACGAAAAGGCTGAGTAAAAGGTTGACCAGTGAGTATATACTCTGTATTGAGGCTTTAAGAGTGGGGCAGACCTACCTCCATGCCCCACTCAGGAACGAGGTCGCGCTTGTTCAACACAACGATATGCTCGCAAGCTTCCACCGAAACGATACGACGCGATGGGTTATTCGGATCCCACCCACGTTCAAGCCTCCATTTCTTCAATGCACCTAAACCGATGTTGAGTGAAAGTTTAGATATTGATAGCCGAGGGACGAGATGAAAGCCAACGTGGAGGCTCACGGCGAGGCCATAGAAAGTGCCGGAGAAGACGAACGTAAGGACGCACATTTCCCCAACGCACATCAAGACTACACGAAGGTGATCCTGATGGCAAATATGGCTTGCTAGAGGTAATGACCTTGTCCGATGGGGACGCAGGAATCCAGACACGCACCTTCAAGTGTTCTGTTAATACTAGTCAAGGGAAGCCGCGAGTCTCTGATTTCAAGAACGACGTTTGTTCTTTTGAGCAACACTGGCAACATCCGCGTGAACTTCATCATATGACCAGGAAACCATGATGCTGGTGTTGGAAGTGCTGGTAGATGGGTCAAAGCCATCTCAGGAGTTCAAGATAGTCCTGACGATAACGGGTATGGGGTGGAGCGGAGGAGATACGCTCTAGTAGGCTTCTGCGCAATGCGCCACTTGGCAAGCACTGGGTGATGTGGAAGTAATCTCCTGTGCTGGGTCGTAAGTCCGATGAAACGCGGCGAATTTGCTTCCACCCTGATGTTGACCCAGACTTCTGGAATATCGTAAGCGTGGGTTGCAAGGTGTTTGAGGTGAACACAGTCGTAAGATACCCAGCAATTGGTATTGAGAAGCTATTGCTGGCCTTCGAGGGCGAACTTGTAAGTTGCGAGCTGGAACAGCAAAGAAATATATGTTGTTTTGCGTTATTATACTCCAACGCTTTCGGCGAACCGATTTGCTTCCGTCGGACAATTTCATAAAAATAACGCAAGTTAGTGTAAACTGAATTGTGGGTTTGCTTGGGGTTCGCAGGTCAGAGAGAGATTATGGGTTACAATAAAATGGTGTTCGCGTCTTGAGTCTCAACCACGATGCGGAGATTACCATCTGATGTAGCTTGCGACTCCCTTGACTCCGAGATTAACATAGTCACTGTCACAATTCCCGAAGTAGGAGACTCTCGGCGGTTGATGGAAGAACGATGAGGCATCCATTCTACGTTCGTTACCTTCACGAGGACAGAGTGATTTGATGAAGAACGAATGTGATAGCCAATTTATTTAATCTAACTAGTAATTGAAACATCAAGGATACTATACGACTACTCGTGTGACGTTCACCAACGAGAAATACACCTGTAAAGCCAATGAAAGACAAGAGGATGATAGGAAAGCGATAACAAGTCTGTAAGTAGAAGAACAGGTTAGAAGCAGAATTGCAGTGTACCAGAAAACAAGCAAGCATTTAACGAGGATATCTGACGAATAGTTTCCTTCCGGAGTAGACGGCAACGACGACGACGACGAAATTCGGGGAAACCTGTGAAAGCATGGCGGATAGTCTCTCAGACATCTCATGAACCCTTTTACAGAGAATCAGCGAAATTGAACCGCTGGATCACCCGATGTGCCACTCACCGTTAGGCTCACCCAACTCTCTTTACCAACTCCAATAGCATCGAAATTCTTCCCACTGCGTGTGCGCCTTTCCTGCAAGACTGGGACAGCATCGAGGTTGATAAGCTTCTCTGAGGGTTCCGGCGATCCCTCGACCCAACCCTTCCAACCTTTCTTCGCTGCGTGTCGTTTCCTGCGTGGCTGTGTGGGTAATGGCGCGGACAGAGTGCGGGATTGTGAGCCAAAAAATTCGTCGTCGTCTGGCGTTCGCGGTCTTTTAGACGACGTGCGCGACGTGCTGGAGGAGATAGAAGGACCTGGCGTTGAGCCTGGTGTAAAGTCGAGAATTTGTGCAGACTCTGTTGGTGATGGTGTAATAGAAACGGATCGTTGCATGGCAGCGATGAGAATTGTAGGCCGCTGACGCCAGAAGGCTATCGCTTTTGCATTCTTAGGCGGTGGCGCCTGTGGTAAGGAACTGGTGCTTGCAATATTTCCATCTGTAGACGCGTGCGGCCTTGCCTCGCCCATATGCTCTTGCTGTAGCGGGCGCGCAGCACCAGTGTTTTTTCCTTTTTTCTTCTCTCGTTCCCGCTCTTTCTTCTCTTTCTTTCTTTTCTGCCGCGCCTCCTCGTCTCTTTCCACAGCTTTGTAAGGACCGACCCCGTTCAACAAACTCGTCAACACATCTCTAGGTGGCCGGATATCGAAGTCTCCTGCCATTACGGCGGTGGCATTTCGTCGCGAACGTTTCGCAGGATGTGCTAGCATATTGTAGTGAGGGAAGAGGACGGCCATGGCAAAAAAATGGCTGGAGGGTTAAATGGAGGACAGAGCTGCAGTGGAGCGGAGTCGTGGTTTGGAAGCAATTGTGCTTGTTGTACTCTTACGGCATAAAACGAAGCATCAACAAACACAGCACACTCACAGCACGTGCATACCAGGAACCTTCCAAGGTTTTCCTGAACGATCGATGAAAAGATACATCTATCCCCTTTCAGGCTTGCATTCTGTCAAATTCTTGATTCTTTCCATTTCATTGCACCTTTCACCTCTTTTCTGCAAGCCTTTCGTCCACTTCCTTTGTCTCTAAACTCTCACCACGACTCTTATGGCACAGCCCAACACCTGCGCCTCGTTATCGGCCGAGTCAGATGTGACGGTTACTCCCGCCGCGGGATCTATACCAGTCACCTTTGACTTGTGAAGGGTTCCGATTGGAAGTCGAGCCAATTGCGGGGACGAGCGCCCTCCCTTTTCACACCCATTAATTTAGAACAAGTAGTCAGCTGCCTTGTTTGGGAAGTTGAATGCTGCGCTTCGCCTTTTCCCGGTGCTTTCCCGCTCCTTACGGTCTTCTCGCTAACAACGCAAATCAGTCCCCAACTAAAGACCTTTACTTGTATTGTATAATCCATCACATCACATCACATCACTCCGGCGCTTCCTGCGTACAGCTCTGGTGTTGGAAAGGCCGTCTTTGAGAAATGTGAAAATACAAAAAATTATTTGCTTGAATCACCTGAGATACAAATACGCATGTAGCATAAGGACATTGGGATAGCCTTGTTCACTATTAGTTATCTCTGTGATCGGGATGATAGGCAGACTCCTGTTGCGGGGTGAGAGTATTCTTGTCACTGCCCCAACAATTACATCGATGCCATCACTTCCCAATACAACGGGCCGTTATTTTTGTGACTTTGACGATGACTTTATCTTGCACACCCGAGAGTACGGCGGCGCTAGTAAGTTTTCATCAAGCTGATCAGTTTATCAGTCCATCTGTACAGATTGTAGTTGGTTTCCTCAAGGTGCAAATTCCCTTTTTCGATGTAGAAGCTTGCTGACTCTTCCCAGGTCAGGAAAATTCTGTCATAATACTCTCCACCTAATATACTGAGGCAATGCAGTCAGAATGTTTTTCCACTTCGCGATGGAGCGGGAGACTAAATACGGAGACCATTGATCCTTACGCAAACCCAACATAACGGTACCTATTCCAATGTACACGGTAAATCATGCCTTGAAGTTGACATTGCTGGTCCACAAGAATGTAAAAATAGGCCTTACAAGAAAGCATCAACATGCTTCTACATTACAATCGATTCGCTCTCAATCTTTATTACTGCACGAATGTGCCATGATTGTCACTCGCAAATTGTTTGCCGTGGCTCTAATTAATCAACACGGTCCGGGATGGTAATTCGAGAACAACAGAGGGAAACTCGGAAATTGCAGGAATAAACTCCAAAGTGTTCGCTTACATTTGTTGTCCGTGTGGGTCAGGTGAGGGGAAAGGCGTAGTTCTTGAATTGTGACTCGACCCGGCAGTGCCTTGCGAATTACTGCATTCGGACCGTGGCGTCTATCGTCGGGCGACTTGCGGGGACCATGAGACCATGCGCCCATTGGCGCTCTCACTTGCATACGTGCATTAATAGGGGCAATTTCCTTGCTCATTCCGACCACCTCGTTTAATTCATAGTATTGTCACAATAAAAATGCATCGAGTGATCATGAGTGTTATAGATGCGTGGCACGCCAAGCATGGTCAACACAGCGTGCATATCTCAAAACATTAATTCATGAATCTTTTGAACTGAATGCTTTCGTCACCTTAGTCTGGCAGCCCGTGTTTGTGGACCACGTGGTGCCAATGCGTTTGTATCGTGTCGTTGAAGTGGAAACCAGAGGGTACAGCCTTGATTCTTTTCGGCCCTTTCTGGCATTCGGTTTTGAGGGACCTTTGAGCTGTAAATCATGACTTCTGCTGCTTGAAATCTGGTATGCTACCATCTGATATTATACATGATCAGACAAAATATTATTTTCATTTTTGAGCGCTTTTTTTCCATAAATGCAGGGAATTGATCGGGCGCTCTTCCAGCGCGTGCATATTACTCCACCCCTCTCCCTTCTGTCCTACCCTTCAAGACCTGGCCCTTTTCCACAGGTTTTGCTCAAAGGTCCACTCCATGTCTTTAGATAAATCGGTATATCATCGCCTCAACCGTTGCCTCCGTTACTTGTCCGTTACTCCATTTTGGTCCCGTCCGAGAGACCTCACGTGAATTCCGATTGCTTACCAGAAACAGCATTCCGGAACTAAACTCAGTGACTCTCAGTGACTGATGATACATGTTTCTAACTCCATTGGAAGTGTCCAGATGTACATAAATTCGTCCTGATTTTCACAGGGTATGGAAACTTCCAGCGGGCCACTGTGAGCCAACGGCAGGTCCAGACTGATTCTATGCATTTTGATGATACTCGCAAGTAATGAAGTCTTCCCATTTTTGACTCCTCCTGTCTGAATCTGCACAGCATCCACTGATGCTGGTTGAACTCTACGCCTATAAACCTGGGCCACGAATAAATCCGGACGAGTTTTCAAACAGGCCCGTTTCCGCGGCCATCGTTTCCAAGAAAAGGCTGCGTTTCAGAATAGCGCACACGATAGAAGACAAGTGACTTAGGGTGGACCTAAGGAGACAATAGGTGACATGCCGGTGACTGATGTCTGATTGGGTTGTACTAGCATCATTTCTACGCCAAAACAAAGCAAGCAGGGTCGAAATAATGTGGACGAGGCCGTCCTCAGGTCCATATAGCGTCCCAGAACTAACCAGTGCTTCTTGCATTGAAAAAGGAGCCTTGAAAACCTGGTAGATATAATAGATCAACATAGGCGGACAGAAAACATTGGCCGTCGACGATCTCTCAAGAGTGACGATTGTTTTTGTCACCAATGTTACAGTTTTCCATACCAACAAGATGCGAGTGAGGACGATAGCTTCTGTGTAGAGATTTAAGAAAGTCATGCCCGTTCAAACACCTGGTTTCTAGAGTTGAAGAAGTGCCATTGTAGTGAGTGGCGTAGGCATACCATAGGCGTAGTCATTGAGATCGTCTCCAATACTTTCAAAGGACGTGGCCTACCTAGGAGCGGGTTTTCGGACTCTTAGGATACCTGTTGAACGATTGACCGCGGATTCGAAATATTGGCCTTGGAACTTGGGTCTCCTTGGGCGGATAGCTCAAATTAGTACTGTGAAGACTTCCGCATGACCACCAAGTCACGACAGAGCCAAAAGAAATATGGAAAGCACAGCATACAAACTCTATGACGCCATGAAAAGGTATAGGCGCCACTTTCCTTGGAATACTAAGCCGTAGAAGGCCTCCACTGCTAAAGCGCTATCATCCCCTTCAATAGGCTGACAACCGAACAGGGTTAACGCCGCGGAGACTTCGGCCCGTAACACATTGCTTGCAGTATCTGGTTATCTGTCGTTCGAATGTCTGCACGATGAGGAAACTATCATTACATTACAGTAACCCATAAGAGGGTGATGCCGTCTACCAATATAATGGGTCACTACCGCAGTCCGCTACGCCACCACTGACCTCTGATGGTTCTCCGTGAACGGGGTATTAGGGATCCCAGGACTGAAACAAGGGTAGGCAGTCGACGCATTACCATACTCCTCCTTCAACTTCCGCCACACAGCCCTAAAGGTCGACATCGACCCTTTCTCATGTACCAACGCAATCGCGCAAAGGCAGCCAGGCGGAAAGTCCCATTTTGCAAGCCCCACCGGGCTGGGCAAGGGGGTGGTGATTGTGGAACTTCGGCCTAATAGAATGCTACCACGAGGGCGGGAAGGACCCGCAGATGTGGGAGTAACCAAGTAGTTTGAGTTGTTAGCGGCACCTGGAGCTACCAAAAGGGCTGCACTATCTTCCCCCGCATCGTTCGGAGTGGACGGAGGGAGCAGTTCGGCTAGGCCTGGACCAGCCTTGAATTCTACTCGAAAGCGGACAATCTTTAACGATATACCGCTCACTGGGTCGGTCATAGGCTGGTCGACACGGCAGAAGAGGACCTCAGAAGGTTCCAGCTGATGGCAATCGGCCGGATTGTTAGTAAGGGTGATTCCAAGATGCTCGAGTAGCCTAGCAACATTTAGTCGCGTCCGGTACAAATCCTCAACCGAGTAGAGAACACCCCCTTGGCCATTTGAATGCTTCCAATTAAATAAGTTCGAAAACCATCCTTTAAATTCTCCGACAACAGGAGAAGCCATTATTCTGCTGCCACCTGCGGGTGCATGATGAACAGGTGACGAAAGAGCGATGGGCGACCCGAGCATAGCGAAAGTCGACCTTTTGGGATTGAGCAAAGGCAAATCGAGTGGGGGAGCTGCAAGCGGCCGTTAATCAAGCGTATGTGACATGATGAAGAAACACTCACGCCGCCCTCTCTTTTCTCTCTCCTTTCTCGTCTTCGTCGGAGACATGGTAGGCCCATTGTTGGCGACGTCCTTGCCCACCTCCCTGTTCAACCCAATCGCGACGCCTAGACCAACGCCCGCAGAGCGATCAACCTCGGCGCTGACATGGCTCCAACTCTCTTCATCGATACTCTGATTTTCCTTATCCTCAACAGCATGCGTATGTGCCAAAGTCTTTGGTGGTTCAACGCCTTGCGATCCACCAGGATGAGCCATAGGTTTGGTGACTGACTGTACAAGGTCGTTCACTTTTTGAGCGAAGTCGTCCATAGTCCGTTGAAGTTGAGGATCCTCCAGCTTCGGCGCCGTCAGGATGGGTAGTTCCGGAACCCCATCTACGCAAGGTGTACCTATGATCGAAGGAGGCAGTGGTGTAGGCGGATGACTGATCACCTGGTCAGGGCATCTGACAGAAGTAGAGCCCACCCTTGATCCAGAAAACATAGCCTTTTTCTCTGCCTCGCTGAACGGAGTTGTTGGCCCAGCGGAGGACTTCGGTCTTTGAGACGCGTTCGTCGATACCCTTGCTTGGAGTTGATGAAGGTGATGTGAAAATCCCATAGCCGGTGGCCCAGCCGTGTCGTATTGGCTGTGCTCCTTTACGGAGTAGGTATATCCGCGACGAGGTGGAGGTGGACGAGGTCCTCCACGACCGACTCCGGAAGACGAATTCTGCCGAGGTTGTGCCATGCAATTACTAGCAGAAGAGCCGTCTGGATGAGTCTGATTTTGTAACCTCCATGTATCAGGTTGCGGTCGGCTAGAGTTTGAGAATGGCCGAGGTCCAGCTGGTGATTCAGGCCTGTGCAAAGGAAGACTTCCATTTGTGTAGGTTCGCTTACGGCTCATGGGCGGAGGTGCCTGGCTAGTAGGAAATGACGGAGCGACAGCAGACGTTGGAGCAGATACAGTAACTTGAGGATCGTTGTTTCCCTGGACCTCAGACTCCCTTGGCACGCCAGAGTGATTGAGCTTCCATCCGAGGTCGAACTTGAAGCTCTCGAGATCGATACTAGAACGTAAAGATAATCTTTTCTGCTCTTGTTCCTTGTCGTTCAATCGATTGCGCGATGACTCTTCCCGATACTTTCCCAGGAGAAAGTAGAATGCTTTGGCATGTACACCTTGGCCTGCAGGAGCGCACAAGTCGCGACGGATAGATATACCTTGAACGTCTGTGTGACGGCCCCAGATAATGCGCAAAGAAGAGAAAAGCTCCTGATCGATCATGTCAGGTGAAGCGATTGGACGAGCAAGAATGCTCGGTGAAGGCGGTAACGGTGGGTCCAGCAGAGTAAGAGTACCGCCATCTGGTGAAGGATAAGAGACAGCGCTCTGAGAAAGCAACCAAGGGTGAGAAAGGATCTCCGGAATCTACAGGAAGAGAAAAAATGAGTATGTGGACATACTTGCAAATGATCAACGCACCGTTATTCGTTTGTTCACGTCGACGATGAGCATTTTAGCAAGGAGATCCTTTGCCAACGGATCAATCCAAGCGGGCATCTCATATTTTCCGCTCTTGACTTTGGAAAGAAGGGTTCGAACATTCTTGTCGTCAAAAGGTAATCGCCCAGTAAGCAAGGCATAGAGAATGACACCACAGCTCCAAATATCAGTGGCATTTCCTTCGTATTTCTCCCCATTGACGATTTCAGGGCTAGCGTAATGAGGTGAGCCACAACTAGTTTCGAGTTGTAGGGAAGGAGGAGCGAAGGCAGCCATTCCCCAGTCTGCGAGCTTGATTACAGGAGGTTTAAGCGAAGCAATGAGTATGTTTTCAGGTTTCAGATCCCGGTGTATGATAGAGAAAGTGTGCGCATAGTTAAGGCCGTAGACAATTTGCCTGAAGTAGATCAAAGCCTCGTCAGGTGGCAAGCGACCTCTGTTGACCAAGAAATCGAAGAGTTCGCCGCCTTCCACATATTCGAGAACGAGAAAAAGCTCTTTGTCGCCTTCAAAAACATCATAGATCCGCATGATATTGGGATGATTCATCAGTTTCATCATTGTAATTTCTCTATCAATCCCAAGGCGTTGCTTGTCCGACTTTGCCTGTTGTGTAGCCAGAGAAGCACGGGAGTTTACGAGAGGTGCAATGGGAAGTATCTTGACAGCGGCGAGCTGACCAGTGCGACGGTGTTTGGCAATTTTGACCCGCCCAGAAGCACCTTTGCCGACACATTCACCAAGTATCCAAGGTCCAATGCTTTTGGGATCCGTCGGTAAGTCGAAAGCAGCTGCTCCGCCAGCCGCTGCCTTCTCCTTGTCCCATCGAGTTCCCAAAGGCGCTGTGTACTTGATGGGCGGTGCACGAGGTGGGCTGTCTGTCACGTCTTGCATATTATAGGTGGTATAATGTATGATTAGATAGGATATAGATTGTTGTGGGCGAGATGCTCGACCAGCGGGCAGGCTTCAATTGAAAGGCTGAAGAGTGAAGAACCGCCAGCGCTTCCGAGCATCTTATCAAGCGAGTGTGACGTGACGGTCATCCAACGTGACAAAATATTCCATGACCATGTTCGTCCGTGTCCGTCCAGGACGCTGCCAACAGAATTCTGTATGATACCTGCCTCATGGGCCCTGCTACGCTCGCCGCGGGCAGTCCTGGCGCGTGCGCATATTGACAAGCAGCTCTCCAGGTCACCATATACTCATCCGATTTCCATCAACCATCGAGCCCGTCACGGAACTACACTTTCATATCGACATAGTCATTCGTCCGTCGGGCCAAAAGAAACCGTTGAGAAACGTGAGGTGGAGTTTGCAATTGACGTTCTTGATGGACAGGCATCTATTCGGCGTCTTGCTGGTCTCCTTGAGGTTGGAAACCTTGATGAAGCCACTACGGTCATTGGAGATATCGTCGACTCTGTTATACCAGCAGACAGGAGCCTGGAGCTATTTCGACAAGTCAAGCGTCTCTTAGTGGAGGCACCAGAAACGAACATCTCTCTCATGACACAGTTGGGTATTGGTTATGCTTCACGCGGCCATGCGACTCTGGTCAAGAAAGAAATCATCCCGTTTGTACGAGAGTTCGGAACGCCCGAAGTTCTATCGCAGTTCCAAATCGACCTCGACACGGCAGCGAACCACCATGCTGACCTATCAAGCAACAACGACGTGTTTGAAGAAAGTTCTCAGGACTACACCTCCGTCATGGCCGAAGCCTCTCCCCATCAACCGTCTGTAATGGAAGTCGTCGAACGGAAATTGCCAGCTCTTCTCCCTGAGCACCGACCGGACGACCTTTCGATATTTGAGGACCAAAGCGAAGAATATGAATCTTACATTGCATCAGATGCTCGAGATCATTCTACCCTGCTATCGACAGGTGTTCTTGCCAACCTTGTGTCGGATCGAAAATATTCGCAAGCATATTCACTACTGCAAGAAATTCAGCATCTGGAAATCTCAATACCCCCGTCACATATATACGAAGCCCCTGCGCAGGATGCACTCCGAAATGATCGAATAACTCCCTCCCAACGAGTTGAGCATTTTGCGGCATGGTTTTCCCTCGTTCCTCCAGCGCATTTGTCCGCGACATCTCAAAAATTCCCAGAAGTCTTCCGTCTGATCACGCAGGCATCCTTGACGGACATCATCCTTGTAATTCGTTTCTCCCTCATCATGGCCTCCAAGGGTTACGCCGATTTAGTCGCCCCCCGGACCGTTTCAACTGTCTTCCGATATTCCACTCCTGAAATAGGGCAGAACTTTGTCAACGAATTTCTTGCCGCCAACGAAAGCTACTGGATGGGCTACAAGCCTTGGGATGCGCCTTACAGATGTAAGAAAACGTCGACTAACGTGCGTGGGTTGGCGATACGAAGTCTAGCATATTCGAAACGCACTCAAGAATGCCTTGCCCTTCTCCCCAATCCGAATAACCCTGAATTCAGACTGACGAGATATACCTACGATGTCCTATTGCGTCGTCTAGAAGTGTCCAAGGACCCCGCTGACCGAAAATACATACCAGTGGTGGAGAGCCTACGTAACCAAGAGGCGACGGCAGTCGTGAACAACCACATCAACTGCGACGCCTTGACTGTCCTTGCCGAGGAAGCTAACATGGCTACAGATTTGAAAACTACAAATCCAGTGCAATTCGGCAATGATCTAGTTGCAGCTTTACGTTATCTGAAGCAATCCATCCTCGACAAGAATAATCTTCCTCATCCTTTCACACTCAACGACTTTATGAAATCCTACCTTGCCACCGGCCGCACACGAGCGTTACAGATGCTCCTCGACAGGGCTATCCGCACCAGCTTCCGGGCTACCAGAGCCATTGTCTTTGCGGAGATGCTTTACTATCGCCGCATGGGACACCCTGACCTTGTCATTGAGACTTTCGTGGATCACTTTTACCTCAGCGGTGTACCACGGGAGGAGGTTCTCAGTCGGTATAACAGGATTCGAAGACATCGACAGGAATACAACGGATTGAACGGTGAACGTCCTCCTCCGGGGCGGTTCTACAACTTCAGTCACGACACGGTTCTTCCCAAAGGGAAAATGTGGCCAGCCTCTGCGCATTGCAATCTCGTTTTCCACGCTTTGGTCTCCATCACCCTCACCGACCAAGCACTCGAGCGGTTGTACCAAAAATTGCTCTATATCGCCACGGAAGGCAGGGATGAGCCCGACAACAAATTTATTGCGTCGATTCATCCTCTGCATGCGCCAAGCAGGTGGATGACCATTAGCTCTGGTGCCTTCACTCCGTTTCTTCGGCGGTTGATGATGGATTCTGGGCCGGAGCGGGGTGCGAAGTTGTTGAGCGAAATGGTGCAACTAGGGCACAAACCGACGGTATACCATTACACCGAATTGGCTGGTAATTATGCGCGTACAGGGAACGTCGACAAGGCTTTCCTGATCCTTAATCAGATGGAGGAAAGATTCAAGAAGGAGGTCGCGCAGGAGGTTGAAAGCAATGTTCACGTCGATGCTGGACGCCGGGGAAGGAAGGCAAAGTCAGCATCATTGACGACTCCCGCTCATTCACCAGCTGCACCATCACGATCCATGTCCTCTACAACACCGCCCAACCTTGAGCCAGGGCTGCCTGCTCCCGACCTCGTGATGTACATATCTCTCATGCGCGGGTTCATCATTTCCAAGGAATTGCCGGCGGCTCAGGAAGTGGCGAGACGTTTGCAATTGCTCCACACATATAGACCGGGAGAAGATCAGTACCTGGAGGACGTGTACGCCGACTTACAGAAGCTGCGAGAGGAGCTTGCCTCCAAGGTATGTATAATTAGTAAAAACCATTCTTTTCGTAATTCTCAATCAACACAACAGGCGAGATCCGCGCATGACAGCGACAATGATTTTTCTTCATATACCCAACCAAGGGGAAACCGAAATAGACGTTGAGCTATCAACAGTAAGCACTATCCCAAAACATGAAGTATTCTTACTGATTGTCTGCAAAGCACTCAACCCTCAAGACTTCGAGGGTCCCTCTACGACGGACCAGCAGAGCGGACTGAGAAAGAACCTCTGTCGACGCACAGATTATCCGGCAAGGCACAGCAAATGTGTTCTCGACCTTATAGTCACTGTTATTCCTTGGGCATAATCATGCCACCCATGGTGCCATAGTCTATAGGAGTGAATTGTCTACCGTCGTAAATACTTTTACTTCGCGACGTGTTGGGCAGAGGAGCAGATTGAGTCCTTCACAAATCTCTCGGTCTTTTGGGACCAGCTACTTAGACATTTCTGGAATAAGGCCAGGACGTCACAGCAGCCCAGCAGCGTTATCGCTACAAACAATCCTATCCAATTAGAAGTATCTTACAATACCTATATATGTACGCCTGCCTAATGACGGATTCTGCATATCATGCATCGCTAAATATGAAGATCGTCCAACCTCGACCCTTCTCTGCTCTCCCAAAATGAGATCCAACGATTAAGAACGGGCCTGAAGAATGTCGAAGTAAGCCGTGTATTCTTCCGGTGTCATCAGTTCATGGTCGTCCTCTGTCACTTGTGAATATGGCTTTGTGGTGCCATTCACTAGGAACGAAGTACGTTAGCAGGAAACCCATTACGAATGATGGAATACATACCAAGAACCATAGGGTCATCCTCCGCCAACAACGGCAAATCCTCAACCATGACCGCATCCTGCTCAACCTCAATCCCATTCTCCGGAGTATACCCGTTGATCACCACCCCAACACCCCCATTGCCAACACCATACACACCGCCATTGGGCTCGTTCAAGGTGTCCCCCAATTTTGGCTGTTTAACTTTGGCAGCAGTGCCGACGTCCTCCTGAGACCGTGAACGTTTGCGGTAGGCGTTCAGCGAATCCAGATATTGCACAGAGGGCTTGCGGTCCTCGTCTTCGTCGTATCCAAAATCGCCGGAGTCAGAACTCCCGGGCGCACTTTGCCCAGTTGGAGTGGCTTGGGCTGAAGGTGCAGCGGAGGAGGCGGCAAGAGACGCGTAGTATTGGTCGTACACTGAAGAGGGGCAGATTAAAGAGAACCATAAATTGGATTCGAATCGTGATAACTCACAATCTGATTGATGGTTCACCACAGGCTTAACATCATCGACCAAATTTATGATAGTGTTATGCTGATTGTGCTGGCTCTTGGACGGCCCTCCCCCGATAACTCCCAACCCCTTCAAAATATCATCACCATTCGACGCCTGCACGCCTCCATTCAGCACTCCCTCTGCTCTCGCATTCTCCTTCACACCCAACGCAGTCAAGTCTCCCGTAATCGTACTCTTCAAATGCCAAGCCGGAAGGGCGTTCTGCTGCCGTTTTACCTCTGCCTGGGCGTCTCTCTCCTGTTTGCGCGTGCTCTCGTCCTTGTCCAAGGCCATCATCACACCGACACCGTCGTCTTCCTTCTTATTGGGATCCGATCCGGCGACCTTGAGACCTGAACCTGACTGACCCCCTTTTTGTTTGTCCGAGTCGCTCGGGTTGTTCTTCACCCATGCAGCAACATCAAACCTGTACAGACCGAGATGAGAGAAAGAAAGAGGACAGACGAAAAAGGGAGACGAACGCAGGCAACATCATCGACTCGCTCTTCTGCAACCCTTCACGAACGAATCGCATCTGGCTGTTAAACCGTTGCATTCGATCCTTGCTCCCTTGCACACTCTCCGCATTCTCATTGTCCACCACTTCAGCATGGCAAATCTCGCATATCAATAAACCCCTTGCAAAATCCATCAGTTTATCGACCTCCAGAGGGGTGTAGGATTGTTTGCATTGGGGACAGATGTAGCCTTTATTGTCGAGCTCCTACAGGAAAGTATCAGCGATTGGACCGAGCGAGAAAGGATTGGTCAAGTGACGCACATTGCGCAAGCCTGAATCAATGATGTGTCTCATTTTAGCCATCCTCCACTTGACAACATTGCAGAAATGCTCGTAGTCAATGTAATAGTACTGCTTTCCAACCGACCGCTGAGCGCCTTCTTTCAGCTCATTTTGGCGGTAACTAAACCATAGAGGTAAGCTCGGTGTGAAACGCGGCGGAAACGAGGCAAAGACGCACATTTTGACCAATGAGTCATTCGACAACACAGCGATGACCTTGTTCAACTCTTTAGGCTGGAGGCCCATTCTCCCGGCCAATTCATCGTCTTTAAGGCTACAGAGTAGCAAACATGCGTCAGGATTGCACTATAATTCAATAAAAGAACCGAGGCAATTGTGAAGTATGTGGAACAAAAAGAAAAGATGATGGGAACGAGAATCGGAAGTGGCACTTGGGGCAGATAGAAGACGCCACCACAACCAGCTCACGCATCGAGAGCAAGTTTAATACTTACACCGGATGTCGGGCAAGCTGATCCATGATGATGGTGTATTTGGCCTCGTAGAAAGCCCGGGAGACATGCTGTACAAGGAGACGTAAAGTCTCTTGGTCCTCCTTGGTAGCCATTTGAGCGTCGTATATGAAGGCCCTAAGGCCGCCAAAAGATAAGGGCCGACAACAGAGAATGGATGTCCGAGATCCTGGTATATTGACAATCCAAAGGCTTTTCGTAGTCGAGGGAGGGAAGAAAGAACGGAAACACTGAATCTGCTGTTGTGGTATAAGGTCATAGCCTTGTGGGCCAAACAAACGGCTCCGAACAGAATATAATTACAACACTACATACGGGTGAGCTAACATACATCTTCTTCAAAATGAGCCATCCCACTAACTAAACCCTCGATCGTGGATTTCGTGCCTTGTGCATCCTCGGAGAAACTGACTCTATGCTTGTGCCATTTTAACCACTGTTCAGCCCTCACACCGGCCTGCTCATGGTCGAGTAATCCCACAGATATATCGATCACATCCGGTCTTCCGACATGCCACCAGAAGACATTTGCGCCGCACGTACCGCAAAATTCGCGGTACTTCCCTGGGCTGGATAGGTACTGCTTAAGGCCAGCAGGACGGAGATGGTCGTTATACAATTCGATCGGCTCGTCGGAGTTCATCTCGTGGACGTTGCCTCTGGATACAAAGGCCCAGCTTTGCACTTCGAACCCGCTGCCGCGGCGACAGTTGCTACAGGCACAATGACCAGCCAGGTACCTGGTGAGCTCATGCGACTCACACGGAGCTAGCCACCACTTCTCGTCTTTAATATTGCGGATGCTCGAAAGGCGACCTCCTGCCCGGAAAATTAGGTCCGGGTATGGCGCGTACGTCGCAGATGAAAGATCGTCCGGGCGCGTGATGTAAAACTTGATTGTTCCACAATGACAATATGCGCGCAGCTGTTTTGCATTTCTCTCCTCATTCTTGTCCTTCAGTGCCGGAGACCTCCAGCCCACAGGCAACTCCTCGCTACCTTCCTCATACGAGTACCTCGGCAGCTTCTTCCCGTCCACCTCTGTCAACTGGTCTGCCAACCCTCCGTCCAAGGTATCCGCAACGAACTTGTGATAACCCAGCTTGGCGATTCCTTCTGTCTTGTGGATTGCACCACCCGAAACTGACCACTCCTTTCCGTTCTTGCACTTGAACATGTTCGTCGAGCACCGAGCGCAGAAATATCGAACGGTCTTCTCCGATGATCGGTACATACTCATGTCGCTTTTCGTGATTGGGATTTCGCCGAATTTGCCGATGAGAGGAGCCCTTGTGATAGGAAGATAATAAAAGGCCATCTGGCCTGTACTATGGCGACATGTGTTGCAATGGCAGATGCCATGTTCGAATGGGATCAAGCTCTTGTCGAACCCTACCCGAAAGGTGCTCACGCCGCAGTCGCACTGGGCGTCCACGTATATGGTGGGCATTTGCAAATGAGACGGAGGCATTGATCAAATGGGTGTTGCTGTGCCAGGTATAAAGAAGTTGAATATGTACTGTGCTCCAAAGGTCTCGCGATCGAAATCAAGTGAAACAGCCTGCAAAAATCCTTCGTTTATGACTCTGTTTCATTTCGGAACTTCAAGCAAGCCGTCAACATACTAGTGATGACCGCTTGCTCTTTCCCGCCTGTCTCGATGGACCATCTCTTGACTCAGATAATGTAGGCTCCTTTTGGGTGTCTATTCTCACAGGGCTCTGTGTGCCTCCTCTCCAGGTCCCTTGACCGGCGAAGTAGTCGTGAATGCTGTCTCTCAAGTCCCTAGATGGCGGTCCTCTGAGTACCGGAAAACAGCCATATATTGTGCTTTGGGCTGATTTCTCGTGTGGTTGGAGGATTAAATAACCGGGACTACCCAGCTTCCCATATTAGGCCTTTCTTACAATCGAGAAACGAACAGGACGCCCATTCCGTTACTTGGACTGAAGCAAGAGGCGTGCAGATCGAGGATTGCGCACTAGTTCGAAGAGGAAGCTAATGACCTCCGGTTCTGTTGGCTGCCGCGCTCGCAAACTTGCTGCTCCACATTTCAATGCTGTTTGGGAAGAGTGATATCAGTCCTCCGACTAATGGTAACTCTCAGTCCTAGTCACCTCAATTCGAAAGTCACAGCTTCTTCTCGGTCACTTCACTTCAAATCCGTAGCTAGAAGGATGGGAACTATGATTCTTTGATCGGTTTTTGGCATGCATGTTCTTGCTGTGCTGCTAGTTACACTCATCCTGTGAGTGCATGCCCTACATGCTAGCTTTCGTTCAGCACTCTCAGTCGGCAATCGAGAATACGAAAGAAAGCACTCAGTATCAGAAGCTGCGGCAGTGGCGGGGGCCACAACAATTCCTTGGGATTCCTTTTAGAAAAAGAATTCGCGGCCAGAGATTGCGCGTATTCCTAGACTGTGAACATTATCATACTCGTTTCATTCCCAACTATACCTCAGGACGGGTCCTATCTTGAATGACTTAGTACCAAGCATCAAAGCTACAGTGGCATCTCAATGGAAAATAATGACTGCGGCGGAAGCGGATCTATTTTTGGCTGCTGTTAGAACCCGAACTTCCTACGTTGCCCTGTCTTAGTGACCTTCGCTCAATTTATACTGTTGATGAAGCGACATGCTCAGTACGGCTCCTAGCACCTTATCGCCGTTATGTGGAGCTCGAAGGCCTGTTGGTGGCCTACATCGGCTTCTTATGTTATGTATAAATTCTTTGGACTTCTCGATAATGATGCATGTTCCAGGAAGACACTCTACTGGAGGGGGAGCAGAATAAGAGACGTGGCGCCATCTACTTCTATCGCACGGCCTCGGCCTTGGTCGCGGTATAAAAGCAGGTATATCAAGTCGCTATCAATCCTCAGGTTCCTTGCAAGTCTCTTTACCAGTATCGACATGTTCACACACATCATCATCTTCGTCGCTCTTGCGCTTACTCAAGTCGCCCTCGCACTCCCTCAGCTTCCGGGACTGCCTGGACTGCCTGGACTGCCTGGACTGCCTGGATTGCCTGGATTGCCTGGATTGACTGGATTGACTGGTCTATTGCCTGGACCCGGAATACCCGGACTACCTGGGCTGCCTGGGCTGCCAGGATTGCCTGCATTGCCTGCATTGGGGGCCCTCGGTCAGTCTACAGATATTCATATTGAAGTGATATCAGGATTCTCATATACGCCTATCCCCGTTATGCGATATAGGCGTTGAAGCGGCAAACGACGATTTTAACAACCTCCCCGGAGTCGGGCGATAAATCAAACCTTGAAATTCTATAAAAATTGTATGTCCTCTCTTTCCTGTGTTCTGATGCATTAGCGTCTGCTGACAGTCTATCATGGGTGTAGGATAAACCAAAATTGACGTTGTCTGACTCTTACAACGGAGTCAACATGATACCAACTGTATAATACGTTTGACGAGTGTATTATAAAATCGGTTTTGCCACAATATCTCCAATTCAAGGCGCATCATTGATCATGAGCAAAACAAGAAAACTGAATTAACCGCAATGAAAGTACAGTAGCTGGGTCACAGCTGGGTTGAATTGACGCCCGTCATATTATTCCAATCATGCATGGGACAGATGCACGTGGGATTTGGTATTTTGCGCTTTAGACGCTTCACTTTATCCTACGAGCGTACCCCAGAACGGTCCTACCTTGAAGGACTCATTGGATGCATCAAAGCTATAAAAATATATTAATGGAAAACGATGACTGCAGCGGAAATAATCTATTTTCAACTGCTTGTTAGAACCCAAAATCCCGACGTTGCCCTGTCTTAGTGACACTCGGTCAATTTATGCTGTCGATCAGGCGACGCGTTCAGTACGGCTCCTAAACATCTGACTGTCATTGTGTGGAGCTCGAAGGCTTGCCTGAGGCCTGCTTCGGCTTCTCAGGGTATCTATATAGCGTCTGGACTACTCGATAAATATACGAGATTTGGAAACTCACTGTACTGAAGACGACGCACAACAGTAAGGGACAGGCGCTGTCCAGTCCTGTCGCGCAGTTGCTAGGCATTGCTTGCAAGATGAAGAGTAGCTAGCTCGAGTCGGTGCGATTCTAACAACGAGCTTTCCGGAGTCGGACGATGAAGATTCACTTCATTGAAAGAATCGCATGTCGTCTCTGTTCTTATGTGCCCTTAGCGGCTGATCACGACACACTACGGGCGTAAGATAAAGTAAGGATTTTCGCGGACTCCCTCTCTGTATTTACGTAGTTAAGACGATAACGGCTATGTAAATACTTTGAGAGTATCATAGAAACCGGTTTCTACCACACTACGATTGATCGAAGGTGAATAGATGTTCATAACAAAATCAATTTCGAATGAAACGCAACAAAAGCGAAACTATGCTTAGCAGCTGGTTCAAGCTGTTGACTTCACACCCATACCATTGTGATCATGCATGGAAGGGTTGTACGATGGATTTGTGATTTTGCGATTAGGCCCCGTTGGCCAAAGCGTTGCGAGGCCATGCGCCCCTCCTAATCATCATCAGGTGTCCCTGAGTACTGATTAGTGCTTCCAGGCGCGGAAACGATGGCTGTTGCGAGAAGGCCTCATACGTGTTGAATGCTTCCCACAATTTTAATAAGGGAAGTTGGTGACGCATAAGACTTGAATTTTGTCCCGAATCAAGGGAAACAACATGGGAAAGATGCATAGAGTACCTAAAAGCCAATCCCATTCACCAACGAGACTTCCCAACACACCCGCCAAAGCACACGTGCACAACAACGCTCAGGCAATGAGTGTCGAAGCAGTGGCCGAATCATACTTGAAAGTGGGGGGGATCTGTTGCTTGGTCTTGTAGTACCTCGCAAGTCTGTGGATCCTCGACTCGATCAAGATGAGACGGAACTTGGAGTCCTTGTCCTTTCGGTTGACTTCGAGATGCTTGCGGACGGCAACCGCCTTTTTGATGAGGTGCCAAAGGTCCTCAGGGATGGATGGGCCAAGTCCTATCCCCAAACAAAAGGTGTGTGTAATGCCATACACAAAGCAAATCGAGAGCAAAGGAAGTATGAAAAAGAGGCGAAGACATACAGTGCATGAGCATACGGAGGAAATGAATCTGGGAAGACGCACCTTGGGACTTGAGGATACGGAGGATCTTGTTTCCGGTGACGAAGCGCACTTGGGGGATACCGTGCGAGTCACGGAGGGTAACACCGATTGCGGAAGGAGTCAAACCCTTACGGGCGAGCTTCACGATCTGGTCGACGACATCGTCGGGGGTGGTTTTGAGCCACGAAGGAGGGGAGCGGCGGTAAGGGAGGGCAGAGGACGCTTTACGTCTATGTCAGATGGTTACTGCAAACAATTCCAAAGATCTAAACGCACAAATGCCCTTTCCTGGTGCGTGCATGCGACCCATTGTTACTCTAAACAATTATCAGAATTTTTCCCACTTCTTTGACAAAGACTAGACTTACGATTATTTGGCGGCTTGACGGTCTTGAAGAGGGTGCGTTGGTTGTCGGCAGTGATGAGCACAACACGACGAAAAGATACGAGGAGGGCCGGGATGCGCCGGTCGGTGGCTGAAAAGACTGTACAGTTAGTAAACCTTAATTGGGCCACAGTAATTGTTGTTTGTCCGTGTTACTTGGGCATCCAGCAGCAGGCCATTCTTCTCCCAACAACGCCCATAGCAAGAGGTTTGTTACCGCCGACGGCGACCATCCACCTAACCCTCAAGGTATGCTGTTTATTGCTAGTGGTGGCACCATGCTCATGGATCTTTGCATTTCGTAGAATGAAGTTCAATATTGCCAGTAAGCTTTGCCTTCAACAAGTGCTATAGTGATCAACGGTTATCTTACCCAATCACTACCATAGACCCCGCAACGGGGGCCCAAAAACTCGTTGACCTCGACGATGAGAAGCGATTGTTCGTTCATATTGCAAAAGCTTGGCTGCGGGATGCGTTAATGATCTTGAATTCTTTACAGCCGTATCTTCTACGACAAGAAAATCGCTCAGGAAGTTCCTGGAGACTCTCTCGGCGATGAATGGAAAGGATATGTCTTCCGCATCACTGGTGGAAACGACAAGCAAGGTTTCCCAATGAAGCAGGGTGTCCTCCTGCCTTACCGTGTCAAGCTCCTGCTTTCCGAAGGACAATCTTGCTACCGAATCCGCCGCGCTGGTGAGCGCAGGCGCAAGTCGGTCCGTGGTTGCATCGTCGGCCCCGATATCGCTGTCCTTTCCCTTGTCATCGTCAAGCAGGGTGAGAGCGATGTAGCTGGCCTTACCGACACCGTTCTCCCCAAGAGACTTGGTCCCAAGCGTGCGACGAAGATCAGGAAGTTCTTCAACTTGAGCAAGGAGGATGATGTCAGGAAATACGTTGTTCGACGAGAGGTTAAGAGCGCCAAGAAGGAGGACGCGAAGCCTTACACCAAGGCGTGAGTACTCTATTCTCTCCAAGTTGACCGTTCTTTGAACAAGAGTACTCATCATGACATTTAGTCCCAAGATCCAGAGACTGGTTACACCTCTCCGCCTCCAACGCCGCCGTCACTTGAGGTCACTCAAGCGCCGCAGATTAGAACACCAGAAGGAGCAAAAGTCCGAGTACGAGTACGTATAAGCATCCCGTCTCCTTTGAATCGCTTGTTGATGCCTTTTCTCCTCAACAGTGCCCTCATGGCCAAGCGTATCGCCGAGAAAAAGGCCAAGGTCGCTGCCATCAAAGCATCGCACCACAAGACTGCCTAATATCTTCACCATCTACCCCTCCTCATCATGGTCTTTCAGGAGAGTTGCTATCGCGAAGTGGGTTGTATGGGTTGGTTGGGATTTGGGCCGTTCGCGTGTTCGTCTTACTTCCATATTTCCCTCTTTAAAAGCAACGTTCCGCCGCCTGTCCAGTTACCAAGTTCATGATTATGCTTTGTGATGCTTTTCCCCTTTCTCTTGACATACGTTGATGCTACGTAGAGCGGCGCAAGATAAGAGATGTTCTCAAGCAGCTCAAACAAGCCAGAGCTACAATGTGAAAAGCTTTTCCCATTGTGTATGAGGCGCCATCCATCCAATTTTGACCGTGATCCGCCTGGTACGAACAAACTCATGTAAACAAGTGTTGTCTCTCGGGCCGCTACGATATTCCCTCTGTTGGTTGTGATTTTTGCGATCTCCCCAGGCACCGTTATTTCAACTTGTTTCTGCGAATTGCCTTCATTGGTTCGTCATGGGGGTTTCGGCTTTCAAATATTATTCAAGTCCTGCTCGCAGTCTTGGTCTACCCCATTTTCTGTGTTGGTTCGTTCTCTTTACGCATCAGTTGTCTGCAACAAATATGGAAAACCGCTCCTGACCAATTGTTGACCCTCTTTTTGTCCGACCTTGGTGGCCTTCGTTCATTGATTTTGAAACAGTTCAGCATGTTTCCATTTCCTGGTTTCCCTGTCATGGTGCAATACTTCGATAAAGGGTCGTCCAGTCTCGGTCAAAATGATGAGAAGCATTTATCGCTCGCCGATGCCCGCACTACGCTCTCTGCATAATATCGATATGTTTTCCCTGTCATCATCACTTTTCCACCTATCAGAGAAGACCGAATGGAGCTTGCCATCCAGGCCCTTTTTCCTCCTCATTTCCAGCCAGTGAAGAACAAGCCAACCTCTGCACCACCACCACATGGAATGGCCTTCGGATCATGTTGAGATCTCGAGTCTGGTGGGCTAATTTCAGCAATATAGCAGACGACGACCGGGGATGCAGTGTGGTTGTGCAGAGTTAGGGGTTGAGCAAGTAGCGACGATCCTGGTGTTCAGATCATTTGGGTATCGGGAAACATCAAAAACGGATGCAAAGTTATTAAACATCTTCGAACCTGACAGTAAATTATGGAGGCTAACTTGAGCCAATCAATCTGCAGGAATCGGCTCGAATATGTGAGGTTAATCTCAAGTCAGCGTCGAAGATGTTTAATAACTTTTGATATCTTTTTGGGCGTCTTTCCGACAGGGTTCACCCATAAAAATGAGCGGAGGCATGTTAGTAATGGACTGCCCATATTCTTTTGATGAATTATGCTGGGTTTTTGGCTACGCTCAAACCGCTGGAATGTCCCATTAGGGAGGAAGCATAAGCAGGAGGCTCCATCGGTTGTTAAGTCTATTTGTCTCTTATCATTCAGGTGATGATCGACTGTGTATGCACAGGATAGACACTTTCTCGTTGATATATCTGCATTCGAAATATGTATCCCACCATATGGGAGTTGGCTCTCGAGTCGCGTAGCTTTGGTGGAAGATAGGCTTGTGATCCCGCCATTCTGAATCTCAACATCACATTTGGGGATGTGGTCAAGATCAACATACTTCATTCCCCAGGACACCAGGCAGCGGGATCATACCATAGTATATGCCCTGAGCGAAAACATACCATCCATACATACTGCCAGGCGTACGAACTTTCCCATAAGTTTCTGAATGGTGTTATTTGGAAGCTGTTGTTGCTGGATGCCCGAATAACCCAGGTAGTCCCGCTTGATCAGGAACGCGTGACTCTGTAAAGCATGATTCAATATTTGGCTTTCCCAATACCTCGGCGAACATGCACGGGGTCACCATCGGGACAGGCATAGGAGCGGCGAGCACGGTGAGGGAGTCCAACATGCGAGAGGTGTGTATATGGAGATTGAGTCAGTTGCGGAGAAACTGAAGCAAGTCAAACAGAGAAGACAAGAATTTCCCTAGAGTATGGCAATAATCGTTATCAAATTAGCACTATTGCGAGATTAGGTTGACTGGTCGTTGGAGTTGCTAAAAAGGACAATCCGTTGTACCAGAGACGGACATAGACAATGTGCGTCGAAGGCCCAGACTTGTTCTATTCCATCTCGCCAGCGTCGTTCCGCGACATCTTTGAAAGAAATCCGGATGTTTTATATTGTGCGCTGGGATTATGTCTGTCATGTACGGCATGCCTGCAATGACATACAGCGAGATCGTGATCGGTGTAGCGAACGGATCAGGATGCAAGGGTAAAACTGCTGAGGGAACCTTTAAGTATCAGATGGGGTCAAATTTTGACAGCTCGGGCACCAGCTGCATGAATGGAGGCACAAGGGTCGAAAGACGTCAGCTTGAGGATTGAAAGCGACCGAGGTGATACACCTTCTTATCATCATCTTAACACGGCGCTGCGTTAAGGTTTCCGAAGACAAGAGACGTTGCTGCGGTAGTGGATGGCTATCGTAGATAAACCACAGATCAAGGAACTGTGTATTTCTGAAGCAACAATGATGGGTTCGATATCAAGGCAAGCATTGCGAAACTCCAGATGTCCGTGCAATGTGCGCACACATCTTGAACTAGGGTCACCGCTCAGTGATCTGCCTGACATCGTCCATTGGACTTTGGGTTTCATACATTTACGTTGCCCTTCAAGAAGCCTGCGAATTCGGTCCGGAATGCTCAGTCAAAGTGTAGTTGCGATACAAGATCGAGTGTGCAATATTTTGTGAAACAGCCCGTTCGTCGGTTCTTCGCCATAGCGAAGAGCTCCCGAGACCCCTTGCAAGCTCTCCAAACACGGACTTTGTTGTGACTGAAGCCCCTGCACAATGTTAGGTGGAGCTGTCAACCACTTCATCCGCGAGACTTTGAGAAGAAGCAATAGTCTGCGATTTCTCTCACAATATCTCCCCTGGAATCCACAGAAAAGCTCCGCGGGATAAATTATGTTCCTGGGAATTCCTTCTTTTTGGCAGCGGTGAGGACGCCTTGCCGAAGGCAACTATCAGACTTGCAGATGACGGGCATGCCCCACCTTTGACACCCGAGCCGCAAACTTCCTCTGAGAAAATCAGAAGTAGCGTATGAGTACGTTGGCTCAGAGGTTTAAATAGACCGCAAGTCAAGACCCTCGCAACAGATTCCTTCAGATGTCTTGAAGGAGGTAGGGCTAGAGGTAGTTCCACCGACACCGATTATGGGAAGTTCCAAGCGAGCAGTAAGAGTGGACTTTATCAGAGGGCGCCGGAAACTACGGATGCTGGTGGTGGTAGGAAGACAAGGGTGAAATCAAACAACCGACAACACGCTCCAAGGGCTTCCAATCAACTTGCAATTGTGGGACCCCATAGCAATCGTTAATGATTCTCTCAACAGTGATTGGGTACGCAAAATATTGAAATGGGACAACCATAGAGCTCGGACGAATCCTGAAAATAGCATGTATGTATTGTGATCTAAAGATCATCGACGTCTATCTCACCCTCTAATCCACTTACTCGTTCATCCTGTGACGCCTTCACCACACCCCCTTTCGGCCCCGGTATAACAAGATCAGCGCTGGAAACATGTGCAGTAACCTTCTCCGCCAATGCCTGCTTTTCGTCAAATGACTGAGGTCCGCCCTCCTCCTCGGTGTCCTCGTCGTCGTCGTCCTCTAGTGCTTCCTCGATAATCGCATCTTCCTCTCGGAGAATGTCCCATGTGCGATCTTTCACCTATTTGAATGGACATATTTCCGAAGGAATCGTTAGACGTCAGCAAGTGAAGGGAGGGTGTGACATGGGATTAAGGGAAAGTATGTATTACCTCAAGATTTTGGCCGGCGCTGATGTTCTTTATTATCTTTCCTTCTTGACGGGCATGCAACGTTCGTCGGAAGGACCGTGAAAGAAAAGAAGTCATGGTGTTGATTGGCCAATTAGAGGGAACCAGTGAGATGACCTGAGACAAAAGATCAAAATGGCGTTAGAACACCATTGAGTTGGGGCAATAATGAATACGAATGCACATCTAACACGTCAAGGTTAATAGCTTGTGCATTGAGTAAATGCGCCGCACGATCTGACTGCCTAGCCGGTAAATAACTTGTCAGCTGCATAACCTCTTCAAGATTGGGGATAGCTCACTCAGCAGTCATGTACACCTCCAAAAGGATCTTCAGAAGATCCCTCTTCAACTCCTCATTCACAGTTTTCAGCCGTGTCAGAGGTGTTGGGCCTTTCGTCGTCGCAGGTAACGAGAAGAGAGTCGTAGCCCAAACCTGCAGCCCGCAACTTTCCGCTATAGAGTGTGCCATTTTGGGAGGTACGATATCTCCTCCCAGAGTGCAGTAGGTTTCTGCAGACGTCGAATCGCCCAGTTTGTGGATGAGTGTTTGTAGTGCCGATCGATGCCTTCCAAGCTAGTTAGAACAGGCGATAAGTTACACTCTTTGAGCTGTCAAAAGAATATGGTGCATACTTTCCCATCGACAATTGCGAGTTCGAGTGTGAGGATCTGTTCTCTTTCATGGAGTCGCTGCCGTATGATTTCAGCATCGTATAAAGATGATCCGGCAAGTAATAACACGGTTTTTAGGCGTCCGCGTTTGTGTTCCGAGTCAGGCGTTGTTGACGCAAAATATGTAAGGAAGGAGGATTCGTTGCGACTTGAGGCGTATGATGAAGCTAGGGGAATGTAGGCTTTATTGAGCGAATGATGGCGAAGAGTTGACACGGAAGTACCTTTTGCTCGCCAGAGCTTCGATACCGCATCGTCCTTCAGATAGGAGAGCAGCTGTTCCACGCACGACTGCGCTAGCTGCATATGCAGGTCTCTTGACTGAGACAAAGACCGTCATAAGCAAACCTCGGTTACAGCATTAAAACGTACCGTAGTCCGCCGCTGTAACACAAGATACTCTAGATATTTTGCTCCAGCTGCGGCATTCGCGTCCCTAATTTGCTCCAATAAGGCAATGTCTTCTTCTGGCCTTTCTCTCCGTTTTCCAGTATCTCGAGGCATCAGGAGCTACTTGATCTCAGGAACCGTTCAACAGATGAACGAAGAAGCTTACTTTAAGCCCCCGTTCTGGATCCCTCTTCGTCAACCATATACCCCAACGCTGTGTTAATGGCCTGTCGCGCTTTTCGGCGAGTAAAGCAATCATTTGAGACTGTGGATCTTTGATGTCGTCGTCCGTCCATTGTCCTTCAATTAGCCTAGATGCGTGTTAAATCAACTGTTCATGAGACAAAATCAAGACGCACTTTGCCCATGCATCGAGTAACTTAAGGTCATCGCCTCGTTGCTTGTATAGAATGCAAAGCGCGTTATACTGCCCTGTCTCTTGAAGCACAGTTTCGACTTCGGGTATTGAAACATCGTTTGGTTCTTGTAGAAGAGCGTAAAGCTCCTTGGTCTTCTCGAATTGTGCATAGAGTTTTACGAGAACCGTGTCGATTGTCTTCGGGCAATTCGTCATACATCACCGTCAATAGAGCACCAGTTGGACTTACAGTGTCTATTGGGTGTCCCGTACTGCCCGCATTCATCCCTTTTGCCACACTCCTTCTCGTCCGGCTTTTCTTCAGGAACGTCAACAACATCTCCCTCGCCGCCATGCCCAGTATCTTCCTCAACTCCGCTGTGGGAGGCGCAGACAGGGTATTGGGGGATAGGTGAGGAGAGTAGTTCCTGACTAAGTTCGACACAACTGAAATCAGTTCCAAGACAGGAACATGCGTGCGGGGGAGAAATAAAGTTATACGTCAATGGGAGTCGGGGCATAGCCGCGAGAGGAGAGGACAGGCGAAGGATGGTATTACGAGAGCAGAACGAGGGTGAAGGTGGAAGTGGAGGTAAAGATAGGACAACAGGATGACGACTTACTAATGTCGTCGACCGAGCCCTCCTTTGGCATGCGTTCTGCTACACCACCAAAGACGTCCATGGTGTCATCTGCAGAAAATAGGGACCCTCTGAGGTCGGGATAGTAACTGACTAGTAGTCGCGGATCCACTTCTCCGTTGAACAGGTGCTTCCCCGCGTCTTCGAACAGTGTTTCTGTGAAACATTGGAAACCTATCCGCTGATACACGTAACGCAGTTCCTCCGCCTAGAAACGTATAAGTTTCTTGTCCAGAATTGGAGATCTTGAAACTGCGCACCTCGTCTTCGTCTACAGTGATACTCTCTTCCAATTTCTTCCGCCTTTGATCGGCTAGGTTGAAGGCATCTTCTAGTCTATGACTTTCCAGCAACGATTCGAGCTGTGATAGAATGATAGAAGGCACAAGTGATTGAATCGAGTTGGGTCCCAGAACGAGCACGCTAGAGCGCGGAAATGTGGGCAATCTCATCGTTGGCCCAGGGCGTTGAGGGTCGTAGGACGTGTCGTTGTCACTAATCGAGGTAGTGCGGCAGTTATGTCAACGAGTTATCACCAAACAGATATTCATCAAATGTTTCGTAGCTTCGTGAAAGTACGCCTCCAAGTATGTAGGACTTGTAGACAGCCTTTGGTACAATACTCAGCGATTGGTGTTGCCTCTTACAGAAACATATGTCGGCCAACACTTAGTGTTAGACGCCGACGGTTCGGCTTATTCCGAACCGGAAGGGCCAATTTGGGTCGTTAATTGTGCAAGTTAAACACACCGATGCATATGAGGCTGAAGACCGTAACCCTTCAACAATTTTTCACTGGGACTGGGACTGGTCCTCTTAAAATGGCTCCCTCGTTAATGGCATGGTGGGAGAAACGAGTATGGGATGTAAGGACTTCAAAATAAGTAAATGGGTTCATGACTTCATATTGATTTTCATGCCCGAGATGAAGAGACTAGTAATATGTCTTGATGGGCCATTATGGAGCTCAGGTTTATCCAAACTGTATCAGTGTACTGCAATGTAAGAGCATGCAATGTCCGCCCACCAACCTTGACGGTCAGATTTATATTTCCGGGGCAAAAATGGTGGCGGTGGAAGATCGTTTTGACAGTGTTCAAGATACTTAATTATGGTAAGATGCTTATCCTCGGTGATGGGAAACGAAATATGGCTGAGCTGGCAGGCTGGCGGCTAGCAAAGGGATATGTGAGAGAGTGCACTGACCGAGAAATATATTCTTTGAGGCATACTTGCTGGTGCAGAAGCTGAAGACACTAAATGATTCTAGCCTTTCACGAAGATAAGTAGTATAGTTGCCACAGCTTAGTTACTAGGAGATTCCCGCAGTGACCGATATTTCTGTCATGAACAATGGCTCCAAAATATCAACGCTGGCCTCTTCATGATCAGCGCTCGCTTTGGATGATCTCCGTAAGTAGCGGCGGAGAAGCACTGTACATCGGTCGCCCATCGCACGAATATAGAGGATACGCAAGGCGAACCAGGGTAAGTACGATAAATGATTGGATCGGTCGAGAGTCGAGTACGACTCCTTGGAAATTATCACCATGGGTGTGCCGGGTAGTATTGTGAAATTACGGGAATTTGGATGATGGAAATTGCTCCGGTTACAGAGCATATGTAGTTCCGGATGAGTTAGCATCTGGTAGCATCATCGGGATTTCAAAGCCACGATGGTCAAAATCCTGCAACCCCGAGATCCGGTTTCAAGTGATATCGCGCTGACTGTCCCGACGTACGCAAATATGTTCACGTAGAGACTCACTACCTCCCAGCGGTTAAACGATGCATAAGTAAGCAACAACGATAAACTTACATCATAATATTGGTTCATGTGTCACAAATTGGCCATTGCAGGCATTGCACTAAATGATGCCCGATTACCCCGAACGCATGAATTCCTGTCAAAGAGCACATGCAAGCTCCAAGATATCGGCGGTAACATATTATGTTTCAGTACCACTCACAAGTATTGTCCAAGTCACAGCCTAAAGGCGGAGCTCAGGGCATATTCTCTCTGTAGAACACTCCTAAAAAGCTAGGGTGCTTAGAAGTCAAACCGTTGATTTTAGCTAATTTTAGTGAGTTCTTGCGCAACATGCTACGGGGTTCGGAGGTTGATGAACAACACGTGTAAATAGGCAGCTTCTGGATTGGCGACGATACCAGGGCACCACACAACCCAAATGAGCATCTACTATGCTCTCTAAAGAGCGACTCGCCAATGTCAAACTAGAGAAGGAGAAGGACCAAATTGATTGGAAGGCTCTACGTGTGAGAAGTCTCGAACCCAGAGGCTTTGGAGAGGACAGGGTAGAGATTTGGTGCGTGCGATATTCGCTTATACGACCATATCTTAATATACTTTCCTGTGACAGGCCCAAACTCTTGAATGTACCCAAACCAAAACCTCAGCCTGAAGAGAAACCACTCAAAGAGCTCGAGGATGTGGAGGAGAAACCTCACGAAGACGAACGTCAAATTGGTCTCGACACAGACCGTAGTTTCGTTCTCTATCCCGTGGGTGGGAATCACCTTACCTTGATCTGGTGGTACATCTCGTTGATGAATTTTGGAAGGTGGGAAGCACGATCGAGAGACCCTACAAACAGGTCTTCATGAGCTCCTTGTCTCTCTTTTCCGCAAACGTCCACGACTGAGCTATTTCCAAGTGAGTGCAGCGGCAACTCAGCTGCACAATCTTCTCAATCATCTTGAAACATAGGGATACCATGATATCGTCACAGTCTTCTTCCTAACATTGCCGCAGGAGCTACAGCTGATGTGTATAGAAAAGCTCAGCCTGCATCGCGTCAGAGACTCCATGGGTGCAGGTCTGGAGCCAGTACTTGGGTTGTTGAGGTATCCTAATCTGGCAGTCTTCAATTCCAAAAGCTGAAACACATTCATTAGGGTAACAAAAAATCTGCTCAGGCTCGCCGACCCGGAATATGCAGAAGTCCTCGAGCAGTATGTCTCTATTGCCATTCCTCGTCAATTAACGTCGCCGATTCCTATCTTGAAGGAGTTCTCCGCTGCCTTTCTACGCCTTGTCAAACTTGCTGACACTATTCTCTCATGATACACCGACGCTTCCTCTGATTCAACACGTTTTTGATTACCTGCTATGCCGGCCTCCAATAGCTGCTGTCTATCTAGCCACTACCGTAAGTTCTGATATTGAACTTCCGCTACGTCATGCTTGACCATCGCAATCTATGGTCCAGATCATCCTGTCACGTAAAGTGGAAGTATTGCGCTTGTTGGAAGAAGAAGAAGAGGGCATGGTACATTCCCTACTAAGCAGCCTCCCCGACATCGTTGATCACGATGGCGACAACGTCGACGAGGATTCATCTGTCGACTTGGATAATACCTTTTTCAAGGAGGAGAGGTTATCCTCGCCCATGGTGGCGGGATCAGGAGACATTCTAAGCGAAAGTTTGGATCAAATTACGGGCGACGCAAAGAAAGAGTCCGGAAATCCTGAACTTTCGTTCACTCCAGCCGAAGAAATCAAATCACACGCGGGCGCTGTTGGATTCGGCGCTGTTTTACCAGAAACAGAGGCAGAAATCAAAGATTCTCCGTTAGAGGGTAATAACCAATATCTGCCGAAGACAAGCGTAGATCACTCAGGATCTTCCTCAACGATTTCGGAGACATCAGCGCATGCTTTCACTCCATCTTTTGTTAAACCCATCAAGCTCGAAGCCGATGACGACCATCCACCAGCATTTTCTGCTCATCCCAAGCCCACGAGACTTGCCCTTACCGACCTTTTGAAGCATGCGGACGCACTATACGACCAGTTCCCTCCCTCTTGTGCCGCGCTTTCGCTTTCGTCTATAATGGGACCTCAAAGTGTCGTCTTCACATGGTCTGAATCGCCATCCTCATTACCATCTGACAACATGGCCGAGGCAATGGTGTCCCATCCTGAACTGATAGTCTACCCATATATTGAACCCGAGCCAGATCACGACAAAGAGGAATCTGAGATGAATGGGAAACAAGGACGCAAGGCGCATCGAAAGCGGCGGAAGCTCAGAAAATCGCCATTTGGGCAACTGGAAAAGAAGACCTTGCTGGCTGGGACCGTTCTCGTCCTGGGGGTTGCAATGGCCGTATATGGAATCAAGGCGTCACGGTCGGGGCCTGGTGGCCATGGGCTTCTTTACAGCTTCACTGACGGACATGCACATACTGGCGTCAAAGATTGGAAACGCCTAGGAGGATGGGTTGGAGGTGCCTTTGTTGGGATGAGCACCAAAATCATGAACGGATTGTCTTTGGGTTCATGATGACAGGAATGTCCCCTCGCTTTTGTTTCCCGTGCGCTTTCCGAAAGTTCATCCCCATTATACACATCGTCTCACGCAGCTTATCTATGTGATAGCAAAATGGTTGATGGACGCTATGTTATTGACCAGGATCTGCATTGGTCTGTAATGAGTACTTAGCATCATAGATAACGTTATTGCTCCTATTTATTGTTGTTCTTAACCACTAGGAGTAAGTATCTGTGTCCGGAATCGGGTTGTGTGTACACGGGTACAGTTTCGACGTCGGTCACTTGCGGATTATACAAATAGTCTTCGAGATCCCTGCCGCCACAGTTGCATTATAGGCACTTACCCTGAAACACAAAGGGGGAAGGCGAAGGTAGGCGGCGGCCTGTTCGGAACCGGCAGTTTCCATTTTTATTATGCCACCCCTACAACTAAGAGCCCACTACCTCCCACTACATGTCGCCTCGATCTGTATCAATTTATTAAGCCACGACCCGAACGACCTCGTCAATTGTGATGGACCCCTTCACGATGGATTCGACAACAGGCAAAGCCTGTGAGAAATCTGAAAACAAAGCGTGTTTGATGCCTTCCCTCTGGCAATAAGCTGCAAGATCGTTTTCGCCATCAGATTTCGTCTTCACAAACAGCACGTCGGCGTGCTTTGCTGCTGAGATATCTGTGTCCATCCTGTCGTGTTACGTGGTTCTAAGCATACGATTTCCCGAACTAACCTGATACGCCATCTCCGAAGAAGAACAGGGTTGGAGGATGAGGAAGTGTGCTGTATGGCAGGATCGCTTGCGATTTATCGTGTCCAAACCCACTACATAGAACTCCACATTAAGCAGAATAGCAACTGTATGCCCCAACTTGCTCACCTAGAAGGATGCCTGAATTTGATCTCCCATTTACCATCTGGGAAGATGTCTACGTCGTTAGCGATGATGTCTATTTCAGCTGCTGCTTCGTCTCCTAGGAGGTTGGAAAGTACAGCGCGAATCAGGGGAGCCATTCCACTACGGGGTTCGAGGTCAGGCCAAGGGAACACTGTTGAGTGTCCTTTCAATACCTGGACACGATAATGACAGGGACATCATTGCTTTTGCACCATGCATAAAAGTCCTTGAAGCCTGGATCCAGCTTGATATCTGTAATATGTTGTGGCGCATGAAACAGCAACAAATGCTCCTGTTTTGAGAAAGCACACACTTTTCCGTAGAATTTCTTTGCAATCGTCAAATGTATGACCATTGGCCACAACGCTAGCAAGCATTTTTCGGAAACCATCCCTGCGGTGGTTGGCATTGAATACGCTGCAAGTTAGACTGTAAAGGCTTTACCTGAAAGTATCCTTTCCAGAAAGGATCTCTAGGTTTCCCTCTCTACGCTTGACTTTCCCAAAACCAAAGTGATCCGTCATATCTGCGAGCCCAAATCACAATCAATTATACATATCGATCTCGAATGTAAACGAGCGTCGCAATTCGGACATACAATCATTGGAGTCATACGTCGTGATCGTGCCATCCCTGAGGTTGGATGGCAGGGAAAGGGTTGGTTAATAGGGGTCAAATGGAGAGAAATGCCGTATCATGCAGACCAACCAGTCAGATAAAACAACAAATTTCTTGTCGGTATGTATGGGCGGGTAAGGCAAGGTACTTTCAGGTGCAGGCTGTTCCGCCATCGTGGTAGTAGGTACTAAGGTAGTTGGAGGAGCAAGTCCGAATGGGCCGGTGAATCCTAACGTGGTGAACGTTTCGAAATCCTTCTAAAATCTTATCGGGGACGCGTCAGATTGTCGATCATGAAATAACGTGGAAATGCATTCCGCTTGATCGGTCCAATATCGGTTAGAATGAGAGGCAACGAGATCAAATTGGCGGTGATTGATACAAAGTGTCTAGTACTGCAACAACGATTAAGGTATAGTGATAATACTAGGAAACCGTACGTCTATGTAAAGGGTTCGCAGAGGAGAGGAACATCTAGGGGTGGAAAGGGAAAGTGTCAAAAAAACAAGATATTATGAGTAGCAGGGTTGTGATAGCAAGGTATCGTCAAAAGGATAGCATCGAATAAAAGTAATGGGTTAGGAGGAAATCACCAGTCAAGCACCGGCGGAAAGAATTTCGCAAGTAGACTTTGGTAGTACGGCCGAAGGGTTTCCACGTCGCAGGGTTCGTCACACTTGCTGTAAAGGTCGTAGGGGTTGAAAGCTTGGACAGCTGCCAGTATTTGGGCATCCTTCTCGTTAGTGAGGTGGGAATAGGCATTTTCTCTGTGCCATGGGTAGAAACTGTGATAACGGATCATCGCAAGTGCTTCGGCGGGGAGAGAGCTCTGATCCTTGAAGACGTGATAGAGGTACTGTAGTTAAGCATAGTTGTCAGCCATGAGAAATCAGGATAGGCTTGTCATGGCATACCTCGTCGTGACCCCATGACAGCATGACATTGTCAAGGCCGCAATGCGGCTTGTAAATGCCATACTCAGTTGAGTAGACATCGTCGTACGAGTCAGGATTGTTCTTGAATGTTTCAGGGTAGATGATCTTGTCAGAAAATTTGCATCCAACGACTGATAAGCTAGTTAGAAACTCTCCACAAAACCATTGAACGGAGTAAATTACCAAATGTGTCCTTAAGTCAGGGTCAGCGGATTGTTTACAGACAATTCAGAATACATGTTACTCACTCCGACAACGTCCCATTGACCTTCCGAGCCAAAGAGAAGAAGGAGTTTCCCAAGGTCATGCAGCAGACCAGTCACCTGTTAAAGCTCAGCCTCGGCGTTCAGGGAATATCAATGGGGAAGGACAAACCTGCATCCATTCGGGTTTGCCGTCCCTTCGGATAGCTTCAGCAGTTTGTAATAGGTGGTCAATCTGAGACATGCTTGTCTGAGGAATCGAGGTCGTGAGTCACGGAAATAGAAATAATCCAACCACGATTTGAAGCTTACATCAGGGTCCGATTCGTCAATTAAGGTGTTCAATAGTTCTATGGCCTCCCAGACACCCATACGTGCTCGTTTTCGGCTTTTGAAGTCGACGCGCGCCTTGATGTTGAAGGCAACAGTTTGTTTTTCTGTTGAAGGTTATAGGGTACTTTAGGTAAAATTTAGGACGTCCGCATTGTCGAAACTTACCGTGTTGCTCCTTGTAAAAGGCCTTGACTCTGTCGCAAGCGGCATCATAGTCTCGGAATTGGGTTTTATCCACGTCCTCGTCGAACTCGGATTCAGCGTTCCACATTTTCCCCTTGATGACATTGACTGTGAAAATAACAATAAGTATGATGGCTGGGCCCGGAAAGACATCGCATAGCGTACCGTCATCTATAAGGTCAGAGGTTTCATCAAGCTCACGACCAGAACGAGAGTCGACTGTGATAGGCATTTTGTCAAGTCAAATGAGGAACTCGGAGAGGAGTTGGAGGTTGGAGGGTATGTTGGCCATTCCGTCAAACGATTCCGGCCTTTTAAGAATTGGAAAAGATGCGGTGATGAAGGGACAGTAGCGATATGCCTCAATCGGCGATTTCAACGGGATTAATAGCAATCACGAAAGTTCGGGCAGCTACCATATAGAAAATTTATTACGGTTTCAGAGGATATTCATGGGATTGCAGAATGTTCGCTCGGATGGGGAGACGGAAATCCTGATCTGGATCGAGGCACGCCACGCTCCTTCTTGCCACGTGTTGTCAAGGCTCCTCGCATGGCTCTCGATACTCGATACCCTCCCTGCCATCAACAAGGGTCGCTTCCTCCCTTGAAGCCCAATTCTTCGCTTCCTGGCGGATGTCTGCGGTTCACAGTTGGAGCTTGAAACGTTGAAGGGGTCATTGCCTGGGAGGGAAAACATTTCCCGCCTCATGCAGGGAGGCTCATTGTGAATCAAGGCATGATCATCTTCATCTTTGGAGTCACGATCATTCTATTTCATACCGCTGCTCGGTCGCTTGGGAAAGTGAGGGAACAGGAGGTCCTAGAATATCTCTATGACGAAATATCCAAGAAGGACCATCGAATGATCACCGAAAGTAATAAACAGCACATTTCAAGTTATCCTCGGGGGAAAGGGAATAGCAACATATATGATGCGGGATGTGCTAGGATGGCTTGGGATAGCTTGGGATAGGCTGGGATTGTGCCGCTGGATGGAGCCAAATAATGTTTTCCTCATCCCCGAAATACCTCCGAGCCACGGCACTGCACGATACTGCACGATACGTTCTGGAAAAAGGTATGTCGGGATACTGTATCTCAAGTTTGAGAGGCCCAGATTCGACCATCTACAGTTTCTACCAACATTGGACGTTTTCATTTTGGAGATTGATCTCTGCTTGTCATTGTGGGTTACCCAGATTCGATGTGTCCGATGAGCATCGCAAGCTTTTCAGGGGAGTTGTCAAGCGCTCCAGGGAAATTCTTTGGGTCCATCCATATCCATGGGGCCAATTGATGTCAGCGCATTTCCCAAGTTCATATGAAGCGGCAACATTGACAACTCCATCGGGTACCTTCAAAGTTCCGGCGCAAGGCAGTATAGAATATTGCAAGTTCTATGTATTCTCACCGTGTCTCTGTGTCTCCAAGATTTTGCAGGAAATGTTGTTACCTGCTGTTACCCTGAGTTTCGATCCTTACGGCTCCGCGACAGTCGCCCTTGAATTGGGCACTATGCCATGGGCATGAGTCGATACTTACCATATTAATTCCGTATTTCATGAGCTTCTGAGCACCGCACACCAGGTAGTTTATTAATGTTCTCAGAAGGAGAAATTGACGCTTGAGCCTAACTGAGTGGTCATTCCTCTAACTTACAAGGATTCCCGATGTCAAACAAGGTCAACTCCGACATTTGTTGGTATGAATGAACAGCAAATCTCAGCAAATTGAATATGGGCGAATACTATATATCGTCTGTCGTCAGTGCTTAAACGGTTGACGACATCGAATTGGTTGGCAAGATTGTATTTGACAGTAGCATGTTCAACCCCACCCCAGCTTACAATAATTTGGGCCAGTGTTCGAAACCAAGTTCGACGGCTGCACAAAAAAGACATTAGTACAGTACCCCCAATTGTTCACCCAGCCGAGAGAGTACGCACGCCATGGAGGGGTGATGAACCTGCGACAGGCAATTATGAAAGTTTCGTGAGTAAACAGGCAAAAATGCAGAGAGAGACGGGATGTGGGATTGGACAGACCGTTTCTGCTTTCCGTTCGCCGCGAGGGCGTCAAGAGCTTCGATGTCGGTAGCATCTAACTTCTCGGCAGCGGCACTGGCCCCCGCGATATTGGACGCGATTCGGGCAGGAGTGACGGACTTGGGAAGCACCACAAACCCCTTCGCGACTAAAACCACCACAAGCGTTTAGGTTTCCTTCGCCACACCGGCATGATGTAACTCACGAAGATAGCCTAGTAATATATCCGTAGTTTGCAAAGAATGTTGCTTAGCGATTTTCGTTACTAATTCATCGCTTAGAAGTGGTGAGTTGGTTGACCCCAAAGGTGAATACGCCTGCGGCACGATTCCTTTGGATTTCAGGTATGAGATCAATTTGTGCTGAGGATTGTACACATGGAGTTCGAGCTGGGTATATAATAATATATCAGGAGTCGCTGGAATCATGTGAAGAAATTAATCACCTGATTGACGGCAGGGACAATGTCCGCTGTAGGGAGGATCTCCTCAAGCTTTGCCTCCGAAAAGTTAGAGGCTCCAATTGACTTGACTTTGCCTGGTTGCACCAATAGGTTTGATACGCGAGTTTTCGAAGATTTCGTGAGAGGCTTTCTTACCCTTCTTCAAAACAGCTTCCATTTGTTTCCAGGTGTCTTTCAAGGGCCAATCGTGCCGAACATCACGTTTCCCATCCGGAAGGGTTGGGATTAAGTGATGATTTCCTTTGGGATTGAGTGCGATGGGCCAGTGGACAAGGTACACTCAGATAGTAGAGTCAACACCTCCTGTTCATAGCCCTTCGAATGCACAATGTGGCAACTCACAATCAAGGTAGTCAGTTCCGAGGTTAGCGAGACTCTCGTCAAGGCACTCTTCGACGCGGTTGTGGTACGTTCCCCATAGCTTACTCGTGATCTGGGAGAAAATAGCCAGGAATAAGCCGAGAGAACTAGATACTTGTTCAGCACCCTTACGAATATCTCAGACCTAGGGACACCAGAGGCACGAATACCCTCGCCGACTTCCTTTTCATTCCCATAACCCCTATGTCAGGGTCAGCGGACAGCTGGAGAAAGCAGGTGAGCGAGATCGTGTCTCACCATGCGCAATCGATGTGTCGGTAGCCTGCCTCTTTGATGGCATATTCCACAGCAGCTGCAACCTCCCCCGGTTTCGACTGCCATGTACCTGTTGTGGATGGCGATCAGGTGGCGCGAGGTTAGGATGAGACTGTAGAACTTACCTAGTCCAATGGCGGGAATTTCAAGACCATTGTTAAGTTTGATTTTCAACGCTGGGATAGACATCTTGGTATAAGAAATCGATGAAGATAAGAAGCGGATGAGAGATCGCGAACTTACCTACTTGTGCGGGGGTTCACGGACCGGTTGATACGGACATTACTCCCAACACCAAATCCAAATCCCTACTGTTGTCCATTCACTCATCTGCAAGCTAAACAAATCGCCGTATTTTCTAGATATGAGCTTCAAATAACCTCGTGCAATAGTGATTCACAAACTGTTCTATTTGATGCCTTCACGATTGTGGATAAACCAAGAATAAAGTTCCGTCATGCAAGACCAGCTGAGAACCAGGGATCTCGTCATACATGATGGTCAATGATCTGACAAAGAGCATTTAGGCTCTCCCCTTCTGTGCTCGACGATTCGCCTAGCGCCACGTCACAAGAACTCGTGAGTGTCGAGTTGACCGCCAATTTACTCAATGAAATACTCACCTTGGCGCAATCAATCCTAGGGTAAAGTGTAAGTATTTATGTACTCAGTATGGTCAAAGCTCCAGGCCGAGGCGACACGTCGATTTTGATACATTGTGGGGGTGTAAGTATCTAGTCGGCTGCAAAATTCAATTCTACTCGGCAGCAGCCGAATACAAGCGCTCGTTTGACTTTGCCAACGATTTGGCCACGATCTAACTAAGTTCAACTAAACTTACTTTTCTTTTTCGAGAATCCCGCAACATGAGGCAAAGCTTAATCTCTTTCTACAAAGAGCCATCGATAGGCGCGCATCAGGATGCTCATCTGCCTCCACCAACCAACAACCTTGAAGCATGGATTTGGACGAGTTTGACACAACCGCCCAGAGTATCCCGGAGACTCTACTGCCCAGGATCAACTCGCCATCAAAGGCATTGGCATTCATTGATCGGCACTGGTTCATCCAGGCCACCAGGTCGGCTCGATGGATGGACTTGTTGGGCGATTATGCTGGTCGGGAGTTGTTTGTGATCGATGGTAAGGCGGAATGATCCCTGTAGGCCATGATGTTGAATTTGTACCCCACACAGGGGAGGCGATCTTCCAGATAGTCCTTGACGATCCGCTGCTTGCAATTGGACGCGGAACTGGTGACACTCAAATCCCTATTTACTCTCTCTCCGACGTCTCATCTGGCATTACAGAAAGCACCTTCCAGATCCTACATGCATATATGAGTCTCGAAAAGATACTCAATGAATTCACACGTCGATCTGCAAACTTCGAGATCGTTTTCTGGAGCGGTATGTAACTTTTGTACTTAATGGGTATAGCCAAACCTCAACTTCGTAACGCATATAGATACCCGCCATCTTACCAGTAAACAAGGTGGAGCTGCGTTCAACGTCGCTTCTAGAATTCTAGCTCGATCAATGTTGTTCGCGCATTTGTTGAAGCTTCATATCCCTGTCCTCGTATTTGAAGGCTGCAGGGATCCTCTCTGGATAAGCTATGTGGTCGCTAGAAAGGTAACCTTTTTTTATTTGCAGACATCAGCTTTCGTTGAACGCCGTCTGAAAAGCCAATGTTCGTCATGACGAATGATGGGGGTGTTCAAAACCAGGGATCAAGCAGTTGCGAAGTTGAAGGAATGTTCATCCAAAGGTCATTTCTATTAAGCTTGCTGTCTGGCGGGACTGCCGCAGCATTACTCAAAGGAGCAGAATATCGCGACTCGAAGGTACATTCTTTGTGACGTTTGGCCGTAATCCCCTGATGGTTTATTTTTAGATTATCTCTTTTGTATACGAACCAATGCGCAATCCTAGTGGAAATGGTCTTCTTGTGGTATCAGAGAAGCTTCACAATCAATATGTGCTAGGTTTGGAGGCAACGTCACCCATTCTCCGAATTTCCAACCGCTCAGTAGAACCCGCTGGCCAAATCGATATCCTACACAAGGTTGATATATTGGAAAGCATTGAAACGGGGGTTCCTCCGGAGATCATCTACCTTTTCATAGTTCATTGCCTCATTCTTCCGAACCTCTCTGTTCAGGAACGGGCCCAGACGCTTCCCAGTCTGTCGCAGGAGCTCGTTCAGCTTTTAACAAGAAATTTCTTTCCCACATTGTTTCTAAAGCTCGCCAATCTCTTGAGTTCATTGGACTATGTCTTTGAGCTTGATGGTACGATCTTCTCGAAGTTGATTGCTACTTATTACTCTGCAGACAAGTTCGAAATTTCCACTTTCTTCGGACCTATGGTGCATGTAGCTGCACAGTCGGTTTGGCTTTCTCTCGGTGCTCCTCCCTTGGATTTTCCTGGATTCGCCGCTCGTTATCCACTGCCGCAGGAACCCCAGATCTCCCCTGATTCGCCACATCAAAAAATGGAACCATATAATCTACTTCCGTTCAATAACATTGTCTTTGATGAGAAGATGACTGCAGTTCGTATTCCCTCGACTGAAGGTACGGAAGCGAATCTTCAGATGTCACCCTTGCAATTCGAAAAAGGGACCATCTTTGCCGATACCCAGCACTGGCACAATCAAAGAACGATACTGCCCAGTCATCTTGGTGGATCTAAACCAAAGCCAACAGATGAACGCGCTAAACGTCGCCAGCTTCGCTCGGATCAGAAATTCATGGCTATTCTTCAAGTCCAAGCTGCGACTTTGACTGGGGCTTCAGGCGGAATTTTACAACAAGTTGTTATTCCTCCCGTTAGTTCTCGAGCAAAAGTACGTGTGGTATGTAGGGTGGCAGTGACCATCCGAAATGTCTAACTGAATTGGTAGGTGAGAGTACCGCAAAAGGTCAAGGCCAATTCTTCAAAGCTATCGTCAAAAGAAAGGCTCCTGCGAGATATCAAGGACGAGAAAGATGCCAAATCCAGGGGACCCTTATCCATTTGGTGGAAGAACAACCTCATGAAAATGTCGAAGATGCCGTTGGCCCAACAGCTTGGGCTTATGAAAGATCTGTACCGCAGCCCGAAGATGGGCGATCCCTTGATGGCTCTTGAAATGCGCCTCTTTCGTCTCCATTTAGAGTTGATGACATGGCTCCAGGAAGATGTCCGAGATTCTTCCCCCATGAAAGACAAGTACACCGTCTCCGTTATGCGCATGGTGAAAGACATCTGTGACAAGAAAGTCCTCACGCCATCAGCGACGAAAGCGCTCACATCAGTCCTTGTAGCGCTCGGATTCGGAGATTATGTCCCCGGACTTCTGACAATTTCGGACGAAGTCAAAGATCAATGTCTACAATTCGATTTCATCAAACTGATGAACTCAAAAACCAAGGTCCCCTACTACCAATTTATGGCGATAGACGAACCTCCTGTCGTTTGGCAATTGCGCCTGTTTGGTGAGTATATGGATCGAAGCATGGATAGTTCGCCAGACTGCCGCGTTACGTTTGAACCTGATGCATGGCAGCGGCGAGTTCTGGATTGCATTGATCAAAATCATTCCCTTTTGGTTGTTGGTCAGTCTGTTATTTATCCTTCTTGCTGTAGATATTTTCACCCAACCTTTCCATTAGCACCGACTAGCGCGGGTAAAACTTTCATCTCATACTATGCGATGGAAAAGCTTTTACGAGAATCAGATGATGGTATATTGGTTTACATCGCGCCAACGAAAGCACTCGTGACACAGGTAGCTGCTGAGGTATACGCTCGGTTCAGCAAGGATCTGAACGGAAGTAAGCTCGACCACTCCCCTATCTAACAATCCTCCTGAATTTACACACTGTTAGGGAGTTGCTGGGCAATTCATACTCGTGACTTTCGCATCCACGATCCTCAAAAATGTCAGATTTTGGTTACGGTCCCAGAAATGCTAGGGATCATGCTGCTTTCTCCAACGCTTGCCCGAGTCTGGACATCAAGGATCAAAAGGTATGTTCTTATATGATTTGAGTTCCCCAAAAATCTAAACTACCCTGAGAATCATCTTGGACGAAATTCATTCCTTGGGACAACAGGCAGGAGGAGCCATCTGGGAACAGATCATTCTGTTGGCCCCCTGCCCAATCATGTATGCAAAGCTTTAATTGTCGTCTTGGCTGGTATAGCACTGATATTTTCTCCCGAAGTGGCCTGTCAGCAACCGTCGGTGCCCCTGAGGTTTTCAACGAGTGGCTTTCATCTATTCAGAAAGCACATAAATTTGACCACACGTTCATTGAACATCCCCATCGGTACTCACATCTGAGGAAGTTTTTCTATATCATCAAAGGCGAAGGAACCTTCACAGGTTTAGATCGTCACAGAGAAACAAACCGCGCACGGTTTCTGCACCCTATCGGATTACTCTCTCTCGGTGTGCGACCCTTACCACCGGATCTATCGCTGGAAGCGCAGGATACTTTGACCTTGTTTCGGGCACTGCATTCTTTGCGGAGTGTCATTGATCACAACCTAGATTCACTCGAACCAAAGACCTTCTTTTCCTCGACTTCCAAGTTGCTGCGTCAGAAGGACGTCCTTCGTTACGAAACGGCTCTCAAGTTGATCTTGTCAGATTTGATACAATCCTACAACTCCAATGACGCGCTCAGTCCTTTGGATCGGGTCGCCAGAAATCTCCAAGACCCATTACTCCTGGAGCTCGAGCTGAACCCATCACGCCCTTCCCCATCTCGCTCTGATTACAAGCACGATTTAATTCAAATGCTTGCGGATCTCCACGTTCAAGGCAAACTGGTATGTATCTCATGCCCCGATTTATGACCACGCAGTGATAACTTCCTGCCAGCCTGCGGTCTTGTTCAGTTTGGATCGAACAGACTGTGAGATAATGGCTCAGCATCTCGTCGAAACACTGGAAGTGTCAGAGGAACAGTGGCGCGTTAGTAGCCCTGAATGGACACGAAAAGTCGCGAAATGGGAAACATGGAAACTTCAAGCGAAGGAGAGAGAACGTGCAACAGAACGTGCCAAAAAGCAGAGTAAGAGACGGGACGACGCCGAAGACAGCCACAGAACTGATACGTCTTGGGAGAGCTCCTTCGATCCGGAAGAACCTTCACCTCAATTCTCATTCATAGGAAGTCACTCGTCGCACTCTACATTGAGCCTTGAGGAGGATATCGCGAAATTGAAATGGACCAGTGTTCCTCGGTGGACTTTCGCTGCACTGCGAAGGGGAATAGCGGTTCACCATGCAGGCATGCACAAACACTATCGAACTCTAATCGAAAGGCAAATGCGTCCTCTTCACTATTATTCAAGTTCCGAATCCTGATATTGTGATTCAAGTTTATTCAGAAAGGGATTCGTCCGTGTTATGATCTCTACAGGTAGGTCGACGGAAGACCTCGCTCGCTGGATCTCCTCTGACTTCCCCCCTTCTGCTAGGCACATTGGCATTGGGAATTAATGCGCCTGCAAAGACTTCTGTATTCTGCGGCGATTCACCGTTTCTCACTGCTCTGATGGTAGGACCAGTCTCTGATTGGCTTCAAGGTCGATTCATTGATTTTCACTCCAGTATCGACAATGTGCCGGCCGAGCTGGTCGTCGTGGCTTCGATTCACTTGGAAACGTGGTTTTCTATGGATTACCCTTAGACAGAGTTCAGAGGCTGGTTTTCTCAAAGCTTCCGTTCCTGAGTGGAAATTTCCCCTTGACATCCACCTTAACCCTGCGGCTCTTCAATCTGCTAGAAGGTTCAACCTATTCTGATTACGCCGTGCAGGCAACCCAGAGCTTAATGGCGCTTCCAAGTGTCAGCTTCGGATCGGACATAGGACGACATCAGCTTTTGCATCACTTAAGATTCAGCATTGAGTATCTTAGACGTAGCCGCCTCCTTGACGAAGTTGGAAAGCCTATGAATTTATTCGCTATAGCAGCACACCTATATGTGAGGCATTCAAATTCACCTTGGAGAGCATGAACTGAACAAAAACGTCGAATATCTCTATAGTACACTGAACCTAGCAATCTTGCCCTCGTCGCGTTGATGCGGTCTGGTGTATTGCACACCATCTGTTCTCAATCAGATTTAGAGGTGGCACAAAAGAAGTTCATGCTAATGATGTGCAATCTCTTTGGACGGCGATACCTCTCCAGTGCTTTTGCCCAGAAAGGTCATATCGAGGCTCTGACTGCCAAATATCCATCTATGGTCGTGCTTCCCCCCATGCCATCGGCTGCTCAGAAGGTGTTGTTCGAGCACGATTGTGAGATTCTGCGCATCTTTACGGGCTACGCCTTTGCATTCGCTATGCAGTCCAAGGCGCAACTGGGCACGGACGACACACTTCCCCTCAGCAAAATACGCTATCAAGGAACAGATTTGGATGTATCGTGCCCATTCCGTACCCTTTGCAAAGAAACTGCTATCCAAGTCGTTGTGCGTTCTGCCTTCGTCGCCAACTCCGGGCACGACGACTCATTCAGCAGCATCTTCGAGCTCACCCAGACATCCCGGCAGGGTCTCAACTTGAATGGGCACGCCATACCGTCTATGTCACATCTACTAGCGGCTAAGAACAAGGGCGATGACACGAGCCATATGTTGAACGCTCACATCTTGGACTTTTACGTCCACGGGCAGGTTTCCACCCTAGCCAACGCAAACGGAATCCGTAGAGGAGACGTTTGGTATCTCCTGCAGGATTTCAATATTACGCTGCTGACTGTCAAGGCAGCGCTGCAGCAACTGATGTTGAAAGCTTCCAAAGACGCTTTGGCTGAGAAGAATTCCAAGGAGTCGGATTTGGATGATTATCAAAACCATGATCTTGCCGAAGGAGAAAGCTTCGAACATAATTCAGAGGAAGAGGACGACGCCAGTTCGGACCAGCCAGATTTCAAACGACCGGCAATGGTGACTGACGCAGATTGGAGGGTATACAAGGTTGTTGATGGGACTTGCGCGGTTTTTAACGGTAAGTTCAGAGCCATGTGGGCGTAGTGACGAGCTCCCAAGTACATATCCATACAACACAACGACGCACAGTCTATCAAGCTAGAGAATCATCATCAGATTAATGATACCGAGCACTAATCGTAGTTAACGATGCGATACCATATTGATACAATTCTGCTTCACTAGATGAATATTTTTGGGAGTAAACGATCGAATTCCTATGGAGCAACAGGCAAAGGCTCAGGCTCTTCATCCGCAGCAGGCCCAAGTGTCATCTCGTCAAATCCTTCAAGCAGCTCATCCAACTTGACGTCAGGGAAGTCAGCTTCTTCCGCCTCCTCATCCACCGGCCGACCCACGACATCAGAGGTTACACGCTCAACCGGAGCCCCCTCGTCCACATCCATCGAGTACTGCACCTTCTTCCTACCAGATTTCTTCTCCGTTTCTGGCGCTGCCATCTGCACTTCAGGCGCCTTGTACAAATTGATACCAGATCGCAACTCGGGATCCTCCTCGAGATCACGCAAGAACAACTCGTAGTCCTCCTCGACCTTCTTCTGGTCTCGCCCTCCCATACGGCCAATCGCGCCACGCGCCCCGCTGGTCTCGCCATCTTCACCAGCTTCTTTGGCAATGCTGCGCAACTTCCAATTCCTGGCTTTGGACTTCTTCCGCCGGTTCGGGTAGGTTTTCTTGACAAGTATAATGTCGGGTATCCTTCCTGCGGGCAGTGTGGCGAAGTGGTCTGAGTTGTAGTTCGAGTTGGTTAGATAATACCCCAGAGCAGTGTCGCCTGGTTGGAGAATGGCGCCAAGATGGGTGCGGGTGTGGTAGATCTGTTTGGCCATCCCGGAAGACTCGAAATCCATCATTCCATCATCATCAGTTTGCATTTCTCCTCCGCTGGAAGAATGGAACGCGCCCGCCAAAGCAACCTGGGCGTCAGCCATGACATACTTACCCTTCGTGCGCGTGCGGTCTGGCTCTATATCGAGGATTGTGAATTCGACAAGGTCATTCACGTGTGCGAGGGAGTCGAAGGGCGTCCGCCAGTACATTGTAGCGGGGATGTCGCATGTTTGGAGCGTTGCTGGGTCGAGCAGCTGGAAGGAGTTGCCGACGCGGGTGCATACGGTCAAGGGGCTGATGTTGCTCATGTTTCGAGCCTGTTTGAGGGGGATACAGACAAGATCGTCTTTGCATATCGGTACGATCTCGATGGAGAAGGAGTATTTGAAAGTGGCGGTATTGGTGTGTGTGTCAGAGGAGAGTAGTTGTTCCGATGCCTTTGACCTAGATGACGGTTGATAAATCAATGAAGGAAATATAAGCTCTGGGAGGATTAAGGCTCACTTGACTGGAGCAACACTAGCCAAGAATTCTACCATCTTCAAAGCATGACTTCTCGAACTGTAAAAGAAATCCAGGCCATCGCGCACTTCCTTTATCGAGATCGTGTCCTTCTGAGCGTTGTGCTTGAGGATCAGCTGTTCCAGATACAAGAACGTGCGTTTGTGAGGCACTTTTTGCCGTACTTGGACACAGGCCTTCCAAGTATTCTTGGCTGCCAGTTTGGCACAATCTGCACATTGTCCGTGTTGCACTAGATATTCAATCTCGAAAGTTTGTTCTAAGATGGTGTTCGTCAAAACCTGAACCGTCTGTTAGACAGGAAAGATCTCAGAGTTTCTGTGGGAAGGCGTACCTCTTTTTGTATCGTCATTGATACTCGTAGTCGCTTCGAGTGAGGTTCTGTCCAGATGAAATGTGCTTCCGTCAATCGCACTTTATTTAGACCCTTCAATTTCTTTAGACAAATTGCCAAAAGTTCTGATGATTCAGGTTTCGCAGGAGTCCATGTTTGTGGAGGGGACAAGAATCGTTCACAATTCCGACAAAATGACACAGAGGCTGTTGCAATCTTATCAATATTGAGAACACGCAAGGGATCCGATGGAACATACCTTGTTTCGGGATTCCTTCCGTGATATCGACACTGTGCAGCAATTAGAGAGGTAGACAGAGATCAGAGTTTCGGGATTACTCACGTATTTCGCAGACAAGCTACACATAGATTGGCAGAATTTGGCACGATGGGTGTACCTATACAAATTACCTATATCAATTATCTAGATGCGAACCAGATTTCGCGAGATCGTACCGCAATCAGCACACAGAACGCGAGTTACAGCAGGCCCTGCTACGAATTCCATTGTACACTGGGTTGCAAAGGGTGTAATGGCAGTAAGAGTAGAAAACCTGCGATTTAGTCAGCTAAAAAGCTGATCTCAAAGAGCGATCGAGTATCCGGGGCCGAGGATAAGATGGAAAAATCTCGGTCACGTGGAATCTCCCTAAGGAACCAAATGGTTATCTGATAAGATGAACAACTGCCTTGTTGACGTGTCGCAACGGTCAATATACGGCTTCAATACGGCGTCCGCAATCTATTTCGCAATTTAGAAAAGATACTCTCGACCACGTCAGACCTTTACCCTACACTCATGTTCTGAACATACACCGCAACCATGACAAGAGCACTTAAACTGCTTGGGGCTGCTCTCGCAGCCCTACAGGCTACAGGGAATGCTCAAAGCCCACCTGTGAAGATCTCATTGAGGTCTTCGTGGCCCGCACCGCCATTGCTGGCCGAAATATTGTATGTAAACTCATGATTCCTGTTTACGCGCGCTGACGACACCTACCTTCAGAGAAACCGTGTCACTAGAGAACCCAGATACATTCTTTACCTTCCTGGACAGACTCACTGACCCCGAAAAACAACTCGCGACCGCAACTACTTTGACGTCCGAGGCAATCCACCAAGCTGCATTGCAAATTGCCATTGACAATGGCATACTACAAGAGTCAGGCTCATTATCTGCGGTTGAGATGAACCTTGCATTGCACGCAGCAACGCCTAAATTGGAAGCGTTCTATAACCACTATGAAGATCATCATAACCACAGCCTAGGAACACAATGCGGCTCATGGGTGGACTGGTATGGGGAGATTATTTGTGACGTGGAATCGCTTGCACAGTTTGCTGGGAAAGAGGCTATAGACCCACCAAAGGATTCATCCAAGAAACAGTACGTTGCTACCAGCTTAACTGCCACAGCCACTCATAATTCCGTTTATCAGGATGCAAGCAAGGCCCAAAATCCTCACCTTTGATCATATATACCCTCCCCCGGATCGTGTCCTCGAGCGCCCACCTCGGACTGCAATATTCTACGCGTCACTCAATTCTCCCAACTTCCGGGAGCTGCATACCTATTTGTTGAAACTCGTTTCCAAGTCAGACCCTCATGTTGAATACGTCTTCCGACATGTTCCTCCACAAAGCCGTTCCAACATGCGACACTACTTGTCCGGTTATGGGGTAAGTTTGGACTTGAAGAAGATGGATTATCTTGCTTTGGATGACCGAAACTTGAACGCAGACGGTGAGATATCTCCCTGTGTTTTCTGCAACTCTTATTCATCGGTAGTTGGTCCTGCTTCCATGTAGGTGGAAACGCTGCAGGTTCAAGTGTCGAGCCCAAAGACCAGCAACAGCACCTAAGCCCGGTACTTCCTCTAATCGTCGCCCATCCTGAAAATGCGACGGCTCCAGACGCGAGCATACCATTGAATGAGGATGAGGTTGCAGGTAAGAATATACCACTTTTATCCTCAATCTTCGCCCCTAACTGCAAATATAACAGGTCTGGGAGCACAAGCTGCTCAAATCATCGCAGAATCTTCTGACCCGCTGAATGTGCTCTCTCATCTCTCGCAAAACTTCCCCAAATATGCCACCTCCCTCGCACGGCGGGTCATAGTTAACTCGTCGATCTCCGACGAGTTACATAACAACTCCTTGAAAGCTCAACGAGGCATGAACATGTTCTGGCTGAATGGTTCGCCAATAGAAGCCAAAGACGTGCATCCATTCGGGCTTTTGAGGCTGCTGAAGAAAGAGAGGGCTGTGATACAGTCTTTGACCCCGTACTCTCTTTCGAACGCACAGGCTTTCGAATTGCTGACGCATCCAGCTATTGCGGCTTCGCAGAAGGATAGTGCGGTTGTGGATGCACTTTTTGATGCCAGTGATAGGCCGGAGGGCGGCGACATCATTGTCTGGTGGAATGATATGGAGAAGGATAGTCGGTGAGTGGGTCCTTTACATCTCGAAGGTTCTTATCACTGAGTCTCTTTTAGATATGCTCGTTGGAACCCGTCACTCTTTGCAGTAGGTGAACTATTTCAGAAGATGATAGCTTGTTTCTGATGATGTTTCTCTGCAGCTTCTGCGCCCAATGTACCCTGGAGCAATGCCGACCGTCAAAGCAAATTTGTTTAATATCATCCTTATCCTCGATCTCTCCCAAACTTCGAGCATGAACTTCATTGGTGGTCCCATGGCGAACATTCTCAACAGAGATTTACCTCTCCGATTTGGGTTGGTTCCAGTCGCTGAGACCGAGGAAGGCGGGTACACATCCTTTGTCTTGCATGCCAAATCTGAATGTTAGAGACTGGTTTTAGGGAAGAAAATGGCTAAGCTTTTCTACTACCTCATCAAGCAATACGGGCGCAAAAAGACCTTAGGATTCCTCGCATCAGTAACAGTCTCTCCTATCTCTTGACCTTGTAGCTTTCTAACGCAAGTTGCAGCTCTCTCAAAACCAACTCCCCCCTCACGCCCAGACGCCTTTCGTATCATGGGACGCTGTCAGCCAATCCTACGACGCGATTGTTGAAACAGAACTTCAAACGAACCCTGATGCTGTCGCACCGGATCTGAAATCCATCGTCGGTGGTGAAGTTGAGGCAACTCATATCGCGCCTCTGGAGAAGATCGAAGCTTATACTGATCGTCTGGGCGCGACTCTTGCTGCGTCTGGATTGGGACATGCATTCTTCAACGGAAAGCACTTTGACATGAACGATGTACGTTGATGTAGAACGCTAGACAACAACAAAGCCGCTGACGTTGATGTGCATTCAGGAATTCATTCGACAATTGCAGATTGAGCTCGGCCAACAGATGAACTTTTTGCAAGAGAAGGTCTACGAAGGATCTCTTTCAGACGAAACCAAAGGCGAGACCATGGGAACATACTTCTACGACCTCCCAACCACGAGCAAACGACGAAATCGATACATCTTCCCTTCCAATGTTGCAGGGTTACGGATTGTCAACCTCCATGAGTTGTTCGACAAAACTGGGTTCAGACACTCACTTTCGGCTGCCTCGTACATTTACCCTGGTTCGTATATAACACTCATCTACATTCGTCTCATGCTCATAGATATTGTTTCGTTTCGTCTTTAGAAGATAGCAACTCTGTGCCTCATAGTCTTTTCATTATCGCGGACTTGGATTCCGAAGCTGGGGTCAATTTGATCAAGGAGGCTTTGTTGTCAATTGTGAGTTCTCCAAGTGTTCCTTGTTTGACTTTTCAGGTACTGACTTGGTCCTAGATCCCTGGATCTAGGACACGCCTTTCCTTCATCCACAACCCAACGTCACCCAGTAGTTACACATCAGACAAAAGTCCACGCTCATTAACATCTTGGTTGTTCTTCCATGTCCACGTTCGACAACATTTCCATTTCGGTTCGCCGCCCACAAACCCTGCTACTCTTCTCGCTGCTCTTGGTGTCGAGACTCCCGTCGTCGCCGGCGATGAGGGTTCGACTCAGACACCGCTGACCCAGGCAGAGGCTTTGGCAGCGTCAATAGGCGATGATGTGAAACCGGAGAAGTATGCGGATTTTGTGAAGGCGAGTCGACTCGTAGCGCGGGAGTTGGGGATTTTGCCTGGCCAATCGGCGTTGTTGGTGAATGGAAGAGTCAGTGAATTATCAGGCTCTGCAATCGTGTTAATTACTTTTGGGCTGACTTTGTACCTCCTTTTTCTATCTTTCTGAAGATTGTAGGACCCCTCGAGCCGAATGATTTCCGTACGGCGGATTTCACGGCGCTGGAGGATTATGAATATCGGAAACGCACTGAACCTGTTGTGAAAGCCCTGAAGGAGATAGCATCTTTAAATTCTGACGACAAGTTGGTCCCTCCATCCATCTGGAAACAGAGCAGAAGTTTCTGACCATACATTCTTCTTCCAGGTTCTGGTTCTCTGAGGCTATCGCTATGGCTTCATCCGTCATTTCTTCGTCCCAGCTACCTGATCCTAGTGAAAGTGGTTTGTTTGATGCCCCTCCGAGACCAAGGCAATCGAGTTACCAGCTGTTGGACTCAAAGTACACGTAGGTCCAATCACTTACTTTCGAGATCCTTATGCTGAGTTCCTGCAGCTCTTTTGCATTTGGGGACAACTCGACGGCCGTATACCATATCGCTGTACTTGTCGACCCTCTCAGTGAATTAGCACAGAAATGGTCGAGTATCTTGAAGGTATGATGTTTCTATGTGGATAGGTGGGCTTCAAAGCTGACCATTGGTCCAAGTGGCTCTCGAATGTCCCAGGTGTTTTCATCGAAATTCACTTGAATCCTGGCCGGTATACAGAGGTATGTTCCATTGAACTTGATTTCTGGCAGAATGGTAAACATGAACTATTTCTAGATTCCGCTCAAGCGTTTCTATCGTTATAATCTCATTCCGGCGCAGTCCTTTGATCACGAAGGGTACGTTTGTGAAATGGTTCTCGTTTTACCAAATCTCACCGTCCTCTAGGAACGAGGTGCAAGCCAAGGCTATTTTCGAAGATATCCCGGTCGATCCTATCTACACGTTAGCCATGGACGTCCCAACGGCATGGCTTGTTCGTCCACGAGAGGCGTTGTACGATTTGGACAATATCCAGCTCGGCAAGTTGTTCCCAGGGGATACTTCTGTTGATGCAGTCTTCGACCTGGACTACCTCGTGGTTGAAGGTCACGCACGCGACGCCAGTACAAACAGTGCTCCTCGAGGTGTCCAGCTGCAACTGGTCACCAACGATGCCACTCCGGTTGATGACACTCAGATTGTTGCCAATCTCGGGTACTTCCAGTTCAAAGCCAAGCCTGGTGTCTTCCAACTTGAGATCCGAGCTGGAAGAGGCAGGCAGATCTTCAAACTCGAGAGTGCTGGAAATGAGGGCTGGGATAGCCCGACCGTCGAGGAAGTTGGCAGCGAGATCACGGTGACGAGCTTCGAGGGTTTGACACTATACCCCCGCTTATCCCGACATACCGGAATGGAAACCGCGGATGTGCTTGAGGAGGGAAGGGAGGAAGAAGGCAAGGGTTTGCTGGAAGATATATCATCTCGGTTGGTTCTTTTCTCACCTCCATGAAAATGGGTGCTCATGTACAACAATGCAGCGTCATGTCAATCTTCAAATCTTCAAAGAAAACAACATCTACAGACCTCATTCCGGTCAAACAGCAGGCTGACATCAACATTTTTACTGTGGCTTCTGGCCTGCTTTATGAGGTAGATCCACCTGAATGAGAGCTCGAAAAGCATCTGATTCCTTCCACTAGCGCTTCGTTGGTATAATGATTCTCAGTGTTCTTCGTAACACCAATAGCACCGTCAAGTTCTGGTTCATCGAAAACTTCCTCTCACCCTCGTTCCTCGTACGTCATTCATATACCTCCCTGAACGTACATTCAATCTCTTGAAACATATAGGAATTTATCCCGCACATGGCAGAGAAGTACAACTTCCAATATGAGCTCGTGACATACAAATGGCCTTCCTGGCTGCGCGCTCAAACTGAAAAGCAACGTATCATTTGGGCATACAAGATCCTGTTCCTCGACGTTCTTTTCCCTATGGACTTGAAGAAAGTGATCTTCGTTGACGCCGATCAAATAGTGCGTGCGGATCTGAAGGAGCTTGTTGATATCGATCTTCAGGGTGCACCGTATGGATATACGCCGATGGGAGATGACAATACAGATATGGAGGGATTCAGGTTTTGGAAGACGGGGTATTGGAAAGACTTTTTACGGGGCAAACCATACCACATCAGGTAGGTTTATTGAGATGCTGTCAGTGACCTCTGAATTGACTGTTTGGTGTCAAGCGCATTGTATGTGATCGACCTTGTACGGTTCCGTCAGGCAAGTTCTCCGTTGCCATGTTTTCAAGCCCTGACTGATCGGCTTTCTGTAGCTCGCTGCTGGTGTTCGTATACGTTGCCTCTGAATCCACGAACTCAGCCACTCACAGCTCTATTTCGCTTAGGATATCCTAAGGGGACAATACCAAGCACTTTCAGCTGACCCTAACTCGTTGGCTAACCTCGATCAAGGTTCTTATTTCCTCTCCATTCTTCTCTTACTTCGGGCTGAGCAACCCTTCCAGATTTACCTAATAATATCCAGGAGCAAGTTCCTATAGTAAGTCAAAGCTATACGAAACCTTCATCGAATTATCGTGTACTCACGCAGTACACTTAAGTTTTCTCTAGACGAGGATTGGCTATGGGTAAGTACACCGATTCCATTCTATCAGCACCCGATGTTGACATCATCATCACGTAGTGCGAAACATGGTGTAGTAAAGATCGTCTCCATAAAGCCAAGACTATAGATCTTTGTCAAAACCCATTGACCGTACGTTCTTCCTTCCTCCCTTGTTATAACCACCGACATTGACCAAAATCGCTCTTCTCCTACATCACTCTACAGAAAGAACCCAAGCTTGCACGTGCTCGTCAGATCCCGGAGTGGGAGGAATATGACGCGGAGATTGCGCGGTTGTCGAGGGATTTGGCGGCAGAGGGGAAAATTCACTCGCGTATGGCCACTGCGGACGCTAACGTGCTGGCTGGCGCGGGCACTGGAGGTGCCGCTAATGCGGAGAGTTCGCAAGACCAAATGGTTTTGGAGACTGGAAAAATCACGGATCCAGAACTCAAGGAGCACAAGGTGGACGTTGTGGTTGAGCCGAAGCGAGATGAGCTTTAACTAAGCCTTGAGGCTTTGATATCCGTGTGTATTTATCTAAGACTTTAATTGGTCGCGCCAGCCTTTTCAGGTTCTTGTGGGACTCAGACTATGCGACAATAATAGATGTCAGATGCCAGCGAAGCGCGCTCATTGTGCTGTTCTCACAAGCGAAGCCAGGACTTTCAACACCATGATCCAACTTCTTCTGTCAGATCCACATTACCTGAAGCAGCGAGAAGAACCCCAAAAGTATCCTACTGGCCTGTGTAAGTGGGTGCTTTGCGGTAGACCGCGGATCTGCCGGAGCCTTATGCATCATGCTCCACGTCTCTGAATGGGCGTATTCTTTGCCAATGGATTGACTGGCTGGAGTTGTATTGGACAGTGCTTTCGAGGGGTAACGCAGAAGATAAATAGAACATTCTCTAAAAGTATGTGGCGTCCGTCACACTCGCATCGGAAAGGAAACGGAAGGCACGAATAGTGTTGGAAATTACCCCTGGGCGATAGTGCGGATTTCCACGATTGCGCCATCTTTGTGCAGTGTCCTCAGGGTATACCTGCCAACCTTGATTTCCTGGAAAGTGCTGGATTATGCGCTCAAACTTATATCAGTGCGCCGCTTTCACGGACGTTTCACCTGGGATTGATTTAGCCATTGGCTCCGCCTTCCTACGCATATGGATGTCGATAACTTCCGTTATCAGGAATGCTGCCAATATGCTACTGGATAATCGTCAGTGCGCAACCGCAGACACACGTATTCATCTCTCGCTGACTGCAGACATGCCGGCTGATGGCCCTGGTGAGGCAAAAATAGCTCGGTGTGTATGGAAATACAGCCAGTCACCCGTAAGCATACAGTAATGTGTATGAAGCATACAGCTATCCGCACGTTCCGTGATATGGGGTTTCCGAAAGTAGATCAAAGCACCCCTCCTCGGTTTCCGATAGGTTTACATGTGTCTTGTTAGGCACCTTTGTCCTCTGGAGGTCCATATTCATCGGCCGGGAGTCCCTGGGGGTTCGACAACCAAACGGCGTTGGGCCACACTTGTGATGGGCGTTCCATCTTCGGCCTTGGCAGTGTCGAGGTGATGTCGAGGTTGAGAATCGATGGATCAAAGGCTGTGCTGTGCTATAGTCAAAGCCTAACTATTTCGGTCTCATAAGGAATGCACTAGCCGAGTAAAGGTGTGGCGCAGGTGATATGATGGTTATCCAGACAACCATCTCACGGACGAGCATTTCACTGATTGTCTCAAAGGTGTTTAGTTACTTCGCTTCCTGCTTGCACATCATGATATCAGGAAGCAGGCTTAAAGTGAAATCGGCTTCTGAGAATTCTGTAAGAAGTCTGCAACCGCGTTGCAATGGCAAGGATGGGACATGTTGCCTTGGCATCCGCCGAGACGATGCTAGACTCTGGCGTTCTGACTTGATGAACGCTAGGCGCTAATTGAAGAAGGTCTGGGTATGGAGTGCCCGTCTTTCCCGACGTCTTCGATCATGTCTTGGCCTCGCTAGTATGGTGGTATCTGCATGCTGAGTTTAATGACAGGTGCTTAGCTTCAGTCTTGAACTGAGTCTCATCAACATTATGAAACTATAGCCAAGAATAATGATCGCAAGACAAGCTCAGGCGGTGTATTGAAAAGCTAATAGGAACTACCTCACAAAGGAAGAGTCTGTGGCGACATTGCATCTCCAGTAAATCAACGCTATTTTCATCCAAATGTTATCTCTAGAAGAGTGACCTTGCGCATTTTTAAACCACTGACGGAGGTGCTCTAAACCTATCCACTATCCATCCGTGAGCCCTGTAGTCTCGCCAAACCTCCTCAAACTGCTTCACCTGACCCCAGAGCCTTTGCCTATTCCTCATAGAGTCTGATTCATAACAAGCTCGAATGAACGGGATGTATGGAAAATTCGTATCATCCAGTGGACAGCTCGGGCCGAGGCTGCTCGAGGGCTCGGAGATCCATGTCGAAAGCGCCTGGTTAGCCTTGCCAACCTCTCCGAGCGCTGATACTGGGCGGATCCAATATAGACACCGAGAAGGATCGCTCGCCATTTCCCTCAGAATGTATCGGAAATAGTTTGAATCACTGAGAAGATTGAAGAATGACTTCGAGGTTTGTGCTAGGGCTAGGTATGACCGCAGATCGGGAAGCCATGTCAAGGCTTCGACTAAGCATTCTGGAAGAAGTTGCGAGAGCTGTCCTAACGTCAAACTCGTTCCATAGGTGTCAGGAAAGCAGGTGGTTTTATCAGTGGTGGTATGGCGTTCAGTTGCGGTGGGCCAACTGCATTAGAAACAAAACCGGAACGGAGTTGATAGAATTCTTGTAATGGGGAAGAAAGCTCACATATCAGGAGCATGGAACATCCAACATCGATAATCTCGAATCATGGCTGAATGAATCTCCTCACTAGATGCTAGACGACGCATAGCGGCCAACATGTGATCCGGTTTCCTCAATCCAAGATAATACTCGTATTGACACTGATCGAGTGTGTTATCGATACCGTCATATGACATCCACGGTACCACACCATCCCCTTCAATGAGGAGTAAGATTCTAGCACGCAGGTAATTGGCAATACGACACGTACAACGTCCGTCCTCACGAGAGTTGACGACTTCGTAAAGTTCGCCTGCGAAGCTTAGGGGCCGACTGTGGGATGGCCGGGGTAATCCTTCGAAATCTATCCATGCTTGCAAGTAATGGAAACATCCCTCCGAGACCCAGAAGTTTCCGAAGCCGTGTTCACGGCTATCCGAGCTGTAATTGTTTGAAGCCGTGTAAGTCACTCGCTGCTCCACTACCTCGGTCGGCTCAGCGCCATCTTGTACTGGGCCTTTGAGCACAAATGTCCCAAATCGTCCATATTCTGCACCACGAACGATTGCCGTTTGTACATCAACACCATCAGGGATTTTTCCTGAGATATCGTCATCTTCTTCGTGGAGTGGTTGACCAATCGCGATGCCATCTCTGAAATGAGGCCAGGACCATACAGATGTGTCGTCAAACGCCGGATGGTCACTTGGGTCTGAGTTGAATGCTCGGTGTAGGATATCTTGCAAGCCGTCCTCGTCGATCTTCAGATCATTCAGAATTTCGGGATCATACTTCCTCAATTTTTTACATAGGTCTTTTATGCCGAAGGACTCGTCTGTCCAGATACTGTCTGGCGGTATAGCAGAGATGCCGCAGATGAGACAGAGTTCGTCGAATTGTCGCATAGGTAGTTCTTTGCAGGAGACAGGGGGGATAACGATCTGTGCTTCTGAATGAAAACAGGGATTAGAAAACGTAAGTAGCTGCCGGCAGATGTCAGGTGAGCGATGCATATTTTAACGCTTCCCGGTATTGTCCTGGAAATTGCCTGGAAGAGCACTTTTGACCGTAACAACCCACGATAATCACTTTCTCTGGTCTGCTAGATTGTCAGGACATATACTTTTGAACGGAAGACGTTGGTCTAGTAAGGATTATTTATTACATTTCCATTCATATGTATGAAATTTGCGGCGGGTGCCTTTGCGCTACTATGCAGGTCGATCAATTATTGGAACATGCCTCGGTTTATACAGAGTTGCGGGTAAGCTCATGGATCAATCAATGGCCTGGAAAATGAGACATTCAGTATTTCCGCACAGCAACAGAATTTGAACTTGTGAGATGCACAGACACATACAGGGCAATTGAGCATAAAACGTAGTATGTGTACGCCGAAGAGTCTGAGGTGTTTTCCGTAGAGTGAGTCTCCTATAGTTGATCGATGCTTACTCATAGAACCTAGATGAGGTTGTTGTATGATAAAATCATGAGCTTAATTTTTCATTCTAGAGAGGCGGCACAGCAAGAGAGAAAGAGGGGTTACTCTTCCAGCGTTCGCGTCAGACTTAGAAAACATTGACAGTAGTTGGACAGTAGTGAGATTTCCCGATGATCAGTCAGCAAGGAAATATGATCTTGAGGCCATGATGTTGTTTTAAGAGCGGAATAGCTTTCCACCGCGACATCAGCATCATGATTACAGTATCATTTTTTGTTCGACAGAGAGCCTCCAAGTAGTCGGGGCCATGTATCCACCGTCGTTCTCGAGTTAAGCAGATGGATGGAGTGAGGTAAAACGATGATCAGCTGACTCCACTCACCGATCTGATTGGTCAGACGTATTTGCTTCTGCTTCCTCTGGCGTCTGCTGGCCCCTGCGACCAAACAAGGGCCATGAGGCCGAGGCGTGAAAGATCATGAAGGCCTTCAAGTCTCTTCGACCATTTACCACTCTTGTGACGCCCCTCACCCTGACTTACTGTCTTATCCTCTGTGCGATAGTCGAATCCGCGTCGGTATAGATTGAGCTCGTGCATCTGATCACACAAACGAAACTGAGAACGTAAACAAGGGCAGCATGGTGAGTCATGTCAACTCTTAGGGTTTGTGCCACAACAAGTAAAGGAGCGCTCATTCTCTTTTCGTTTATGACATAGTCTACCAATTGCAGGAAGCGCCTGATTCGCGATTTTAAGAGGCTCTCATCCGATCCGCCAGGTGGGATCTCTGGGAGCCCATTGCCCGATAACATCATGTTGTGGAATGCCGTCATCTTCGGTCCAGGTGCGCGCGTCTACCTCTTCATCTCCGTTCCAGCCGTCTCATGTCATACTAATTCAATGCGCCATTCCCAACAGGCGACACCCCCTTCGAAGACGGCACCTTCAAGCTCCTCCTCACATTCGACGAATCCTACCCCAACAAACCTCCGACCGTGAAATTCCTCTCGCGGATGTTCCACCCCAACGTCTACGCCAACGGCGAGCTCTGCCTCGACATCCTGCAGAACAGGTGGTCGCCGACGTACGACGTCGCTGCCATCCTCACGTCCATCCAGAGCCTGCTGCATGACCCGAACCCGAACAGTCCGGCGAATGCGGAGGCCGCGCAGTTGTACAGGGAGAATATGAAGGAGTATGTAAGGAGGGTGAAGGTGACGGTGGAGGAGAGCTGGTTGGATCCGGACGAGGAGGGCGAGGAGGAGGCGGAGGCTGAGGATGAGATGAGTGTTTGATTAAATTGGGGCGGGAGATTGGTGCAGTGCCTGAGGTTTTTCTGGCCATGTGACTTTGTATCACCATTCCTTTTCATCTTTCATTCATTGATCTCATCCATTGAAGTCTGGACGAGATCCTTCCTCTCCAGCGCCCCTCTCACCGTTACCCCTCATCGACGAGTTATCGTCTAGACTCTTACCATATTCTTCATGGGTGTCTGCATGTATCGATCCATCGTATTCATTTGTACTACCACATAAACATTTTCTGCTCTCTCCAGAAACCGGTCCAAATTGTTCCCTTGTTGCATGGGCCCTTGCCACTACGACCCTTGCAACCTATGTGTGGACCATCTCTTCCTTCCCGAATTCTAACATATTGACGCCACCTGCGAACCCTTCCATTGCCATGACCTCGCAGCTTGTACAGACCCCACGGCGCAGCACGGCGCCCCACCTCAGCCCTACTACATATATTTTGACCTCCCAGCAAACATCGGAATACTCTATTCAATATCAATGATGTTCCCACTGCACGTAAACCCTACAACTGGGACCAATAGCATTTCTTGTTTTTGATCATCCGTTCTTCTCCTTCCCGAATCCTTCCTGTGTGGATCTTGAAGCGTTTCTTTCGCATTCCTCTTTTCGTCTCGGATTCTGTATTACAAGTGCACTTGTCTCCCTGCTCGCTGTGGTGATCGACTTATGATCAACTGAATATTGGTAGAAGGGGCAACTGACTACCTGCTCCCTACCCATTTTCAACAACTCTTCTCTACTATCCCTGCATTTTCTATCATCCTCGGAATCATCAATGTCACATCACCTCTGCACACTTGTCGATATTACCGAAGCTCGAGTTGTTCAGAATAAATGATCAATCTCCCACCATGATGCTGTGTGATGGAATATTCAACTTCCATCAACACCTTCATGCAACATCATCACTTTCCACGACATTCTCGGTCAAGGATGCTATTTCTGTGCTGGAAAGATGGGATGTTGATTTGAAAGTCAAAATGATAAATCCGATCTGATGTGGATCCTTCATGTTGGCCCTACATGTCCTTAGGAAAGTACATAGAATACTTATGTGTGCAGGAAACATTGTAAGAAGAAATCAATGACGTCAATGAAAGGAAGAACTCGGGTGTTCATTCTCGTTGAGCTCGCATGTTGCAAACTCCATGGGATTGGGAGGGCATGAAGTGGCGCAATGCCATGTTACATTGTAGAAATGTCGAATGAATGGAAGTTTCCCCTTAGAAACGGACACGATACTCAACCGTCGACGGTCGTGTGACTGACATTGCTGGGAGAGCTGTTTTGTTGGTTGCAAAAATATTCTGATTTCTCCGCTAGTTTAAGTGAATATTGACCTATAGCGATAAAGGCTGCTTGACGTCGTGGACAACGACGACGGTGGCTCGGCCCTGGTATCTGATATGTATTCACCATGACGAAATCAATAGGTTGATGGAGGGGCGGAGACGCGGACGGCGATAAATGATATGCATAATGTGATAGGCGACGGCGAGGGGGGTTATCAGCGCAGCATGTGCATGGATGGGTCACAGCGAAGCCGGTGAAGTGACTGACTGTGAGTGGTTAGCGTAAAGTCCGCTGCGAAACGCATCGGTCATCGGCAACTCAAGTATTGCTCGTGGACAAAGGTGATTGGTTTTGGGACGGGCGGTATGTACGGTGCCAGTAATAGATATTGTTGGACAGCGTCACAGACTCCCAGTGATCAGGATCATCGTTGTACATGTTGAAATTGTGAAAGCAGAGTGCAAGTTGGAATTGAAGCAGAGAGTACAAGTTGAAATTGTAGAGAGCAGAGTAGAAAAGTTGAAATTGCGAGTAAAGTGAAATTTGATACTACATGAAAATGAATATGATCATCCTAGTGTAAAATGCTCTGGTGCGATTGCTATCTGGAGAACCCGGGTGCATGTGTATCGGTCCTTTGGGGTTTTGTCAAAAACGATCGGGTAAGCGCTGGAAAGGCGTTCTTCCGGTATCTGTCCGGCGGTGCCGATGCCGCAGGCATGGGGAAGGTGGACTTCTGGCACTGGAATACGCGCAAAAAGGCTGGGTAATGGATGTGGAGAACGGGAATGCCGAGGTTGTCCGAGCTACTCGGTTCTTTTGTTCCGTTCGCCACTCCTTGGCAACAAAGAACAAATTTTCTGTTTGGCCCGATAAGCGTTTGTTGAGCCCCCCCCTCTCATGGCAATAATAAAAGCAAATACCATCAAGCTCGTCTTCTTCCCTTTTTTCCCTCAAACTTCCGTCGAGTGTCCGTCCCTTCTCATCACTCCTCTAGCTGCTATCCACAGCAATGAGCAACGCCGAGAAAGAGCCCGGGCCAAAGGGCACTTCTCCTGCACAGTCATCAGAGAATGTAGAGCCTGAAAAAAGACAGCGGGTGTACAAGGATTTCGGTCATGAAGAGGAAGGCCCCACCAGTATGTCTTCCGTAACAGCTTTCGCTTTTCTGGTGTTGACGCGAATATTCTGCAGAGGCCCTTGTGGATATGGACACCGTGCGTATATCATGCTTGCCAGTCGTGTTCTGCATGTTGAATTTTCTCGCGCCAGATCGAACTCAGGGCAGAGGATTTATACGATAAGGAAAAAGTCGATTTAGAGACTGTCGTTATCGACGACGTCTTCAAGCTCTTGCAGTGCGACGAAAACGGTCTTACGGCAGAAGAGTCTGCCCGCCGTCTCGAGCTCTTTGGTCCCAACAAGCTCGAGGTGGAGGAGCAGAATGCCTTGCTCCAGGTATGTTCCGATTTCTTCCTTCCGTCCTTTAACTCCGCAACTCACCGTTTCTATTTCCTAATTCTGCATTAGTTCCTGAGCTTCATGTGGAATCCTCTATCATGGGTCATGGAAGCCGCTGCCCTTGTCGCTATTGCACTCTCCAACGGTCAAGGCAAACCCCCGGACTGGCCTGATTTCGTCGGTATCGTCCTGCTCCTCTTCATCAACTCCTCCATTGGTTTCTATGAAGAGCGCAACGCCGGTAATGCTGTCAAGGCCCTCATGGACTCCCTTGCGCCAAAGGCAAAGGTCAAGCGTGACGGTTCATGGAGCGAAATCGAGTCCTCCATCTTGGTGCCTGGTGACATGATCTCCTTCAAGATTGGTGACATTGTACCCGCCGACTGTCGTCTCACCGAGGCAATCAACGTGTCCATTGACCAGGCTGCTCTTACGGGTGAATCTCTTCCCCAGTCCAAGAAGTCGGGTGATCAGTGCTTCTCGTGAGTTTGCCAAGCCATTTCGGGATCACAAACGGATTTGTGGCTAACCCGACCCCCTCTTTTTCCACTTCAGGGGCTCTACTTGCAAACAAGGTGAAGCTGAGGGTGTTGTCATTTCCACTGGCCCCAACACATTCTTCGGTCGTGCCGCTTCCCTCGTTGGCCAAGATGACGACACCACTGGTCATTTGCAGAAGATTCTCGCTCAAATTGGGTCTTTCTGCCTTGTCACCATTGGTATCTTCGTGCTTGCCGAGATCTTCGTCCTCTATGCCGGCTTCCGTTACCAGTACCGCCGTGGTCTCGACAACATTCTTGTCCTCCTCATTGGTGGTATTCCCATTGCCATGCCCACCGTCCTGTCCGTCACTCTCGCAGTCGGTGCCCAACAGCTTGCCAAATACAAGGCTATCGTCACCCGTATCACTGCTATCGAGGAATTGGCTGGTGTGACCATCTTGTGCTCTGACAAGACCGGTACTCTTACCACAAACAAGCTTACCATCGATCGCAACACCATTCAGACTTACGGTCCCTTCTCAGCTGAGGATGTCATCCTTCTCGCAGCCTACGCTTCGCGTACCGAGAACCAGGATGCCATTGATACCTCCGTCGTTCAGGCCCTTGGCGATGCTACCCGCGCCCGTGCTGGTATCAAGCTCCTCGACTTCAAGCCTTTCAACCCCACCGACAAGCGTACCGAAATCACCTACCGCGAAGAAGCCACCGGCAAGCTGAAGCGTGTCACCAAGGGCATGACTCACAGCATCATCGAGCTCTGCACGCGCAACAAGACCGAGGAAGTTCAGAACAGACTCGAGAAGGACGTCGAGGATTACGCCATGCGTGGTCTGCGTGCGCTCGCTGTTGCCTTTGAGGAAGTCGAGGGCGATGACTTTGAAAGTGAGGGCAACGGGTTCGAACTCATCGGTCTCCTCGCCATCTACGATCCCCCCCGTGAGGATACCAAACAGACCATCGATGATGCCCTGGCGCTCGGTGTCCGCGTGAAGATGGTCACTGGCGATCAACTCGCGATCGCCAAGGAAACTGGCCGTCGTCTTGGACTCGGGGACCACATGTACCCCGCCAAGGTCTTGAAGGACGGCCCCGCTCCCGGAAGCAAGCACGCGTCACTGGATGAAATGATCATGGATGCCGATGGCTTCGCGGGTGTGTTCCCTGAGCACAAATACGAGATCGTCAAGCGTCTGCAAGGATTGGGCCATTTGTGCGCGATGACGGGTGATGGTGCTAACGATGCGCCTGCCTTGTCCCGTGCCAATGTCGGTATTGCTGTTGAGGGTGCGACCGACGCCGCTCGTGGCGCTGCTGATATCGTCCTTACCGAGCCCGGTCTTTCCACCATCGTCCACGCCATCCGTCAATCTCGTGTCATCTTCCAGCGTATGAGGAATTACTCCATCTACGCTTGCGCCGTCACTATCCGTATTGTGGTCTGCTTCGCGATTTTGGCCTTCACATACAAGTTCGACTTCCCACCGTTCATGATCCTGATCATCGCCTTGTTGAACGACGGCACGATCATGACTTTGAGTTTGGATCGTGTGTTGCCTTCGATGACTCCGGATAGTTGGGATTTGGCTGAGATTTTCTCCTTCGCCGTTGCCTATGGTCTTTATCTCACTGCTTCGACGTATGTTTTTTTTCCTCCAAAATTTCGAAATTGTTGCTTATCTATTTACATCTAGCGTCGCCCTTGTCAACGTCATCATGGAAACTACCTTCTTCCAAGATACCTTCGGCGTCCATCTCCACACCGACTTCCCTATCTCGCCCAACGACCCTCAATTGCACATGGTTGTCTACCTCCAGGTTGCCATCATCTCGCAAGCTCTTATCTTCGTCACCCGTTCGCACAGCTTCTTCTTCATGGAGCGTCCGTCTACCGCTTTGATCCTCGCGTTCTGCCTCGCTCAGGTCGTCTCGTCGATCATTGCTGCCTATGGTGACTGGGGCTTCACAAATATCCGCGCCATCTCTGGTGGATGGATCGGAATTGTTTGGGTCTGGGTATGTTTTATACTTTTTAATATCTGCGCGAATGAGGAGCTCATCATCGTCTTTTGATACACAGAATGTCATCTGGTTCATCCCTCTCGACTGGATCAAATTCGCCATGAAAGCCACCGTCATCAAATGGCTGCGCGAACGTCGCGAGGCCAAGGCACAACAAGAAGCTGCCCATGGCGTCCCCATGACACGCACCCAATCGCGCGCTGCCTCCATCCACGAGTCCTTGTACTCTAACCGTGTCTCCTTCATCAAGAGGACCGCGAGAAAGGTTGGGTTCGGACAGAAGATCTCGATGAAACCCGAGGAGCTGCAGAGGTTCGGAAGCATCCAAGCGCAGAGAGTCGGCCAGACGTTGGCGAGGAATCCAAGCAGGACGGCGAATGTGCCTGCTTGAACGTGAGGGGTCTTGATGACCCTTCATGGGAGTGGAGGGTGGTTAGAGGAACTTCAGGAGCGGAGCGGAGGAGAGTCGGGAGAGGGAGACGAGGAAGGAGGAAGGAATAAAAGCAAGAAGGAGAGACTCCCAAAATGAACGTCAACCATACCAAATACCGATACCAACCTTTGGCCTATGCGCCTTATCATCACCGCCTACCCGCCTGCACCATTGCATCCACAGTCCTTTATTATTCATCGCGCATATCACCAATCCATCCCTTGGCATCCATCCGTTCCTATTTGATAATCTTCTCGACCCTTCAATTTTGTAATTTACCTAGAGGCTTGCTTGGGCTTTTGCACCGAAATCCCATTTTCTTTCATCCATCTGGTCTGGTGTTTGATGCTTCTCGTGTCTTTGCAAAGCAAGGATTGGAAGGACGGACGGTGGGGTGTTATGGCGGTGGGGGTATTGGTGTCGGATTGTACTGATTTTTGGATGCATGGCTTCCATTCACATTCGTTCTTTGGATCATGTCTTTTTGTCAACGTCCTTCTCGTCTCCTGTTCCCTCCTGTTTATTTGCTCTCTTCTTCCTCTGGTCTCCCATCCTATCCACTGACACCACTATGAATCACGCCTTTCCCGTTCACCAAGGAGCTGCTATATCCATATCCCCGTACCTTCACGCATTCCCTAATCCCGCGCCCTTGTTATCATCCACACTGGTTTGCACGCATCTGAAACTCCATTGATTACCTACTACAGTTGTTCATTTGCGTGTAGCTAAAATGTTACGAAATATAGAGAATTGAGATCCTGTTTTTGTACTTATGAGCTGAGCAGCCCTGGAAGTCGAGTACGATGCTGCGCAGTGTTGTGCGGTCAAGACACATACGCATGACCATGTTCCTCCTCCTAGCGGCTTTCCACCAAAGAACTGCTGTGGGCAAGATCAAATCCTGGCTTGGTTTAGCGGATTTCATTCATCTATGCGAATGGGGTTGAGGTACACGTTCGCATTTTATTCACAAAAAGTGCTCGGGAAGAGTCGGGAAGGCATCCAACTACAAGGCCCCTGCGGTCAACGATTGGTGCCCTTGAATTCCACTGCTGGTCTAGTCTCTTCTAGGCAGACATTGACATATGTGATGTACCAATTTTACAACGGTATGTTCCACCTTCTGTCGATGTCAAGGATCGATGGGTCAAAGGCTGTGCTGTGTTACAATCGAAGTCTAACTATTTTGGTCGGTGCTAGTTGAGCAAAGTGTGGCGCAAGTGATATGATTGTTATCTAGACTCCGTGTCCAGAGTCCAGATTCCACGAAGGAGCTTTTCAATGATTCTCTCAAAATCTCCATCTACCCTAACTCCTGTTTTGTATGATGGAAAACGACAGGAATTGAGGTTCAGTGAAAGTCGACTGTGTACTCATCCGCGGAGTTTGCATCCATCCACTGATCGACAGAATCCGAGCTTGGTCTGACACTTGTTCAAGTTAAGTGAAAATGAAGCCAACCGTCTTGCGTGTGCTGTATTGACCGTCTTTCTTTCTCGTTCTCATTGTAACCAAACAATGACTCCACCAAAGCAGCCATGTTACTGTCCCAACTGCAAGGGAGCCTACATGAGCCGCAAAACCGTTAATCGACACTTGGCTTTGTATCCAAATGCAAGCACAAGCATCCCAACATTCGATGAATGGCTTGCTGCCCATGGAGAGGTTCCAGTCGTCAGAGGCAGTGCTTTGGAAGAAAGAGAGGTTGATGGCGGATGGCCTGATGGACGAGGAATTGACAGAGGCATCAATCCTGTCGTGCGTCGCTGTGTTGAGGAAAAGCAGGCTGTAAGTATAAAGTCCTTCAATTGCTTCATAGTCCTTTCATGTTAAAAAATGCTCGAACTTTGACAAAACAGCTCGAAGCACAACTTACCAGGTTGAGGGCCCAGTTGTTGAGGACACGCACACCAGCACCCGATATTCTTGAGTCAAAGGACGACATCCAGTTCTCCCGCATCGAAAATGACCGTCTTGCTCAAGAATTCATTGCAGAAACATCAAAGCCTAAATTGAACACAGGAAAGCATCATGAGACCCCCATCAATCGCGTCCGAAATCCTGAAAACAGTTCTGTCGACATCTCCGACCCTGATACAGAATTTTCCCTCGATCTTTTCCTCGCTTGTGACAAAGCTAAAGAGGTATACAACGGTTCTCGACAAGCCATTCTCACTCGCTACCCAGAGACCAAAGTTCTCTCCTACACTGCGGTCAAGAAACTCATTGCAGTGAAGATCAGCAGCGTCTGAGCAATTTCGGACGACATGTGCATAAACGGGTGTCGAGGTAGTCATTAGCAAGTCATTAGCAGAAAAAGATATCAATCATATATCAGTTCTAGATCCCCAAGGTTTTTGGTGGCTGGTGTTGAAGGTATAAATTGTGTCTACTCGAGTATGCAATCTTCTTGTCCCGGTAGTACATTCCTCTCTCTCCGTCTTTCGATATACAAGTGTCTGTATTTGGGGTCGTAGAGATATTGTACATGCTCGTTGTCTGTTCTTCCCAGTACGTCGGTGGTCGACGGGATCAAATCAAGGCTCGAAGCAGACAGTACAGGCCTCCAGAGGGCTGAGATAATATCTTTGACTGAGGATGACACCATCGTGATTTATTGAGGTCTTGGCACTCGCCCACACGATGCTACGCTATATCGCGTTGACTTGGTAAACTCTAAGCGCTCAATGTAAGCGCTGGTTGATGGACAATTTGCAATCTGGAATAATCATGGAGAAATGCCTTCCGGACGTCTTTGGCTAGTGCTTAGGTCAGTCCTGCACCGGGTTTTATTTTCATTGTGTTTCATTGACGACTGAGGGGTATAATGATTCAGACCACCGACGCAGATGCTATAAACCTGTCCACTCTCCATCCGTGAGCCCTGTAGTCTCGCCAAACCACTTCAAACTGCTTCACCTGACCCCAGAGCCTTTGCCTATTCCTCATCGAGTCAGACCCATAACATGCTCGAATGAACGGGACGTATGGAAAATCTGGATTATCCAATGGACAGGTTGAGCCGAGACTGCTTGACGGCTCGGAGATCCATGTCGAAAGCGCCTTATTAGCTTTGCCAACCTCTCCGAGCGCTGATACTGGGCGGATCCAATATAGACACCGAGAAGGATCGCTCGCCATTTCCCTCAGAATGTATTGGAAATAGTTTGAATCACTGAGAAGATTGAAGAATGACTTCGAGGTTTGTGCTAGGGCTAGGTATGACCGCAGATCGGGAAGGCATGTCGAGGCTTCGACTAAGCATTCTGGAGGAAGTTGCGAGAGCTGTCCTAACATCAACCTCGTCCCATAGGTGTCAGGAAAGCAGGTAGTTTTATCAGTGGTGGTATGGCGTTCAGTTGCGGTGGGCCAACTGCATTAGAAACAAAACCGGAACGGAGTCAATAAAATTCTTGTAATGGGGAAGAAAGCTCACATATCAGGAGCATAGAACATCCAACATCGATAATCTCGAATCATGGCTGAATGAATCTCCTCACTAGATGCTAGACGACGCATAGCGGCCAGCATGTGATCCGGTTTCCTCAATCCAAGATAATACTCGTATTGACACTGATCGAGTGTGTTCTCGATACCGTCATATGAAATCCACGGTACCATACCATTATCTTCAATGAGAAGTAAATCTTGATTTTAGCACACAGGTAATTGGCAATACGACACGTACAACGTCCGTGCTCACGAGAGTTGACGACTTCGTACAGTTCGCCTGCGAAGCTTAGGGGCCGACTGTGGGATGGCCGGGGTAATCCTTCGAAATCTATCCATGCTTGCAAATAATGGAAACATCCCTCCGAGACCCAGAAGTTTCCGAAGCCGTGTTCACGGCTATCCGAGCTGTAATTGTTTGAAGCTGTGTAAGTCACTCGCTCCTCCATTACCTCGGTCGGCTCAGCGCCATCTTGTACTGGGCCTTTGAGCACAACAATCTCAAATCCTCCACATTCTGGACCACGAACGATTGCCGTTTGTACATCAACACCATCAGGGATTTTTCCTGAGATATCGTCATCTTCTTCGTGGAGTGGTTGACCAATCGCGATGCCATCTCTGAAATGAGGCCAGGACCATACAGATGTGTCGTCAAACGCCGGATGGTCACTTGGGTCTGAGTTGAATGCTCGGTGTAGGATATCTTGCAAGCCGTCCTCGTCGATCTTCAGATCATTCAGAATTTCGGGATCATAGTTAATCAATTTTTCACATAGGTCTTCTATGCCGAAGAACTCGTCTGTCCAGATACCGTCTGGCGGTATAGCAGAGATGCCGCAGATGAGACAGAGTTCGTCGAAGTGTCCCATAGGTAGTTCTTTGCAGGAAGAAGGGGGTAATGATCTGTGCTTCTGAATGAAAACAGGGATTAGAAAACGTAGGTAGCTGCCGGCAGATGTCAGGTGAGCGATGCATATTTTAACGCTTCCCGGGATTGTCCTGGAAGTTGCCTGGAAGAGCACTTTTGACCGTAACAACCCACGATAATCACTTTCTCTGGTCTGCTAGATTGTCAAGGACATATACTTTTTAACGGAAGACGTTGGTCTAGTAAGGATTACTTATTACATTTCCATTCATATGTATGAAATTTGCGGTGGGTGCCTTTGCGCTACTTTGCAGGTCGATCAATTATTGGAACATGCCTTGGTTTATACAGAGTTGCGGGTAAGCTCATGGATCAATGAATGGCCTGGAAAATGAGACATTCAGTATTTCCGCACAGCAACAGAATTTGAATTTGTGAAATGCACAGACACATACAGGGCAATCGAATACCGAGGCAGGAAGCGAAAAGAGTTCGAGGAGAGAATCCGGAGGACTAGGGGAAGCATGTGAGTCTCACCTGTCTCATTCATGCGTACCGCAGTAACCTTGTCGTCTCCAGAAAAGAATGGCTGCAATATGCCAACTGGGAGGTATGTCGCTGCAGCCTTGACATCCCCGACATCAACTAACTCGAACATAAGGCTTCCCAAACTGAATTCGCTCGTTCTCGCTCGATTTTTGAACGTGCTCTTGACGTTGATCCACGGAGCATTCAACTATGGCTTTCGTATACGGAAATGGAACCCAAATCTCGCAATGTGCAACATGCTCGCAACCTCTTCGACAGAGCTGTCACGCTACTCCCACGCGTTGATCAACTGTGGTACAGATATGTCTACCTGGAGGAGCTCCTACAGAACGCCCCCGGTGCGCGCCAAGTGTTTGAGCGATGGATGCAATGGGAACCAGATGACAAGGCGTGGCAGGCTTACATCAAGCTGGAGGAGAGATACCAGGAGTTGGAACGTGCCAGTGCTATTTATGAGCGCTGGGTCGCTGTCAGGCCTGAGCCCCGCGTGTGGGTAAAATGGGGAAAATCTGAAGAAGATCGAGGTCGCGTTGACAAAGCACGGGAAGTCTTCCAGACTGCGCTCGAATTCTATGGCGACGAAGAGGAGCAAGTCGAGAAAGCTCAGGCCGTTTTCAGTGCTTTCGCTAAGATGGAGACGAGGTTGAAGGAATACGAGCGCGCGGGTCATATATAAAGTATGTTGATCATTCCTATGTTGTGATATTCCCTGAACTTGGCCCTTAGTTTGCTCTTTCTCGCATACCTCGGTCAAAATTTGCGGGTCTTTATGCGTCATATACCAAATTTGAAAAGCGACATGGAACGAGGACTACTCTTGAAAACACCGTCCATGGCAAGCGTCGAATCCAGTATGAGGAAGAACTTTCACATGATGGCCGCAACTACGACGTTTGGTTCGACTATGCGAGATTGGAAGAGGGCGCGCATCGTGATCTGAAAGATGAGGGGGCCACAGCGGAAGAACTCGATGGGGCCGTGGGTCGTGTCCGTGAAGTATACGAACGTGCAGTGGCTCAAGTACCTCCTGGTGGTGAAAAACGCCACTGGAGACGGTATATCTTCTTGTGGCTTGATTATGCACTGTTTGAAGAAATTGAGACAAAGGTGTGTGTTTTGAGACATCGATTCTTGGCATTGCAGCTCACACTCTAGCCGCCAGATTATCCAGGTTCGAGGCAAATATACCAGACTGCCCTCAATCTTGTTCCTCACAAGCAATTCACATTCGCAAAGTTGTGGCTGATGTTTGCCAAATTTGAGATCTGGCGTCTCGAACTACCTGCTGCTCGCAAAATTCTTGGAACCGCCATCGGCATGTGTCCCAAGGAGTCGCTATTCAAAGGGCACATTGACCTCGAAGTTGAGGTTAGTCATCGTTGCTTGTTTTGTCGCAACATTCTAACGGAAATGCGCCAGCTTCGTGAGTTCGATCGTGCGCGAACGTTATATGAGAAGTACTTGGAGGTATGTGTATCGTCATGCTATCCAGGTCTGCGGCTTACTTGCATGCACAACTCTAGTACGACCCATCCTACTCCACTGCATGGATCAAATTCGCCGAACTGGAAGCTCAACTGCAAGATTTCGCCAGAACGCGGGCAATCTTCGAACTTGCTGTTGCACAATCGCCACTATCCATGCCCGAGCTTCTATAGAAGGTCTACATCGATTTCGAGATCGAGGAGGGCGAACGCACGACGGCGCGGTGATTGTACGAACGGCTCATCTCGCTCAGCGGCCACGTCAAGGTGTGGATATCATATGCCTTGTTCGAGGCTGAGCCGATTCCTCTGCCGAGGGCAGAACGGGAAGAGGAGGAAGAGGAGGAGGATGAAGAGGAAGAGAGGAAGATGGTACCCGGAGATCCGATTGTTGCAAGACAGGTGTTTGAGAGAGGGTATAAGGATCAGAAGAATAAGGGATTGAAGAGCGAGGTATGATCTTTCATACCTCGCTCTTTTCATTGCGGTGTCTTCACATCCTAACGGTCGTCTCTTTCCCCTTTGTCAGCGTGTGGCTCTATTGGAAGTCTGGAAGACGTTCGAGCAATCTCACGGATCCGCAGACGATGTGGCCAAGGTACAGGGTATGATGCCCATCGTCACCAAGAAGCGACACGTCGACCAAGAAACCGGGCAGACCGTTGAAGGCATGTTTTCTTGCTATTTCCTTACTTAGCTCACATTTCATTCATCCTACAGATTGGGACCTTGTCTTTGCTGACGACGAAAGGGAGTCCAACCCAACCACGTTCAAGTTCATGCAAATGGCGCATGCGTGGAAACAAGCCCAGGTCAAGGGGGCTGGTGGTGCTGGTGGCGCTACGAGCTTGCTGCCAGGCTTCACCGCTGCAAAAAGCCTCAGTGGAGGAGGATGATGACGATGCGGGTAGTGATGTGGCTAGCTCGCAGGGGGATGAATCAGATTGAATGTTATCTTATACTGGTATTAAAATGCAAATGTTTTGTATTTGCTTGTAAAACGGATTGAATGAGGAAATCTGGGACGACGTTGGCTTCATGTATATTACGCGGGTTGGTGAGTGTTTCGTTAGGCGACAGCCGTTTTTTCACGATGCTGATGCCTATGTCTACTCGACCGCCACTGCGACCATGAAAAAGCAGTAATGAGGGTGGCGGCGTAAACAGCGGAACGATTGATTGGGGCACCAGGATCAGAAGGGCCAAGATAAGTAAGTCGTATACCACAACCAGCACCGAAAAGTCAGTCGCTTGAGAAGAGAAGCTTAGAGATATGCGACTCTGTGTTGCATCTCTAAACTAAATCGCGCAGGGTCACGATTTGAGCGACTCCAAAGATGTATGACTGCGGCTCGCTCGTCGGTTGGGGGTAGTCTCGTTGGCCAGCCTCTCCGTATCTCTTTCAGAAAAGAGAGTCATCTCGCTGACTAAGTCAGTCGGTCGTGAATACCAAAAGTTTCAAGTAAGTCCCCGGGCCAATCGTGTATCATATAATCTTCCAGGCAAATCAGGGTGTGATAGGAATCATTGTGGCGCACATGCCCAAAATGGAGCACAAGGTTGGAGACCATGTAATACGTCCATAACTCCCAATGTTGCATGATGCAGTCTATCACTCCAAAAAATCTATAAAGTTATCTTGATGAGAAATGGAAATCTTTCATCAAGGCCGAGACCATTTGCTGGGATGTGTTAAGATTGTACTCACCGTTCATACCAGGGATTGAGTGACAGGTTTGATACATGACGGTTGACTTTGACTCTTTTCTTTCATGGATAATACCTTATGCAGGAGGACATAAATGCCGACTTGTTGAGGAGTTTTGGAAGTATTATACAGTACGTAATTCGGAATAACCATTTGGAATTTGCTTTACCATCATCCTCTTGCCGATTTGTTTCAACAACGCGGCTTGAGAGGGTTGAGACTTCTTTGTGGACCATCCCAAATAAGATTTCCCTGCTGTAAACGCAAGCATTTTCGTTCTTAGGCAGCTGGGATCCCGACTTATCAACTGCAGCGCGCCCATACTCTAGGTTAATGGGACGTCGACCATTCACAAGCCAAGCGCAGTGCATTCAACTTGCTTGTCGACGCGACCTTCCCCGCCCCAGTGCCTCCGCTCGAATCAACGCAATCCGATGCAATCTCGCGTTCCAAAACCCACCCCAAATTGTTATAAGCCGTGCGGCAACGTAGCATTCCTAGTCATATCCACCTCGTTACACTCCCAGGCCCAGAGGCCCCCAGAGGCCCCCACGCAGGTGACCAGCTCTTACACGCAGTACTCGAGTAGTAGGTACGAATTCCCATTTCGGGCATTGGGATGATCGTCGCTGACTATATAACTAATCTCATTGGGCCAATGTATATAGTCGTTGATTGTTCTTCTACTCTATGTCGCAGAATTGGATGGGGATGTGTTTCGTCATTGTCGTTTTAGTGATTCTTGATCTCGTAACCTCGCCGATAGGGAGTACTTACTACCGCCGATATCTCTTTGGGTCGGCGTAGTGGGAGAAAGACTGGAAGGTTGTTGGTTGGACCATGAGAACGGGGGATGACGACATACTGGAACTGCCGTCTGCGAAGATCACTTCAATTAAGTATATGAACCCGACCTTATCTGCGTAACCTTCCCATCCGCATACAGTAGCGCTTCTGTTTCTGTGTAGCACCCTCTAATGTCGGACGGAAATTCCATTCGGATTTGAGGAGCATTGAGTACGTGTGCTCATTCATAATCAGCCCCTTGTTCTTCTTTCTGTTGTTATTCATGGTATTCATGTCAATTGTCACAGGCCGCTCCACTAATCTCCACACCTGTCTTGACTACTTAACGCCGTATTTGCAGATCTGCGGGTGCAGGGGCCGTGGTGTGATATTGGTCAATTTCCAATTTCCGTGGATTGGATACAACCCCGTTTTCGCGAGGGAAAGGGAAAGTGTTGAGTGCTATCGGCGTGGCCGCAGTACTCGAATCGAATGCAGCAGGGTAACGAAATCGGTAGTGTGGTGTACATTACATTGGTCAATTTCTTTCCGTGCATACAACTTGGACTGGATAGGATACAACAGAATACAACCCCGTTTCGCAAGGAAAGTACTGAGTGAATGCTATCGGCACCGCAGTACTCGCGATCTGCGAATGCAGGGTAATTAATGGATGTGGTGTGGTGTAACATTGGCCAATATCCGTGCCTACAAAATAGAACTTTCCGTTTCGCGACAGGAGCTGGTTCAAGTACCGGGTATCCTTGTCTACGGTGTGGTGTAACATTACATTGCCCCATTTCCGTGCATACAAGATACAAGATACAAACAACCCCGTTTCGCAAGAGATAAGAGACCTGGTTAAAGTGCCATCAGTGTGATCGTAGAGTAGTCAAACTGTGTAGACTACTACTACAGATACCCTGGCCTATTAGTAGTCGTAAGCCCAAGCCCAAGCCCAAGCAGTCCGCGTCCCGAGTAGAGGGCCGCCGAGTCCAAGTGATTATTGCTGTGAGTTTAGCCTTGGTTTAGCCAGGTTTTATGTGCCGGCCCCATGATCAATGGGCGAGTCGGTCTGAGCCTGAGGGTATTGGTGGAATGATACTCACCAAGTGCGTTCGGTTCGTGGAAGGGCCCTGCTGTTCGGGTTTCGAGGGCAGTCGAAAGGATATGTAACCGTGGAATTTGGGTTGGTCGTCGTTTGGTGTTTGGTGGAAAAGCACGGCACGGCATAGCATGGAGTAGAGTAGACTACCCTGGAGGAGCAGGGTGTGGCAATGTGACGAAAGCTCGTCTTCCGAGAGGACGTGCCCAGACTCAACGAGGCTGACCTAGACAAGCACAGACAAGCACAGACAAGCCAGGACAGGCCCGGGTACTTATTGGCAGTCTGAGCGGGAACTGCAGCGGTACTTTGTAGCAGTCAAGGTAGGCAAGTAAAGCACGACAGCTGTGGAGATTGGTGGAGCGGCCTGTGACAGACAATTGACACGAATACCATGAATACCATGAATACCATGAATACCATGAACAGAAAGAAGAACAAGGGGCTGATCAGGAATGAGCACGTACTCAACGCTCCTCAAATTTCCGTCCGACGATTAGAGGGCTGCTAAACAGAAACAGGAGCGCTACTGTACTCGAGTATGTATGTGGATGGGAAGGTTACGCACACGAGTAAACGAGTAAACGAGCAAGAGATAGAGATAACGGGTTCATTCATATACTTTACTTTTACTTGATTGAAGTGATCTGCAGACGGCACTTATGTTTATGTATGTCGTCATCTTTCGTTCGTCCTTATAGTCCAACCAACAACCAACAACCAACTGTAACTCTCCCATTACAGTAAGTACGCCGACCCAAAGAAAGAAAGAGATATCGGCGGTAGTCACTCCCTAGCGGCGAGTTACGTTAAAATGACGAAACCACATCCCCATCCAATTCGACGACATATAGTTCATACAATAGAAGAACAATCAACGACTATGTATAATATATAAATATACTGGCCCAATCAGATTAGCTTAGTTATATAATCAACGACGATCAATTCCAACCCCCGAAATGGGAATTCACACCTCCTACTTGCTGCGTGCAAGTAGGAGCTGGTCGCGTGGGGGGCTCTGGGTCTGGGAGTGTTACTTACTTACGAGGTGGATACGACTACGACTAGGGATGCTACGTTTCCGCACGCCTTAAAATTGGGGTGGTTTTTGGGACGCGAGATTGGGATTGGGATTGGGATTGGGATTGCGTTAATTCGAGCGGAGGCACTGGGCGGGGGCGGTCGCATCGACTCGTTTGTGAATGAATGGTCGACGACCCGTTAGGCCAAGTATGGGCATGGGCGCGCTGCAGTTGATAACGGAAGAAAATGCTTGCTTTTACAGCAGGGAATCCTTACCCCGTTTCGCGAGAGGACCTCGTTCAAGCAAGTGCCCAGTACACCACTACTACAGATACCCTGGCCCGGTAGTAGTGGAAAGCCCAAGCCCAAGCAGCCCGCATCCCGTCCGGAGGTAGAGGGCCGCCGAGTTGAAGTGAGTGCTATGAGTTTAGCCTTGGTTTAGCCAGGTTTTATGTGCCGGCCCCAGGATCAACGAGTCGGCCTGAGCCTGAGGGTTTGGTGGAATGATACTGACCAACTGGGTTCGTGGTTCGGTTCGTGGAAGGGTCCTGCTGTTCGGGTTTCGAGGGCAGTCGAAAGAATATGTAAGAGTAAGAGTGAAATTAAATTTTGGGGGTCGAGTCTGGGGGTCGTTTGGTGGAAGGAAGGGAAAGGAAACGGCATAGAGTGGACTACCTGAAGGAGCCGGGGGGTTTGGCAGTGGGGAAAGCTATGTACGAAAGCTGCGGTTCCGAGAGTACGTGCCCAGGATCGAAGCCTAAGCCTCGACCTAGACAAGCACGGACAAGCCAGGACAGGCCAGGACAGGCCCGGGTAACAGGTACTTATTGGCGGTCTGAGCAGGAAGTACAGCAGGCTAAGAAGCTAAGAAGGACTTGGTGGTAGCCTGCAGTGCTGAAGCTTGCCAAAGCGGCTTGCTACCAGCAAAACGTTGAACCAGGTGTACCGCTTGGTGCTTGGCTAGAGTCAGCGCGATGACAAGCAAGCAAGAGGGCGGCAGGTTGTAAGTTGTAATGAAGGAAGCTTGATGGGGCTGGAGATGGAGAGTTAGTGCAGGCTCGCAGATCGAATTATTTTTATTTTGGGGTTGCGCAAGCTCGCGGATGAAAAAAGAGGGTGCTTCGTGAACCAGAGTAAGTAATAACGCGTTCAGGGAGTGAGAGAGAGAGAACACGAGAACACGAGAAAAGGCGTTGTAACCCGATGGTTAGCCCGATGGCAAGCGGACAGCTAAGCGGACGCGGAGGGAATATGATGACGTCGACGTAGGCAAGGCAGGACGAATGGGTGCCAAGGTTACCCCCAAGACCAAGAGCGGGAGTGTCCCGGCGGACGAGCAAGTCTGGAATGATGGGAGCTGCTTTCTTGGCGAGGGTTAAGCGAAGGCTCGCACGCCCAATACGATGATCTTTTTTTACGGAGCATGGGCTAAGCAAGCTTTGTTCCGAGATAGAGTTACATCGGGTGTGGTGTGGTGTGGTGTCTGCAGTCATGGTCAATATAAGATAATCTGGGGTGCGAATGTTCGAAGCGAAGCATAGTGATCGATAACACGAAAACGTTACGGTGAGAGGATAAAAAAGCGTCTCTGGCTGAGAGGGTGGCGGTCTAGACTCCTGCCATATCGGGTGGGTTGGATAGTGGCGACGAATGGGAGTGTGGTGGGGTATTCATTTGTGGAGGATCGATGCCGAGGAAGCGTGAGCGTGATGAGAGTGGAGCGGCGCATGAGGCGGGCCATCCCACGCTATGACGTCATTGCTCTACTGCCTTGGGACCGGTGGGGGCGCTGGGGGGTGTGGGCAGGGAAGAAAAAGAAAAGAAAAGAAATGGGGGAAGGGGATATTAAAATGAAGTGTGGGCGTTGGAGGGGGTGAAGATGAGCCGAAATAGGAATGGACTCTCGGCGTGGAGCATTTTTTGACCCGTGCACATTGTTTGTAAATTCTTTCTTTCTCGAGAGAAGGCGAGTCAAGTGAAGCGCGGGCTGTGAACAGTCTGTCTCTTATATTCACTATTCACAGAACGGCGCCTGCAAAGGCTCTTGCTCGTTCTCTACCACCCAGCTGTCCATATATGGATCGGCGTCCCGTGCGTCCTCTCCCATCCCACTCATTCACTCACCACTAACCCAGCCCAGACAACCCTCCTTCCACATTCGAGGGCATCCGCAAGTCCCACCGTGACACCCACAGACGATGCTATCGAAGCCATTATCCAGCTCGCCACCTCCGCCAGGCCCTCCCCAGATGGCCGCACAGGTCCGCTGAGGGACACCCGCACACAGCTATTCGTTGGCAACGTACGTCACCCCGTCTTTCCTTATCACCCTGCTCATCTATCCGTTGTCAGCTGCCATACAGAGTGCGGTGGCAGGACCTGAAAGACCTGTTCCGCAAAGCCGGCACCGTCCTGCGCGCGGACGTCTCCCTGGGCCCGGACAACCGATCGCGCGGCTACGGCACCGTCCTGCTCGCCACCGCAGAAGACGCGGGGAGGGCGGTGGACATGTTCAATGGGTATTCATGGCAGACCCGCGTCCTCGAAGTCCGCTTGGACAGGCTCCTCCCCGATTACGACTCCCCGCTGCCCTCTGCTGCAGGCGGCGGCAGCGGCAGCAGCTACCTCCCCCTCATGTCCACGACCCACTCCGCATCAGCGTCGGCGTCCCCCGCCGCGGGCGATCACGACTACCTCACACTCGCATCTTCGCTGTATGCAGGGCACGACCCCAATTCATGCCGGAGTCTCTTTGTCGGAAATGTGAGACGAATCCCAGCCCTTCCCTTGCCCCTTTGCCCATCTTCATCTTCATCTTCATCTTCATCTTCCCTTTTCTCTCGCGCAAAGCGCTGTCACGATCCAGAACTAAATGCTTAGTCTTCCTTCTTTCTCTCCAGCTCCCGTTTCACTGCCAGTGGCAGGATCTGAAAGACCTGTTCCGCCAGGCGGGCACGATTATACGCGCGGACGTGGCGCTGGGGGTGGATGGGCGGTCCCGGGGGTTTGGCACGGTGGTGTTTGCGACGGAGATGGACGCGGAACGCGCGGTGAAGATGTTCAATGGGTGCGTTTTCCGCGTTGGTTCGTGGATTTTTATTGACGCAAATTTGTTTTTAGGTATGAGTATAATGGCCGTGCGTTGAAGGTACACTACGACAAATACTTAAGCACGAGTACGAGCCAGCCCCCCACCACATCCGCGTCGCCCGTAGGCGGAGGCGGCGGCGGCGGGTCTTCCACATCGCATTTAACACATTTATCGCATTTATCACATTTATCCCGCCCAACACAAATCACGCTCCCAGCGGGGTACATGCTCGACTTCGGGCCCCAATCACAAGCACAGTCGGGGCCGAGCTCGCCTTTTGAGATGTATGAGCAGTTGCAGTTACAGCACCAGCAAAGGGTGCTACAACAACGGCAGCAGCAGCAGCAGATGCAGCAGATGCAGCAACAGATGCTACGGCAGCAAGAGCAGGGACGACAGCAGCAGCAGCAGCAGCAGCAACGACATGAGCGGATGTTTGGGACGCCGACGGTGTTGGACATGGAGAACTTGACGAGCACGCTTGCCTCGTCGCATTTCCCCAGTTCTAGTCCCAAACCATCCCCATCCCCGCACCCCCATCCGAATCCGAATCCGAATCCAAATACACATCCACCACTAAATCCACATCCACATACAAATCCGCTCTCAAATTTGCCTTCAAAAAATCCGCAACCAAATCCAAACCCCCATCCCCATCCACACCTGCCCACACATCCGCATTCTTCAAATTCAAATTCAAACCCAAACCCACATCCACACCTGCCCACACACCTGCCCACACACCCACATCCCCATCCCCATCCCCATCCACACCCAAATCCGCACCCAAACCCAAACCCAAATCCACATTCGCGCCCGGTGAGCATAACCAAACCCTTAACGAAACCCCCCGCCATAAGCACTACCACCTCGTCCGGGAGCAACACCACCACCACCACCGCTAGCTCGTCGTCGGAGGCGTCGGTGCCTTCTACGTCGGGTACGTCGGCGTCGGGTGGGTCTACTTCGTCTGCTTCGAGCGTGTCGGTGGGGAGGGGGCGGGGGCGGGGGCGGGGGCGGTCGCGGGAGCAGGAGCACGAGCACGAGCACGAGCACGAGGGGCAGGAGCAGGAGCAGGAGCAGCAACACCCACACCACCCACACCACCCAGGCCCCATCACCCTCCCGCCGCCTCCACCCCCACAGCTCGCATTCAATCTTAACTTCGCAATGACCATGTCAGCGCACACACCCCATGGACCCGGATTATCAATATCCCCACTCGGGTCTCCTTATTGGTACCCTTCCGCTTATCATCAGCAGCACGCACAGAACCAGCAGCAGTATGCACACCAGCACCAACAGCAACAGCAGCACCAACAGCAACAGCAGCACCAACAGCAACAGCAGCACCAACAGCACCCGTATGCACAGGGCCAGCAGCAGCAGCAGCAGTGGACACAGCACCAGCACGGCCAGATGGTAGCGCTGACGTTGACGCCGCAGGGGTTACCGCCGATTACGCCGTCGATGCCGCCGTTTACGTTTTTGCCGCCTCTGCCTACGCCTCATGGACGGGGAGGGGGACACGCTCAGCAGAGAGAGAGACAGAGAGAGAGACAGGGGGCGTATGATGGTCGTGGCACGGTGGGGAGTGGGACTGGGAGTGATTCGACGGGGGCGGGGGAGGATAAGGAGGAGAGTGGGAGTGGTGATGGGGATGGGGATGGGGGGAAGAGTGAGGAGTCGGGTCGTTCGAGTAAGGCGAAGCAAGCGAAGGAGGTGGAGGTAGGGCAAGTGGGGCAGAACCCCCCGCGAGGAGAGGTTCGGCAGCGGCAGGGAAGGGCGCACCATCCACAGCCACAGCCACAGCAGCCGCACGCCCATTCGCATTCGTCCCATTCCGCGCATTCGTCCCAACCCCTTCGACATCCCCAACATCCCCAACACCAACAACAACACCAACACCAACACCCGCAACACCCCTTCCTCATCCCCCTCCCATCCCCCTCCCACCCGTCGGGCTTCCCTTCCTCCTTCTCCTCTTCCCACCCCTCCTTCTCCTCTTCCCACCCATCATCCCACCCCCAATCCCACCCCCACCAATCCCACCCATCCCACCCCTCCCACCCGCCAATGCACCTCAACCTAACCTCAATCCACCCGCACCCCGCGCACCCCGCCCACCCCGCCTTCTCGCCCGGGCTCGCGATGTCGCCTGGCACGTTCTATGGGCGGCCGGGGGAGGTGTCGCCGTTTATCAATGCGGCGGTGGGGGCGCCTTTGCATGCTGGCGTGGAGAGGAGTGGGGCGTGGGTTTATGCGGTGGGTGGTGCGCATGGTGGAGGGGGAGGGGGAGGGCAAGGGGGTGGGGGGCAAGGGGGTGGAGGCGGTGGTGGTAATGGTAATGGTAATGCGAACGGGGGTGGAGGCGGTAATGGACAGGGAGGACAGGGAGGGCAGGGAGAGGGAAGGTTGGAGCCAAAGGGGTATTTCGATCCGATGTATTTCCCGGTGGGGATTATGCATGCTTCTGGTTCTGGTTCTGGCCCGGGGCTCGTACCGGCGGGGCAAGGGCAGACGCAGGGGTATGCAGGTGGGGGCGGGAGTGGGTTGGTTAATGAGATTATGAAAGATGGGCATGGACATGGGCATGGGCATGGGCATGAAAGGGAGCGGGAGGGAGAGGAGGAGGTTTTGGAGACGCCGCCTGATATGGACGATACGAGTCCTTCGTCGGACGAGGAGCTCGCGGGTGGGGGTGGGGGTGGGAGTGGGAGTGGGAAGGCGAGCGGGAGCGTGAAGACGGCGAAGACGAGCGCGAGCGCGAGCGCGAGTAACGCTTGGTTCAACGCCGCTTCTTCTGCTTCTGACGAGGAACGAGACGGGGGTGCGGGCCAGCGCGGTGCGGCGATCTCGCGCACTCACTCGGAGAAGACGCGGTCGAGTACGCATAAACACAAGCTTAAAGACCCGTCGCGGAGCCAGAGCCAGAAGAACGCGGAGGAGGAGGAGGAGGAGGGGATAGTAGGAGGAGGGGGGGCGGGACCGGGGACGTTGATAAGGGGCGGGTCGGATCCGACGACGGGGACGGGGGGCTTGGGTGGGGGTGTGGGGGTGGGACTGGGTGTGGAGGCGCTGAGGTTGCCTGTGAGGGCGAGGGCGCCGTGGAAGGGTGTGGGTGGTGGTGCGGAGGCGAATTAGTGATTTCCTCTTGTTCTTTTCTTTCTTTTCCTCTCTGTCTCTCTGTCTGTATTGCCATGATTTATTTTATTTCTCTGATTTTCTCATTCATTTTTTTCCCTCCACTTGCTTGCTCGCTTACGACCGACTCTCCTCTCCTCTTGTTTTTTGAACTCCGGAAACAGTCTCGTCTCATCTCAGTACCCCACTCCCGGTTCCCTTCTTCACTTTATCTAGTCCTGTCCGTGTCCGCTGTGCTGTTCGTATACATTGTCCTTTGTTCGTACACATTGTCATTGTCATTGTCACTGTTTAGTCTGTGTCAATCAATCAATCCCAGTACCGGAGCTATGTACATATTGCTGCTAGAAATTCTTTCGCTAAGGCGTTGGAATGGATGATTGCAGAACAGACAGACGCGGTTAGGTAGATTTTTTTTGGGAGAGTAATTGAGGTGGGCTTTCTTTCGACTTGACTTGTCGACATATCACAACAAAGCCAGCCATGAGCTAAAGCTAAAGATTATCATCGCCCGCGTCACTCGAAATCTCATAAAGGTAAAGCAAATTATATAGGATATAGGGTATTAAGTAAACTAAGGAATATGACATTACACGACCGATACTTCTATCTCCAACAGTAATCTAAACATAGGTATAACAATTCGGCTCTCTGTTGATGTTCATCACATCGCGGATCGGGACCGGCTTTCCGAGACGTCCCGTATCCAATTGATACTCGAGGGTGACGTCTGGGGTGAATGGGGGCTTGGGGATGGACCCGCCTGAGATCTCGAACATGCGGGAAGGATTCATTAGTTGCCATTGCCACCAGACACGATCGATGTTGGCGTGATGCAAGTAGAAAAGCGGGTCTGTTTTCATATCCATACATCAATGAATGGCCTGAATAAGACGGGGTGCTGGGAAATCACTGACCTCCGGGGCTCGAGTAGAAATTACTCATATCCCCACCAATCGCAAGATGCCCACCATCATGCATCTTATGCGTCGGAGTGACAGTCGCGCCCTCCAGCTCAATCCTAAACAACTCATACGTCTCCGACTTGGTCGTATTCGCCACCGCGCTCGACGTGATAAACTCCTTATATTTATCGTCGATCCCACGAACCAGACAATGGTCCGTGACCATCTTGCCCGGCCCCAAGCGGAGGGTGTATGTGGCGAAAGGACCGTCTGCAACGCAGCCGACGAAGGCTTCGGGGTTGTAGAGCTTGGAGGCGTGGACGGGGTCGGGGGGGAGGGTGTAGGTCCCTGGGACGCCGTTGCCGCCGAAACCGGTGATGGGGTCGAAGACGGGCGCGTTAATGAGCCTGCAAAGACTTGAGAATTTGAAAGATTTTAGATGACAATGGCTCGACTTACGATTTTCCTTCTTCGGCATCTTGTGTCCAATCCCAATATCTTGACGAACAGGTGAGTCAGAGTCGCGATTTGATTTAAGGAAGCACTTACGGATTTGCGCCTGTGTAGCCACATTCATCCCGGAGTGCTGTCTCATATATCTGCAGGAATCTGCGATGCCACGGAAGGAATTGACCCTACCAAATTGCATCAATCCCTGTTTGCACTCGCAGTTCAGTGCATCAAATGTACTCACTGTGTGATGTACTTTGTCCGCTATCGTCATGTGTGTAGCTTGGAACTCATCGAAGCGCGTCCGCACGGCTTCCGGGTATATCAAGTCGAATGCTGGACGTTGCTGCAAGCACTTGACGGCGCCGATGTATTCTGCCTTCTCGTCGGTGTTTAGAGTCCGCCTGTCATACAAGTTCAGCAAGAATGGGAGTAGCACGGCATGAGAAAAGGCTGTACCATTCGCGACGCTCGAGAAGGTCCTTGCATACTTTCATTGTTGGTCCATGGACAGTGCGAGCCAACGCCGGAGTCTGTAAGACAGCAGCGAGACTGAGCAAAGCAGCGAGAAGTAATGGAGAAGCTGGTATCATGCTGTAATAAAAGGTGAGAAGGTTATTAGTATAGAGCATTGCCACAGCGTCACCCATTCGTTATATACCCGTACTAGGTTTCGGGTAAGTCGAAGAGGGTTAGCCAACGACGAGTGGAATTTAATCGGGCCTGGAATTTGAGTCTGGGGAACGTATGGTATGCATGGAAGGCGCTGGTCACATTCACTGATTCAGATATCGAAATGTCCTGAACCCCTTCGAGGTAGAAGGCGATGCCACCCAAGAGCGTCGTCAAATGGAACGCCGCATTTCGAATATTGCCGAAAGATCCCTCTATGTCTGAGAGCCCCTGGTTGACGGTGAGTAGGGAAGTCATGTAGCATCTCAATAGGGTTGTCTGTTTAGCGCCGTGTTCTTCTTGAAACTTCACCTGTTGGAATGCCCCCTTTTTGACGCTCGGTGGGTCGTTGTTGTCGGGGCTTCCTATAAGGGCTGGGAGATTTGGCCAGCACCCGAATCATCATTTTCTTTTCATTTCAGCGCAGAAGGTTATCGTTCCGGTTTGAGATTGCAGTGTGCTGAAACCACCTCATCTTGATACTCTGCTCCCAAATTCTATTGCAAATCTGCAGCAATGTATTTGGGCTGTGGGGAGAAATAGGAGCTGTTGAAAACTTGAAGATGAGTCGAGGACTATTTCGAACTCATCAGAAGGAGCAGTATGGTAGAGTGGTACGGCTATTGCGGACCGGTGTCTTTCTCACCCGGTAAGCCTTTCAACCAAACCGCCGACTCTCCCTACTTGCTTTTGTGAATATCAGTCTTCTTCTAGTTCTCTCGCCTTTCAAACGTGGAATCTACAAACCCTGATCTGAATCTCCCAATACGACTCTTTGCACGTGGAGAAGTCCATCCTCGATTGAATATCCCTATGTGCTAAGTCAGTCTATTGCCGCACACGGCAATGTCTGTCTATTCGAGGACAGGGTGCTGCATTTGTCTCGTGTCCAGCACAGACTGAGCACGAGCGCTCTGTGGTCAACGCACTTCCTTAATCACAATGACATCGTCCTCTTCAGCGAAAAAGTCCTTCCGTAAAACTATGCGACGCAAGGTCATTCAGTTTCGAGACGCTATATTCTTGTATTCTCGATCATCGTCCCCGCAACTCCCTGCTCTTCCTGTTCCAGTTGTGTTACTAAATCTGATTCATGACCTCTTTCGACCCCTCACCGTTTTTTTCATGGCAAATCCTCCCTCGAGAATCCTCATCTTATCCTGAACAAAATACCACCGACAAGGTCAGGAAGGCCTGGGGTGTGACATTGCGCGGGCTGGAAACAGCCCTTCGTCTTCTGGAAAAAACCCGCAAATGTGTTCCCTCCTCTCCAAATAGTTGTCGGTAACTTAGTCGCCTGTCTCAATCTGGCACAGGTAGGTTACAATTGCGATTGTAATACTCTATTTTGGCTGATTCATCTTACAGGTAGTTGGAGATAACCATAAAGAATACGAGAAACTTGCAACTAATGGGAAAGTAGTGCCTGGAGTGCGGTGTATAACCTTGTTTCCCAGTCCTTGAAAGTGTGTTCGAGCTAGTTACTGGTCGATGATACTTCTGTTACTCACAGCAAGAGTGCCCACAAAACTAGCGCAGATATTCGACTTGTTACACCCTATTCAGTAAGCAGATTCTTTACGTCGATTTGTAAGAAGCGATTAGTGCAGCTGTGATCCATATTTTTCACGTCTGGTAAGAGATGGTTTACATGATTGTGTTGTGTTTGTCGGCAGAAAATATGCTTAAGTACGTCGCTTATGCGGGGTTCACTCAATGGATTGAAATAGATGGATGTGTTTAATTGTCGTTATTAGATGAATTCATAAATAATCCGAAGGATGCGACAACTGTGATAGACGTGTATGGTATCGTGATGTGGAGGAAGGCTGGCTCGTGATGGGAAGAGGTGATCAAGTGATGATGTGCTTATACATTCTTGTTGATTTCTTGCTGGGCCTCTCCCTTATCGTGTCGGGCATTACCTAGAGAAGAATAATAAGTACATATGAAGGATTGGACACGGAGGGAAGGATAATTACCTGCGGCTTGTTGTGATTTGTCGCCGGTAACTGCACCGACGACAGCGTCCTTCTTTCCTGAGACGCGGTCGATGGTACCTTCAGCGTAGCCTTTGGCCTGAGCAGCGTTGTATTCTGCCTCGCCAGCGGCATGTTCTTCCTTGCCGGATGTCTGCCATGATGTAGCGCCAGTCACGTTTCCGATAGTCTCGACTACGGTGCCCTTGACTGAGTGGAATTGACCAGAGGTCTTTCTGTAGAAAATTAAGTCAGATCTGGCACTGAGAAAATATGGAAGGAAACTCGTACGTTGGCTCTCCGGTGAGGGTGTTGTTGGCAGATGAAGATGTCATTGTTGGGATGTTTAAAGATGAGTGGAGGGTTGTATGAAGTGATGTTGTGTGCTGTGAATTGATGCGGTTCATCTCGATATCGGAGAGCCTTATATACATTTTCTTTACCATGTCATTGACGGCAAGACTATACCGATAATGAGATACTCTGAGATACTGCCTTCGGGGTTGCGTATTGCAAATATCGCTCCAATGACGCCCACACCGCCTATCAACTGCCGTTCCGGCGCGCCTATTTAGCTTACCAATCTAGCGCATGGCCATACGACACGTCGTTATGTGCGCTCGAATGTGATTGTTTGAACGAGAAGTTGGACATGGCGGTTGAATGGAAGTTGACAATGACGACATGTTGATGGGTGACATCACTTGTAGCCACAGGGCATTGCCTTCCGAACCAAACACATATTGCGGTGACGGTATATATGACGACAACTAGCGCTGCGGCGGAACACCACTACATCCACTTTGCACACCACAATTAACCATGACGAAGTGCGCTATAGGAGGTCGAGTCTCCCTATATAACGCTGTAAATTTTTACATGTAACTTCATTTTATAACACCCATTCCATACACATCTCATCAAACCATCACATCTGCTCAAATCAATCTCATAATGTCATCCTCCACCAACAACACTTTCTCTGGCGAGCCCAAGTTCGTAAAAAATAATTATTCTTCTTTAAACTTTATCTTACCGATCTGCGCACACAGCAAGACCTCCGGTCAACTCCACCCTACAAAGGGCACCGTCGTTGAGACCATCGGAAACGTGACCGGTGCCACATCATGGCAACAATCTGGCAAGCAAGAGCACGCTGCCGGCGAGGCAGAGTACAAGGCTGCCCAAACCAAAGGCTACGCTGAGGGTACCGCTGACCGCGTCACCGGCAAGAAGGACGCTGTTGTCGGCGCCGTCACTGGTGACAAGTCTCAACAAACAGCAGGTAATTATGCGCGTGCCTCTTCGCCTCGAGTGTCATAGACTTAACTTCTTCTATCAGGAAATGTCCGACACGACAAGGGACAAGCCCAGCAGGATATCAACCGAAGCGTCTAATGGCTTCTCAGCTGCTTTTGCTGCACACATTTGACCACGATCTATATAATTAGCCAACATTAAACTACTTGGAATAATACTGTAGCAATATATCATGTTTTACGCTCACCACTTCTGCAATCTATGAATGAGCGGATTTGATCTATAGGAAATGTCACTCCAGGTCAGTTGCCTGATCATCATTCTGCTCAGTGCCTTGGTAATTCAATTCGAATTGACTAACAGTCGCAATTCATTGGAATTATTGTTGACGGTTAAAACATTTAGAACTTTTCGTCTAGTCGTTGAAACAAAATTGGTAAGAGGCAAAGCAAATTCCAAATGGTTATTCCGAAATACGTACTATATAATACTTCCAAAACTTCTCAACAAGTCGGTGTCTATGTCCTCCTGCATAAGGTATTATCCATGAAAGAAGAGAATCTTTTCTTTTCAAATTGGACGTTTATGTATCACCTGTCACTCAATCCCCGGTATGAACGGTGAGTACAATCTCAACATATGTCTCAGTAAGTGGTCTCGGCCTTGATGAAAGAATTCCATTTCTCATCAAGATAACTCTATAGATTTTCTGGAGTAATAAACTGCATTATGCAACGTTGGGAGTTATGGACCTAGTAGATGGCCTCCAACCTTGTGCTCCATTTTGGGTATGTGCGCCACAATGTTTCCTCCACCCTGATTTGCCTGGAAGGAATTTGGATTGCCATTCTATGATACCGATTGGCGCGGGGTTGAAACGTCCGATATTCACGACCGACTTAGTCAGCGAGATGACTCTCTTTTCTGAAAGAGGTACGGAGAGGCTGGCCAACGAGACTACCTCCAGTCGACGAGCGAGGCGCAGTCATACATCTTTGGAGTCGCTCAGATCATGACACTGCGCGATTTAGTTATGTCTAAGCACCTCTTCTCAAGCGACTGACTTTTCGGTGCTGGTTGTTGTATTCCAATTATCTTGGCTCTTCTGATCCTGGTGCCCCAATCAATCGTTCCACTGTTTACGCCGCCATCCTTCATTACTGCTATTTCCATGGTCGCTGTCGCGGGTGTAGTAGACATAGGCATCGTTAAAAAAGGGCTGTCGCCTTCAGGAGAAACATTACCAACCCGCGTAATATACATGAAGCCAACGTCGTCCCAGTTCTCCTCATTCAAGTCGTTATACAGGCAAATATAAAACATTTGCATCTTAACAACAATATAAGATACGGGAAAGCATTCACTCCGACTCATCCCCCTGCGAGCTTGCCACGTCACTGCCCGCATCGTCATCATCCTCCTCCACTGAGGCTTTTGCAGCGGTGAAGCCGGACAACAAGCTCGTAGCGCCGCCAGCACCGCCAGCCCCCTTGACCTGAGCTTGTTTCCACGCATGCGCCATTTGCATGAACTTGAACGTGGTTGGGTTGGACTCCCTTTCGTCGTCAGCAAAGACAAGGTCCCAATCTGGAGGTGAACAATATGCGTTAAAATGTGAGCTAAGTAAGGAAATAGCAAGAAAACATGCCTTCAACGGTCTGCCCGGTTTCTTGGTCGACGTGTCGCTTCTTGGTGACGATGGGCATCATACCCTGTACCTTGGCCACATCGTCTGCGGATCCGTGAGATTGCTCGAACGTCTTCCAGACTTCCAATAGAGCCACACGCTGACAAAGGGGAAAGAGACGACCTTTAGGATGTGAAGACACCGCAATGAAAGATCATACCTCGCTCTTCAATCCCTTATTCTTCTGATCCTTATAGCCTCTCTCAAACACCTGTCTTGCAACAATCGGATCTCCGGGTACCATCTTCCTCTCCTCCTCTTCATCTTCCTCCTCTTCCTCCTCTTCCCGTTCTGCCCTCGGCAGAGGAATCGGCTCAGCCTCGAATAAGGCATATGATATCCACACCTTGACGTGGCCGCTGAGCGAGATGAGCCGTTCGTACAATGCACGCGCCGTCGTACGTTCGCCTTCCTCGATCTCGAAATCGATATAGGCCTTCCATAGGAGCTCGGGCATGGATAGTGGCGATTGTGCAACAGCAAGCTCGAAGATTGCCCGCGTTCTGGCAAAATCTTGCAGTTGAGCTTCCAGTTCGGCGAATTTAATCCATGCGGTCGAATTGGATGGGTCGTACTGGAGTTGCACATGTAAATAAGATGCAGAACTGAATAGCATGATGCTACACGTACCTCCAGGTATTTCTCGTATAGCGTTCGCGCACGATCAAACTCGCGGAGCTGGCGCATTTCCGTTAGAAGTTGCAACAAAACAAGAAATGATGACTAACCTCAACTTCGAGATCAATGTACCCTTTGAACAGCGACTCCTTGGGACACATGCCGATGGCGGTTCCAAGAATCTTGCGAGCAGCCGGTAGTTCGAGACGCCGGATCTCGAATTTGGCAAACATTAGCCACAACTTTGCGAATGTGAACTGCTTGTGAGGAACAAGATTGAGGGCAGTCTGGTAAATTTGCCTCGAACGTGGATAATCCTGGCGGCTAGAGTGTAAGCTGCAATGCAATGCATCGATGTATCAAAACACACACCTTCGTCTCAATCTCTTCAAACAGTGCATAATCAAGCCACAAGAAGATATATCGTCTCCAGTGACGTTTTTCACCACCAGGCGGTACTTGAGCCACTGCACGTTCGTATACTTCACGGACACGGCCGACAGCTCCATCAAGTTCTTCCGCTGTAGCACCTTCATCTTTGAGGTCACGATGGGCGCCCTCTTCCAGCCTCGCATAGTCGAACCAAACGTCGTAGTTGCGGCCATCATGTGAGAGTTCTTCCTCATACTGGATTCGACGCTTGCCAAGGACGGTGTTTTCAAGAGTACTCCTCGTTCCATGTTGCTTTTCGAATTTGGTATATGACGCATAAAGACCCGCAGATTTTGATCGAGGTATGCGAGAAAGAGCAAACTAAGGGCCAAGTTCAGGGAATATCACAACATAGGAATGATCAACATACCTTATAGATGACCCGCGCGCGCTCGTATTCCTTCAACCTCGTCTCCATCTTAGCGAAAGCACTGAAAACGGCCTGAGCTTTCTCGACTTGCTCCTCTTCGTCGCCATAGAATTCGAGCGCAGTCTGGAAGACTTCCCGTGCTTTGTCAACGCGACCTCGATCTTCTTCAGATTTTCCCCATTTTACCCACACGCGGGGCTCAGGCCTGACAGCGACCCAGCGCTCATAAATAGCACTGGCACGGTCCAACTCCTGGTATCTCTCCTCCAGCTTGATGTAAGCCTGCCACGCCTTGTCATCTGGTTCCCATTGCATCCATCGCTCAAACACTTGGCGCGCACCGGGGACGTTCTGTAGGAGCTCCTCCAGGTAGACATATTTGTACCACAGTTGATCAACGCGTGGGAGTAGCGTGACAGCTCTGTCGAAGAGGTTGCGAGCATGTTGCACATTGCGAGATTTGAGTTCCATTTCCGTATACGAGAGCCATAGTTGAATGCTCCGTGGATCAACGTCAAGAGCACGTTCAAAAATCGAGCGAGAACGAGCGAATTCATTTTGGGAAGCCTTATGTTCGAGTTAGTTGATGTCGGGGATGTCAAGGCTGCAGCGACATACCTCCCAGTTGGCATATTGCAGCCATTCTTTTCTGGAGACGACAAGGTTACTGCGGTACGCATGAATGAGACAGGTCGAGACTCACATGCTTCCCCTAGTCCGCCGGATTCTCTCCTCGAACTCTTTTCGCTTCCTGCCTCGGTATTCGTGGAGTTCCTCAAAATCCTCGACCCTCTGTTTGGGGGCACGGAAAGCAGTTTCTTGTCGTTCTTGAGCCTATCAATAAGGTCAGAAGAAGGAGCAATATCGCGAATGGGAATCACATACCTCGCGCAACAACTGCTCAGCTGTGATCTGAATATATAGGTTAAGTAGGTGATCCAACTACCATAAAGCCGCAGGAGTCACCTGGATCGCAGCCGGCGCTCGATTCTTGATTCTGCGAAGAATTTCAGTGTTTGTTGTTTCATAAGATATCGAGAACTCTCACCTTGGAGCACGCCCGTCCTGCATCCTGACTGGTGTTTATGATGGTCAATGGCACACTTGAATTTCAATGGCCGTCCGTAGCTGCCAGTGAGGGTGGAAACCTTTGAAATATACAGTACCAATTTCAGCAGCACTGCCACCCAACTTTGAATCAACCCTCTCGAACACTGACCACGCTTTTATGCCGCTGCCTCCCTGAAATTATATGCTAGGCTCCTGATTATGAATGACCTTTTTTACAATGCACTATGTACTTGGGTACTCCTGGCCTCAGAGCTCGGATATTAGCTCCAAGAATGTGCGCCTTTCATCTTTGCGCACTTGAATACCTTCTCGGCATGGACAAAGCTTGCCATGATATTCCACAACCTCTCAGCCTGGCCCTCCCTTTCGCCATCACTGCTCTGCGCCTCTGCAGCGTACCGCCCAAGCATCGCAGCTCCCAACACCACCGCACCACCGGAGTCCTTTGGTAACACCACCGGCATGCTACACGTGTCTGCGAACAGCTGCATCAGGCCTCGGTTCTTGGCCTGCCCACCGCTCATGTAGATGGAGGAGATGTGGTGGCCTCTCGCGTTCATGCTGTTGATGATGTAGGCTGTGCGTTGTTGAGGCATCTCTTATTGCAGTGCTGCCGCCTCTTTACCTTCCTTGTCCCTACTTGACGTTTGTCAACTGCGTATAAGAGTGTTTAGTACAAGCAGGGATTGAGGAAAATGGTGTTTTTGTAGCTTGCTGAATGTGAGATAGAGTATCCTAGCTTCAATACAGGATGTGTAGCATGATATTCACTTGCTTTGTGTCTCTTCAGAAGTGTACGAAAGATACATACAAATTTCAGAGATCAGCCAGCCTACTGCCCTTGTCCACCATCTTGGCATCCGTGATCTCCATAACCTACCTCCACGAGCTCATCACCTTTGCTCGGGCACTCACAAGGAGATCACCATAGTACAGTCTGTACTTTGGCAATCTCCTTGTGAGTGCCCGAGCAAAGGTGATAAGCTCGTGCAGGTAGAGTTGTGGAGATTCAAAGACGATAAAACTGGCGATTATTCGCTCGGGAATATCCGGCTGGCTTCGAATGTCATTTACGCGCATCTGCATCTACCGGTTTCTTCTTACTCAAAGAGTCCAGGAGCTTAATTTTGACGTCGACAACGACCCGAGGCTGGAAGTGCTTCCTCCAGCGGTCTCCAGGGAAGTGGTGCTAGAGCCGTCCGAGGCACGGCCTGTCTGTTCCACAGTGAGGTAGGCCTTATGGTCACAATCTTGACAAAATCATGAAGCATGCATAAGTATTCAAGTATGATATATATATGACTGGTGACAAAATACAAAGACGTTCTTGAACATATTACGATATCATAAAGAGATATTGGCGGTAGTAAGTACTCCCTAGTGGCGAGGTTATGAGATCAAGAATCATTAAAATGACATGACGAACCACATCCCCATCCAATTCGGCGACATAGTAGAAGGACTGTATATATCAGCCCAATGAGATTAGTTATATAGTCAGCGACAATCATCACAACGCCCGAAATGGGAATTCATACCTATTACGCAAGTACTGCGTGTAAGAGCTGGTCACCTGCGTGGGGGCTCTGGGGCGCTCTGGGTCTGGGAGTGTTACAAGGCAGATACGGATAGGAGTGCTATGTTGCCGCACTGCTTAAATTTGGGGTGGTTTTGGAATGCGAGATTGGATTGGATTGCGTTGATTCGAGCGGAGGCGCTGGGGGGGCGGGGCGGGTCGCGTCGATAAGTGCAAGTTGAATGCTTGGTTTGTGAATGAATGGTCGACGCTCCGTTGGTCTTAGTATGTGCGCGCTGCAGTTGACAATAATAACTCGGGATCCCAGCTGCTGCCCAAGAGAATGCTTGCTTTTTACAGCAGGGAATCTTATTTGAAGCACAGATTGTCCGCAAAGAAGTCTTAAGCCACAATGGACAAGAATAGTACCACCACTTGATCAAGCAACAGTGCCCACATGTTTAGCCCATGCTTTCATCTCTCCATGGTTAGATGGCCGAGCGGTCTAAGGCGCCAGACTAAGGATCAGGACTGTATCAGTCCACCAGGCAGGGGTTCGCACCTCGGCAATCTGGTCCGAAAGGGCGTGGGTTCGAATCCCACTCTAATCATCGACTTATAATCGCACAGTTTTTGGTTGACGAGCGGAGCCAAGAGGAGAGTGGTCAGAAAAGACAAGTGCAAACAACGAGACTCGATTGAGGCATTGGCCTGATTGAACTCATCCACTTCTCCGCTCCCATTCATTATGTCGTATCCTGGTTATACACCGACGCCGCCACCGCCAGGAGGACACGCTCCAGCAGCAGCGACCTATCCCTACGGCGCCTACCACCCAGCACCCTACGGCCACCCTCCAACCCCAGGCGCCTACACCTATCCCCCAGGCGCATACCAGGCCGGCGTAACCGGCTACGGCTGGACATACCCCTACAGCTATGTACCGCAACACCCTCAGGCCCCCATGCCCCAAGTCGCAAGGCCAGCGGTGGCGCCGACCCCGGTGACGGTGCACCCGCCTACGGCGACGACGCCGGCGCCGGCGCTGCAAAGGACGACGACGTTTACGGCGTATACGCCGAATTACTCGAGGGAGAGTGCGGTTGCCAGTTCGGCGGGTACGGGGGCGGGGACAGGGACGGGTGGGGGGAGGGCGTCGAGGCGGCAGTCGAATTTGAAGGGGTTGTTCACGAAAGAATGTATGTGCTTTTTGTTGCGAGTCTGAGTTTTTTTTGGGCGTGGAAGCTGATTTATGGAGGGTGTGCTATGGAAGTGAAGAACTTGATGTATGGTTTTGGAGACGATCGGAATCCGGCGAATGATACGGTGAACGTGATGGAGGAGATATTGGTCGAATACATCACCGATATCGTACGTCCCTTTCTCTTTCTCGATACTTTACATCTCATCTCATAGCACACCACCCTTTGATTTAGTGCCAAGCTGCGTCCGGGCCCTCCAAGAAATCACGGCTGTCGATTGACGACCTCCGCCGCGTGTTGGCGAGGCCGGCAGACGCGAAGAAGCTGGCGAGGATGGAGGAGTTGTTGTTCATGCAGGAGGACATCAAGCGTGCTCGGGCGCAGTTCGAGGAATCCGATATCCATAATCCGAAAGGTCTCTGAAACCAACCTCGACGAGTACGAGTTTACGCCCTACCAGCTACTCGGCAGTTACCTCGACGTAGAGAGAGTCTCGGTTCGAGAAGGTATTTGGCCCCCAATTCCTTGTCTCAACAATGGGTCGGCGCATGCCTATATTATAGATGGCACCTTCATTACCGACAAGGAGGATGTACAAGCCGTATATTCTATGTCTAGGTAGGGGTGTGTGTACCTTTCCGAGCTGCGATCCTCCCGTACGTACTACATACATGTGCACAGCGCAGACGACATTATATTCCTACGGCTGCACGACGCTGCACCCTGTCTGTCTGTCGCACATGCTTTCCATCGTGACACTTTCCGGTATCGGTAGCTGCTATGTAGTAGAATCGTTATTTTTCGGATTCTTTCTTGTATCATCGTCATCATCATCGTTGCAAAATCCAGATGTGTTTTGTTTTGACTTTTGAGAGAAGGTCACTCTTCCATCGCGTCGTCGTCGCTTTTGCCTTCGTCCGCTTCGTTGTCGTTCTCGTCGCCCGCTTCAGCTAGCGCATTCCGGCCTTGAACACCTATTCATTCATCCACACCACGCGTCCTCTCAGCCCAATCCACTCCAACAACTTTATCACAGAGCATGGGTAAACTTACCTCCAGATTGCGCCAACGGCTTCACATGCTCCTTCAACCACTCCTCACTCTCCCAAACTATAACGTACACAAAAAACGTCAACAAATCAGCTCCTCCCACCAACAATTCCCAACGCAACCAAACGGCAAAAAGAGAAAAAACGCACCGGCCCTGTTGCCACCAGGCTGCAAAGTCCCCTTCATCGGCCGCGCAAGGTTCACTTTCAGCACGCGGCCCTTGAGCTCGTTCATGTCCATGTTGTCGATGGCGTCTTGGGCGTCGGCGGAGGAGCCGAAGGTGACGAAGGCGAAGCCGCGGTGTTTGGCTTCTGCACGTTACGGGAATATGAGAATCGGTAAGCACAGAGCTCATTTGTACAAGAAGAAGAAGAAGGAAGGGAGGGAGGAAGTGAGGGAGGAGGGAGGGAGGAAGGGGAAAGGCACCTTTGTTGGTGGAAGCGTTTTGGTAATGGTGGTGCGTCGTCGCAGGTGGCGGTAGTTGCACCTCAATGATATCTCCTATTACATTACATTTATCAGTATATGTCCTCGAAGGCCGTTGAAAACTTTTGCAACGCCCGAACCGGGACGTACCAAATGTCGAGAAACTCTCATAAAGCGCCGTTTCGTCCGTGTCGTCGCTGATACCGCCGACGAATACGGTTTTCTTGGATTTGGAACCTTCCTCCATGGCCGAGATTATGATATGATGGCGTGAGATTGGCACGGCCTGCTTGGTTAAGGTGGTCGATGTGCGGTGAAGGATGGTGGTAAGGGCGCAAGTCACGACACCGATCATGCCAAACACGGAATGCAAGTCAAATGCTACCAATCGATTCCATTTCAATACACTAGACAGGTATAAAAATCCACATAAGCTTATATGTTTGACTTCATTGGCCATATGGATTGGTTTTAGAATATATATTTCACTCTCGGCGTACAGTATAAGTACATATGGAATACATCTGATACCAGTACAACGATCCATATAAAGCAACGGAAAGGTAGGTGAAAAAGCAAGCGGAAAAAACTCAATTCGAAGCGATAAAATAAATACGACGGGATGGGTGCAGCCCAAAGACGGTCAAACGGTCAACAGCAAGAAAAGCTGGGAAATACGAAAGGCAAGAGACGATGACGATGACGATGATGCATGAGCATGAACGGGATTTCCGAAGGTCATTTGACAAGCTGACAACTAGGTCCAGAGGAAGCGGCATCTGGGCCGAGTTGAAGGTCAAAAAGCCATGGGACACCCATAAAGAACGGAAATAAATAGGGTGTGGCGCGGGTAGTGTTCTTTACCAAGAAACACACATGGAATAAATGTTCAAGAGCAGAAACATGTTGACTTGCTCGTTCGAGTGCAATCTATGATGACTCGTAAGCGAGGGTCGAACAATCCCAACTTGAAAACCTACCGGATAATCCTGCGTAGTAGCTAATCACATAGAGCTATCATGGTCACCATCATCAGATTGGGCACGGGCGTCAGCGGGTGCCACAACCTCGTCTTCCTTGTTCTTCTCAGCCCGGGCAGCAGCCGAGACCTTGGCTTTCTTCGTCTTGGGTTCCCCATTCTTCGACGTCCTCGGTCGTTTCTTGCCCGTCACAGCAGTCGGCTCCATCCCATTCTGCTCTACCGGCGTCGGGTCATCCGGCTTCGCAGCAGCATCAGCAGGGTTGATCGTCTGCGGTTGCGGCTCCTGCGCCGCTTGCTGAGGCGGAGGCGGCTGCTGCAAAGGGGTGCCTGGTGGTGGCGGACCTCCTTGTTGTGGAGGATACATGGGCGGGTAGTGTGGGAAAGGAGGGTAGCCACCTGGATGAATATAATATGGCATGATTGGCTGCCCATTGGCGTGAGGAGGGGAACCGTCTGCACCTGGTTGTCCTTCGTGAGGGTGGGGCATGAAGGCTCCTGGAGGTGGGTAGTAAACGGGGTAGTATCCTTCAGGTGCATATTGGCCGACAGCCTGGATGGCGGCAGCTGTGGTCGACGTCGAGGGCGGTTGAGAGCCAGGAGGCCATTCACCTACAGAGGATTAATAATCTAGACAGGAACGAAAAATGGAGGTTGAGTACCAGGGTAGCTTCCTCCTTCCGTGTCGCTCTTGTTCTTGCGCTTGTAAGGGCCACGCTTTATCCCCTTCTTTCTCTCCTTCCTTTGGCCATCTATACAAGTCTCGGAGATGCCATATTTGACACAACGCTCGCAAGGCCGCTGTTCGTCGCAACGCTTGCAAGCTCCTGCGCAGTTCGTGCACTAGAGGAAATGGACTGTCAGTCAGCTCAGAACGATGCTAATAGATCCCAGACTAGCTTACAGCCATCTTGACCTGCTTGCGCTTCGGACGAGACATTGTCGCAGGCGCCGGATTGGCTGGTGGGGCTCCGAATTCTACGTGAGAAGTTGAGGCAATGCACACACCATGAGACAACAAACATACGTTGAGCCTGAGCATGCGGAGTATAGGCATAGACCAAGCCTGGTGGGTGTCCGAACATCATATATGGCGCGGGAGGTGCTCCATTCTGGGCTCCTTCAGGGTGACTGCCGTCGGGAGGTGGCGGGTATGCGAAAAAAGGCGGTGGGTAAGCGCCGGGCGGTCCAGGAGGTGGATATGGAGCCCCGTTATAAGCCTGGTGAGGGTAGGGGACGACTGCCGGAGGTGGGTATGGGTGCTCCTGGCTTGGAGGCGTTGATTTGGCTTGTTCGGTCATTCCTATTGTTCAGGACCTTCTCATGCAATGACAGTAGCCTATTTGCTGCACAAGACCTCTGGTATGATCCTGAAGACATCGAAGATAACATATTAGCATGAGAAATTCAGAAAGAGACGGTAAAAGTAATAGCGAGATGAGTAGGAAAAATGCTCACTCCGACTCAAAGTTTCTGAGCTCAGACTCAAATCGCCAGACTCGGTCAGATTTTGCGGATACAAGGCCTAATTCGACAGAAATGGACCCTTTCGTAGTCGGATGCTCTTGTTCTTGAGGAAACTGAGCTTGCTGCTGCAGTCTCCTGAGATACACTGATTAAAAATGAGATACGGAGGGGAAGAACAGCAAAACCGTTGTTGCCACGCGTGTGAACTAAACCTTATTTAAGCTGGATTAGGGCCTCACGCGCACGGTCCACCCAGTCTTGACCTCCTTGAACGTCGCGCATAGTATATGTTATGTATGTCGGCGATAATGGGATTGTGTGTTGGTGGTTATGGGTGTTGTTTCCGTTTTCCTTTGAGCCCTGAAGTTGGCGGTTTTGGGATGAGTTTGAGCATTCTCCGACTCAAGTCCCGCAGACTCCGCCCGTAAGTCCTTCTCTGACTTGACAGTCGTGTCAGATTCTATTTCGTGGCGCACCCTCTGTGGGTTCCATATACCAACAAGAATGAGATTTTGACATGAGGCCTCTGGTATATCGAGATCAGGAGTCATTCATGTATAACAATCATCTGCCGCCGACTCAAGCATCAGGATCAGGATCAGGTATGATTCTTGTATTGGTCCTCACTATTTTATCACGATACCAAGGATCCTAGTCGGTTTCTAGGTACATTTTTGTATGGAAATGAACAATCACGATAAACCAATGTCGGAAAACGAATCGGCCGAACGCTATGTCTCTCCAAAATCTTACGTCAAATGGAAAGATGTAGGATCCTAACCCATGGACCTTGATTTATTCCGAAAGCCATGCCTTAATCAAGTTTGCAACTTGTCCTCGAGGCAAGGACAAGTCTTTCATGTCACACAATCTCGGCAATGAATGCGTAGATGTCCTAAGCGCCTATATCCACAAGTCTTCCGAGTTTGTCATCGACGATTGATAATTCATCACAACCAGACCCTCGAGCCCGTTTCGAAACCGACCAACGCAATCAAGATGCGGAAATAAGATGCGGAGAGGAAGCAAGGTTCTATTCCTTCCTTCATCGTAGGGAACCCTCAATTACCTAGAGCTTAGTCTCAATTGAATCGACCCAGCCGGCCTCGACCTAAATTACAGGGTGCAACTTTACGCTTTCATGTGTCAGGAAAGTCTACTGTGCCGGATGGGTAGTCAGTCCATCGTTGCCTGGGTACGTCAAGATCCTGCTTATTGATAACAACTAATTAACTTTGGTTCAAACGCAGACGTTGTAAGTTTGAGCCTCCCGCAGTAGCCAGTTGATCCCCGGAGGTCATTCTGCGAACCATCACGGTGATCTCACGAAATCCAGCATATCAATCATTGTACGTTGTGTTTTCTCTAGTTCGTGCTTGATTGACCAAGGATATACAGAAATGACGGCATCGGAAATGATTGTGGATCCTTCTGGTTATGTGAATGCATGTCGCCAACTACCAGTTCCTAGATTCATTAATTTAGGTTTGTAAGTAAAACAAGTTCATATTGAGAGCCATTCAAACTCAAATTTAGTGTTCAGCGGCATTTACACTAGAGACGAGTAAGTTGCATGCTACCAAAACGTAACGTTACTCTGAATTGGTGATCAGATCGGTCTAATTGCGAAGAAGAAGAAAAACCACCTCAAACTTCGGTGACCATAACAATTTATCGCGCGCCATGATTACCGCTGCAACATCTGCCTACTCGGCAATGACCCAATCAATCCCAACAAGCTTTCTGACAACTTGGTTGGTGCTCATACTTTCTCCCCTCGCACGTAATGATGTCTCAAGATTCCTAACATTCACCTCACGAAGTTATCTGACAAGTTCGGGTGTAACTGAATGCAAGACGGGGATCAGACAAGACAATGTGCGTCGTTCCTGCTACGGGTCATTTGTCGTACTTCACATACATTTATGCTCTATAGGAACGTTCAAATCCTTCTCTATCGTCGCAATGCAAAAGATGGGCGCAAGTTCGTCGATAGATCACCGACGTTCACTTGATCGGGTATGACAGAACGACATCAAGGGACTGCTACAGTTTACCCAATGGTCCAGCCCGTTTATGAAGGTCAAGGCCAGAACCATCAAGGCGATACTTGCCGGGAAGAAACAGGTGTGGAAAAGGTCTAAGTCAGCACTGTGGTGGGGGGAAATGATTCAATAACCGCCAACTTCAAAGCCAATGCCTGCTTATGTGCACGATCAGTGCTGCCCATGCATGTGATGTTTAGGCCTTTTTCACCGATGACAATGATCCGAATGACTCGCAGCGTCGAACCCCAGGGCGGTCAGACAGAGAAGCAAGTCCTAGGAACACGATGACGCATCGTCTCATCCCATGGCCCCTTCATCGAACACGAATCATAGACCTCAAGGTAATCAGCGACTGCTTGGGAAAAACCCTGAACAGGATCTCTCCACTTGATGAATATTCCGATCGCGCTGACGATGTAAACGGGCCTTGACAGGACCATGATGACTTCGTTGTCGCCCTAACTTCGCAAAATTTACAACTCGCTGATCCCGGCCTTCTACGAAATCCGCAAAAATCGCTCTGTGGCGCCTTGGTCATGCATGACCTTGACAAAAGATCCATATGCTACCGGTGCAATCGCGCACGACAACTGGTACTAACTGCGAATTGGGTATGTCGTAAGCCGCTTTATACAGCATTGCTAAGCAGCATCAAGAGAGGGCGTCGACGTTTGGGGGTTCCTAACGGTCTATTACAAATTCGCCTCTGTGTTATGACGTCGGTGTCAACTCTGAGAAGAGCTACATGCGAGATCTTGTCTTCATAGCCTCCCCTTTGTTGTGAGAGATACGGAGGTGTGGGTCCCTAGCTTCGCCATTTTTGGATCTCTGTTCATTCAGCGACGACACTGTCGCCGACTCCCGCTCAACGATTGCCTTGTCTATGTCTATCAATTGGACTCGCCTCTTAATCGCGCTACCTCGCGCGAGTTATTCTGTTCCCTGCGCACTGGACTGATTCAACGATAGTCAGATTTGCGATCAGACCATTTAGCCTGCGCCTGACTGTCTGATTTGGGTTGATTTGATGACTTGGGAGAGAGCAATTCGGTATCACGAACAGACTCCATTCCTGATGCCCAAAATGAACACCATATCTCGGAAGTCTATCTTGGTCTTGGTATCGCTTTATCACCGATCTCCTTCTTGGTTCCTTTGAAGATCTCGAGAACCTGTTGGGCCTCTTTTCAGCAACGGCATCACCGAGACTCCAATGCGCTTCTTCAGCCTGATAGAGCATGCGGAGCAGCGGAAGAAATCAAAAGCCGCAAGGCTACAAAATTCTCAACGGCAAGAGCTGGATACATGAAAACAAAGCGAGCCGAAGATACCATGTTGGAGCAGACGGAGGCAAAAGCAGCCCAATTGCGCGGATCAGCTCGGGGCAAGCCAGGGCAAGCCAGTTATGGTTCTGGCCGAACCTCAAAAGCTCGCAGAAAGAGATAACAAAGACGCACGGCGCGTCAAACTTAAACGGTTTAACCGAACGAAGAGACATTTCGCGCCGTGAAACGACCCCCAGTGAGATCGCGAAGAACCCTCGACAGTCAACCAATGGCTCTCAGACCCAGAAGACTCTTCAGTAGGCAATGGAGAACTACGTAAACAAACTTGAAGCAAGAAAGGAGCATGACTATGGAAGGACAGTCCCCAATACTGAAAGATGAAGGACGATAGGACGGTAGTATGAACAGCAATCAGGAAACGTGCATTGCTCACGCCTTACCAGAGTTGACTTTGATGGCGGCAACCTCATGGTGACTTTTGGATACATCGACCGGGAACTTCTTGTCGGCCATATCTTCCTTTTCAATATCGTCAACATCGTCTTCGGTAGACCGCGACGTAAAGATGACTCACATAGGCAAGAGAAATTACGATCGATGGCCTTCTTTCAGTTACATAAAAGCATAATTCTGACGAAGCTCTTGGGTGGCATCATCTTGCGACTCAAAAGGGTTCAGGACGTTTCAATATCTAAATCAGAGAAGTGCTTAGAGCTTTTCAGGCATACGTTTACCAGACTCAAACTCTAGGCCCGATCGAATTGCACTCGGTGTTGGCTAACCATCTTCCAGCTTGATTCGATGGGACGGCTATATAACGGCGGTTGACTCTACAATCGTCCTATATCGGCTACCCTTTCCCAACCCCTTTATCTTAGGATGATACCAGCTCGCCCGTTGCTTCTCGCCGCTTTGCTTGGTCTGGCCACTATATTCCAGACCCCGGCGTTAGCTCACTCAGGTCATGGAGGACATGGACCTGCGAAAAAAATGTGCAAGAAACTTCTCCAGCGTCGCGAATGGTAGGAGGTTCTCTCATAGGGTGTTCGTTCTCGACCGTGCTGAAATTCTATCGCAGGCGAACGTTGAGCACCAGCGAGAAGGGAGAATATATCGGCGCTGTCAAGTGCATGCAGCAGCGTCCAGCACATGACATCATATACGAAAACGCCGTGCGGACGCGGTTTGATGAGTTTCAAGCTACTCACATGGTGATAGCAGACAGAGTACATCAAACAGTGAGTATACTCTGTTGCACCGATCTCCGCGTTAGGAAAGGGATTGATGCAACTTGGTAGGGTCAATTCCTTCCGTGGCATCGAAATTTCCTGTACATATATGAGAAGGCACTTCGGGAGGAATGTGGCTACAAAGGCGCACATCCGTAAGTGTTTCGAGTCAGCCGCAAATTACGACTCTGACTCACCTGATCGTCAAGGTATTGGGATTGGTCGCAGGATGCAGACGCAGGGAAGTCGTAAGTTGAGCCATTGTTATAGGGATGCCGTAACCTTACGCCCCTCGAAGACTTGATAAAGCGCCAGTGTTCGATCCGGACACTGGTTTTGGCGGAAACGGCGTCCCAGGAACCTACAAACTTCCACCAGACCCAGCACACACCTCCAAGCTTTTTGACCCCGAATCCTTCGTAGGTTGCGTGCCAGATGGGCCTTTTTCGACGTATACCCTCCGCCTAGGGCCAGGTATAATGGTGACTGAACATTGTCTGACTCGTGGGATCGACAACAAATATAAGAAGTATATTACCTCCTCCGCGGTGGCTAACACTACCAAGTCGTCGACGTATGAGTTATTCCGTATCGAGCTTGAAGGAGCACCTGTTACTCCACATCACAAAATGCACGACGGTGGTCATCTCGCCATTGGCGGCGAGATGAGTAATTTCTATTCCAGTCCAGGAGGTCAGTGACATACCCAAAGAATCTCGACTAGATCATTGATGTAGAAAAATCAGACCCACTTTTCTACTTGCATCACGCCAACCTCGATCGCATTTGGTGGAATTGGCAAATGATGCTTCCTTCGCGTATGTATGAGATGACTGGCCGGTCCACACCCAGGCCCCCCTTTCAGAACGTTACCCTCGATTACGAATTGTATACCGGACGTCTATCAAAGCCTGTCCCTATTCGCGATGTTATGAACATCCATAAAGAGCCATCTTGTTATACTTACGTGTAGCATATAGAGATGAAAGCACCAATAATGATATATTCTGGAATCAAGTCATCAATGCCATGCTCAACCACCGAGTTGAAAAGGTGGCAGTAGGAGAGACTTACTCGTTTTCGACAGTGCAGTTCTCTTCAATCAAGCTTTCCAAGTAGTCGCCCTTCGCAGCCGCGTGAGGAAGGAAGTGTCAAAGTGTCACGGCAGGTGGTCATCGACTCATTTTGAATCGAGCTTGAATTGGAGTTCGATGATAATGCATGATGGCGAGGCCGAAAAAAGTATGGCGCCAAAGGGAGGAATCAGAATCCGGAAAACAATCTCTTTGTAATCCGCGGCTCGACTTCTTCGAGGCGGATGGGTCTGCCGAAGGAAACGCGCGCTCGTGTCGGTCCTTGCGTCTTCTCTAACAACATTATGACGGTCGAAGAGTCGGACGTTCCTTGCTTTCATTAGACGGGCTTTAACGTGGACACAAGAAAAGCGAGCTCTGGTGATCCTTGGATCGCAACATAGTGGACAGTCGAACCTATAACATCCGTAGTCTGTTAGGGCCTGCCCAGGTACCTGGTGGAGTAGGAAATGGGTAGTTTAGTTCCCTCTGGACACCAAGCTGACCCGATGGATTTAGCCAATACAAAAGAATGTTCAGGATTACGAACCCGCTGAGTCATTTCGCGACACGAAGACTGGCGGACCTGACCATGAGGTTGTGATTGTCAGATTTACTGGATATCTAGAACCATGGCGTGGCCTAGATACCCCGCATTCCGTAGTCGTATGAATAATGGTAAACCCGTAAGCAGATAATTAACCTTGCGATGTCCCAAGCGAAGGTACGCAGGTTCGCGCGCGTAGTCTCGATAACCAGTCTCTCGTTTCTGAGAAAACGAAATGAACTCGGCAGAACCGTTCTCTTCTAGAGAATGAGTTGGAGTTGAGTTGGTGAGTTTGTGCGAAAGCAAACTTGGAAGTGGGGTATCGTGGGAACCACTTTTCGGCATGTAAAGACGTAGGAAACCTCCTGGAAACCTCTTGAACCCCATTATCATGATCAAGTACTTACCAGTACTCACTTGCAACTACTGGAAGAACATAAACATTCTTGTGCCTATGTTCTAGTTCCACTTCTTGATGAAAACACCACCTGATGAGGGGCCAGAATGGGATCGACCTGGCTCTGAGACAGCCCAGGCCTGTCTCTCGTTTACGATGGACGGTCGTCATAGCTCAAACCTCCACTCCTTATAACCCCCATGGATTTCGATCTAACATAACTAATACTCTCCTTATCACCACCGTTCTGAACTTGTCCTCGCTCACGCACTGATACTCTCATCCGAATTGTATATTGGATAATATGTCGCACCAAATACCAAAGACCCAGAAGGTCGCCATCGTCGCCACCAACGGCGCGAATGTTCAAATCAAGGACCACCCTGTCAGGTCCCCCGATGACCTGGCACCAGGAGAGTGCCTCATCAAGATGCACTGCACTGGCGTATGCCATACCGATCTTCACGCCGCGCTGGGTGACTGGCCCATCAAGCCCATGACACCCCTTATCGGAGGACATGAAGGCGTAGGAGAGATAATAGCCATCGGAAAGAACACCGCCAACAGCCCTGTTAAGATTGGTCAACGCGTAGGTATTAAGTGGATTGCCGATTCGTGCTTGAACTGCGAGCAGTGCAAGAAAGGTTATGAGCAAAGTAAGCTTCAAATTTTCTTGTTGGATTGTCTTATCTGACTTAGACCGGTCCTCTAGCTTGTGAAAACGCGAAGCTCAGCGGATACACTGTCGACGGAACTTTCCAACAATACCTGGTGCGTTTAATCCTATTTTTTGTTTTTACTCAATTCACGCTACAAATAAAACTAGGTATCTTATGTGAACTCTGTGACTCCCATCCCCGACAATCTCGACAGTAACTCGGCAGCCTCAATCTTGTGTGCTGTAAGCTCTTTCTATCAATTTCGTCGACTCTTGTGCTAAATCAGAACCGACAGGGTCTTACAGTATATCGTGCGCTCAAGCACAGCGAAACTAACCCCGGTGATTGGGTTGTCATCCCTGGTGCTGGTGGAGGTTTGGGCCATCTTGGTTCGTACTTCCGCTATCACATCAGTCTGCTACATTTCTCATTTTCTGTTGCAGCTGTGCAATACGCGAAGTACATGGGCCGTCGCGTCATCGCTATAGACACCGGCGACGAGAAACGCGAGCTTTGCAAGTCCCTCGGTGTTGATCACTGGATTGACTTTGCGGAGTCAAAGGACATCGTTGCAGACATCAAGAAGGCTACAGAAGGACGTGGAGCGCATGCTGCAGTCGTAACTACCGCGTCCGTAAGTGCTTACACGCGTATTCTAAGATCATCCAATTTAATTCTTCTCAGAGTTCTGGTTACACACAAGCTATAGATTACTTGCGCTGTGGCGGACGGCTAATGGTCGTCGGCATGCCGGCCAAAGCCACGCTCGACGCGTCCATATTCTTCATCGTGTACAAGAGCATCACCATTCACGGGTCATACGTCGGCAATCGTCAAGATGCCACGGAGGCAGTCGACATTGCTGCGGCTGGTCATGTGAAGTGTCATTACCAGCTGAAAAAGCTGGCTGATATCGAGCAGTGCGTGGTCTATTGTCATATACTGCTTTGCCCTGACAGATATCCACTACTTGTGGTTGTTTAGGGTCTACGAAGATCTTGGTAAAGGAAAAATAGCTGGTCGTGTCGTGTTGTCCATGGATTGAACACGTTCGCATTGTAACACCATAACTCTTGGACGCGTTGTATATGTAAATACACATCTCACCCAACACGATTTTTACACCGTCATATTGCTTTTGTAGAAGTGGAAACAAATATATAGATTTTGGGTCTAGTTCACAAATACACAAAACACGGGAAGAAAAAGAAACGAAAGCGAATAAACCGTTAGACGTCAGGACAAAATTACGAAAATGTTATCTACACGCAGACTAAAACGTAGCACGAAATCCGAACTAACTGAGCTGCAAAGTGGTGCCATCTGCCATCGGACCAACGTCAACCTGCGAACTCCCACTCCCCACCTCCGTGACCACATTTCCCTGCCCTGTCGTACCAAGGGTCACCGATCCCGCCATCGCCGCCACACCTACGCCGCCGTTCTTCGCCACCTCCGCTTTGACAGTGTCCAACATCTTCTTCAGTCCCACCCTCTCATGCACCAAAGCCATCCGTGCACTTTCCAGAGATTTGCGCTCCTCCTCCAACACTTCTTCTAGCTCTTCGAATTGCGACATCTTCAGCTCGATTTTCGTGAGAGTCAGTTTGATCAACGACGCGAGCGAGGTACGGATCTGGGTGTCTTCGGCGGTAGCGAGGGCTCGGGCTGCTTTGGCGGAGGATTTCAGAGCGAGATCGGCGGCTCGTACGACTTTGGAGTGAGGAAGGGTCGCCGTCCTTTTGTTAGTCTGTGAGCCACTGCTGCTGGAGCCGTTGCCACCAGATTTGTCTTCCGGCGCAGGGGTGCCAGGCTGGCTACTTTGCGCTGCAACCCCCGCGTCTTCATTATCTTCATCCATACGGTCATCCTCGTCATCACCGGCTTTCTTTTCATCGGACGATTTTTCCTTGACGTCTTCCTCTGCTTTGGTGTCTGTCAAATCCCCATCTGTGAGTTCGAGCAAAGCCGTTTTCGCAGCTTCAGCAGCCACCCCGGGCCCAACGACGCCAGCCAAAAATGCAACGACGCTCATAACCGGATTATCAGCCTGCTCAAATGGTATCCTCCCGAACCTCAAGGGACCCATCGACCCCTCCGTGTTCAAATACGGGTCTTCGATAGGCAACTCCAAGAACTTGCGAATGCACTGCTGAGCCGAGCGTGTAACGACGTGTTCCTCGATCTTCCCCCAATCGTCGTCGTACATTTCCACGCCTTCGAGCAATAGAAGCGTTTCTTGGTCTGACCAGTCGTCGTTGGAGCCGCTGCCTTGCGAGACGGCACCCGAAGCCGTGGTGAGTTTGACAAAATCTCCGCTGTACATGGTCGATGGGAATCGGCCGTCGAGATAACATGGGGCGCAAATCTCGAGTTTTTTGTCTTTGAGAGAATGGTAGCGAACGAGGGAACAGTCTGCGCCGCAGGTATCACACGTGTGCGTAATATTCGACGAAGGGAGACCTGTGCCGTTCGACTTGACGGGCGCAGAAGCACCGTTGACGAGTGCACTGGCTTCTGAGGCTGTAATGGGCCGTGATGATTTGGAAGAGGTTTGGTATATCGAGTTACGCAGTTCGAGGGAAGCGGGTGTGGCGGATGCGGTGGGAACTTTGGAACCGTTCATGCCAGGTGCGGCTGGGTTGGCGGGATTCGGTCTCGTACCAGGGTGCATGGATTGTAAACCACGAGGGGTGTCGAGGAGCACCCGGAAGTGACCTGTGAACGGAGGAGCCAGGGCTGCTGGTCGTTGTTCTGGGTCGATCTGTGGCAATGGGTCAATCAATTGAGACCATGTCGCGACAAAAGCAGCCTTGGATTAGCACAAACCTGGTAGTTAATCAAGCCCCACTGTTCCAGGAAAGCGTGTACACGCATGATAGCGCAGACGTCGCCTGCTAAATTTCTTCGGCACGCAGTGACTGTTAAGTACTCCGTAGGCCGCAATCTATACGTGTTTATCATAAAGTCACGATAATCCTTGTATATCGCCGGCGTTTTACTTCGATTCCTGGAGTTGAAGAACTCGGGTAGCGCCCGTCTTTCGACAGGGTGAATCTTGGACATATCGAACCACGCAGAGTACGAAGGCACAATGATCTCGTGCGTCTGGGCAGCGAGGTATTTGCGGGCCTGCTCCTCCAATTGCTGGCGCGTAGCTTCGAGTTGAGCGGGATCTTCGTCGTCGTTTTCGTCTCCGGATTCCCCGTCCTCATCTCCTCCATCGGCCATGGACACGTCCGCATCTGCCTGTCCACCGACATTCCCTCCTTCTTCATCATCCCCGTCCTCTCTCAGGACGCGCAGCTTTCCGGAGCCCGTTTCAGGGCCTACGGATGACGAGGAACCCTCGCCTGGAGGAAGGTTGCCGATTTCACCAGACGCTAGAGGTTCGAGTTCGCTCCGTTTTCCGGGGGCGTTGTCGGGGTCGACGGGGGATGCACCCTGATTTTGCTGGGGTACTGTGAGTTTTATCCTTTTGGCATCTATTGGACTTGGGACTGAGGAACCTGAGCGCTTTGGTGTGTCCATGGCTCGGATTTCGTGTAGAGAAAGATTATTGAACGCTTCCTACCCTTGCATGTAGCTTGGCGCCATTCAATATAAGCACACACATACAATGTCATACATTCTGCACAGCATTCAATTCCTTGCACTCTTGATAGATACGAATTGGATACGAAGCCTCATTTCATATGTGATTCATCATGGATTCCTTGTTAGTATATCGGTCTGCATTAATGTAAAACTCATGCTATTACGGCGGTGGTATCGGCGGCATAAAACCCTGATCTATCTTCCAACTTCCAGGTATAAGTGAGTGGGATGAGAATGAAGATGAATTGATATAATATACACTGTCTGTTTCCCAGGATACATACTAAGTAAGTGAAAAGCAGGGGGAATATGCGACGTGGGGATAAATGATACTGCATTAAACGAAAAAGCCAATGGAGAGCGAACTCAAACTGAAGGAGGGCAGGATTGGAAAAAGGTGGAGAAAAAACCTTGTTCGTCCAATGCCAGCCTGTCATGATTCGGAAACTATTCTTTCTTTCTCCTTCCCTTTCTTCGAAGGAGGAGGGCCTCCCAGCAAGGAAAGGTTCGGTGAGCTAGCAGTAGCTGCCGAGCTGAGTGATGACAGTCTTCTGGTGCCTTTCATGGGTGGGGCATGGAATCCAGGTTGCGTCGGACTGCCTGGCGTAGAGTTGTTGAAGCTATTCGGCGTCAGAGCTGTAGCTTGAGATGGTGATTCACCAGCAGCTGCTTCGGTGAGCAGAAATTCTACCCATAACTTAGAGAAAGACTATGAAGTCACATATCAATCGCGTAATCAGTAGTCATTCCGAATCCAAGAATCTATGAAAAAGGCACGAACCTCAGTCTCATCTGACTTCTCCAAGTCTGCCCCTCCTTTTGCAGGTGATCCTGCGCTCGAAGAGCGGCCCCAAAAGGATGTCGTGGATACTTCAGGGGATGCGATACGTTGCAGACCTGCTTTTTCTCGTTCCGGATCACTCCATACCAGAATTGACGCGAGCAACGACAGCATTTCGAATCGTTTGCTATCTGCTCGCGGTGTCGTAAGAAATTGAAGAAGGACGTTTGTGACCAAACGTCGGTCAACATTAGAATCAGTCGAGTTCCGTCGTAGTCGACGAAGCGCTTCCATTAGGTGTTCGTTGATGATTACAGCTATCATACATGAGATTAATCGGACGCCTGGAAGTGTAGCGACGAGACTGAACGAACCTTCATGTCGTAACTTCCCTATCAGCAGGTTTTTCTCTTTAACCTCTTTCTCCAGCTCTTGGGTACGCGTTATGTTCGTCTGTGACTCCTCCAGTTGCAGCTAGATAAAATATGAGCCTATAGTTCTCGGAATAAGCAGGAAGCACCCACCTCTGCTGTCAAAGCACGGTGCTTATATTCAGCAAGTGATTGAGTAGCCTGAAACAGTTGGGACTCAAAGTCCTTGACGGCCTGCCGCAGTTCGTGATCTTTTGCTACAGGAGGCGTCAGCGTCCTGATGTGGTAACCGACAGACAAGACTTACCTGCTTGGAAGTCTTGAAGGACTGACTGCAGATTTTCTGATTTCTCTCTTTCTCGATCCAATTCCGCAGCCTCCCTATCTCTGGCTTCCGATTCCAATTCCAAATCTCTTCGTAGACTTGCCACCGTTGACTTAGCATCTTCTGAAATGACCTTCTCTTGTTGCGCAGACCGTTCCCATTCGTCTCGTTCCAAACGACAACGTTCCAGCTCCATCTGAGTTTCGCGTAGTTCTTTTTCTCTTTGAAGACTCTCCTGGGCATTCTCCTGAAAAGCCCGGCTACGCATAGCATCCAATTTGCTTGATGCGAGTTCTGCCTCCTCATGAGATGCAATAAGCTCGACCTTTAGCGTTTCAATTGTCACATTGAGGTCATCCTTCTCCGCCGTCAGTTGCTGCACGAGCTGTTCCCGCCGGTCGAGTTCTTCCTGTCAAGTTCCACGTTAGACGATCGCTTCAAGAAGAAGATAGAAACTGCTTGCAGCATCTTGTTGTAATTTATTGCCCAATGTGGTCCGCATCTGCGTCAATTTCGCAAGAAGATTGCGATATTTGGTCGCGAGTTGCTCTTTCTCGTCATTCACTCGATCAAGCTCGCGTTGTAGGCGTTCGACCGGGTCGCCTGAGGCATCTGACTGGTCAACACCATTCGGTGAAGTATGTCCCTTGACACCGTTTTGATGCGTGAACGGTGATCCCATGTCCACACTTCGTTCGCTGTCAATCGAGGACCGAGACTCGTTCACCAGTCTGTCGGTGGTCGCCATAGTATGTGAATATAGTCCAGACGACTTCTGAGGTCTCTTCCGCGCCAACGAGGCCCTTCAAGGAGATAACGTGGCGTTCACCTTGGTAATGCAGAAAGCGCACCTCAATTGTTCAAGGCAGTGGCAATGATATCCGTGTCATGTGACAGGGGACGGACATGAACGAACTTGATCTCTGCGCCGCTCGCCGTCTTGAACAGTGACCACTACCACCGATACTATCTTTCATGGAAACATAGCCAGCCCTCCGCAAAATACTACGCCAGTCCTTCTGTATCACTGAGAACTTTGCTTTAAAGTCTTACACCTCAGGTCAGTGGCTACGACTCCGGCTCTACCTTGGGCTAACTTTTTCGTCATCTCCCGCCTAGGTTCCACTCCATCGGTCGGACAATACAAGCATGCCTCGCTCACTTATGATGCCGGTTAACCTGCAGAATCTACCAGTCGAACTTATATGCCATATTTTTGGCAATCTGGAGATGCATGATCTCCTGGCGTCCACACGGGTAGATTTCATTATTATTATCTAGTCCCCTCACTCAAACCCGCGGTGACTAGGTCGCAAAAAATCTCAGAAAGGTAGTGACGGACTCGTCTCGGCTTCAGTACACCATCGAGCTTGCAAAGCATCGCATGGTCTCTCTCCTCCCAGCCTCCGCTTCACCCGCGTTCGCCACAAGATTAAAAATGCTCCGCGATCGGGAAAGGGCATGGAAATACATGGATTGGAAAAAGAGACATACGTTAAGGCTTCCACCCACTGGCTCGGTCTATGAATTTGTTGGCGGTCTATATGGGAATGGAAGAGAAGACGATAGTCGGGTCACGGCGTCGATATCATTCCTGGAACTTCCTTCAGTAGATGCGTTCTTCTTGAACGAACCACATGAAGAGCTGAAAATGTGGACCCATGCTATGGGCGATGTGACTATCATCGACTTTACGATGGATCCCTCTCAGGATCTCCTCGTGCTTGTGGCACTCGCGCCCCCCGAGTGAGTTTCTCGCACGGCACTGCAATTGACTCCACTAACCTGCTACACACAGCTCTAAATTCGTTTATGAACTACACCTACGATCTATTAGAACGAATCAACCTCATACTAAAGCACCAGTCTCGGTTCTGCCTTGCTTGCTTAAACCTGCCGCACATCCAGCACCGTCAGAAATCATCGCGGCTGTACGCGTACAAGTCGCCGGCAACATGGTCGCATTACTCATCAAGGAAGTGCTTGATAGTGCTGGCGCCCACTTGCAAATTTGGAACTGGGAAAACAATCCACGATATTCGGTTTGTATTGGAATTTTGGCGAATGCACAGAAACAAACTGACTTCACATTGTGCAGTGCTCATTCTCCCGAATGTCTGGAATTGATGATTTCACATTTTTAACCCACGACTCCTTTCTTCTTGTCAGACCCACAGGTCGATTCGAGGTTTATACCTTCGCGGATCCAATCGAAGGCTCTTCAACCCCAGTCATCCGTGCGACCTACGCGTTTCCCGCTCTGTCTGAGGGATATATGTATTGGTATATTTCCATGAGCAGCAATCCTGCCCCTGGTTACGTGCCGCGATCTCCATTCGATGATAGCTCTCAGGATGCACTTCCAGGAAGCAACAAGCAGATCTATTATCCCCGGCCGGACGAGCGAATACATGCTTGTTGCTTATACATCTTCAACCCAGCAGGGGAGGAGAATCATCATGTGCATTCCTTTGTGTTCTTTCTGAACATCCAGTCGTTGCTTAACCCGCCTACGGAATGGCTGGAAAAATCTCCAACGCCGCCTTACAACCTCCCTTCGACGATTTCTTCTTCCAGACGGACGCCAAGCACTACGGCCGTCGCAGACATGGACTCCGACTCGAGTACTTCATCAAGTTCAACCAATCCCTCAACCAGCCCGTCTTCTGTCGACATCCCGATCTATGCACCTCCTGATTCCCCTCCACCTTCACATTCTTCCTCCTCACAACTGTCTGTCGGAAACAGCATCCCGACAACTTATCCGCCTTTCCCAACTTTTGATTCTTTGCCATTTGAGCATCACAATCATTTCGCTTCGACCATTCCCAACATGAATTACAACTTCCACAATCCTTTACCGCTGCCACCCATCATCACCACACCTTCCGCACTAAATTCTGCCTCCGCTTCGACTACTGACTGTCGCTCAGGGTCAGCACGCACGTCAATAGCATCTATGTCACCTGGGGTACACATACCTTGGGAAGTCTGGGGGCCGCAGAGCACCCGGTGGTTCGAAGAATGTCTTAGTACAGACTGGCAACATGCCATCTACGGTTTGCGGACCGTGGAAAGTGTGAATATCTTCAAGAAGCCAGAAGTACCCCTTGCCACTGATCCATCTCCTGTACCGTCACCCTCGGAAGTACCTTTGACAAATGGTGACATGTCGAATGAGGCCAGTTACGATTCGTCCTTCGTCACGGATATCGGCACATCATCGTCTATCGCGACGCACGATAAGAGCGTACCATCCGTAGAAGCTGAACAAGATCCTCCTGTTCACGACGGAAACCCAAATGAAGATGATGATGAAGACGATGCTGCTGATGGCGTCTCAACCCCACGCCGCTTCTTGCGTATCAGGGACTTTAATCCTTATTCCTTTATGAACGCGGGTGATGCCATTTCTCCGGAGAGTTCGAGTGGCAAAGGCAAGCACAAGGCACGCTGGCGTGTTCCGAGACTCGTGACTGAGCCTTCAACAACGCCTGTCAAGGGCGTGTTCACATGCGACATCGTGAGTTCCCTGCCGTACATGGAGGTCGTCAGCCAGGATACGTTTGAGGTGACGGATGTCATGATGGACGATTGCAGGCTGCTGCTATTAAAGGTAAGTTTATTTTTTGTTTATGTTTTTGGGTATGTGTGCTTACCGCGGACTTACTTCTACTCATTTAGCGTGGACAGGCTGGAAAACTCAAGCGCGTGGAGGTTTTGATGATGTAGTAACAAAATAATCTGTTTTTCTTGCTGACTCAATGGTCCTGGGTTTTCTCGCACATTTATTTCATATGTATGACCGTTTAGACATGTGCTTCCAAAACAATTTCAAAAGTAGGCAGAAATGTAACTCTCATTCCGCAATCATAGTTTAGCATTGTATCTTTTGTCGCGTACGATTGGACTGCCCAATATCTGTTTCTCATGAAAGCCTCTTGAAAATACACATGAAGTATCTTCCCTGTCAGGGTCAGATATCATACCTCTCGGTGGTCATTATCTCTTCACATCTTGAACATCCCATACCTTGCAAAAATTGCTGCGGGACACACTTAGCTATCTCAACTCAGCTCCAACTATCTGTCTCCGTTGATCTATGACAGCAACCAATATGAAAATAAGATGAAATCAACGCGGTGGCCGGCGCCATGCCAAAAGTCCTTGTTAGAGTTTGAACAAACGACTAGTCCCTGCTCCATTGACAATGGATAGAATTTTCTCCTAGAAGCATAAGTCCAAGTCGCTTTCGAAAACCCGGTGCTCATTGTCATCTTTTTCATCGCTTAGGCTTTCTTCGACACTGTCATGATGCATATGCCTCGGTGGACGACCTCGCCACTTTTCTACTCTCAACCTCAAGAAAGTTTCTATTGAGTCGAGAGTATCCGTCGCTCCTAGGGTGGCTCGGAACTTCGGGAACCATGGTCGCCGGCCACTGGAATATTCGAAAAGAACTTAAGATTGCAGACGGACTGTACAAATACTATCATCAACCCAACCATCGGCCGGACCCCTCATTCGCCCAGTCACACTCCAAAAATGGGAATATTTCGACTCTGCACCTCTCTCCTCCCTCTGATGGTGTGACTTGGGTGTGACAGCAGCCCCATTTCCTTCCTCTTCAACAATCCAACTTTTTGCTTAGAAAAAACATGGATTGTGCTCCGTACATGCAACTCAACACAATGTAAAAGGAATGGGAGAGATTGGATCAAATTTGAGCGAGATATTCGAAGTGGGCGAATGAGGGGTCCGGCCGATGGTTGGGTTGATGATAGTAGTGCCCAAATTATGTAGCTCACCATTGAAATTCCACGAAATGTCTGATGTGTGTTTGTATCGTTGACATCGTCGTTCCGGGATATTGCCTACAAATCTCCAAGTATTCCAAGGAGATATCCACTGGGTCTGGCACAGTACCAGAAAACAGGCTGTCATAACCAAAGTCGGTTAGCTCCTCAGACGACAACGATTGAGGTAAGACAAGCCATGGATTTCCGAGAAGAGTTTCTCCGACCATCAGGCCATCCGAGCCGGTAAGATCTAGGTTTTCCTGCAGGTCGCTGAACCTACGTACGTTTCCATTGCTGATCACAGGAATATGTAGATTATCCTTGAGCCTCTTGACCTGATCTAGGTCTGCAGCACCCTGGCGGCGCCTGCGAGCTGAAACAGTACGAGCATGCAGGGTTATCCACGATGCACCAGATGCTTCCAAATGTCGTGTAAGCTCCAGCGTTTTCTGAGTTGGGTGACATAGTCTAAGCTTGGCTGAAACGGGGACAACAAATGAATGCGACATTGCTGAGACTAGAAGCCAGCTAGAAACGGACGTTTTCATGGACAGACGCAGATCGCACGCACCAATGTCTTGTAGTAATGGCCAGTCTTTCTGTCCCAGAAGGTAAGCACCGTAATGACCATCGAGGGCTGCCTCTTGGGGACATCCAAGATTGAGATCTATCGACCATGTCGGAAGCTGAACCGGGAAAGTAACTTATCACCTACCGATTGCATCGCAGTAAGTTTGCAGCTTTCGGCCAGCCTGAACAATTAATTCTGGATCATTACCGCACAACTGTGCAACAACCGGACGTTCAAGGCATCCAGGGTCTGCCGCTATGGCAGAAAGGTCACGTATGTGATATTCCAGGTATTGCTGATCATTTAGAAGCAAATGAGGATTGTACATCTGGGTATATGTCATCGTCGCGCCATAGCGTCGTGCAAGAAGTCGAAAAGGAAAATCTGACTGATTGATCATGGGGGCAGCGATGTATCTCAGGTCAAGCATGAGACTGGAGGGGCTTGCCATTCTCGAAACAAGGACAAGAGAAGTCGGAGAATTCAAAAATCTTGTCAGAAAAGGCCGCACAATAGATGGTATAGTTCCTTATTATTGACCGCCTATGGACCTATACCGAGAGGTACTATACGAAGAATCAGCGGTATGGTCGTATGACAAACCCCCCGAGGCATGGAGGAAGGTTCCCATCCTTCGTTCAACGCCAACACTCACCTCCACTAGACTGGCCCCAGTTCGTAGAGCGACGGAGTACGATCCCGTGGTGAAGGATTGTCAGAGGTGAAAAAGAACGTAAGTTCGTTGATGAATATCGACGCTTTCCCACCAATTTCCCACAGCCACTTGACAAATACCCTTCAACGAGCTTCTGTTACCAACCACCACTGTCATGACCAACGATGTCCATCCTTCAGCTTCAGCCCCGCTCACCGGACCACTTGCTGAAATCTTGATCTGGCCTTTCTCAATGCTTTTCTATCGGACTGCAAAAGTTCTGAAATCTTGCTCTAGTTGTCGTTAATGTTCGTGCGCCCACCATCTATTGGATGGAGACCCAATGTCGCGTTCACGCGCTACATGATGCTTCAAACTATGAATCGAATACGGGAATCCGATTGTCTTCCTGTCCCACATGCCACCGGCCGCCTAGCTTGCAGATGACGCATATGAACTCTGAATCATCGGTGAAGTTCAAGCAGCAAGGACCTTAGCCTATCAATCCCTATGCGTAGCTAATAGATCTAGGGCTTTTCGTACAACTCTTAGTGGTTGATAGACTTGATGTATTGATGGGTTGATCTGCTAGATTTCGTGTCGCTCTCCTCGGCCTGGAGTGGGCCTATCTGCCCTTGCTTCAGATGCTTCTATCAGGAGACCAGACCTATGCGCCTCAGTCGAGTCAAGTACTGGATCCCTCCCAGGACATTGGTATGCGTAACAGCTCTAGTCGAAACAGTGTGATCATGCACGCTGCGCCTGTACGTGCGATCTTCCGGTCTCATTGTCTTCAATCTACACATCTTTCTTACAATTCCGGGCTTGCGCATATTCAAGGCTTCAAGTTATCTGAATCCATCGGCGAATATTGTCGTTACAGAGCGCTTTTCGTGACCTACCTTATTGCCCCATACAAGCGTTAGTTGCAGCAGAATCTCCACGTCGTTCTGGGGCGCTCACATCGCTTTAGCAGAACTCTCAGACCCGATTGACTCTTTCGAGAGTCGTAGCCTGGACGTTTGAGAGGAGTTCGTCGTTCGCTTGCTCCGGATTATCATTGCTGATAACGATGCTAAGGTCGTTCTCATTGATGGTTAGAATCTTCATAAAGTGAACGGAAACTTCCTGATGACCGACCGCAGGTTACCAGTCCTCTGGGATCGCCCCAAAACGCTTGGATCTTCCTTTATTATGTCATTTTTCAATACTTAGTTCAAAAGTTTTTCTGCTAGTTGAAGTGGATAGCCCCGAAGTATATCAAGGGCAACTGCGTCAAAGGTCACTTCCTCAAGACGACCGGGCGCTGGCAGCCGCTGCGCGCTAACGACCCGTTCCCATTGGCATTTGCCGTAAGTACATCAATTCGTTGAATTAAGCACCAATCTGCTAAATTACCATACCAAGTTGGGCCTTATCAGTCTAGATAGGGCTCGACTACGAAACTTATTGCGAATGCAGGATCCTGGCGTACCGAAAATTGTCTAGCAATAGCCGGCACCAACGAAATAAACACACACGCCTCTACCTTGACCGCTAAAATAAATATATACCTACCTATGTCCAAATTCCGGCACACCCTGCTCTACGGCCGCCGTCGCATAAAACCACGCAATCAACGTGGTGCTCGACACGTCGCCGTTGTCAAACGTCCTTCTGCCCGCAACTCTTCTGCCTGCTGTGCCCGCTATCAATGGAAGCCGTAATGTGGCGCAAATCTATCTGGCAATGATGGGAGAACGGGTATTTTAGCCCTTGACAGTTTCTCAGACACCGGCTATTTTCAATTCCTGGATACCACACCGCAGGCCCAATGTCGTTGAAAACCCTTGGTGCGAGCCAACTTACCGTCAATGCAGCAAGGAAGTCTCTTAGTCACGCCGCTAATCGGGAAGCCTACCCAGAGTCTTGTACCAGCGTAATGTCGGAGGAGGTTATTGTCACTCGTGAGCATTGCACCTTGTAAGCTCGATTCGTTCCCATTCTACTTCTCTAATCAGGGCGTTATGAATTCAGCGGCTTTCGCGTATCGCAAGACACCCCTCTTTCCGGCCGTGACTATATCAATCTAATGGATCTACAGATCGCTGGTACCAAACCAATCCCTGTCTTCCAGGCGATTCTAGGTACAAGGCCCGGAACGGCCCCCTTGCACAGCTTATCGCGCAGGGAATTGCAGCACGAAAACAACTCGCGCAACTGGAGAATGCAACAATAAAATTCATCCGAACTGATGCAAATAGGTGACCATACCTACTCCTCGTCCTCCTAGACATCGATTTCCAAGCCGATGGTGACGCCAAAGGTAGATCTTCGAGGTAATTTTGCGAAGGATGCTGACCTCGTCTGTAGCATTGATCAAGAATGCGACCGGAAGGCTTCCTCGGCGCGCCTCATTATATGACCCTAGGAAGGTCGTTATCGTCTTGGACGGCAGGTGTATCCGACTTTCATCAATCTGCGGTGTTTGTCTCAGGTAACTAATTGCTCGATCACATGGGAATCATCAGATGCGCAAGCTCGGCTCCTTGTTGAGCGTTTGTGCCAGCTTAACGAAACACTATTCACGAATGTGGATGATGGGACTCACTTCTGGCATAGTATCAATGGCTGAACCAGAAGGCTCAAACGCAGTCGTTCTGGGTAGTAAAAACGATTCAGCAAGAGTAATGTGGTGATATCGAAGGCTAGCCTACTGGATAATAAATGGGTATAAGGCCAAGGCAAACTGGCTTCTCGTCGAACGGCAAACTACAATTTCGCCGATCTCCGAGGTTTCTTCAGACATTCATTTGAAGAACAACACTCATGCCCCACCTGATGTATGGGTGTAACCCTTGTCTTTTTCCATGTTATCGCTGCATCTATTTATGCAAGCTAGATTTCCAAAATGCTTTTTTCTGGGAAGTGTTTTGTGAAGCTCTCTCTCCTGGCTAAATCCGTTTCTGTGGGCAACATCTCCTTTCGGTTTGGATTCCTGCTAGTTTCTGGGAGGTGGTGGCATGCTTTTCGAACAATTTCTTTGTTTCCCCCTCTTGGCTGGTCAACGGAATGATATCAATTACCTGGAGGTTGGAATTCGGGATCGAGAACACAAACGAACCAGAAGGCAAACATTCATTGTTTATGTTACATCTCCAAGATAAATTCCATCTTTCGTCTTGCACTCGGGTCTGAGGAGGCAGGTGAACTCTTATATAATTACCCTTCTGTTTCGCTAACTAACTGTGCAAACCTTACAGAATGGCAAGATTGCCCTGCTGAACTTAAATTTACCGCCGAAATGTGAGTGGTGTCATGAAGGCCTCATGCCTCAATTCTCCGCGTCTTTCACACAGTGACATCAATTTGAGGCTACCGTAATGCTATGTTTAGTTTAGTGTAAGTAACTTTATTGCGATTGGGATGAAGTCACAAAACGACTGCTGCCCTGGATACCTGCAACCCGGGGAAACACTTTCCAGGGTGGCTTTGCGTTTAGGTTTCCTGCTGCAAGGGGTGTTTTCATAACTCAGCACACGGATCATATGCCATCTTTCTGGTGCTTGATTTCTATACGGAGCGAAATTTAATTTTCCTTTATCCCGTTTTCCGAAACGTGAGCCGTAAACGACGGGGATGAGGTATGAGTTTATCGCAACTCTCGAACGCCGATGATAGAACCGTGGAACCAAGTCCACAAGGTACTTTCGATTTCTAGTTCCATCACGGCTTACTGCGATTGCCCGTGTGGAACATCGGGCCGACATACATCTATCCGACAAACTTTGTGATGCGTCCTTGATGAGTACGCAGCTTTCATGTGATGAGGCATGGCCTCGTAAATGTTGCATCTACTTCTCGTCAATCATACAGAGGATTGGACCCGGTTCTGTTTTGACGCTTTTGGACGGAGCGATTGTCGTAAGTTGCACCATCCTCTGGAATGATAATCTGGTTTCTTCTCTCATTCTGTCTCCAGCCTTGGGAGATTTTGGCGTATCCAGAAGATATCGGCACCCTCGCGCAAGCATATTGACGAACAAACCTACGCAGAAACAAAGCAGTATGTCTGGACCTGTCGAGATGAGGAATATGATATGGGAGAATCACTAAATTCGGTACGTGCCTTGAGTAGACACTTGAAGACATAAGTCCGATTTTGAGGAAGACCGACAAACAACCATGCGCATGCTCAGCTGCCTCGCCGGATTTGCAATGTTTCCCCCTAAATTGACTGAACTTTTGCTCATCAGACTCGTGGGGCTGATGGAAGTTATAAAGTACTTGTAGATGAACACATGATATGCTGCATTACGTACATATGTCGCTTATAATCAATCCATGGTGAGTATGAGGCATCTCTTGAAATGACATGCTCTTATCGCATAAAAAACAGCCAGTAGCACGTCGATCGTATGACACGTACCTGAGGTGTTTGATCACAGGGGCCCCTAGATGCTCTCCACTATGTGCAGATGGCAACTCCTTGTTGTACGCCTGATCATCATCGATCAATGAAAGTACACATTGGCAAGTAAGGATTGATAGTTACAGTCCAGGTAATCATCTTCCGATAGACTGGCTCTATCAAGGCCAACTTTTTTCCCGGGTAATCAAGACTTGAAGCTACCAAAATTGCTTCACGAAGACATCACTATGCGACCAAAGGCGTTGGCTGCTTCAATCCAAGTACAAAATAAACCCATCAGGTCAGCAACATTGCTTTGTCGTACTACATCCGTAAAAGACCTGCGACTAAGGTGAACCATCGTAGCCGTCGATTAATAGCCGAGTCCACAAGCGAGGCTAGGGATCACCGGGGCCTCGAGGACCTCAAGAATTCGTATGGCCACATGGTGCGGGGAATTATGACACAGGAATTTCAGATTCGAATGCGGGGTAGAATACCGACTGTGACTGGCAGTCTGATAGCTCAGATAGGGTGGCACCGTTCTTTCGAACCCCTTCCTTTTCTCAGTTTCTTTCTTGACGGAGGTTATACTTCAGAGAGGAGATATCTTATGCTGAACCCCAGTTTGGGCTCCGGCATGTGTTTCGTGTGCCTCAACATAGAGGTCAAAACTCTGTTACCCGACGCAATGTTTTGGAATGCGGGTAAGGCCTTCTCAGCCCTGTTCGACCTGAAAGTTGGCCGGGATGCCCGTTTTGTGCTTATAAACCTCATGAGAGTAAGCACCGGTATTTACTGAGTGGAACAGAATTCAGCAAGCAACGTCGATCAATGCGCCACACTATGATTGCTATGCTATGTATGAAATGTCCAACAATTCGAGGCACCAAATACTCAGCGCCACAATCTTAACTCACTCGGCCATTGTTGAAGATGGGGTGATGTAAGTTGCAGTGAACAAACGGATTCCCAGCAACGATCAACCGCATTTTGCATATATCACTGATTCGAAGTTGTTTGTGAATGCTGCGGGTCTGCAATGCATTGGCGAGTAGCGCATCATAGATAGCAATATAAAAGGAATTGCATCTTGGATTAAAATAGACTCCAAAGGCCATCTATTACCGATCTTCATATAAAACCTTTCAGCCCTGGAAAAGATTTACGGCGAATTCGTTTGAGGATTGTCATTCATTCGGATGCAATTGAATCTCGTCAATTATACCTATTGGAGCTTTGTAGTCGGGATAGAGAACTAACATTGAAGTCCGGACTGTCAAATTCCCCAATGAGCGACAAGATGCGACGGCTAATTGCCTATGAGTATCAGTTGCCACTGAGCGCTATGTCATTGTCCAGTCCCATGCCCCGCTCCCCCTGGATCTCGACTCGGTAAGATTTGTCTATTTCACACCGTAACCTCGATACTTATTGCCTTAATGCTTTGGAAGCAGCCCGTATTATGAGTTCCTATTAAGTGGATTACTTTTGGACAGGTCCAAGATACATATCAGCGGCAGAAGCGGTCGCATAGATGCGTAGAGTCAGTGACGACGGTGGCGTCCAAAAAGGGATACACACGGCCCTACACGTACAATCTGTCAAACCCGGGGTCTTCTGCCTTTGTGATCCATCAGGTTATAATAGGGAAAAAACATCGCCATTACTGCCATCTCTTCGTCCAAAGAACCTTATTTTAGTGATTGTATTGTGCTAGATCATTGTACCTTAGCCTGCTAATTAATTTGAAAAATGAGCGGGGCCCGCGTATTACAAAAGCATGATAATGGAGTAACGCCCACATTGCGCCCACAAATGATTGGGAGATGCACTTGGATTTCTCGGCTTGACGACAAAGGCCAAGTCAACTCAAACATCTTTTCTCTCAGGGACCCTCGATGCAGTTACATACATTCACGTTACCGTGTCGGCATGTGCTTAGTGACAGTTTGAATACGAATTGTATAGGAACTAGTTGAGGAAGCAATGAAAGAAGAATATCATCGGTCTTCGTGCATTCGATGGTAACTACTTCTGAACACTAATTCGCGTTATTCAAGTCGATCTACATCCTACAAGGTCCGAGGCAATCGTCCCTGAGGCCTAGTACATTGTTCTGAATGTTACAAATGAGATGTTATGCTGATAAGTGCGACATGAGTAACGCAATATGCATGAAGCTACCTACCTTCTCGTAATCATTAGGCGCCAAGGCTTCAAACAAGGTTCAAGTTGCAAGGCTCGCAGTGCAATATAGTGGAATTAACTACGCGGCTTGCATCCCCATCACGCCCAGCGCCGTTGAGTCGATGATTGTGTCGGACGAGACTCGGGGATGCTCATCGGTTTTCTCGATCCGCGTACAGAGAGACGCGTTAGGCTTGGACCGGAGCGTCATCCATCGGCGCTAAGACATACAGTCCGAAAGGGGGAGTCAGCTGGGGTCGGCTGGGGCAACGCGCCAGATGTGCCTTGGCATCACACGATGTTCGCAACTGGTCCTGTGCCGTCGGGCAGTTTCATGTCCATTTTATGATTGAGTTTATCATTTCGCTGCACAGCACAACAATATGCAATTTGCCACAAGTCGGTCCAAGTCGGTACTGCACTTGGTGTTGGAGTCTTGTGCGCAGATCCTCTAACCTGGGTTTCTCTCTCTCTCTCTCTAACCTTACGCGTACCATCCTGCTGGGCTGCTGAGGGTCGCCAGTGACGTCGCGGCCGTGATACGAGTAGCAAGACACGAGCTCCATGGCAACCTATGCCCTGCCCGCCCTTGACTTGCACGGCGCGCAATGAATTTAGGAAACTTAACGATTTTTTCTTTTCATTTCACTCTTTTTGCGTATATTAAAAAAATGCAGCCGGGCCGTTATTCCCGCTCAGGGCCGCGCGTGAACCTGAAGCATCCCAGATAACCCTGGATATGACAAGAACGGAACACACAAGGGTCCTGGTGTCTGTACGATATCATCGGATGAGTGGGCAAGACCGGAGGCCCACTTTCGAGATAATCATGCTGAAGGGTGCGTTTGCGTCGCGTTGATTGACATTAATTGCTTGGTCGAACCTGCGAATCGAGCTTCGAGAAGTACACTGGCCGAAAGTAACCGTCTCGTAAATGTTTAGTACTGGTTGAAATTCGAAGGAAGGTTCTTCAATATCTTAGCCCTGCGCTTCAATTTGCGGAGTCTGTCTCTGGTCGTCGGAGACTCGAACTGGAAGTGGTAGCAAAGTCGATCCTGCACTTGTCCTGCACTTTAGGAACATCTGGTATGTCAGGAATTTCTAAAGAGAAACTTTTTTTCGAACATGCGTTTTTAATCTTACAGCCCAAATGTACTTGCATGCTCGGAGCCGCAGAACCTGAGGAACTCGAGCTCTGAGGAAGGAAAGACATCCCAATGCGGCACCGCCGGTGCACATGGCGGTTGGTGAAAGCTGCTCGGTCAGGGAACGAAGGAGGAAGCACATTGAGAATGGCGGACTAGAAGGTTTTATTGAAAAGCATGAAATGTGATTGGGATGCGCATGCGTTTTATTGTACAAATACAAGTTGTAGTAACGGACATGTATGAGTGCAGACAATCGAGGTGAAAAGGTGGAAGCCCAATGCGGCGCAGCCGGTAACAGTAAGTGAGGTAGATGGGCGACATGATTGACGAGAGGAGGGGATGGTATTGGTATTGTCCAAGTCCGAATAAAAATGCAAATAGTCTAAGTGAAACAGCGTCCAAGTTATGATGAATCAGCGCCAACCATGACCTTCAACACCAACGCGCCCTTGTCGTCTACTCCCCTTGCCAAAGTCTCGAATGCCTTCTTGGTCTCGCTCAGACCGAAGCGATGCGTCACCAACCGGCTGACGGTGGGCAACGAGCCTGAGGCAAGGAGGTGCAGGGCCTCGGGGTAGGTGTTGGCATACCGGAAGGATCCCATGATGTCAATTTCTCGCAGCGCGGCGGTAGAGAGAGGCATGAGGGCGCTTCGGGTGCCCATACCGATGAGCATGACGCGGCCGCCAGTGGTGGCTACCTATGGGTTTAAGTGTGGTTAGCATGCATGTTGTGAGAGTCAGAGAGATAAGAAAAGACGGTGTGAAAGTAGTGGAGAACGGAGAACGGAGATAATGAAGAGAGAAAGAGGGAAGTGGGAACGAAGGAAATATAACTCACGAAAACACTCATTTGAATAGCGGTCTCCGCGCCTGTGCACTCGAAGACGACATCAAAGCCGTCTTTGGCGTCAAACGCCGCCAGGCACGTCATGGCTCCTTCCTTGGCTTTTCGGAGCGAGTCCTCGGAATGCATTGTGGGTTGTGAAGGTGCGGGTGTAGGTGCGGGTTTTGAGGCGGTAGTGCCATTGGCCATACCGTTGGTTTTTGGTATTGAGGGCGCTGTGGGCGCTGACGGTGATGTTGAGTGAGATGAGTGGGCCGGCGACGGCGTAGGCAGGCAGTACACCTCGTCCGCAAACCCGTTCTTTTTGGCCCATTCTAGTCTTTGGGGATTGATGTCTGCGGCAACGACGCGCGAGGCGCCGGTGTGTTTGGCGAGGGCACATGCGAGGAGACCGATGGCGCCTACGCCGAAGACGAAGACAGATTGAGAGGGGGCGAGTTTACAGCGGCGGGATGCATGGATGAGGACGGAGAGAGGTTCGGCAAGGGCGGCTTGCTCAAAGGTGCAAGAGTCGGGGAGACTATGAAGGAGAGGTTCGTCAACATCCGACTCGAGGAATGGTAGAGAGATGGACATACGGATGCAACACATGGGCTGGGTGGTTCATTCTGGTTTGGAGGGTACCATCTACGTGGGGGTAGATGGAGGCAGAGCTGCAGAAGCGCATGCCCTTGCACAGATTATACCTGCCTTTGTCGCAGAACCCGCAAGCGCGACAGTTAATGCCGGCTTCGATGGCGACGCGTTGACCGATGGAGAAGTTGCTGACGCCTGGCCCGATTGCGGTTATGATTCCGGCAGCTTCATGCCCCAGAACGAGTGGGGCGCGAACAGCAAAGTCACCGTTACGACCTTGCATGTAGTAGTGCACTACGTTATAGTTTAGACAATGAGCACAGCAGTAGAGTATTGAACAACATACAATCACTGCCGCAGAGACCTGTGGAGACCACCTGGACCTGGACCTGGCCCTGTGATGGTGGCCAGAGGGTGCGTTCTGTTATGCGCATATCGCGGGGCCCATGGAGGACTGCAGCAGTGGTAGAAGGAAGGGCGACAGGAGACATTTTGGAGTATGCAAGGGGGATATTGGATTAGACACTTCTGGCATTGCTTTATAAAGAGATCAAGGTGGAAGGGAGAGCCAGGGACGGTCCGACTGCCCGTTCCATCCTTACCCCATGCTCAATCCAGATCGAGTTATAATGATCATCGGCAACACCCTCTGGCAGAAGCCGGCACTCTTAGTCCCCTTTTGGCCTCCAGATCCATCGGTCACTTCGACACTTCCCTGCTTCCATACCTTTTATTTTTATAGCCGTGCGTGTGCACCATGTTACAAAATTTGAATATCTCCTTCATTTTCTTGCAATAATTTGTTGTCTGGGACATTCATCCGCCTCAAATTCAAATCATCTCGGATGTTCGCACCGACCGCCGGTTGATTCCAACGCGGGGTCTTCATTGGATCTTCCGCCCCGCCCTCCCCCTGTCCTTGCCTGATAAGCATGCATTTCAAGACCTAATCCATGCCCCCCTGCACTTCCCAATGGACCCAACTCCGTCTATCCCTGCTCTTGATCTATTCTCGCTCAAGGAACACAATGTTCTCATCACAGGCGCCACCCGCGGTATCTACTATCCCACCCACTCCGTCCTGGTGCTGACATTTACCCAGGCATCGGGGCGGCATGTGCACTAGCCCTAGCGCAAGCTGGTGCATCTATTTGTCTCGTCCAGAGGCCAGCAACATCGGAGTCACCAGCCAATCTGACTACCGCGAACACCATCCGCACTCAATGTCCCTCTGTACGGGTGGAGATCGTCTACTGCGACCTCGGAGACATGCAGGCCGTCAAATCTCTCTTCAAGGAAGCGCTGGCTGTGATGGATGGCCAGATCCATGTCCTGGTCAACTGCGCAGGTATACAGCGACGTGCCCCGTGTGTCGAATTTGGCGAAGATATGTGGGATGAGGTATTTATGCTTACCACTTTCTGCTTCCTGGTTTCCTTTTCCGGATCGTTGTTTGATATGGTAGCGCCGTTGTTTGCTCTAGGCTTGTTCTTTCCTGTCCTTGTGGTTCTTATCTTTCTTATTCTTATTTACCCACACATATTGTGACACCCATATCGTGTATCCCAGCATGCACCGCAGCAACACGCTCAACTGCACCAGCTACCCCGTGGTCTTACCTTTCCCATTCTCCCGTTCGAATGGCATCATTGATGACGTCGTGGCAGCCTCTAGCTAGTGCACTTTCATCCCGGCTTGCTTTTCCTATTCTCAGTTATTTCCTTTTTGATCCAACCCGATAACCTCATGCTAACCTTTGCTAACCTAAACTTTGCCGTTTAACGTAGGTCATCCAAACAAACCTCAAATCCGTATTCCTTCTCTCTCAGTCCGCTGGCCAGCACATGGTGCCCCTGCGCCGGGGCAAGATTATAAACTTTTGTTCTTTGCTCACATTCCAGGGCGGCCTCACCGTCCCCGCATATGCCGCAGCCAAAGGCGCCTTGGGTCAGATCACCAAAGCCATGGCGAACGAGTGGAGCAAGGAAAACGTACAAGTAAATGGGGTATGTCCGGGATATATCAAGACGGACATGTGCGTATCGATTCTGTTCCTGGCTCGGTGTTTTTGAGAGTCGCGATACTGAAAGTGAACTTAGGAATGAGAAGCTGTTGGCGGACCCGACGCGTTTGAGACAAATCTCGGAACGTATACCCGCTGGAAGGTGGGGTGAGCCCGAGGATTTTATGGGACCTGTAGTATTCCTCGCGAGCAAGGCAAGCCAATATGTTTGCGGAGAACTCTTGGTCGTTGATGGGGTATGTCCACTTTCCTCTTTTGTCTTCTACCAATTGTCGTGTGCCGTCGGTTCCAACTTTGATGCGCAACCCCACTTTGCCGTGGATCCATTTCGCACTATACATGTTTCCATTACAGCGGTCTCTCCATTTCCCTTGTGCTTGTTCTGATTTCTATTGTTCCCTTCTCGTCCTATACTCTAAACACTAAGCGAGCATAATAATCTAAGCGTACTGATATTCCTTTTTGTTATTCAGGGATGGATGGGCCGATAACCTTTCTGAATATTCTGAATAATCTTCTGTTTTGAATAACCGAGTCTCGGGAGGTGTTGATGGGATTTCGTTCTTTATGGAAGGCAAGGGAAAGTGTGCAGTGATACGCGAGCCGAGAATGGACAAAGCCCAGGATAGTATTGTATCAATACCCTGAAGGAAACAAATGTATTGTAATGGAGAAAATTTTAGGATAAGGCTGATATTGGCTTTTGTGTTTGGGATTAGCGTAAGATCATGATTAGCATTGAAGGTTGGGTTTTGAATGTGATCCGTCTCGGTTCTAACAGTAGTTTCCGCGAGCATGTGGTGAAGACGCACTAAATGCTCATGCTCCGAGCTCAAGCTTCCAATCACGACTGAACGATGAGTTTGTATTGAGACTCAGAGGAGCTAGGAAATTTGCCTTCAATTTATTGACGTACCTAGAAGTCATTTGGAGGAAGCAAATGTGCGAGTGCTCTTCAGATGGAATCAGAATCGTCCGTGCGGATTCAATGCCACTGTTATCGAGGCTGTTCTATATTCAATTGGAGTGGCTGCGCTTTAGTTGTGTATGTTCTAATTATGACTACGGAGTACAGCATTTTCCGTTAGATCTGAGTCCATCCTGAACAACCCCACAAAAGCGGCTTACCGATTCGGGTAGGCGACGGCGATGAAGTCTCGGCCGTTATGAGGCAGTGAGTCATGTTGATAGGCGCTCATCCCAACTGCCAAGTCTGAACGTGTCCGAACCCACGTACACCCGTACAATTATTCCTCTTCTGATGTGTATTGATTGGTTTCGATGGTATGCGTCGCGAGCGCGCGTTATGACAACCGTTGCGTCGTGACTTCATAGCAGCCAGTATGGGTTACATTATTCTCTTTGCTCCTACAAGTATGTTGCAAAATTTGTCTACTTCGAGACTGTCTTTAACTTCCGATATATCGCCGAGTTACGGTGCGCCACAGTATGGGCTCCCTTGAACGCCGCTCTTTTCTCTTATTAAGTTAGGCCACACATACCCCATTTTTTACCCGGTGCAGTAAGGCACCAAGCGGGTTTCAATTTGCTTTAATATGCTGTGAACACACCCTGGATTTATTGACACTATTAATGTGACGGTAGTGCTGGCTATTTCAGTCTACCAATATCATTTGTGTTACGCCGAGCACCGTATCAATCCGAGTTGATTCGAAGCAGGGATGCGCCACATCTCCTGCGCGCGTGAACTATCCTTGCAAGCCGCGTTTTCCGTGGCTATCCTATGGCTAACCACACGGTCCTTGGATAATTTTTTCCGCACAGTGCGGCGCCGCGCGCTGTTAAGTTGTCTGCTTTCAAGAATTTCCACCCAAGAGGAAACCATGCAGATCACGCATCCCTGCGCAGTCAGATGTCAACGTGCGCTTGACGGTGGCTTCTTCTGGTTGCACGCTAGCCGGCATTTAATTATTTTTGAGGAGAAAATAGCTGCAAGGAGAAATCAATCATTAACTTATCCGATACACATGTATCTGCTTGCCCTTGGTAACTCAGGTTTGAGGAGCCTGAAACACTGTGAATGGTTCTTCGGAACGGATTCCGTGCTTATCTGTCATCATGAATGGTCCTCGAGCGCAAACTAAGCATTCCATGGCGAGCTTTTCATATCCCAGCGGATCCTGGCTTCATTTCCGTTTGGGTTCTTCGAAAAAAAGAGGGGGAGACACGTTCTCGGTCTCGAATGCCTTGTTGCAGTCAGAATGGTGGGGGGCCTTTTGAAGACGTTGGCACTTCAATAAGACCTGTACATTAAAAGGGTCAATTCCGGATATACAAACGTATCGACACACTTGCTTTAGAGTTGGCGGAACAAGTTCTGATCAAATTCAGGCCCGAGCGCACCTCCACCCACCCTCGAGATAGCGTTCAGGAATATACAAGGTACTAATCTCGGCATGTGTTTCAGATATTGAGTTACAATTTCTTCATGAATTCATGTAGCTGATTGACGTGCACCAAGTTCCAAGAAGAAATCGATGGACCGGGAACGTGGTCACCCAATGAGCTTGAAGACAGTTCCCTTTTTTTTTTGATCGTGACCCGCAAAGCAAAAGCACAAACTCCGACTACGTCGTTACCCACACGAGTCCATGGGTATCGCAAGTGTAGACATGATATGAGCTTGAACTGAGAACGAATGAAGTCAGGTAACAGAAAAGGCTGATAAGGATAAGAGTTCGGAACGGTGTTCCGATGCTCTGAAAATGATCTGATGTGGCCTGTCGGGCGTGTGGCTCAGCAATTCCAAATTGTTTACGATGATTTGCGCTCGGAATTGCGCCCACGAGTTAGGCGCTTACTTTTTATCTAGAAGTTCCGACTCCCAATTCCAAGCTTCTCTGTCGCGGAACTTCGTAGCCGCGGACTCGACCTTTTCTACCTGGGTAGTTCATGATAGTCGCCTCAGGCATCTTCAGAATCACAGACCGGCCAGGTTATTTATAGAACATCCGAATCCAAGGATCGGGTTGTATTTTCCTGATTGCTGTTTTTTTCTCTGCTTGAAAGAAGTACGCAGGGTGGCCAAAATGCGGACTGCCCACAAACATGCCTATCCGATGCCAAGAATGGAAGAAGCTTCTCGTTCGTCATTCGTGGTAACCCGAGTGAAAAAAAGCTATCGGCGGTGCACACAGACAGCATCGGCTGGTATATCACTTGTCGTACTTCCCGAATGCTCCCTCATACGTGGCTAACCGCAGCTTACAGAAATACGCGGAGATGAAGAGTTTCGCGCTACTTGTGCGCACGCTTCGAGAATCGGTGGTGCTTCTCTTCACGGAAGACCCGGGACTCGTGCCATTGCATCCCGATATGAGGACGATGTCGCGCCCCATGTGCAAAAGGTGGCTTGGCAAGCTCTTCCGCTGCTCTTCAAGCAACTTCAAACCCTCGGTCGAAAACCTCACGGCAAAGTCTCGATGAAATTATAGGGCAGCTTCCAATAATGCTTATCGGCCTCCACTGTGGTAATTCTCGTCGCATCGGTAAAGAAGACCTATACTTCAGGCTCTTTATCGACTCCCTTTCTCTCTCATACTCACGTTAACGGCAGCCAGTTAATTGTGATTCTGGCAGATCATGCGAAAACGAAAGACTAAGGGTTGTGAACCTGTGCTCAAATCATCGGGGGCAGTTGTCGGTGTACCTTTTTTAGAACGTGATTGGATTGGAATAATCTACCCATCCCCTAAAATTAAACGTGCACTTTCTTCGATGTACGAACACATCCTTTACAGGCAAGGTGGCTCATTAAACGTCACTGGAGTCGCCCATTTCGGCCGCCAAGACGATGCGCTTGAGAGCAGACGGCTATTCAGTCCCTTTCCCTTTAGGGTAGAATCAATGGGCTGTTGCCGAGACTCGTGCTCAAGCTCACGCGGGACGAGGGTACCTCCACTTGAGCCCACACCGTCCATCGAATCTGGGTCATCAAACTTGATTCTAGGTTCGGTGCGCACTCCCGATCCCCGACCACATCGCGGTCAGCCCGTACCTAAACGTATAATATGGACATGGGCATGCGACTGTAACGTTACCGATGCAGATACTCTTGCTCGGGGATTTCCTTGGATTGTGATCGATTTCGAATTCAAAGGTTACAGAATAGGTTTAGGGAACAAATTGTATTGCAGTTTATGGTATACAAGTCTTTCATGAACATGTCATGCATGGTATGTCAGTATTAATATGCAATATCGGCGATCCCGTTACAGGTTATTAGCATACTAATACCAGATCTCTGTCCTGGTTCCTTAATGTGTGAGAAAGTGGGATATGACAGCTCCCGCGATTTTTCGAGTGGAGCCTCCACACTCTCAGAATGGTTTGAATTCTCAGATTCTTGGATTGAATACCCTCCTGGGCAGGTGTAAAGAAAGCGATGGCGCACCCAACAGTAAGGGCGAACCTTAGTATCAATGAGAAGAGAAGAAATCTCGGGAAAACTGCGATGTCGTGTGCGCGCTCGTCCCATTGTGTTGAAGAACCAATAACGCCTCCTTTGACGACATGTACACAAGAAGATCTTGAGACTGGAAGTTTCCGAATTGTGAATCTTATCCCTCCGTGAGCGGACGAATCTCGATGTCTACGATAGAAATTCGTACAGTTTGAGGAAAGGCGATCGCGCTCGAGTTACTGGAGGCTCCTTTGATTTCGACTAACCCCAAGCACAGCAGTCGGCGCCTATGAGCTCTTGATCTAGGTATTCTCGGACCGAAACGTGGGGAGGATAGTGTAATGATAGTTGTCTCCCGCAATACTGCCATAGACTTCACAACTGAGTGTTGAAGTGAACTATTTCTGTTCAAGAAGCCAGAACGTATCTTTGGTACGAGCGGCGAAGCTTGAGCAGAGTTTCCAACAGAAGGCCAATGCGTCATTTCAGAGGAGTAAACGAATGTAACAGAAAGGCACCTGACCAATGTGACCACGCCGAAATTTTGAGGAACGTCGACCATGGAATCAAGGAGAAATGAGACAGCGGCCAGTGGAAATAACCGTGCAAGGATACAGAAAAGGATGATTTCATTGATGATTGTTGCTGATTTCTTCACAGGGAAAAGTATCGAAAATCCGTTCTGGGTACCGGTCCGTGCGTGCCGGGGGTGCACTGGAACACACCTTTTGTCAAAATCACAGCCTCGCTCGCCCAGACAAACCAAGTTGCGCGGACGAGGATTAAGCGGTGGCGCGCGTAACGTCAGATACTAATCTGCCACCAAAAGCGGGAGAATATACTTTTTTACAGGGGTCATCCGGAGAACAGGGAAGGAGAATGCGATCGGGGGCCTTTGCTATGCAATGGGTCCCAAGGTAGGGGATGATGTTTTCTATAGTCCTCCCGTCACTTCGTGTATGGAATGATGGGCTATAGGGAGATCATTCCGATTTTGCTGAAGAGAAAGTAGCATCTGGACAGGTCCTGGAAGAAACCGAGCATCAAGCCGGGTGCATGGAGCACGAGTTTACGGACCGAAAGCGAGAGAGAAACATGAGCCAGTGGAGGCACCTTCCCCATCAGAAGGCCTTGAGCACGTTAGGACAACAGGGTGGGGATGATCCGCTGAGGCAACTTTTCAGAGGACTTCAACCTTTTGGGTCTTGTCGCGCACGAAAGGTAACTGACACATCTTGACACGTTGGAAAGGAAAAAGATCGCATTAGGAACGTAACGAGACGTTGATAGCGAGGACTTGGAGGATAGATGTCGAGGCTTTTGGTAATGAGGTGCGAACCTGAGCCGGAAAGACGACAGGTCGTGTCGAAGGAAGTCGTGCAATCAAGAAGCAGAGCCCAGTTCGCGGTCGCCCGAGTGCAATGTAATGACATAGAAGTTAGAATTCCACGGCTTTCCAATAGGACTTTATTTGACATGAGCTTTCCAGACGTCGCCAGACGGCCGCGTGTTACAAGGTAGTAGCGGCCAGCGCAATACTTGAGAGCAACACGCTTAGGTATTCTCCACTGAATCTTGATTGACGAGTGTGAATATTGCCAACAAGCTGGCTAACACCACCAGGAAAATATGAAACTGAATTATTCGGATCCGAGGGTACATAGCTTTCAAGACCTGTCCACCTGTCCAATGGCAATACAGCATGTGATGCTTTGCGTTAGCTTCGCTTCGCTTCATCAACTCACCTGGATGCTCAAAATAGCTACGATGGACACGGAGCTATGTCGTCGTCAATTATTGCGTGAGTGACCACACGGTCTTGTGAACGTGCGAGGGTCCTACCAATACAAATCCTGAGTTTTCTGCAGTCGGATAAAGACCCATCTCCAGGTTGAACCCATCAATCTTTACCTTATCTCAATGTACACGACTCACCGAGATCGAGCCTTTAAGCTTCCGGTGCTTTCATTCAGGGGCATCTTACATTGCTGGATCCTCCAGACCATTCACTTCGCACTGGCTCAAGATATTGTAAACATTAGCATGAAGTGGAACCCTGCTGGAGGAAATGTCTCCAAACGACAACATATCTCAAGGCGTCGTATCAGCGTCAAGAGAGTCTGCTGGGGAAGTATCTGGCGAGCGTCCAGTTGCATGAAAATGCCAGTTGGCTGACAATATGGTTGGCCGTGATTGTGACCTTGCGAAAGAGGAACGACTCAAAGGTGTGTGATGCGGCGAGTTGATTTTAGGCCGGTGCCAGCCGACGCCTTCATCCACAAATACGGAAAAGCACGCTTGGGAATAGCGCGTTCAGAGTGGCCAAGAATCAAACCAGTCGAGCTCCCCCCAAAGGTAGTCTTCGAAGATAGTTCTTTACCCCTTTTTTGTAGGAATGGCGAGTTGATTTCTCACCGAAGTTCATGAAGTACTGATTAATGTCCAATAGCTAGGATATCACTGCTATCGGTCGTTATCTGACTTTGGTTCATCCTCCAATTTCAGACCTCGTTGGACTTGTGTTCAACCTGATCTACCAACTCTTTCCCGAGAGAACTTCACGAATGTTTCCCAGTTCAGACATACCCTCCTTCCACCACCGTACGACTCCTGCTTCGTCATTTGTGATCGTCCTGCCTTAACGATCTTTTGAGTATCGGGAGGCCATGCTAGTGATCATTGGTATTATGAAGAAGCTAGGCCAGGCGAAAATATGGCTAGATGATTCTGAGGATCTTCCGTTGCAACTTTTGAAGAATTACGCAGCCTGTTGGCTCGAGACGATGTGCTCTCGACGAGTCTGATTCGACGATTCAAATCGGCCGCCCTTCTTATCGGGTAGAATTTAATGCTGACCGAGAGAGAGATGCAACTTGATCCGCTTTTTTCTTGTCCGTGTATCCAAGGACTCAAGCATTCCGCCTCGGGCTCGACCTTGATGCAAATCGATTGCTATTTCACGGGATCCCAGGACCGTTATACCAATCTTGGGATGCTTCGAACTGCGATCACGTCCTCAGACGCAAAAAAAACCAGTCCAGCCTTCCACGTTTTTTCCTATAGGCCTTCGCTCTGTCGACTGCTTCTCAACTTCAAGCTATACACCCCCTCATCCAACTCCTCTTGGGATTGCTCATCCATTCAAGCGTTTCTAAACAGAACACCGCACACATGCTCTATCACTCTCCTGGTTATCTGGCATTCTTCACCACATTTACATTCTGAATAACCTCCCCAGCCCGCCCGATTATTTCGGATCACAAAGAAAGTTCTGCGGGGTATCTTCTGGACATCGCTTGATGGTGTCCATCTCCTCGTAAAGCTGGAGTTGATGCAGAATCAAGGTCTAAATGACTGTTTTCGTCAAACAACACCCCCTATTACCCACATCCTGGATCAGGAAATGACATTGTCCTGTGAGTCGTAACAGTCAGCCTGCTTGTGGTATACGAAGGAGAACAAGACCCAGACTTTGTTCCGGATATTCTATAGAAGAACGATCAAGCTACTAAGTGATCTGGAAGGGTTTCTCAACGGAACCATGATCTCGAAAAAGTCACACTGTAAGATGTCGGAGAGTGATTACGGTTTGCAGACATGGACCAGTGTCATGCATGTAACTGGCGAACTTTCGGAGCTGAGGATATTAAAATTTGCTGTGATTAAGTAGAGTACCGTGATGACTTCTAAGTTGTAAGATCTCTCGGTATCTCATGGATTAGAGATCACCGAAACCAACACAATGCTAGTTGTGGTCTAATTTCAAGACTCCCAATGAGTCAAATGTCAGTACAAAAGAATGTTTATTGATTGGGGTGGTAGAAGGCTAAGGATAACCAATATGTGAGGTGAACATACTGAATTTACGGCACATTGGTTCGAGGAATACAGCACACGATACAAAGAGATCCCTACGGAATAATCAATATTGCCGTAGGTTTATTAGTATCAGGAGGAAGAAAGCTTTGAGTCGACTGGTTGAAGAAAGTTAGACCTGAAAAAACAAATTTTGAAGAAAGCCCACTGACCTGGAGGAGTTCGAGCAGGCAGAGGGCGGGGCCTTGTTGCAGGAACTGGCTGTTCAATAGGTGACGCGGCATCATATACAGGCGGAGGCTCGGAGTGAGAGAGATCTTGTAGCGGGAAATTCTGGCGTAGTTCCATCTGCCTGATCTGTTCTTTCAAAGCCGCCAGCTGGTCGGCAATGTCCCGATCATGAGGATGTCTGCTGCTCGACGTATACATGGAACCTCCGGAGCTGCTCTCGAGCGTGGCAATCTCTCGGTCAATCCTCTCGCGTTCCTGCCTAAGAACTTCGGTCCGCGATTGCATGCTAGAGAATCGGGTTGATGTGGCTGTTATTGCAGAGTTTGGAGTGTAGCCGGATTGCTCATCGATTGGCGAAGAACCGAGATACCCGGCCTTGTGTTGTTTCGGGCTTCGGGGCAGTGGTGCGGTTACAGTCGGCACCGTCGAATTGCTGTCATTGACCAAACCGGAAGCATACACCCCATCAGCGCCTGGAATCGCTATGGCAGGTCGACGAATGTCCATGAACGGCCGAACCTCACCCAGCCTCAGGCCTGAGACCCCTTTGGACGTCTTCTCGCCGTCAAAATTTTGTACTCTTTTCCGTTTACGGCGGCAGAGAATGATCGCAAGAATGATTGCCAGAAATGCCAAACCTCCGAGAACCCCTCCTACGATTGGGCCAACAGGTGTACTGGACTTTTTGGTGCCAGTGCCCGTGTTGTTAGAGGCTTGGCCATTAGACGGGGTATTTGTCGTGCTTGTGGCTGAGGGTGTGGTCGCTGTCGGTGGTGATAGTGATGGTGATGATGTTGTTGATGTTGGCTGTGCGCTAACGTGTACAACGAGTTCAACGATGAGTTCACTCGGAGCATGTAAGCGCGACTTACCCAGTCGTCGGTGCACCAGAGGGCGTGCCAGCCGGAAAGATCTGGAATTCAGGCGAATCCTTCAGGAACCGCTTCGTGCTGGAAGAATGAACGTTGCAAATGAGATTTAGTAAATACAGGCGCGGACAACGTACGAGGTTTCCACCAGCCTAACTGCATACTGTTTGCTATTGTTCCATTTTGTTTTAGCAACCGCGGCGATCAGTTTTTGCCATGACAGGAGAGAGACCTAAAATTCACTGACCCAGGAGGACAGAAAGGTACGGTAAAGCCTGCTTTGCTATCTTCTGGCTTCGTCAGATCGCTATCCCCGAAGATTGTCGTGACATTTCCCAATCTCCCATTGACGAGAAGGACGTCAACGAGCACAGGGTCGCCCGTCTCGACGACAATGTTGTAGAAGAGGGTACTATCGGGAATGGGTCTGTCTGTTTGCCATGGTTCGGTAGTAATTATATACGCGGATGATTGAAGAAAAGTAGCAAACAGCGTTAACAGCCTGCAAAAACGAGTTAGGTTCCAGGACCGTCATCATTCATCAGGTCGGAGAAAGAGGCAGACTCACAAGAGGAAGTTAGGCGACATCGATTGTTGTACGAAAAAGTGCTCTGAGCGTCAACACTCGATGCAGAAGATTACCAGTCGTTGAACAAGAAGATAGACAGTGCAGCGAGACGGTCGCTCTACTACCGTCGGCGGTACCATCGGATGCGGTTATCTGAGCTTATACCTCAGCTGAATGCTGAGTAGTGCATCGTATCAAAATTTGGAGGTTGCCATGAGGTTTCTTCCTACGCAATGGTGAACCCTTTGTTCGGCCACTTACAGGTACGATTGTGTACTAATTAGGTACGAATCTTGTTGAATTCCGCATCAGGCAGGAGAGAATTGTCCCGTGACCGCGTGGCTTACGGCAAGTTGATTTGTCACCGAGACTTGCGTAGAAAAACAAAGGTGTTGGCCAACTTCTGACCACCCCGACACAACCCAGCACCCATTCTCTCGACAGCTAATCAACACATTCTTTAATCACTACTACATCATGTATCCTGTAATCGCACCTAAGTATTTATCAACTAATTACATCTTTGATAATATCATTCCAGTATGTGTGGGCCTGAAATGATACAAATATCAGCCGTTTTCTGCTCTGATACTTATGACAAGCACAAATACTTCTTCAATCATGATCCTATTATGATCAAATTGCGAGGACTATGTACTCTATGTACTGACTCCTTTCAGCAGTTCTATTCCGCTCGTAAGACTTTGAACCATTTTGCTGATGGCCCGTCTGAACGGAATCATCCAGGCGTCACAACGTTGATAATCAAATGCTTCTTCCGACAATACCACCATGTACATTCAATATAACGGTCTAGGCGTGTAATGCGCGCTCATGAAGATCTCAACCGTCAAACGTGTCAATACACAAGTCACCACCTGCCAACGGCGCATATGAAACACGAAAACAAGCGGTACAAAGTAACAAACTGCTATATTGAGATCAGGAACTCATGGGGTCAAGGCAACAAACGGTTGAGTCCGACGACTAACACGGAAGACCGACTCCCACCGAGCGAGTTCCGGCGTCGAAAATGTGGTTCCGTATATAAAGGCCAGGCAAGGCGTGGACCCTTCCCTGATCCCCAAAAGTTCTGCCTCTTGAGAACCTAACTCTTACGACTTTTTCTCTTGATCTAAAAATGACCATCGTCCTGACCCCCTACTGGTCCAATGGTGTTCAAAAGCTCAAACTTGCTGCTCAACGTATGCCTACATTCCTCTCTTCTCTAATTTATTACTGATGAATTATACAGCACCAGCTCCGCCTAAGCGCGGGCTAGTTCCTCCGGTACTGGATAACGACATTCATGCACAGCGATGCCTAGCTCAGCTGCGTTCAAAAGACAAGGACCTTGAAAAGTACATCTACCTGTCACACCTAAAGAATGAGGACCCCGCCATGTTCTATAAACTCTGCCTGCAGAATATGGCCGAATTTACGCCACTTATCTACACTCCAACGGTCGGGGATGCATGTGTGCAGTTCTCTCAGATTTATAGACGCCCTGAGGGTCTCGTCTGTATCTGCCGTCTGTCATCACCTGATAAGGGAACTGACATAGTAGTTTAGTATGTTTCCATCAAGGACAAGGGCAAAATCCGCAGTGGTGAGCCGTTTGGTATCATGACCTGGCATTGTCTAAGAAAACTGATATGAAATTTAGTGTTGAGCAACTGGCCTAAATTGGACGAGGCACGCATCAGTGTTGTCACCGACGGTAAGTCCATCACCATAGCCATGACGGCGCGCTAAGCTCGTCTCTAGGATCCCGCATCCTTGGTTTGGGAGATCTCGGTGTCAACGGAATGGGCATTTCTATTGGCAAGCTTTCCCTGTACATCGCCGGAGCAGGGTGAGCTTGTGCTTGACATTTCGGACGTCCTACTAATTGCCCGCCTTAACATAGTATTCGCCCGGAGTCCACGATTCCCATATGTCTTGACCTTGGTACCAACACCCAAAAGTTTTTGGATGACCCCTTCTACTTGGGCATGCGTCAGAAACGTGTCCCAGATCAAGAAATGGAAGAGTTCATGGATGAGTTCATGCACGAGATGAGCACTGCCTTCCCAAAGCTGATGATCCAATTCGAGGTCAGTTGCCTTCCATCGTTGCCAGGTCCCAGACTCATATCAGGCTCTAGGACTTTTCAACCGACAACGCCTTCAAATATCTCCAGCGTTTCCGTTATAAGTACCCTGTATTCAACGATGATATCCAAGGCACGGGCGCCGTCGTTCTCAGTGGCTTCCTGAATGCAGCCAAGCTTTCTTCTGATGCTTCAGGCCGCCCTTTGTCGTCACACCGTATCCTGTTCTTCGGTGCCGGATCTGCGGGTGTTGGTGTCGCCTCCCAGCTCATGAGCTTCTTCACTCTTTTGGGTATGTCTGAAGACGAAGCCCGCCGACAAATCTGGTTGGTGGACTCCCAAGGCCTCGTCTATGATGCTCGAGGGCGTCTCGCTGAACACAAAAAATGTGCCCAATTTTTTTCTTGCTTCCCCTCTGTTTCTGGTTTATTGACTTGCGACCTAGACTTCTCCCGCGATGATTACCATGGGCAACCAATGACTAGCCTCCTCGACATCATTGACTATGTAAAACCCACAGCGCTTTTCGGTCTTTCAACGATAACGGTGAATGAAATCGACACGGCTTCATTTGATTTTTCTCTGAATGCATTGACAGGGTGCATTTACTACCGACGTCATCAAGGCTATGGCAGCGAATAATCCTCGCCCTATAATCTTCTCTCTCTCTAACCCTGTCAAACTCTCGGAATGTTCGTTCGCTGATGCTGTTGAACACACGCGCGGCACTGTTCTCTTCGCTTCTGGGTCCCCTTTCCCTGAACAAGAGTTCCAGGGTAGAACACTATACCCCGGACAAGGAAATAATATGTATATCTTCCCTGGTTAGTTGTCGCACTTTTTCGCATCCTTTTGCGGTTGCTGATGATCATGAATAGGGTTGGGTCTGGGTGCAATCGTCGCTCGAGTCTCCCAGGTCACAGACACCATGGTTGAGGCTTCATCCCTTGGGCTTGCAAATTCGTTGGATGAAGTTGAGCGCTCGCTAGGCTTGTTGTATCCTCGTATCGAACGAAGTGAGTCACCTGCTCTTGTATATATACTCCTCGATTCTGATTGATATGGCTGTTCATCCAGTCAGGGAGATCAGCGCTCATATTGCTAAGGAGGTCATCCGTGCAGCTCAGAAGGCGGTATGTGCTGTCTCCGTCTCGTGGCTTTCCGTTGTCCTGAAATTGTCTCCTCAAGGGTGTCGACCGCTCGCCTGACCTTCGAAGCATGACCGACAACGAACTGCTCACATTCGTCAACCAAAAGATGTGGAATCCTTGATCTCATACTTGCGTACGGCGCTTTTTCTCGTGTTCGCTTGATTTTCACCTTCCTCTCCCTCTCAATCTTAAATCTTGTCATTTCTTGTAGACATACATAGTATATATTCTTTTGTCGTAATGTTCTGTGTAGATAGATACAGTAATAATACATATGATGTTCCTGCGTTCGATTCAACAAACGTTATCTGGAACGTACGGTGTACAAATGAAATAATGACGTCGTCATTGAACTAGTAATGGGGCTCGTGGCTATCGCCATGGAACCACATCGGTGATGTAAGACGATAAGTGAGTAAGTAGTGTGTGTGTTTGATGGATACAGTTAAGGGGCACTTAGTACAGAGAAATAGTTGAAAGGAGCGAAGATCAGAATCAGGAGAGAAGGTCAACCACTCTGCCGGATTTTTGAGGGCGGAAAAGCAAACGGTTTTGGTGGGAGAGGGGGAGGCATCGACGCGCGGCCATCAACTTGATAGATATCGCTACGTCTCGTTGATCTTTCACTCCTCGACGAGTAAGAGGGCGAACGTAACCACACACTGGGATCGTTGCGCAAAATTGACTCAGTAGATGTGAAGGAGGTATACACCGTGTCTAGTGAGAAACTTATTCAGTGTCTAGTAGCGAAGTCAAGATGGCCTAGCTCGCTCACCTGGACGGCCTCTGGATATTTGAGGAGCGCCCTTCTCCGCAATCTCGCACTTTGTCTGCGTCTTCCGCCGAAAAATAAAGAACAAAACGCCGGCCAATGTTAAAAGAAATAGAAGTGTTCCAAGGACTCCGGCAACAACCTTCACAGTGTTCTGCGATGATGGTGCCGGGCGAGGAGTCGGTGTCACCTTCGATGAAGAGGGAAGAGGAATCATATCACTTGGGACCGAACCAATCATATTTTTGGAGGCAGTGGCCTTCGGAAATATGAAAAATCGTGCCAATGTGTACGATGCTCCGGCATTTGTAACGTTGATGAAAATAACATGCTCATCGTCAGAGGAAAGCGAGGAAGACGCAAAGAGCGGTTGATCGGCAACAGCAACCTCTGCATGAGCAAGAGTTGTGACAAAAGGGGGGCTAGCATCAAGATGATAAGCCGCTGTAGGAGGTGGCGCTGAGGTATTGCTTGCTGGTACTGTTCCGAAAACAATGATCCCACTTCCTAATACGAAATTTAATTTTAGCTGGGTTGTTGATGAGGGCTCGGAAGAAGCTGACCATTGAACCTGAGGGCAACAGTCGAGCCCTCGACCAAAGTACTGTGAGTGGTGGAAGACTGGGTTCCATTCAAGGTCCAGTGTCCAGTATAACGGACCCGTGGGTCATTATCACGTACAATGCATCCTGGGCAACCGTTGAATGGATTGCTAGGGGCTTTGTTTGTTGTAGACGCAGAGGTTGGTGTCCTTCCTTGTGTGGTGGCACTTTGCTGCCGCCTACTCATTCGACCGCGACGACTGTGAGAGTCAATTGCTCTCCAAGATGTCGAGCTTTGAGGATATTCCTCGCCTATCCAACGCAAGTACAATTCAAGTAGGGACATGGTATTAGCAAAGATTCAGAGCCCTGACATATTTCTTTCGGCGTACCGTTAGTTTTATGTAGCGGAGTCATCGTTGTTAATCACCAATGAAGTCTAAATGTTCCTTACTGTGAAAGAAAGAGGGTAAATGAATGAGTCTTGAATGTGAGAAGTTGAGTAGATATACATCGGCAATGGGAGGTCATCGTAAAGCAAACGATTTTATAGGAACCCATACTTTCGGTACTGGGAGTACCTATCGCAGGCGCATTCGACCCATTGAATCGGACCGTAGCGCTCTGCTCGGTCGAACCGTCTCATTGTACACAGGATCGGGGCCAGTGGTTTAGGGAAGGATATCAACCCAGACTTGTGTTGCTAACGAGTAACCATGCTCTTTCCAGGACTTCGATTGTTGTCTGTTTAGCAAGATAAGAGTCGAACCTCAAAAATTGAGATAAACATGTTTATGCAATCATAGCATTGTTACATGGACTACTCCATCCTAGCAAAAAAACCATGAACGAGAGGTTCAGTCGGGCTATGCAGTTCAAGCTTACAGGCGTAGTCGATAAGGGCGACCTTCTCGTTGCTGTATTCTCATGGTCGATAGGGCAAAGAATCGACGTGCTAACAACGTGCGAAACGAGATTGCATCGCGAAAAGGAGATATAAACATACACAAGTTGTGACGGAAACTGGACGTAGGGAGAGTTGAGGCAGATGACCCTACCGTAAATAGGATTCCTGCAGTATCAATCAAACTCCGGCCAATTTTTTCAGCATCACAAACTCTTACCTTCCGGTCCCTTTAGATAGGGAATGAAATTTAGATGCCGAGTCTTTCAACAAGATAGGTGGATTGGTTTTCTTATCCGTGAATTGAGTGGTCTTACCAACTGAACAAAAATCATAATACGACCCTGCTCTAGTAGCATGGTTTGAGGAAATCTTGGGCACTCCTCGGCTAAGTGCAGAGGTAAAGCCTGTCCTCACCGTATGTACTATTGTCGAGATTGTACTTTCCGGATATTCATTGCGAAGAAAATAGATTGGCATACCAGGTCGCATTCATCAATGCTCGCATGGCCTCACAGTTGGATAGTCTTGCCAATCATCGCCCGTGGCATAATCCACATTGCAAAATGCCTTGAGAACACGCAAGCACATTACCATTGTAGTACTGCAGATCCGTTGCTAGTTTTGTGACGGTCGTGTCAGATGGACAGCAACATGAGATGCCGACATTACGTACTTCGCCCACAATAAGACCTTTAAACATTTCAAAATAACTCGAGCCATGCAAAGAAGCAGCTTTTCAAAGATACGTGATAAGAGTGTTGACGGGAAAACAGGGGTGAAATGGGGATGGCCAACCCTGTCGGGGAGTTGCTACCTTCGGAAACGAATGGACCCATGTCCCTGCAGACGTTCGCATCCACCGTTTAGAGGCCTCTTTAGGCGCGTCTTCTGATAATCGAGGCGAACGCGAGTGCAAAGCTGGCAATTGAAGCGCTCATACTTGTAGCGACAAGACACACAAGAGCAGTCGTGGCTATATCACCTGTCAAAAGTAGGTTGCTAACGAACTGAAAGCCCACGGTGCACTGCAAAGGGCGTCAAGCACAATATGATTGAAGCATCGCAGCTCCCCACATCCAATGACATGGATTGAAAACCTGAAAGGTATATTGATGTCAGTCGGATCTTCCTTAATGTTTCAAAAAAAGAGACACACACGCAGACGAGCATGTCTCTCAAGTACTTCAAATGCGCGAAGTATCGTCACCGTAACTTTGGTATGGAGGCAAGCACGTAATTGAATCTTAAGCACGCAAAAATCCTGACCAAGACACAGAGTTAGATGCAGATTCATATATACAATCAACCACCTAATCGTCTCATATTCCTCATATTCCAGACAACCTTTCGTGGGGTGAGAAGAGAGAATGTCCCATGGGGAGGCCGGGGAGGTACGTCAAAAACAAGATGGCTTTTGGAAGCATATGACCCCCTTATCTTGTGACGCCACTGACAATTTCCTCATCCATACTAGTGATGACTTGCAATGATTTCTCCTAGTAAATGTCGCAGGGGAACAGGGTACAACCGGGCCCAGCGGTGTCCTATAATTAGAAGGCCGTGCACGCGACTGTGTAGATGCCAACAAGAGCGCACCAGAGCCCAAAGCAATAGGCTTATCGTCGATTTAAACACAATCAGGTTTGTGATGACGCTGACAGCAAGCACAATGGCGATTGGAAGCTGGAAACCGAGGCAGTTTTCGGTGTTTATGTGTTTTCGCTGGTACGCTGCCGAGAGACGGTTCGTCGAACACCTTTCGCCAGAGTGCCAATATCTATATTCACAAGAAAGTGGTTCTTTCAGACGTCAAGGGTACCACCATATATGGCAAATCATCGATTTTGTGACTCTTTTCTCGTCCGACAATCAACGCTCAAAAGAATAGTAATGTATGGTCACACACCAAAGGATATTTAGTTTGACTCGCAAAGTTATTGCTTGATTACGGGCCGCATAATCATGTTGGCCGATCATTAACTGGGGTTGTGGTGTTGTTCAAAATCGTTAAATCTTGTTCGTCCAACAGGACTATCACACAGGTTCGCAATCCGGACCCCGAACTCGCATTGGGACTTGTAGAACATGCTTGAATCTCACGCGGACATATCAGAATCGTCGATTAATGTCGTTTTCGATTTTAGGGACTTGCAGACCAATGGTCGCGAGCAAGATTCGGCATTCGGCTTGTGAGCATCGCGACCGTATCCAGATGAGGTAGTTAATGAGTTTCAGCGAGTGAGTGGTACATTGCGTCTAAGATAAATAAAAGATGCTGTGGACTCAGTCGTAATCTCCCCCTTTTGAATAATGAGCGTCAATTGAGAACTGTTACGGTGAATCTAAAGAGACTTACCGCCACCGCCGCCATCATCACCACCACCGCCACCTAGGTCATCCATATCATCACCTTCACCGTTGTCGAAATAATTGTCTGCGTAATCATTGTCATATTCCTCGTCGACGTCATAGTCGGACTCGGCTGCTTGAGAGCCAACGTCTGACTGTTCGTCTCCTGATTTCTCCTGGAGAGTCTGAGTACTATGTAAGGTAGATAATGCTTTATAGTCATACCTGATTTTCGGGATCTTCGTCAAGGTCTTCAAGGTTCACTTTGACCTTGCCGGGGGCTACTTTTGCAACTATGTGGAAGACTACGAGTTAGCCACGATACAGCAAATAACGAAGAAGACCTTGCCTTTTCTCTTTCTTTTTGGATTGAAGTGATCTTCGAAGACCTCTGAGGGAAAGAATGGTGGATGAAGTTCTTTTCGTTTTAGTGTCGGTTGCGACATGACTGAAGGTCTGTACTTGTCGGAGTATCGTTCAAGTTCTAGTGGATCTCGAGACCTTAGACAGGTAAAGGATCCAACAGGGAGTTAGCTCGCCTGTCGTTTTTGTTTTCTCGACAATATAATATTGCGATTTACGCATTCGGGAGGCAAATCCTAACTGGAGCTCAGCAATGCGCTTCTCGTCATTTGAGGGCTCTGTGGATACCGGAACACGCATTGGCTACGCAGCCATATTTCCTGGTTTAATCAGTCTATTGGGCAACCAGAGTATATAATGACACACAGGATACAGAGCAGTACCCTCCCTCGGCAAATTTTGTAGATCAGTAAAAGTCAAACCCATTGGTGGTAGATTGCTTCCTCCGCCAAAGCCTCCTCGGCCACCACCCCTACCACCACCACGGCCACCTCTTCCGCCTCCACGAGACATTCCTATCACTGGTAGGGCGATTCAGAGAGCGGACAAGATTTTTGGAGTGCTGTGTCGAGTCGATGTTGGAAGGCCGATCAAGAGCCCAGAAGCGGAGTGTAGCCTGTTACAAACTCCGACAAGTTCATAAGCAAATCCCTTCATTTCCATGCACAGCCAGGACCTTCTTTCTTCCCTCCCCCCAACCACTACCATCACCGTCACTGTCTTCCTCGACGTGTTCTTTTACGACCACCTTTATAAACTTTATAATTCATAATGGACAAATCTCTTGACGACGTGAGTATCTCATTTCGGCCACGTCTCTGCTCATTCTGACCAAAAAATATCAGATCATCTCCTCCAAGCCCAAGGGCCAACGCCGTGGCTCAGGTCGCCGAACGACCGCCCGTGCGCAAGTGCTCGGAAAGCCCGTGGTTACACCTGTCCAACGCGCTCGTGCTACCGCCGCCCCTACCACAGAGGGTGGTAGAGTTGTCGCCCATGGATCAGAGAAAATTATCGTCTCGAACCTCCCAGGAGATGTGAATGAAGCCCAAATCAAGGTTTGTCACTACTTCGTAAATTTATATGTATCACTATCTCATCCTACTTTTCTATAGGAATTGTTCAAAGAAACTGTTGGCCCTCTCAAGGACATCACCCTGCACTATGACGCTGGTGGTCGCTCCAAAGGTGTTGCAACCGTCGCATTTGTCAAGAAAGGAGACGGAACCAAGGCTTTCCAACTATACAACAACCGACTCATCGATGGCAGTTAGTATCGCCTCTCCTCTTACTCCCTCTTGCATGTCTTCTCCGTGGATCGAGGCATTTCGTGCTTCATAACCTTCCTGTTGCAGTGGAATCGTTGGCTCCCTGTCGCTGTCAACCTTCTAGCAATCCCTTGACCACGGTATCGCCTCGGATGCACCAAGTTGTCCTGCTCGCGCGGGGGACCCTCTAGTCATCTTGTGCCAGTGAACCACTCTTGCACCTTCTTGCATAGAGACGCTTTTGACCTCGGGATTGATCACCCTGACGGTCAGAGTTAGTTCGCGGCACGTCATGTATGGCCACAGCATGCATGATGAGCATATGATACCAGTACGACAGGTTGATGATGAAGATTGTGGGAAATCGTAGAAGAACGTAGAGCATGGGACCTTGGGATGTTTTGAGGAGGCACTTGTTCCCTCCGCTTTACCGATCCAGGCCATGGCTTCGGCTTCTCAAGATGCGGTGATCAATTGAACATCTTATGGCGATTCGAAGGTGACAGAGACACAGCTACGGTTCTGCGGTAACAAGATGGTAGTCGGATGTTTTGCACATCTGCTTTCCAACTCTTCCCTTTTGCATGGTCTTCCTGCTCAATTGAACAGCCGACTAACGATTCTGCGCTCTTTCTTCCTCTTCGCCTCGACCACCAATCCGCTCTTTCATAGAACGCCCGATGAAGATTGAAATCGTTGTCGACCCATCCCGTCCTCTTCCCTTGGCATCCCGTGTCGCCCCGGCTCCTGTCGCTAGCGCCCCTGCTCAAGCACCGAGGTCGGTCATCGGCACCTACAGATAACAATGTATTTTGGGAGCTCATGCTTTTTTTTGCTCGTAGGACTGCAAACACTCGTGGTGGTGGCGGTGGACGACGTGGTAGAGGGGGTAGGGGAGGTGCCCGCAAGACCGAGAGGCCGCCCAAGACAGCTGCAGATCTCGACGCTGAAATGGAGGTCAGTGTCTATCATTGAACCTTCCCTCTACATCCGCTAATCGTGTTTATACAGGATTACACCGCTAGCAATGGGCCTGCCGCCGCCGCTGTTTAAGTACATCGTTGATTTTGGTTCCCCTGCTACTGGTACATTGTACATCCACTTTCTATGTTGTCGTTTCTTGTCCCCCAATTTGCATCTTTAGTGTCGTGTTATCATACCCTTCTCATCCATTACATATGCTGCGCTCGTTTGGTTACTCGGTTTCCTGCGAATCCCTCGATGGCGGACTCTGATGTACTATCACGTAATTTTAGTCCTGCAATCAACCTCGTTTTGTCAGGTCGTTTATGGTCGGATCCTGGCGTTTACCTGCATGCTTGAGATCGCGTGGACTTCATGTCCTGGAAGTCCAGTGGCGTTATGTTCGCGGTGTCAATTGTGCTGTATCTCGAACGAAGGCGACACAGTGGCATACTCACAGGCTCAACCAAAATGAGAAGGGATATAAACGTGCAGTTACAAGACTACGAGTCCTCAAAGCCAGTAGCTTGTGCTTGCCCAGCACGTCGTTTTCCCCTTGCCCAGAAACTCCATCTAGACGACTAGTCCTCATGGAGGTCATCAAGTCCTTCTGATCGAGGCCTGGTGTTTCCAGGCTGCGGTTCATGCTACCATTGTGTCTCCGATCGTCTTTCAAGTATGATGGCTGAGACATTGTCACTGTCCAGACGTCCAGAACGCCAAGATGTGCGAAGTCCATACGCAGACAATGTATATCTGCCCATAGTCCGAACCATTATTCCCCAAACGACATTGTTTGCTGCGTGTTCGGACAGAGCGGAGTTCATACTGGTACATGCGTTTTCCTAGAGTCTCATTCGCAAGGCATTGTCTTTTTTTCGGAGCGAGGTGGCTTTTTCCTTTACCTTCCAATTCCAGTTCAAGTCGCAAGGTTCATAAATGTATGTGGTGTGTTTGCATTTCATTGTATAATGGAGAATATGAGGAATAATCATAAATGTACATATGCTTAGAATTATTTGCGTTATGAATGTAACATAAGAATGTCCCATGGCGATCAGAAGAAATCATTCACAACATGTCATGAGGATGTCACCGACGAGGAAGGTGGCGGTGGTGGTAGGCGGCTGATAGCGTTGAGAGCCGCTATCCATGATTTTTCAATAATATCGTAGAGCTTTGATTCGACAACGCCGAAGGCACATGCATTGGCATAAACGCCGTGAATGAGTTGGGCTCTATCGCGCAGACTTGTGAAGTTCTGTGGGATGTTGGCAGGTAGGAACAGCTCCTGCAGAGCTTCCGCCTGATTGAGGAGATAGAGTGATGTTTGGAGAAGGGGGAAGGCTTCCACTGATGGGATGGTGAATGTGACAACGGGGAGTGTTGTCCTGCCCGTAGACGCGTCCAGTGGGTAAGAGGACTTTGGTAGGCTGGGGAGGTTGGCGCAGTTTGCTGTGAAAACGGCCCCATGGACAGGATACAGCACGAATTTGGAGGATGATGCTGCGTTAACAGCGAAGATGTGCGAGGGGCTGATAGTGGGAATTGAGATGGGGGTGGTGTAAACGACTTCCAGCTCCTTGTTGGGAATCGCTGTATTCAATGCGGCCTCTACGCGTGTTCCTTGGAGACCAATGAACATTCTAAGAGAGAAGAAGCTATCAGTACATTGTTGGGTTTGACATGAAAAGGAGATTACTCACGCAGCTGCGAATGTTGAAAAGGTGTCGCGCACGTATTGCGGGGCAACTCCTTTGAACTCGGGGCAGATCTCTTCGAGAGATTTCACATTGATTTCTCTGAACGCTGGTCTCCTGAGATGCCTGTGCTGTGACAGGGATAGACTTGAGGTCTGTGAAACCCCATTGACAATGGTGGTAGCCAGTGGTACACGTGGCGTTTTCAGCAGCTTTGACTGCTTAGTGAGGCGCTCGAGAATGGGGCGAGCTGCGAGACGGCGGCGGGTAGAAGAGACGCGGAGGTTTTGATTCGAGCACAACGAGCTCTTTGAGACCGTCGTGGTTTTGTTCAAGGTGTTGTTGTGGTGACAGGCGATCATCTTATCGATCGAGGTGGGTTTGAAATTGGATGAAAGGACTTTGAGGTCGGTATCTGTCGAGGGCGGGTTGACATTTTCATGAAAGACGGAGAAGGTTATATAGGTCCAAGCACACAATGGAGAACGTCCAGGGTGGATTGGGGATTTGGAAGACCTGAATTGGGCCGCGACTGATTGGTGACAGGTGTGGAACCCTGCTGCATTTCCCATTCTCAGTAGGTGTTTCAGAAAATCTTCCCGCGCATTTTATCCCTTAGAAAGCAGGTTTATGGCAGCATGACGGCATCCATCACCTCGAAAAGGAGAAGAAAACTGCAGCCGAGCTTTGGATAGCTTTGTACGGCTTTGTACCAATCGTCCAATCCGTCGCCACCACTGGATTGCTAGTGTGGCCCCCGTCCATGTATGGCAGAGTCGCAGCACCCGCTGGATCGTTTGAATTGTAAGTATTAGGCATGTTAAGGCATGTTATAGTCGCTCAATGGCAGGGGTAATCATCGCTGGAGTTGTAGATTCACGTACCGCAATTTTTGAGGCATAGATGGACAACTCACACTGTGAGTTGTCCATCTATGCCCTGTGAGTCTCACTGAGACAGAGAGCGAAAGACTTGACCTCGCGTCGGGGAGATTCCGGCCTCGGACAATCGGGGGCTTCCGGCAATGACGGCAAATGGATGCCGACGCCAGCATCCCATTGTGGCATTGTCGCTTTGGAGGGGTCAACAATGCTCTTCAAACAATTATCGTTCATTGAAGATGGCCTTCATGAGTTATTGTTATCCAGGACTGTGTTCCACTACTAAGTCAGATGATGACTATAATAAGTCCAGCGGTCGGATGGCCGTCGTCCCCATCTTGCAGGCACGATGCAGCGGAATCAGTCCAGAGACACCAGTACAATGCTCTGGCACAAGGACACAGTCTGCGTGAGGTGCCCGAGCTGCGCAGTGGAAGTCGTCACAAGAGAGAGAGGGAACGGCCTTTTGTCAAGTGAGCAGCAGGTTAGACAATAGCAAAGACAACAGTGAACATCCAAAACGGGACAAATATGCGAACGAGGCCGAAGACCAGTGGCAGGATCAGGTATCCACCGAAGTAAGACCTCATGTCGTCCATAGATCAGGCAGGCAGAATGCACGTACCCAATTTACAATGAAATCTTTTTTTTCGCATATAAGCACCTCATCTTGGAGAGCTGGGCAGGATCAACCGAGGTCCAACAAGAAAACGTCCGAGATCAGAGCATGCCACCAGATGTCACCCGTGTTAGATGGTAGATCAACGCCCAGAGAAAGATACAGTTGCGTGCACACCCGCGCACACAAGGTAACGAATAGAACCCCGACGTCATCAGCGTTTGGATGAGTAGGTTGAAATCGAAAGTGGCATGATGTAATTCGTCCAAGACATTTGAAGATAAGAGACCATCTTGCCCTCAGAGAGCCTAGCGTGGTGGTGGTTACATATTTCCTGTAGTTTGTCCGGGAACGGGTGCAATCAACGGGGCATCAAGCGTGCCACAACCTAAGTCGACTACGCAAGCCCCTAGAGAGCACGACATTTGGCCAGGAGATTAAGACGGGCCTGTACGCCTGTCAACGCTGGGATTTCTGCTCCACGACGTGTTTTGAACATCTCCAGGATGGACGCCACTCGATCGTCGCCTCCCGATGAACTAAAGCAAGGGTTGTGTTCGGATGGTATTGATAAACATTGAGAGTGCCAAGAATTGCCTCGTGTGCCATAGTAATGCTGCCTTTGGATGTTGGAGTAGGTTGGAGTTCGTTGTGGTGTAGTTGTGTGGTTGAAGTTGAAGTTGACCATGATATCTAAATTTAGAACACCGCCGTCCGCTGATTGTCAAACTCAACGGAATCGGTCTCCGGTCGATGCCGTATGTATTGTATTCTTCCTGATCTGCTCAAAGTCAGTCTTACATCATAAGTTTCTATCTGGATAGGCGCAAAGGTTCTGGTCAAGTATGAACAGAAGCACGCCAATGGTATCCTGGTGATTTGATTTTCAACATGAGGAAAGCTTAGTCTAAGAAATTTGTTGGCACAGAGCATGGACATTAGATTTTTGATATGTGGTCGTACAATGAGATAATACAATTAAAACTGCCTCGCAATGTAATCCAGGCTGCGAACGTGTATGGGCGTCTGATATCGTCGATCATGGGCGAGGCCCCTTCGAAATAAGCTGAAGGCAATCCAAGGAAGTCACTGATCTATGAGTGCGCATCGCATAAGCCATTCAGCCACAATGCAGATGCGGATCAGGAGCTGGCGCGTAGAAGGTAGATAAACTGTCCCGCTGGAGGTCTGAACATGCAACCTGAAGTAATCTTGATCCCCCAGGTCAGCTTGAGCACTGAAGGAGAACGGCCAAGCTGCACCAGCTCTTTGCTGTGTCAAGGTGATCCTAAGTGTGAGTTTAGGCCAGAATATAGCTATAAATTAATTACCTCTTTTTGATGATGGACCGTGGTGAAGAGATTGAAATCTGAGGATTTAGACCAGTAGTGGCGCTCTTGTGGCGTTTGCATGATCCATGCGTAGCTACAGAGAGCAACGTTCACATTACAACAGCAATCATGGAGAGTGCATCGAGAAACGTAACTAACCCGTGAAGGTTCTCCGTACTGGTGACTACTTGAATGAACGTACTCAAAGGCGCCTTTTCCACGATTCCCAGCGAAGGAAAGGTAAGCATAATTTCGTTCTTGCTGTTGTTCACGATTTTGGCAAAGGCATCCCCCGTAGTCATATCAAAGAAGTGAGTGCCCAAACGAGGCACACCTCGAATCCTGTACGCCAGCGATCTGCGGGGATCTTCATTCTCCAAGTTTTCATAATAGCCATCGAAGTCTTGTGTGAAGCGATCGCCTGGTCGAATTGGTCGAAGCCAGTCGAACCGTATGGTGGTTGATTCCACAACGGTCTGCGTAACGGGTGTCTGCGCGTGGTAGTGATGTTCAACATGAGGGGCCATTGAAAGCATGTTCAGTGGCAGAGTGCAAAAAGGGGATGTGGTTGAAGGGTAGAACAGCAGGGAATACAAGGGTACAATTCGAAATGCTGCTTGGCGAGATCGGCCATTTAATCGTTCCTCGAGCGCCAAATCTTGCCTCGTGCATCGATAACAACAAGTTGATTCAAGGCAGCGTCGCTTATGATTAGGTCACCGAGGGGCATCATTCAATCGCTTGGATACAAAGCTAACGCTTGCGGAGAAAGGCTGATGTTGAACACCACAGAAAGCCTTGATACAAAAAGCCTAGAACAACGGATGACAATGATCTAATGTTTAATTACTTCCCAATTAGTCCAATGTTTATTGTCATCTGACCATTTCAGAAGTGAGCCGCACCAAGTCTTTCATCATCTTTCATTATCATTATCGAGGTGTTCCGGACAGGACAGATACGTTGAGAGATATTCGCGAGACCTAAGCTAAACAAGATGCCTGTCTGTAACCTCAAGCGTACGACGGATGCGGTACTCCCAGTATCTTCGATTATGACGGTCAAATCTTGTTCCTGACAAGCCAAATGCTGACACTCACTTTCCCCTCTTAGTGTCGTGTTTGTTGGCGAGAGATTTCCATAGCTAGAGTTAATCAGTATGCAAACGTCATGATGAACGTGCTACGACTTACCTTAATGCTCTTATTGGAATCCTCTGTCTCATAAACGTCTGCAAGGAATTCCATTGCCGCCGGACACGCCCCACCGCTCTGTGCCTTCACAGGTGAATTGTCAGGACCAAAGCTGTCGTACGACAAGGTGTAGCGTTCGACGAATTCCGAGACGGAAGAAAACGGAACAGAGTTGTGCGTCAACACTCCACGAAGGTAGTTCCATGCTGATGCGTTGTCTGGAGCCAGCGCGATCTTGCACTTCGTGTATCTAAAATGTGGCAAACGTCAACGAACACTTCCACAGCGGCAAGCTAAAATTCTCAGACTTTATCTCTCGTAGTGATACGATAGCGTCTCCTTCTGCTCCTATTTGGGCGCTAAAGCCCCATAAGATGAAGAAACGATGGTGCCAGGCTGAGTTGTTCTGAACGTCGTTCTCGAGCATCTTGTCTACAAGACTGAGCTCGTCTTTCCATAGATTGCCTTCAGGACCGAAGTAAGCGAGAAGCCACTGCCTGTGAGACCAGGTGTGGTAGTTCTTTGGATGCATTTCGAGTAATTTAGAGAGGAAAGTAAGCTCGGCGGCAGGCTTTTTGACACGTGTCTGAAGGAGCCGTCGATAATTCCAGATTTGATACATCTTGAAAACCGTACCTGCAACTGCAAGCTCATCCATAAGCTCAAGCTCTTCATCAAGAGATGCTTCGATGGACAAAAGCGTTGCATAACGGTAGCGCCTATAATGTTGCAATGGTGAATATGGTATGACAGTGTATCAGAGCAGCATGCAAGTTACCAAGCAGGAAAATGGTACGGGTTTAGACGGATAATTGACTCGGTGAGCTCGAGCACTCGCGGACTCTTTTCCCCGGCTTTCACGATACCGCGAAAATAACCTGTAGCATCTTCATCTACGCCCAAGAGAGGCAATAAATCGGAGGTGAGCGTTGAGACTTTTGGAGCTTACATTCTCGGCGATCAGAGATTTGTACGACAGGACCTGGGCTGTCATACTGATTCAAGGGAACGACATCCGCCCAGTCATATCGTTGTGAGAAAAGCGGCGGTGGGTGAAGCAAGAAAGAAGACATCACAGAGAACTTGTGAGGGGTGATGATGATGAGAGTAGACTTTCCGAAGAGGCATATCTGGATTCTGGAGCGAACAACTAGGTTGCCCAATGGATTGCTGTCGTTTCAGGATGTTCACGGCTGATGATCGTGACGCATGGCCTGGCATGTCTTAACCAGCCAACCACAGTCTGGATGAGGTTCCCAGGAGATATGTTCGGCAATCCAACCTCCATTAGAACTCAACATGATGTATCACCGTAATCCATGCGCGGCTGGGGTTGGCCAAAAGTACCAAGTCTGGGAGCAATTTTGTTATTGCATGGTGCAACTTGGGTGTAGCAGTCAAGGACCGTCGGTCCGCAACCTCAACGCCGCTGCGAATCATGTCTCCAAACGGGCGTGTTGCACGATTTGGCTTTGTTTGCATTTCAGCTTTTGTACTTACTGGAGCGCCTGCCCAACGCCTACCTGCAGAAATCGAGGAAATCGAGGAACCTCTATTGAGGACCTAAGCCGCTCTATCTGAGGAAATACTCCGTGCGGCTTTCCTTCACTCATATCAGATCATGTACAATGGAAGGGTCAGGTACGGCATGGTCCAGCAACAATGAGAATGACGTTCTACTCCAAAGGACGTAGTGGACAGCAAGTTGCTTTGGGTCGCTCTACTCTGGGTCGTTATTTCTTGAGGCCACAGGCTGCGCTACAACGCTGCTTAATCAATTCTTTGATGAACAGTCGGTTAAGGTGTTCAATCACGGTGGATTTCGGAAAATTATTTGATCTGACTCCGTCTCTCGTTAACTTGTCGGAGACGCTTCGTCGATGACGCCTTCCGATTGGGCGATGGACAACTTGCTTACCCGGATGGGGAAGTGAGAAGCACTCTCCGAATCAATTGAATGCTGCTCGAGGAATCATCATACAGGTCTCGCAGGACAGGGCAAAGGCTTTCGGATAAAATGAAAGCATATTTACCATCTGCCGTCAGCCTGTCAGCATTCTCGCAAGATGTTCACTAAACATACACTTCTTGCCTTTGTGCTCTCGCTAGTGACTTTGACAACTTGCCATTGTGAGCACCTACCTCTACATTTCCGCCCGACCATCTAATCGCCCTGCAGATACGTTTCCTTCTTTAGTTGTCAACGGAGCTGTATCCGCAGAATGGGCCAACGTACGCAAGACGAACAACTATAACAGCCAGCAACCTGTAAGACTGGGTTCGGTAGCAGAGAATCCATTCATAACTATGTTATTCGAAGGTCGTTGATGTTGCAAGCTCTGATTTCCGATGCTATAACTCTCAAACTGGGGCAACTGCACAGACTGCCACTGTGGCCGCAGGTTCACAAATTGGATTCCGAGCGAACCAAAACGTTTACCATCCTGGGGTACGTTGAAGCCATGGGCGTTGTCATTCGCTTCTTTGAAAACAAACCTCCGTAGGTTGTCAACGTGTACATGGCGAAGGCACCTGGGAGTGTTAGCTCGTGGGATGGTAGCGGAAGCGTGTGGTTCAAGGCATATGTTCTGGGTTATCTATATAAATTTCTCTTCTTGACGGTCATTGTTAGGTGTATCAAATCTCAGCGGTCACGGATGGCGGCAAGTCCATCACTTTCCCAGCGCAGAGTGCGTTCTTTCTACCCCTCAGTACTCAATTATACTCACTCACTTCATTTGATAGACATCAATGGCGTGACATTCACCGTTCCTCGTTCTCTTCCATCCGGAGAGTATCTCGTCCGCATTGAGAATGTCGCTTTGCACGCTGCGACCAACTTCCAAGGAGGTGAGACTTACATCTGTAGGGCTTTTATCGATTCTACGAAACTGATCGAATACAATTCAAAGCTCAATGGTACATCAGTTGCGGGCAGATAAATGTTACTGGGGGAGGAAGTGGCAAGCCCGGTCCTCTGGTCGCAATCCCAGGAGTGTACACCGGTCGGGTAAATATTGCACATACGCCCAATAGTGCTCACTCACAAAACGACGATTACAGGAACCTGGTATCATGATCAACATCTACTCTCGTAAGTTAAATGATTCAAACAAAACAGCTGTCACTTCTTGATACATCCCCACTCTAGCCATTCCAGCTACCTACACCCAACCTGGACCCGTAAGTGCACATAATTACTTCATGCTTCACCATCCAACTCCATGCTGTTTCGTAGGCCGTTTGGACTGGGTGAGCATAATCTGTTGTACAACAGGCGCTCTCTACTGGTATTTGGAACCTTTTTGGATCGGTTGTGGTGTCATGTTAAATATTGAGGAATTCAAATCAAATAACCCAATGAGGACCACTATTCCATGAGACGTGTTAATCAGCTCGAGCGAACGAATGTCGTCACAGAAATTTTGGCAATCAAGCTTTTCATGTTGCATGCATACCCCAAGCCTTCCAGCGTCCGAAGATCACGCAAAGTGCAGCCGCCTTGAAGAGAGATTACTCCGCACTTTTCCCCAAAACATCAGCTGCCGCACTTCTGGCGTATCGGACTCGCGAATTTAGGTGAGAAGAGTCGGCTTCTTTGATTTCTCATTACCAATATTCAGCATGAGTCTTGTATAGCTTAGCTTCTACGGCAGACCGCAACAACCCTCTTCAGCATCGCAGTCGCCACACTCTTCGGTGCCATTGAGTTGTTGATGCTTTTGATTTTCCTCAGGCCGTCGGCGTCGTTGACTTGTCGGACTTGCTCTGATCTTGTTTTTCCTTCACTGATTCTTGGATCTCTGTACCCAATACGCCACGCGAGCAGATGATCTCCCCTGGTGATCCCAATCGCGTGGATCGAGTCTAATAATGAGGCTTATTTGCTCCGTTCCGCTGAAGCATGAAGAGAATATAAAGATGTAGGTCCATCTCAATTTTCGTTTGAACTCGTTTCTAGCCACTCAAGATGATTGCAAAGAAAACCATGGTCGCAGTCCTCTCCTTGGCTACATTTGTGTCCTCTCACTGTAAGTGACCTTACGCAGCTTGAGCATCCTCTGAGCACTTCGCCTTTACAGATACATTCCCGTCGCTCATCATCAACGGAGCCGTGACGCCCGCATGGACAAACGTACGCAAAACTAACAACTTCAACACCCAGGCACCGGTTCGTAGTTGCTTTTGTGGACCAGTTCCGGATTGAATATTCATGGCTCTCACAAACCATAGGTTACCGATGTCACTAGTGCTGACTTCCGGTGTTATACTTCCGCAACTGGAGCTTCTGCAACGACGGTCAACGTCGCCGCTGGGTCCCAGATTGGTATGCAAAGCAATGGCGCCGTCTATCATCCTGGTGTCAGTATCCCCTCTAACCTTGAATTGTTTCCTCCCGATGCTAACCTATCTTGTGTCTTAGGTTATCAATGTCTACATGGCCAAAGCTCCTAGCGATGTGACCAAGTGGGATGGAAGCGGCAATGTCTGGTTCAAGGTACCTTCACTTTCATGCATTTGACATCACAGCTCACCACCCGATGATTACATCCTAGGTATATGAAGTCCCCGCTATTACAAACGGAGGAACATCTATTTCCTTCCCTGCTCAAAGTTTGTCATGTGTCAAGACTACAATATCGATCTCACTGACCGCTGACATAGACGTTGCCGGTGTTACATTCACCATTCCTCGTTCCCTCCCAAATGGACAATACCTCGTTCGTATGGAAGCTATTGCTTTGCACAGCGCAAGTGCTTTCCAAGGAGGTGAAGAATTCAAACATCTTTACGTTGAACGCATTCTTATTATTTTTTCGCTCAGCCCAATTCTACATCAGTTGCGGGCAGATCAACGTTACTGGAGGTGGAAGTGGGAATCCAGGCCCTCTCGTTTCTATTCCTGGGGTTTACACTGGTCGTGTAAGTTAATTTCCGACTGAAGTGTCAATGACTCAACAAACATTATGTCGACTAGGAACCGGGTATTATGCTTAACATCTACTACCGTAAGTCTCCGTTGAAATCATGAGATAACGGATTAACACCAGAATATGACAGCTGTGCCTACGAATTACGTCCAACCTGGTCCCGTGAGTATTCATTTTGTGAACACCACTTTGCGAATGCCTTTAAACAAATTTTATAAGGCCGTTTGGAAAGGGTGAAGCCTCCATCATTTGACATGCAAGGACTCAGGAACGAGATTGTGTATTAATTCCCAATGTCAATTTTGACAACTATACGTGCATGAATCATCGATCGATGTTCCAACTTCAAAGAGATTCAAAGAGAAATCCCAAATATGATTGGTGGTCACGGAAGACCTATCACCCCTTACGACTCGTTAGTATTAGCTGTTGGAATGCCACACCAGACATGTGGATCATTTCATTTGTGCGAGCCAACTTCAAGTCAGCTCGATGTCCTGTTGTCCCAAATCAAACAGTCGGAAGGAAGCCTTTTCTATATAAATTCAAAGGCAAGAGCACAACACTGATATCCAGGGCGCTAAGCATACGTGTCTTTACGTGTCTTAGCGCTGTTCTGTCTCCGTCGTTGGCGCTGATAATGGGTGAGAGGGAAAGAATATGGTGTTGTTTGGCTAAAGCGTGTTTGCTGAGGACGTGGCGAGATGATTGCTATGGATCTCATAGTCGGGACGAATTGTCACGCACTTCTCTTCTCTTTGCAACGCTAACCTTTCTTCATGTCCGCTCCTGCAGACCAATTACCCCCAGGGTGGGCCGCAGAATGGTCAGTCGTCTTCTTGATGTTGGACTATCTCTCTAAATCGAATCCAGGGACGCAACTCATCAGCGATACCTCTTCATTGGTCAGCCCTATGTTCACAGTCTCGGAGAGCAACTTTAACTGACTTGGTTCGTGACAGAAACCGCCTCGGGGCATACACAATGGGATCCTCCTGCTGCAGGACCGGTCGGGTTGGAAAACGCGCCTACGGGATCCCCACCACCCGTCCATCATGGAAAACGCCGCCAGTATGCCGCAGGTCAAACCCAAGCTTATTATAGTGGCGACGCTGCTGCAGCCGATCCGACGTATGCAGCCCAGGGAGCCGGTCTTCAGGCACAGCCTCAACAAGGACAACTATTCACTCCAGGTCTTGCAGTGGAGAACCAGTTTGCAGCACAGCAGCAGCAAGGAGGTCAACCATCTGCTGGCGCGGGCCAACCGTCTTACTACGCGCAAGGTGAACCTGAGTATATCAACGGCCCCGCTTTCAATCAGCAACCACAATACGGACAACCGCAGGCCCCGGTTGATGCTCTTGCTGGTCAGTTTGGCCAGATGGGAATGGGCGGCCAGAAGCAATTTCAGCTTTACACGACCAATCTTCTTACATCACCGCCTGAACCACGCGACTTACAGCGGCCACCTCCTGAAATTCGACTCCCGCCCAACTCCTGTATCTCGCCTTCTCCTACTGCAAACGCCGATCCCAGCTACTTCAGATCTACAATCAACGCGATACCTACGACGTCATCGCTTTTGAGTAAATCTAAGCTCCCTCTGGCCCTCATCATCACACCTTACCGCTCCTTGAATGACGGCGAAGAAGCTGTTCCTCTGGTCTCAGACGCCGTCATTGCTCGTTGTCGCCGGTGCCGAACTTACATCAACCCTTATGTACAATTCATTGACGGAGGTAATCGGTGTGTCACGGTTGCTCTGATCAATGTATTGCGTGGTTCTCATTAAACTCTGTAGGTGGAGGTGTTGCATGTGTAACATGACCAATGAAGTCCCTCAGCTTTTCGATTGGGATCAAATACGCAACCAGCCAGGCGACAGATGGGCTCGGGCAGAGCTCAACCAATCCTGTATCGAATTCGTGGCGCCCACAGAATATATGGTCCGCCCTCCACAACCTGCTGTCTATGTCTTCTTGATTGATGTTAGTCATACCGCGGTTCAATCTGGTAAACAAAACCCCTACCTATATTTACATGCTTGGCTCACGAAGATCTGCATCAGGTATGGTCGCAACTGCCACGAGGACCATCCTCGAAAATCTCGACCGCATCCCGGATGAGGAAGGCAGAACAAAGGTTGCCATCATCTGCTACGATGTCTCCCTCTACTTCTTCTCATTGCCTGTACGTCGTTCTGGGCACTCTCAGTCTTACCAGTATTTTGACCCTTATCAACAGCAAGGAACGACTGACTCGTCCATGCTGGTTGTGTCTGACATTGATGATGTTTTCCTGCCCAAGCCCACCGACTTGCTCGTGAACATTACCGAGTCCCGTGCTTCATTGGAGGCTCTCCTAGGAAGGATTGGGGATATGTTCCAGGAGAACAGCATCATTGGCAGCGCTATGGGGCCTGCCTTGCAAGCTGGTTTCAAGCTTATGGTAATCACATCACTCTCACTCACGTTTCGTGGTAAAACTCAGACCCGTTCTCTTAGGCACCCATTGGTGGCAAAATCATTGTCTTGTCTTCTACTCTGCCATCAGTTGGTGCCGGAGCTCTCAAGAACAGAGAAGATCCCAAAATTCTCGGCACTGCCAAGGTGCGCTTGTTTTCTTCTGCAATGAGAAGGATACTCGTTGATTGATTTGCTTTGCATCCAGGAATCTGGATTGTTACAAGCAGCATCTCCATTCTACAAGACCTTTGCTATCGAATGTTCAAGAACACAAGTATCAGTGGACATGTTCCTTTTCAGTGCATCTTATCAAGATGTTGCTACCCTTGGTTTGTCCCTCCGCTGGACTAGCTTGGAGTGTCTTTCTGATACTGTTGAATTCTACCAGCCTGTCTCCCTCATTATACTTCTGGTCAGACGTACTACTATCCCGCGTTCAACGCTGGTCGAACAGAGGATGCCATGAAGTTCGCGCATGAGTTCGGTGAATTGCTGGCGACTCCTATCATGTTAGAGGCTGTCATGCGTGTCCGTGCTTCCAGAGGTAATTTATACCCTGCATTTCTTTAACATGATATTGACAAGCCGAATCATGACTTCAGGACTGCGCATGGCGTCTTTCCACGGAAACTTCTTTGTCCGCTCTACCGATCTTTTGGCGATGCCTGCCGTGCCCCAAGATCAATCGTATGCGATTGAAGTCCAGATTGAGGAAGCGATCACTACGCCATTTGTGGTATTCCAAACTGCTGTTCTCCATACCACATGTTACGGTAAGACCCATTTTTTAAAATTTGTGGCTCTTTGAAGTTGACAACTCGATAGGTGAACGTCGTATCCGTGTCATTACTTTGGCTTTGCCAACGACCACCAATCTTTCCGAGGTCTTTGCGTCTGCTGACCAGGTCGCAATAATCACCTTCTTCGCGAATAAGGCTGTGGAACGCTCGTTGACACATAAGCTGGAGGATAGTCGGGATTATGTGTTCCAGAAACTGGTTGAACTTTTGGTGTCGTACAAGACGAGCATGACCTCGAGTGGTGCAGGAGCCAGTGCTCAGTTGGCGATCTCGGACAATTTGAAGATGTTGCCCGTTCTTGTTCTCGGACTTTTGAAGAATGTCAGTATTATTCACCTTCGTTGGCCCCCTAATCTGTCGACCTAACAAATATCTAGGTTGGAATCCGCCAAAGCGCACAAATACCCCCCGATATTCGCGCTTACTCCCAGGCTCTTCTGACATCTTTGCCTTCGCAACTTCTCATCCCGTATATCTACCCTACGTTCTACTCATTGCACAACATGCCTCCTGAGGTGAGTTTTCACTTTGTCTTGATCAAGAACCATGTCTCAAGTATCATTACAGGCTGGTACCATTGGCGAAGATGGTGTCGTTTTGCCCCCATCTCTTCCTCTCACATCGGAACGATTCGAAAGACATGGTCTGTTCCTGATTGAGGATGGTCAGACCATATTCTTGTACGTAGGGCGCGATGCTGTACCCCAGCTCATCCAGGATGTATTCGATCTGCCGAGCTATGATGTCTTACGTGGTGGGAAGGTATGTGGTCCAGTTCCTCAGATTAACAGCGCCCTTACTATTTTACTAGACGACTCTTCGACCCTTGGAGAACCCATTCTCGCAGCGAGTTAACGCTGTGGTCCAGAAGATCCGTGAGATGCGTCGTGGAGTTTACTACCCACATCTCTACATTGTCAAGGATGATGGAGAGCCTCCTCTCAGGCTGTGGGCTCTGAGTATGCTCATCCAAGATCGCGCAGACGTACTCCCCAGTTATCAGCAATTTATCTCCTCGCTAAAAGATAAGGTAAATCTTACATAATGATCGTCGTACTTGTTCAGTTGCTGGCTAGGCTAGGTTTGTGCCGGCCATTTGGGTCTTTCTCTATCTGTGTTCAGAACAAAGACTGATGTTGCTCTCTAATGTAGGTCAATGGCGCGGGGGGCACTGGATATTAGAGGCAGTTATGGTGATGACCGATGGATTTTGGTACCGTAGATACCTTTTGCTCCACGTCGTTGACACGGATGGGGGAGTGGGGATGTGTGTCGAGTGTCATACTGGCGTAGTTTTATTCTCATCTTATACAGTACTGCACGGTCAAATGTCAAATCGCGTTTCTATGTACGTTTCACCGTGAAAGTTCTTTCTGATTTCCCAAGGTTTGGCGTACTTACTGCAGTGATCGACAATAGTCTGGATCCAAGTATGCTCCGCCATCTTTACTTGATGAGACTCAGGTCGTCCATTATCATTACACTATCAGAAAAACTACAAGACAAAGTTAAAAGTCCACGACTTCTGGAGAGAGAATATCCCACGTCTGCCTTATACATTTAATACTTCATTTCTTTGTGAGGCCAGCAGCTGCACTGATAAGCTTGACAGTGGCAAGGGGATACTGGGTGGTCAACACTGGCACCTAAATTCCCTATGCGTAAAACACAAAGCGCACAGTGAAATCAAAGTACTCACAGGATCCTGAGTGAGCTTGAAAACAGTACTAAGGCAGACCCACTGAGGATCAGACGAATCCTCAGTTCCCACAGGAAGAGGGTCGAAACTTCCAGTTGCGGGAGTGATAGGGTACCAATGTTTAGGTTCCACAATCATGTCTGGAAGGGTCATAGAAGAACCAAAGGTCGAGGTGTAGACGCAAATGAGATGATCGCCATTGTTCTGGAGAACAATCATCATCTTACGAACAGCCTTGTTTTTGAAAATCCTTCAAACGAGATCTTCAGCGACTGCACACTAGATGTAAGTAGTTCCTTTACTTGTCCATTGTGGTAGATAAACGTCCAGCTGGTCTGTGAAGATCGCCAGCAGGAATTATGACATCAGCCCATATCTTCTGTCCAACAGGTACATCAGCTAGAGCGAGAGTCGAAACAGGTTTCTTGGGGGTGGTCGATTTGTGTTCCTCGGACATTGTTAGAAGTACGCAAGATCAGGGGAGTTGCTTTGAGTATTTGCTAGCAACGGCGGGCGTTTTTATAGTAGAGCAATATCCGACATTCTAGATTGACGGTGGTCCTGAATACAGACGCATTGAAAAGCAGTGAATTCAAGCCTTGCTAGATCCAGTATCTTGACATTGACATCGAGGAACAATCTCAGCGCTGAACGGATGCACACCATGGCCGACTTTTCACCCATACAAAGTGGCCTGCTGACTTAACGTCAAGGATTCACAGGAATGTAGGCAGAGCCGTCTAAAGCGCATCTATACCATGCTTTGGTCGAATAGGTAAAGGCACAAGTTCACAAGTAGTACGATGCGGCCAGATGTCAACCAGGTTGTGTGGCCAACCTAGTTGAACCAAAGTTAAACTAGAGTTGAACGCTGTGAACGTTTTGAGTACATTTGGTCCGGACCGATGCTCCGGAGTGCTGGGGTTTTGTTCTTTGTACCTAGTTGCTTTCATCCCTTCCACGGCAATGACTCCGGACCAATTTCAGCACCGAAAAGTATCAGCATAAATGTGTCAGATGTCACTGCACAAGTTGGAATGAGATAGACTCTTTCCGTACAAAACACGATTTTCTGCTCTTGTTGTTGTCACTTGCGCAGATAAGATGCCTTCAACTCCCGGAAAGATATTCCGACTTGGTGAACGGATTGGTACTGGTGGTTTTGTGAGATTCTTTAACCTTTGAAGCTAACAATTGCTGAACTCTTGTAGAGCCATGTTTTCAAAGCACTAGACGTCTCGACCGGGAATGCGTGTGCGGTGAAAAAATCTCGGGCGTCCACGAGAATCAAGCGTCCTATATTGGAGTATGAAGCGCGCATCTTGAAGTCGCTTCAGGGACATCCAGCCATTCCCAAATTAATCGCCTATGGACGTTTCGACCATTTCGAATACCTTGCAATGGAACTGTTGGGACGGAGCTTGAGTGATGCTCAAACAAAGCTACCAGTCTCAAATGTTGCCCATATCGCTGTACAAATGGTAACCCAGCATCCGAAATCGAGACTACCTAAGTATTGACCGGCTTGAACTAGCTTTCCGTTTTGAAACATATTCACGCGGCAGGTATCGTTCATCGCGATATCAAACCTCAGAACATTCTGGCCCGAGACAATCAAAACTTCTCTCATATATGCCTCATCGATTTTGGGCTAGCCCGACCGTGCATCTCAACAGAACCTCGTACCCAGGATCCTGTGATAGAAAGAATGAATCCAGTCGGTACGTTGACATGGGCAAGTATCAACGCGTATCGCGGTGTGGGTATGTTTGATATCTCATTCATTAACTAGTCGTTTACAAGATTTAGATCTAAATCCACGAGACGATCTTGAGTCGCTCGCATACGTCCTTCTGTATCTTATACGAGGAGACTTGCCTTGGGGAGGCCTTTGTGAGCACGGCACTTCTGTGGGACGAATAGCTCAAATCCGGGAGAAAATGCCAAGATGGAATGGTGCTAGGCTCTCGCGAGGATATCCACCAGTCTTCGGCGAACTAGTGGACTACGCACGCGGCTTAGACTTTATTGAAGCCATTGACTACGAACGGTTTCGGGCACTATTCGAACAATTGGCATCGTCGGAACCATTAAGTGATCATGTCCAGAAATCTGGTAAGACGATTATCATTGTGTACCGTTAACTCTCTTATGTTGTCTGTCTTCTTTGCAGCTACAGATGACGTCCACCCCGTTCCGGGAGTCTGCCCTGTAAAGACAGGACAACTTGTCCTGGTCCAGATTGATGCACCCGCATCTATCGAAGGTTACAGTATGCAAGAGAACAATACTTCATATTGGGCAAACCCCGCATTATATCTAGACTACTGGGAAATGCCTCACAGACCTTCCATTGTTATCTCAACGATCTTCGACGAGAGAGTTAAACGACATTGCATCAAAGTCGTCCCGTTGTATGTTAGTTCACAGCCTGGCGAGAACGCTGTACCACTTTCAGCGCCAGTGCTAGCCCTTGATCAATCATCGCGGTCCGCATCTGACGTCTTTTGCTATGCATTTCTGCGCCCGTTCGAATTTTATTGCTTTCCTGATCAGGTTCGTGTTTCAAACATCATATCGAAACATCCATATAATTCCCTTTGATGTAGACACCACTAACGCCCCAATGTACAATATCCCAAGAGGGAGTGAGGTTCCTTTGTGCAGAGTTTGACCAAAAGTCTCCTGTTGTATGGTCCCAGATTGAAGATCCAAACCCGGATGTGCGCTACGACAATCGCATCCGATCACAAAATGTCAAATTCTATGCCAACGTTGCGCCTCTTCAAGAGTCGACCTTGTTGACAAGGATGGACCCACCAGATACGTCGATCGAATGGTCAGGATGTCGTGGCTGGTTCGATGATTGTGTCAAAATTGCCAGACGACGAGGGTGGGACGATGGATTTCATTGGACTGGGGATGTCGAGACTATTCAACAGGATTCTGAACTGGACAATAGTTATTACGGGGATGATGTCAGCCTTTGGGATTACCGCCAACGGGAACGCGATAGCGAACTACATCTCGAGAATGAAGACTTCATCAACTTGGACCGAATTATTGAAGTCGTTTAGGACATGAAAAGAATATATCTTGTCGGGTATAAGACCTTTGAGTCACCATCATAATGTAGAGGGAATGAGTAGTAAATGTACGACGAAACTAAATGCCCTTTCCATATATCATTATCATCTCACAAGATCGCCGCCACAATACACGCAAAGAAAGTCATACCAATCCATGTCGACGACGACGATGTTCCGACGGCTACTGAACTGCCCGTGCTGCTGCCAGGGGTTTGAATTGTGTTGCTCGTGGTCCTAGTGGCGCCACCTCCAGTATTCGTGGTTGTTGTAGGTTGGACGGCGTTAGGATCAACATATGCGCGAACATACTTGATTTCGAAATAGGCATTGTCATAGTTGTCCCCCGTACCAACAACATTGTCGTCATACTACCACGCATATAGAAACGGTCAGCAAAAGGTGGTCCACCAAGTACCGGAGTAAAAAGAGGGTCTTACGCATTTTCCAGTCGTTCCACGCGCACCGCATTGTGGCGTATACTGTGATGGAAGACCCGCCCTATGGTGCGATCAGACGATGAATTCATAATAGGATCAGTTGCACGCACCAAGCTCCGCAGAGTGTGATGTCTAGTATCAAGCTTTGGGCACTGAAGAACGCTGAGATGTCGCAGGTAGAGATTGCAGGGTAGCTTGCCGCTGGTGGTCCCCAATCGGCGAGCGAGTCAATCGGTGAGGTCGAAGTGGCCGAAAGAATAGATGGCGGAATACTAGCGCGCTGGATATATGTGGATAATGAGTAATCTTCCTGTAAGTATGGATTCAAATACGAACACCCCAAAACCAAATACTATGGTTAGCAGAAGATCGTCAGTCATGGGCTAAGCAATCAAGAAATATCAAAACTCACTAAATTCTAGGAAGACGCGGTATAGTGTCAGCAATATTTTCGAAGAGTGGGCGCCGTTTCTTCTTACCCCGTAGCGTCGAATTGTGTCGCGAAGACACCACCACCTGCGTTGTTGAATCCTTCGCCAAAACTATTCGGCGCGGTCTCAGCAACAGTGCATCCCGCATCCTTCGAACAATCGGCTTCCAAGGTTTTTCCGCGCTGAGGTGAACCTTGGGGAAGAGTATGTGTACAACCTGGTTTAGTATGGAGTGCCATTTGGTTATGATCCATGAGATTGATGCCCTCAATTATGCTAACACCAGAGTGAGCGAAGTCGACTTGGAGATGGAAGTGTCTGGAATTACTCAATCTCGCCATCATCAGGCCAATTGTGTCCTTTAGTCCACATGGCAGGCCAGACCTGATTTTGGCTCAGTTACAGTAAGAAAAGACATAGTAAAGACGCACGGAACAACCGAACGGCAAGTGAATAATGTCCGCGATCCAGATGGTTCCAACGCCATACTCGCGTTTGGTTGTGATTCGAACCTGCGTGGGTTTATTGAACATAGCGAGAGACGCGTTGTAGTTCATGAAAGGGACTGACGGTATCGCGCTTCTCATTCCAAGGCACATTAGTTGTATTGTCGACTTTTATTATTGCATTCCCTGCACTGTTGACGTAGGCGAGTTTTTTGGAAGTCGCGTTATCTCTATCCACCCAGATCACATCGCCTATTTATGGGTAAGCATTGATTCTCCAAAAGTTGCTCTTCAGCAGCCTTTGGCGCACCTAGAGTCAAGTCGTCGTATTTCCCGTAAAAGTCCCACTCATTGAAGAAGGTAGCCCCGGAATAATCCTGCGCTACATTGAACGCGTTGACGTGTTTAAGACCAAGTTGTGAGGTAAATATAGACGCAACGACTAGACCGATTGTTAAGGAAAACATCGCGAGGGGTTCAGAAACGAAGTGCGGGCCCACCTCACAGTTTATTAGGGCTGGCCGCGCTTCAGAAGCCCCAATGACTTGGCACCTGCCAAATGGTGTAAAGAGGGAAACGATTACCGTTACAGCCCCCGGGTGTTGCAGCTGAAACTCTTGCACAGAATGAGTCAACGGCACGGGGAAAGAGTATAAGAGAGTACATCTGCCAATCAAAAAGGCTAGCAACCCGATTGTAAACACACTTACGAAAATCGTCGCATATGGCCAGTGTTCTCGACTGTTTATCATGCCCTCACATACCATTCACGAGCGAGTAAAGCTAAGCGCTACATCCGAGTCGGACGCGGGTTAGTAATCCGCAAGATATTCCCATGATTACGTTCAGTCCCCATACATTAGGTACTGCGGAAGGTCACCGCCTGAAGGGGCACCTGCACAACAAGGCCAACAAAGCCCATAACTCAAACAACAAGCACGAGAAGAAGCCACGAAAACATCGGCATGCTTGGAGACACAAGACTTTGACCCTGTACCAGAAAGTCACATTCACTATCCACATGTCTTCAAATGGTGATAAGGATATGTAGTGATCAGATAGTAGGCGATCTCATAAGGATAAGTGCACTCCGCCCAGTATGCACGTCTGCGGAACAACTCTGGTGCCTACCGCTTCTTCTTCGTCCCACCAGTACGAGTGCTCTTCTTTGCCTTCTTTACTGGGGGTTCGGGGGAACCACCATGGGCGCTACCCGTAGTGGTTAATCTTGACGACCGCCGTCTAGTTTGTACACCCTCTCCATCATCCGCCATCTCCATCGACACAGAAGAACGCGCCTTACGAGCTCCCCTTCTCGGAGGCGATGGTGCTCTTAAGGGAGCCACATGATCCTCCTCCTCCTCATCGTCAGCCATTAAAGTGCCAGGCAAGCTGCGGCCTAATTCGGGCTCCTTCACTTGCCTTGCTTTCTTTGCAGGCGGTTTAGAGGCGGCCGAGGTAGCCGGACGGGTACTCGTCCTGGTAGGTTTCCTTCGACTATTGTCCTCATCGTCGTCCATCGCGTCTTCCTCTTCTGAGGCGTAGGACCCCGGAGGTGCCTTGAATGGTCCTCTCTTGGAAGACGCTTGCGGCGAGGAACGCTCCTTGCGGCCTGAGAAGACTGAATATTGTAGCGCAGTTCGATCTTCATCCTCCTCCTCTTCTGTTATAGTACTCTTGCGGCTAGGTCGAGAGTTGCTCTTGTCCATTAAGACATCTGCCTTCTCGGTCTCTGTATGCATGTCTACATCATTTGAGGCCTGCGGAGCGCGTTCAGGACTCCGCGACATGTCGTCTTCAAATGGTCTTTTGACTCCATTCGTTTTTAGAGGAGGAGGTTGGTAGAAAGCATTTTGTTGTCTACCAGCAGAAACGAATGTATTCACTGGACCGTGCGGTGAAGATGTACCAGCCATTGGAAATTTCATCCCACTAGCAGGGGAGGAAATGGCCGGACTGGCACCAAAAGCCATTCGGTTACCGACTCCGCTTAGTGAGGATCGTGGTTTGAAATTGGAAGAGCCTAAGATAGAGGCAGCCAGGGGCATACTCTTTTTAGGCGTCGCTTTACTTCCGCTGGCGACGTTGTCGAAGTTTACAGGAAGAATGGGAGCCGCTATCGGCGTAGGTGTAGAATTGTGTAGGGCGGAGCTTCCAAGACGAGACATAGACAGTGGCGTCATGGTAGATGGTATTCTGACTTCTCGCAACGGCGTAGATTTGTTCACCATGGAGTCCGGCATCCGAACATCCTCCCATGACTGTGATAATGGTGTAGGTTGCACTTCTGCCATAGCTTTTGTAAAAGCAGGTTTAGGGACCAAGTGTGGTTTTCCATAAGCTGAAGGGTCCAGCTCAAGGTCGACCAAGGCACGTTCCACAGAGGGAAGTGCTGCATAGACGTCCTGGATCATTTTGGTCCGGTCCGAGGTCTCTTTAAGGTGCTTAGGGGATGTTGTGGAAGTAAACAGACGGTCTTTTTTGATGGCCTCGTTGTAACGTCCTCCTTGGATGAGACGGACACAGATGAGATCCTGAATTATGGCCACGGCTTTAAATTGCAGCGACGGGGGCGGTTTCTGGACAAAGTCAATCAATAGGGACTCTTCGTGTTCGGACAACGGCAGTGCAAGAAGTTGTGTCAATGCATTTGGCCGAGGTTTCGCTGGAAAAGAAGCAGGATTGAGCGTGAACAAGGGCACCAAGTTATGATGAATACGTACGTGAAACAGCCCACTCGACTATTTTCTTGAACAATCTCGGACGCATTTCGTGTGAATCGTTAAATGTGCGCGCATACTGCCATGCCTCCAGAATACTTGAATCCGCGAGTGCTAGGGTATAGCGTTCGAGTTCTGGAGGGTCAACGAGGATTGGCTTGGCTGTCTGAACATATCGTCGGATTAGGGGAGCAGCGTCCGTCGAGATAGAAATGGCGAGGATGATTTTGGATGCGTAGTCCCTGTTCAGCCGTGCATCGGAGAGTATCGCAACAGCCCGCTGTGACGTTTGAGTTAGTTCTACATGGTTCAGAAAGAAAGAACGTCAACACACCGGAACGTTAATACCCGTATCAAGGTGCCAATACGCGTCTGCGAGCGCAGTAAACTGGGGTGGAATACACCTTTGCTGTTGAAAGTTCCTTTCTCTGCCGTCTTGGTGCCATTTCAATAGGAAATACACCAAACAATCTTTCTTGAGTGCGTCATATGTTGTACCCTCGATCACTTCCAGTAACCTCTCCAATCCTTCCGAGTCTTCAGGTGGGTAAACCAAGTATGGTTCGCGGACACCTCCTGACATCAGTAGAATGTCGAAGATGAGCGAGTCCAACATCGCCACCCTTCGTTGCCGAATTTGTTCGGGACGCGGTGTCTGCCACGGAAAGTTGTTTGATACATCGAAAAAGGTTATGAACGGGGAATTTCGCGTGTGTTGAGGCAGGTCCTGCGCATAGGAGAGTAAGTCACAGCCGATATAGCAGAAGACACGAACATACGATGTCCATGGTGCTGGGAGGTCAGTGTTGTTTGATCCAACGTTGGAGATCCCACAACAATGAAGGAATGCATTACGTAAGACAATAGCGCACTCACGTGCTCTATACTACAAGTTAGGTTTAGGAAACAGAACAAACAGCGTCCCATTTTCTGTACTGACTTTGGGCGGCTTGAATAACAGCCGGAGACCCAATAACAGGCCCTTAATCGCTTTTAAGTATAAGTTATATATCCAAAGCATTGTCAGACAAGAAACTACAAACAACACCAGCGTTCTCTGTACAAAAGTAGAAGTACGTAGAGAGGTATAACAGTGATATCTAGTACGTGTACAGTAAAAATCTACTAGAACAACACACAACAAAAGCTCCAAGTGCTACTGGCATATACATGCATACACTGGAAAAGGGATACGAAAATCACGAGACAATCAAGAACATTCGTTGATTAACACTGGTCGACCAATCTGTTCTTCGGCCATGGTTGCTTGAAGTCAGACCAGATCGTGAGATTTGGGTTGGTGTAAACTTCTTTGTACCTGTAACGATCCAATGGGAATTTTGATTAGAGATCACAGCGTTGGACTTGCGAAAAATCATATCACGTACGTCTCGATATACTTCATAGTAGGGAAATCCGTAGGATCGCAGCCGTAGTTGATAGCATTCTTGCGCTGGTACACCCGGATGTAATCCACAAGCATTGTGGCGGGGAATTGCAGATTGACGGTGTCGATATCACCGAAGCCTTCCGAGATACCTAGATTGGTGATGATGTACTAATGGCGACACGAGGAAGGCATCAACACATGATGCTGACCATCAAGGAGATAATCAATTACCATTGGTTCAAGGGGTATAATCCGTTGGCTAATTTCGACCGCGGGATCTGCAACCAGTGCTGAAGAATATACAGTCCAAGCTCGAACTTCATTGATCCAGGTGATGTAAGCGTTATCGAACCTGTCATTCCCGTTAGTCACCGGTAGGATGATGGAAGACGGTATGGTCAATTCACCCTGGGGTGTATTCGAATCCATACAGAGCAAAGCATCCGCCGTTCAACTCATAACAGTCCTGGTTTGTCAGACCCAAACCACTTGTAGTTTGCTGGAAACGACCTATGACCGAAAGTTAAGAGAAAACGAGACGACTTCAAACATCGTAGACATACCTCCTTGGTAAGTGTTCAATACGGTTCTAGCTGGATCATAAAAGACAGTGGTATCGTTGTTGTACACAGCTGCATAGCGGGCCTATGGAATGCATCAGATGGTACGGAAATCGGTGTGAGACCATAGGCAACTAACGTTGAAAGGCGCCCATTGAGCAGATAATGAAACCTAAAACATGTGAATTTGGAAATCATGGCTAGATAAAAATCATGTCTCACATGACCGACGCCATCGGTGACCGTCGCCTCAATGATATCAATTTCAGGAGCTGCGCGACCGACATAACTTCCGTCTTTCCTCATTGGACCAGGATGGGATTCTCCAGGGCAAGTGCAAGCAGCTACATTCCAATGAGCGTGCGTATGGTTCATGCTGATAGAGCACATACATAATCGTTGTCCAGGAAGATATGACTGTTTAGAAAGTTTAGAACCGATTCAATTGGATCAGAATCAACAAGATTACACACCAGTTCACCGTTCGACCTGGGATCACCACCAACCGTGGCCGCAAGTGGTGTTTGTGTACCAGGGTATGTCTGATTGGCAAGTGTTCCTACATCACAAGAGTCATAACTGAATGGCCACTACACGTTACGTGAGTATCAGGCTCCGACAAAAGAGGCAGAATAACGTACAAGGCCTTCTACGCTTGCACCAAAGCCAGCGCGTCCTAAGAATTCAGGTTTAAATAAGGTCCGTGTGGTTCAATGACTCGCAAGCCTCACCGAGATTGCCCATAGTCCAGCTTTAAGCCTCGCTTTAGTATACCACATGTTATCCAAATAGACAAGACTCACACAGCGGGCCAGAGACCACTATGATCTATAAGTCAATTTCCACCAAATTTCAAGAGCACGAATACCCACCTCACGGTACTTGAACCAGGTAGGCGAACGGATGCTGCACATATGGAAGATAACAAGTCAACATTGGCAAACCCAAGGGGAAGGGGATTGATTTCATTTACTTTCGATCAATCCACCGGTAAAGCAAAACTTATTCCTGATGGGCCATCAATATACATGCATGTATGATACCTGAAAGGTGATTCACCATGTTTGGATCTAGCCCGCCAAATCAGCATTGGTTGAGGAACAATTGACAATGACGAGAACTCACCATTCCCGACTTATAAGACATGTTGTGATTTATGGTAATGTCATCCACTTTGTCGAGGGTCAACCGCAGATAGCCACCTTCAGTCGTTGCTAAGCGGAAAGGTGGCGGTTCAGATTATTACCTTGAAGAGTATGACACTGAAAATACCTTGCATTGGATCATACCACTCCAAGTCATCCTAAACAGCGATTGATTGTGAGAAAGGGAAGACATGCAAGCGGACAACTCACTGTTCCCCAGTAATGCAGGTCTACGGCTTCCCAGAATGGATCGTCTCCTGGATAGAAGGTGCGGCCATCTTGATTGAATTCGTCAGAGAAAACTAAAACCATCTCTTCGTCGTCCATGTATGATTTTTTTGTGGACGCTTCTTGAGGGGTATCTTTGTCGACAAGACCAAAATTTCCTGGGAGGTCTGGAATCTGCCCCGTCGCATTTATGCCTCCCAAATTGAATCCCCCTTGCGTTGTCATTTTCTTCTCCGTGAAATGTGTCAACATAGGATAGCCTTTAATCAAATTGTGAGTCAAGGAGGAAGTGTAGGAGCGGGGTGAAACGTACCAGCACTGGAAGGGGCGCATACTTTCAGTTCGCGATACTGTATAGGAGGACGTACAAGGACTCACAACAGCATCAAGCAACCCAGGGCTAGAATTGACAGACAGCCGAGGTTTCCACAGCCACGAACGGTGAATATTGTTCCCCCTCTATCACTCTTTCTATCACGTCGGGGATCAGGGTTGTGCAGGACGTCGTCCGGCTCCGGGTGGTTCATGAGCAATGGCATTCCCCATGACGCCGGTGAAGGTGAAAGCGAGTACTGGTACCAAACATAGATGATTACATATGGGACATGGAGCGTTAACGAGGGGAATCACCTTTTCAGAAAGAGAAGACTGTCGCATGGAGACTCCTATTTAGCAGCAAGCCGAAAGGAATGCAGAAAAGCACGCACAGGATGACCCATAGACGACCGGCCGCCTTTATCTGGATTTCGCAGGGGAGTGTTCATTGTTGGTGATGGGCGGTTGGTAGGAAGAAGGCTTGAGGTTGACGCATTTTGGCTTGCTGGTAGTGGAAAAGCGCGGCTCATTATGGTTGGAGTAAAGTAGAAGTTGGGTCAAGATATCAGCAGAGGTGGCTTGAGCGCCGAGGCCCTTGGAAAAAAAGAATGACAGTAAAGAGGGTATAGCCTCAGAAACCGAAGAAAGATGATGATGGACAAGCGTAAGTTCGGTGGAGTGGAGTGGAAGTGGATTGGACCGCCTATACAAAGTCAACAACAAGGCAAATGCCAAGCATTCTACGGACAATCGTAAAAAAAAAACATGTCCGCCAATGTTCCTGGCATTAATTCCATCCAAAGCAGGCTTCAGCCTGGTTGTCAACAAGATTGTGCACAAGTCCCTTGGGTCGGTACCAGTTTCCGTCCAAGACTGGATCATTTTGGCATTTAATTTGGTTGCTGATCATTCCAGATCATCCCTGGATGATCAGAATGGGATGAAGCTAGAGCGGCCACATTAGGTATCCCTCTGTCAGAGTCTGTCAGACATGTCGATCAATGCGGTGTGCTTCGGGTGCCAGATTTACGAATAGAGCGACGAGCTCACACGGCGCATTGCGTAGTAGACACAGCGCCGAGTAACCAGTCGGGATGATCAGCGCCCGAGGAATGCCAAGCCCGCCGGGGTTGTTGATCAATAGCCTTGATTACTGATGACCTCACTATGGCCGATTGTGGACTTGGTAGTCAACATTAGCATTATTGCTGGATGGGATGGGGGAAGGCAGGAGACTGGTAAGGGTGGTTGAGGAAAGGGTTGGAGCAGAGAGAGCTGGCAACGAGAGGCAACGAGACCCTTTCGCTGATTGCCACTATTTACTCTCTCACCCCATCGGCTCACGTTTGATCGAGGTCGGTCTGAACCAATCGTCCGGACGCAGTCGCCGGGTAAGCGCTGGCAAAAAGAATCTATTGACAAATTTACGAACAGGCAGAGTGAAGCAGAGTGTAGTCGTAGGTCAGTTAGACTGAACGCGCAGCACTCCATTGCTCCGATCATTCTCAACTTGGCATTTGATGGTTTTTCATTATCCTTAGCTTGCCTGAAAAGCTCGCCGATCCAAGACACCTCTATGCATGGCGACTGCAAAGTGTTACAAAAAATACAATTATCGACTTCAATGCGTTGCTAGTTAAATTACAAAACACAACCTTCCAATCTGGTCCGTCTTTCAAATCGTCCACGATATTTACATACATAGTCAGTATCGATCAGCGTAAGAGGTAATAAATCCTGGTCTGCTGCTTCCATCCTTCACCGGCGCCAACGTGACCATGATATGCTCGCTGTGCTCGACTGTGTCTTCGTGGAAAGGCGGGAAGGGTGTCTGCATCCCTCCCGCAGACGACGCAGAGATAACATGCAGGAGGTTACCCGGGTCGAAATAGTGATTACTTTCTGGCTCCTTGATTCCCTTCCTGGCACCCAGAGTAATGAGAACAATCATGATGGAAAGGAGCGAAACACATGTTGGTGCGATCAGGATTGCGGCTGCGGGCGCTTGGTGCCATCCAATAGTCTCGGCCCAGAATGTCCCATTTGTCGCGACTCTCATGCTTTCTGGTATGGTACTGTTACCGTCAGGAAACAACTTATTGTGGTTCTCTGTATACGCTGTGCGGAGGAACTGTATAGGGGAAACATGTATTTCGTTGAGCTAAACTTCCTGCACAAAAGAGATTGAGACGGACCGTGACACTGAGTTCGAGGACTCCTCGGACGTATTCAGCCTGCATACCATATAGCCATCGATTAATTTCGGAAGGCTTTGAACTAACAAAACTTACGATGATAGTGTTCATGATCTCTGGGGTATTCGGGAGAGTACTGATGACAGACATTACCGAGTCACCCATTGAGTTTCCAGATGTACTTTGGCCCACACGTAGTCCACGGAGGAATATAGACAGAGCAAAGTCGCCAATCCACGGTGCATCGATGGAGTTCCGGGACTCTGTGCTGTTGACCAGGTTGGGAAAGGAAGAGTTGAAGACTTTGACGTTGTCGCTGTACTTGACATCCAGAGTGATCAACTCCGGAAAAATACTGCACACTGTCGTATTCATCGAACTATACGCCCCTGATCCTGTAAGGACGAGATCTAGGAGCAAATCTGGTCATTGATTGCGTTTCGGAGTGCTGTGAAAAATATTTACCCCATCGCCGAGCCCCATTCATCTGGGTTACTGGGCATGAAACTCCAAACACCGCATCTCTATTGGCGGATGTCACAACGGGGTCTACAACGGGGTAGCGAATAAACATGGGAGCGGAGAGAGGCAATGCAAGCCGCACATACCTGAGAAAGAGCTATTCCTTGCACCGGGACAGACCACTTCCAGTTGCCCCAAAGTAACGGGCTCATTGAACAATTCGTCAACCTGGGAGAGTAGATCAAGGCTCGGCACGGTAGTCTTAGTCAGGGTACGTTGTTCGCATTTTATCCTGGCAGTGAAACCCTGCTGCGACATCACAAATCTGACTGGAAAACCTCGGGGTGTTTCTTCTTCTCTTTTGATAGATGTTGTCACAGGTATTGTCGTCCCTGTCACTGACAACATCTTGCTATGAATCTCTTCGTTTGCAATTGGCATGATACCGTCTGTTTCAGGGATGCAAGTCAGTCGGAATCGGGGCGTTATGCTGAGAGTACGAACTGGTGGAATTCTCATAGGAGAAGTGGTTGAAGTTCAAGGAACTGGGCAAGCCAAAGTGTGTGCTAACTGACGTAGCACCGCTCGAATCCGTTGTGGGCAAGGATTTCGCAAACATATCTGCAGTGGCAAATAAGTTGGATGTTAGAAGCAGATTCACCCGATCTTACCTGGCGTTACGACATTTTTATTGGTCTCCATCAGTTGTCGAAAACCAAAACTTTGTAGATCAAGTTCGAAGCCCGTCATTTTGGATTTGACTTCTATGCGTTTCGGGGTTAAAAGAGTAGTCCACCTAGGTAGAAATATTTGTTTGATCAGACGGTCAGAAAATCCGGAAGGTCAAAATTAACCCACCCTGCAGTCTGTGCATTGACAACTAACACGCAAAGAATCGCCCCAATTGTCCAACTTGGCCGGATGAAGTTCTTGATTGGAGACGATTGCGACATCTTGATCGCCGATGCTACAGTAAATAGGGATACACTTCCCCCGAGAAACCTTGCCAGAGAGTAGCGAATGGCTCGAGTATATAGGCTATCGTATACGATCAGACAGGGCTACCTCTTGCTCGGCCATTGAACTCACACAGCAGATATCAGGGAAATGAAGGTTGATAGAAGGGTGACGACCATGACGACAGTTTGTATGTGATCTCGTGCTCGTACCGCCAAGTAGTTTGACAGAGCCACCGGCCTACTTGTCGTAATCGCAAAGAACGTCCATGAAAAAGCCAAAAGCAAAGTATGTCCGAAGAGGATGGCAATTGGCAAAATGGTTGCCGGACTGAAGAAGCTGATCGAACGATAATTGTTCGTTGAGTGACGCAGACAGAGTACAAATGTCAGGCACAAACCGACGACGCCAACCGAGTTTGCCTGTCTCCTGCGATTCGCTCAAGACAAACTCCTTACTGTGAGTGGGTGTTGATGGGAGAGACAGCAGCGTGTTAGATTCAGAATATTGCGACATGCGAGGATCTTGGAGATAAGCATTGTTGGTTCCCGCAGGTGATTGCGAACGCGGCGAGAACGTCATGGTGTTTTGCGTCAGTGAAGGAGAATGGGATATGTGCAATCGACCAGTTCGTGAGGCTTGGCTTATATACTTCAGCGTGTAGCGCGCAACGTCTACCTACACGTTAATGTCCCTGAGTGAGAGGTAATCGGCGTTACAATGAAATCGTGATAAGCAAACGGCCATTGAGTTCAGACTGCATGTTGGACATACATTGCGCTCGGAAGTCACAAGCGGATACAGGATTTGCATAACATGTCTCGGAAGGGTCACCTCTGCCTGAATGTTGTAACCATTGGGCTTTACAGCGTAGTGCGGAGAACAGCCCACTACACATGATTTCGGTGAAGTCCAACTTGCGTACTCCGCTCAAGACTGCTTGCAGAATGTATGCCCAAACGAGATGATCTTCTATCTGCGTGCCTGCGGTATGCAGGAGCTTGTATTGACTTGCAACCTGTTTGGAAGTCTTGGCATTCTACCTCTGAATGTTATCAGAGTCATCGATCAAGCGCTGGTTCATATGCAGAGGGAAGGCTGGGCGTACAGGCTTCCCTCACCGCCATCGCCACTGGCCTCGTCGCAATGCAGGATATCTCGGTAGCATGGAGATGCTCACTCCTGGAAGTACAGAGAAAATCTTCACTTTCGAAATCACTGTGTAAGTAGACAAGCAGGTCAAAGGTCGTTCCAGTATGATCGAACTGTAAACATACCGCAGAAATATATCAGAATTCAAGGTAACATGGGCTGAATCAGTAGGCACCTCAAGATACTTCGCTTAAGATTCAAGAGTGATTGCTTACTTCCAATGGGCTTCCAATGGTAGACTTGGTAAGATTTACTATACATTTAGACCTCATTGGCCTCTATTTTGTGGTTGTGACGGCTCCCTCACGCCAACTTCAATAAGTCACCTAATACGCCCATGGCAGTGACGGCCGCCCCTGCACCTGCACCCTGGACAATCAACGGCCGAGGGCTATACCTCTCGGTATGGAACATGACGATGTTGTCAGAACCGCCAAGGGAAGTGGCGAAAGGATGGTCTATCGGGTATCTGGAGTAAAGTAAAACCTCATCCGTCAGTGCGCACTTGACAATTACGAAAGGAAGGGCACGTACTTTTCCAAACCTGCTTTTACTTGGCCGCCAGCCACATCCACCACGCCCACGAATCTCAAAACCTTGTTTTCTTTGCTAGCCTCTATCCGCAATTTATCGAAGTGTTCGTCGAACTCCGGTAGACGAGCGATGAACTCGTCTCCAGTAGGGATTCCTTCAAGGGCAGGTGGGATAAGGGAAGCGGTTTGCACCGATTCAAAGGATTGTAAGGAGGGGAGTGACGACGGCGTTGCTGAAGGTGCTGACGAAATAAGGCGTGACAAGATGGTGAGTTTGCGGGCAACATCGAAACCGTTGAGATCGTCTGCCGGATGGGGTTCCTGGACGGATTGAGGAGATCATAAATTTCGGTATGAGCGCTGTAAGCATCGTCGCTACGTACAGTGTAACCCTTCTCCCGAGCGACAGCAACAACAGATGAAAAGGTTGGCCCGTCTGGTTTACCTGTGGAGAAATTGTTGAAGATGTAGCTCATCGTTCCAGAGAATACGCCCTCGATTTTGATAATCTGAACCCAAGAAATAAGTCTCAACTCTCTTCCAGTAGACGGAAATAAAGACCTTGTCTCCAGTTGCCAGCAATTCCTTTAAGGGAGCGATGATAGGTAACCCAGCCCCAACTGTTGCCTCATTCAAGAACTTCGCCCCGGTCGTTTTTGACGCGTCTAAGATCTGCGCGAATAGTTCTGCGTTCCCAGAGAACGCCTTCTTGTTGGGGGTCACGACGTTGATCCCTGCGCCCAACCATACTGGGTATAATCCTGCAACATCTTCGGACGAGGTATTGTCCACCAGGGCAACACGTTCGCCTTCCGCTACCAGTTGCGTCAAACGTGCAGTGACTTGCTTCAAGTCTGCGGTAGCTGAGCTTGCAGCAAGTAACGACTTCCAAGCTGCATTGGCTTCAATTGGGCTCGCTTTGTCGGCGGATAGTGTACGGCTCGACGAAGTGAGTGAGATCAGTTTGAAAGGGGACACTGATGATGGTATTGAGAGAAGTTGGCTGATCAACTCTGATCCAACAAGTCCGACACCAACCACGGCCACGAGAATCTTTTTTTGGTTGGGTAGCGATGAAGACATGATGGTACTGGTAAAAGCCGAAGAAAAAATGGGAGAAAGTCGGCGGAGGCGGAGATTTCGGATGATCGACATCGACGTTATGGCGAATCTGTCGGCCGCTCAGGTTGCATTACAGCAAAACCCTTACCGTAAATGCGACCGTCGTTCTGGAAAATATCCTGTAACGCCTTCACAAGAGGAGGTATAATTTGGTATCCGTAATTAGTGCTGCAACTGAAAGTGCTCTATAAAACGAATAAGATCGCAGGCTAGGAGCCCGAGGGGCATGATGTTGGGGTGAATCCGTTCATCACCGGTCCGGAAGGCAACGGGAAGCGATTGTCAAGCTGAGGCAAACAAATTAGACGGAAATGCTGGCAGTGCAAGAACAGTGACCACATCCTAAGCCTTACTTGCAACGCTATTGAAATGCTCTCAAAACACATCATCGCCGTCGCGCGCGGTCGCGGAATTCTTCGCGCGAACCAAATCTATGGAGCAACCGGTTTGCTGTAAGTCTGTCATAAAAAAGTACTTGGGGTAAACTGACCAAGGAATCGCATTGTCGAACTGTAGTACCCGGGCCAGGATAGCTCATTTCCACTCTTCTCGCCTTCTGCAAGGTATGCTAATCGTTTCCGAAGACGTTTGTAACAGTGAACTGACCTCGGAGCTTCAATTAGCCGAGACCGTCAAGGTCCCTCAAATGGCCGAGTCTATCAGCGAAGGCACACTCAAATCATGGTCAAAACAAGTTGGCGACATGGTTGCTGCAGACGAGGAGGTTGCCACAATTGAGACGGACAAGGTACGACTGAATCTTGACTTGTTTCCTCAAATTAAATTTCTTTCTTCTTCTACCTTTCATCAACGTCTAGATTGACGTGTCGGTAAACGCCCCACAATCCGGCAAGATTGTGAAGCTGCTCGCAAACGAAGAAGACACAGTAACAGTGGGCCAGGATCTCTTCGTGCTCGAGCCGGGTGAAGTTGGTGAATGTACGTCATCTGCTCTTACCACCCAATCAGAGTGGCCTAACATTGACCCACAGCATCGTCCGCGCCTCCTCCCGCGAAAGAGGAACAATCCCCATCCGAAACGGAAGCTACTCCCAAAACCAAGGACGCGACAGAACCGAGCGATCAACAGACCGACAAATCATTACCAAAGCCTCCCACCCCTTCCGAATCGGACAAGAAGGTAGAGCCTTTCTCAAAAGCTAAAGAAGAGAAGGCGGCGCCAAAGAAAGAGAAAGAGGAGAAGAAAGTAGAGAAGAAGGATGACAAGAAGGACAAGAGCTCCCCACCACCTGCCCCCAAAGCTGCCCCCGGTAGCAGAAACGAGACTCGAGTACGCCTTTGTTTTTGCCTCGCGTATTGCCCATACTAACCCTTTTTCTCTTCAGGTAAAAATGAACCGCATGCGTCTGCGCATTGCCGAACGCCTCAAGCAATCTCAAAATGCTGCTGCATCCCTCACCACCTTCAACGAAATCGACATGTCGGCTCTCGTTGCAATGCGCAAAAAATACAAAGACTCCATTCAAAAGGAGCACGACGTGAAATTGGGCTTCATGTCGTTCTTCGCGCGTGCGTCGGTGTTGGCGCTCAAGGAGATCCCTGTGGCAAATGCGAGCATTGAGGGTGAGGAAATCGTGTATCGCGATTTCGTGGATTTGAGTGTGGCGGTGGCTACGCCAAAGGGGTTAGTCACACCCGTGGTCAGGAATGCGGAGAGTATGGGTCTAGTAGAGATTGAAAGGGAGATCGCAATGATTGGCAAGAAGGTGCAATTTCACTCATCATAATTTGATGAAGCCTGCTTCTGATTCCGTTTACCTAGGCTAAGGATGGCAAGCTGGCGCTTGAAGACATGGCTGGCGGCACATTCACCATGTAGGCCCTGCTTGCCTCCAACGCTCTAGCTTCATCTCATCTTTGAACCTTCTCAGATCGAACGGAGGTGTATTCGGTTCTCTGTACGGAACACCCATCATCAATCTTCCCCAGGCTGCCGTCCTAGGTACGTCTTTGCCCGAAACACCCGAATAGAAACTTAAGAGCTCACTTCTGTATAACCACAATAGGCATGCATACTATCAAGGACCGCGCTGTTGTTGTTGACGGACAGATCGTCATTCGGCCCATCATGATTGTGGCGCTGACATACGACCATCGCCTGCTTGATGGGCGTGAAGCAACAACCTTCCTCGGTATGCCACGAGCCTCTGACATCTTTCTAGCATGGTTTACTGATATATCTTCCATCTACAGTAAAAGTCAAGGAATACATCGAGGACCCAGCGAAGATGCTTCTCGCCGTTTAAGAACGCCCAGAAGGTCTTCTATGGTAGTAAAGTAGTTGCTCAAAACTCGCCTGTTCTATCCATATTCTCCATCTAATCAGTCTTTGGATCAAGTTCGCAAATCTCGGAACATCGAGTTCAGCAATAATATATATATTTTCTCTTTCACACAGATACAATATACTCACCGAATATCTATTTATGGTGTTTGTCTTGCAACGGGCGCCATGTTCTGGCTTCCCCCAATGGGGAAGACATTGGCGAGTGGTAGCAAAGTGGTAGGTGAATGTTGAGTGAATGTAAAGCTATCGCTGCAACAGGCTTTTTGGAAAAGTGTCCTTTCGTGTACCACCATGATGAAGTAAATGGCTTTCGTATAGCAAGATGCCACAAGAACACCTATAATCACTGTCATGCCAGATGCATATCAACTTTGGGCGCCTAAACGGGAAGGCTTGTACTAAGTACAAGTGTATGGCGAACATTCTCACGTTGTGTTGCTCTTCCAGTTTCAATCATGAATTCCTCAGTAGTTATTGACACTTCTACTCTCTCCTTAGCTGGCGCAAACTCAACTACCTGCTGATCTCTCTCTCCATTCCACGGCAACACCACCAATGGGTAGCAGAACCGGAGATTCATGCACCTGGCAATTCTTAAACCGTCCTTCATTCATTAGCTCAATCCGTACGACCGCACTTGCCACCATGATGGATGAGAATACATCAAGCCCTTGATATTCACAATGTTCAGTAGCGGATGATTGCCTAAACCCATGCTCTAGGCTACACAATGCTGTACTTGTAGCGTTGCCTCTCAGGGAACAGCAGCCGAAGGAGCAATGAGGAAAGCAGCCGAAGGAACAAAGGAGGCGACAGATATCACTGGGAGGGCTGTTGCAGAGCTGAATTGAACATCGATGCACGAACAATGCCGGGTTTTGACTGCGTACATGCAGCCTTGTTGTTAACATGATGACGCCTGGTGTCGTCGGGAGCGGAAGTGAGTCTCCGGAGCGGGCGCTTGGGGACAACTTGGGGCGGCGCTTACACCTTCAAGATACAACCGCGATCAACGTTGCTCTTCAATTACTCTCCTCTTTCGGGTAGAAGCGCGACTATATGCATACCAGTTGTACGCTAGCAGCCTTAACGAGGTAGCCTCAAAATGGCTCTACGTTGTCTTCTGGTGTATCAAGATATATAAGTACATTGATCTTCGAATCCATATCAACTCTCGATTAACCGATCAAGTTAGAAACAAAGTGTCTGTGTAGGGCCTTGGTAGGGCCGACTGAAAGTGGCAAGTCCCTCGCGATAATTCGCCTTCCTATTTGCGTCATGCGACACAGAGAACGTAAGCCGCACTTCTTGGACAATTCTTGCTGTCAATGAAGTCCTGACCTAGTTGTCTCAATGGATCCCATAAAACGGTGTCTACCGCACTTTGAGTTTTGACACCTCCCCAACGTTCACTTCCTACTGAATCATGCGTTTCTTTATCGCTACGTTCCTCTGCTTCTTGTTTTCCGTCGTCCTAGAGGCTCAGGCTGACTGTCCTCCAAGCAACGATGCTATCCAAAAAATGGCAGTACCTTTACAGGCGAAATTTGAAGAAGGTTAGGATGATAGAGAGTCCGATACCAATACCAATCGGCTGACTCTCAGAAATACCACTTCACTCTCGCTCTTTTGTATAGTTTGCAAACTAGGAATAAAGCCAGGAGGTGACGCCGACTTGAATTGGGTTTATCAGAATGTTATATCCTACTATCTCAGCAAAGCCTTCATTGGAAAGGAATTGCCGAAGGGTGAGTTCTCCAAAGTATTTCCTCGTGGGACTTGCCTTTCAACGAATATCCCTGTGCAGGCTTAGTGAAAGACACAGACGCCATTTTGAAGAAGTGCTACAAGCCCACGTATAATTTCTGTATAGAGTCTGATCGGGCAAAGCTGGCGTCGTGCGTAAAGGACCTCGTTGGGTCGCTTGTGGTGAGGCCAAGTTAACTAAGCCTGAGTCCAACGTTATACTAATTTCTTTGTTACGCAGCCCAAATACGCCTTGCAAGTAGCGGCGTATTGTCCGGTGTTGGACAAGATCGTGGGCGACTGGCCGAGCAAGCATCAGGCAAAAGCGATGAAGTTCATGACGGCTTACTGTCAAACAAAGGGAAAGACATGCTGAGAAGGGAAGCGGGAGCGCATATCATTGGTGCCATGATAGTCGACAATCAAGCCGAAGACATAGCTTGTAGGTGCCGCCTAACATTACTTTGGTCTGCGAATGTGGTTCGAATGAATTCGAAGCCAGCAACGTTCAAATTGTAAACCTTCCTCTAGCTCGTTGTACGATATGAATATAAGACACGAGAGATCTTGAAAGTTCTAGGGATGATCAAGGGGGTACCCGGGTCAAGGTTAGCCTCAACGCTTTTGACCTATATTATAAACAAAAAAGATGTTTCGGTGGACATTCTGATATTATGACGTCGTTCTACTCGGTCAGTCAAAGTCAAGGAATATATTGACGACCCAGTGGAAATAATTTTTGCTGTGTAAGACGAAGGTCATGACAGTCAACTAGAGAGCGCCACTGCAAGACTCCATTTATCGCAAGCTAGGGAGAAGACCGTTTCGCATACAGGAAGTTTGACAACAGTCTGAGCATTCTACTATCCTTCTTGTTGTAGAACCATCAACGTAGAAGTTGTACCGCTGTCTGATTGCCAGCTTGAGTTTTAGTATCGATGACTCGGACAAAGCACATATCCGCTATACTATATTTTCAAGAGAATCCCGAGTACATGTAAGGTTCGGGAAAGATACACGACGTACAATGCCGTTTGGAGGTAGATCACGACTCGGTGGGGAAGTGCAACAAGGGGAAGGTTGGACAAGCTCGCGACAGCACATTGAAATTTCCGAAAGATGGCAAGGTTTCTGCTCTAACCGTTATATGCTTGGAGGTCGATGATCATCAAGGGGAGACACGAAAGGAAAATCTCCGGAGCGGTCAAGGCGTGTTTACGACCAATTGAAAGCGCGCTGGGAGGGCGAATCAGAGACCGCAAGATCTCTTGGACGAAAAAATGCAAAAAATAATGCCAAGATGTCTTTCAAGGGTTGAGGATCATGTTTGGCGGAAGGTCGAGTGTGATGTCAAAAGAATGATCGGGTAATAGCAGGTAAGCGCCGGCGAGCACCCAAAACCCTTTTTGGATCCCAATTCCTTGTAGAAATCATGGGGTATTCCTCGAGCTATGAATATCAAGGCAATGATACATCTCCGAGAGCAACAACAACGCTGGTTTTCTTGTCTCTCTCTCCATGCACCGAAACAGTTCATAATCAACACTGCTTGGGGTCATATATGGTTGACAATGATCGTCAATCGCGGACTATTCGCTCAAGTATAATCTGACGTCTTACCACCCAGAGTCATCTATGCAATCGACACACAAATACCGTGTGAGTCTAGAACTGAATCGACGGTGCACCAATCCAACACGTTGAAGCGCGAATGTCGAATCCTATAAGTATGTCCTTGTGACGCTAGAAGCCTTTGCAAGGTAGCTATGATGATGACAAGGCTTTCCTTCATCTTTCAAAACTTCAAAACTTCCGGTGCATCAGGTATCCATTAGTCTTTGATCTTCACATCAACGTCTCACTTAACCGATCAAGTTAGGATGAGGGTGTCTGCGTAGACAGAGTGAAGGTGGCGATTACCTCGCGTCCCCATCCGCCTTCCTATTTGTGGCAAGCAACAGGGAGAACGGAAGTCGCATGTCTTCGGACACATCGGATAATTTCTGCCACCAATGAAGTCCCGACCTAGCTATGCAGTGAATCCCATAAAATAACCCGTCTCCCGCAGCTTAACCTTGTCAACTTTCCGACATTCACTTCCTGCTGAATCATGCGCTTCAATCTTGCTACCTTCATCTGCTTCTTGTTTTTTGTTGTACTGGAGGCTCAGGCCGACTGTCTTCCGGACGACAAAGTTCAAAGATTGGCAAAACCTATAAAGGCGAAATTTGCACAAGGTCAGGATGGTGGAGGAATCAATATCAATCCACGCTGGCTAACTGATAAAATCTACTTCGCTCTTGCCCTTGCCTATAGCTTGCAACCAGGGAATCAGGCCAGGAGGTGCTGCGGACGTGGCATGGGTCAAGAAAACGATCTTCCCAAAATACCTAACCAAAGCCTTCATTGGAAAAGCATTGCCGGCTGGTGAGTTGTCAAAAAAGATTCTTCGTCGGACTTGCCTTCGAACAAATATCAATTCCATGCAGACTTCATGAAAGACGTAGACAGCCTCATGGCCAAGTGCTTCAAGGATGCGGATAATTACTGCTTAAAGGCTGACCAGGATGCGATGGTGAAGTGTGCACAGGCGCAGATTGGGACATTCGCAGTGAGGCCAAGTTGACAATGCCTGACACCGACGATCTACTTATTTTGTGTGACGCAGGTAAAATACGGCCAGAAATTACCGGAGTATTGTCCGTTGCTGGACAAGATCGTAACTGAATGGCCGAGCAAGCACGAGAAAAAAGCTTTGGGGCTCTTTCCAATGTTTTGCAGGTCGAAGGGAAAGGAATGTTAAAGAGGGTAGAGGGACTGCGCATCACGGTACTGCACTGCTTAGCTCGGACTTGGTCTCAAATTCCCAGTCCGTAGTGTCTAAGCCGAAGCTGGCACATAGCGCCCTGATGTTGCTTTTGTTTGCAAATTGATTGTTCAAGTGAACGTCCAGTAAATCCAAAATCCACTCCGGGACGGTCACAGTGGACTCTTCGAATTGAGAACGCCTGTGAGATGCAACCTGTTGTCGGCGGGGCGGAAGTGAGTCTCCGCATCTGGTGTTTGGCATTTCCTCCAGTATTTCAGCGACCACGTTGCGGCCCACTTTCACGTTAGAAGCACCAATGTTGGAAATTATCTTGTACCCGTGACGCTAGCAGCCTTTGCAAGGTAGCCATGATGATCAAGGCTCTCCGAGACTTATGGTGCATCAAGGTATTCATTAGTTTTCAATCTTCATGTCAACATCTCACTTGACCGATCAAGTTAGGATCAGGGTGTTGGTGAAGGGCAGAGTGGAGTGGCAACTAACTCGCGTCCCCATTCCGCCTTCTACTCGCGTTTAGCAACAGGGGCTGCACGTCTTCAGACACATCGGATGATTTCGCCTTTCAACAAAGTCCTGACCTAGTCGTTTCAACGACTCCCATAAAATAACCCGTCTCCCGCAGCTTGAACCTTGTCAACTTCCTGACATTCACTTCCTGCTTATCATGCGCCTCAATCTTGCTACCTTCATCAGCTTCTTGTTGTTTGTTGTGCTAGAGGCTCAGGCTGACTGTCCCCCAAGCAATGATGCTATCCTAACCATGACAGCACCTTTGGAGGCGAAATTTCAAGAAGGTCAGGGTGGTGGAGTATCCAATACCAATCCACGTTGGCTGACTGTCGAAATCTACTTCGCTCTTGCCCTCGGCTATAGTTTGCAAGCAGGGAATCAAGCCAGGAGGTGCTGCGGACGTGGCATGGGTGAAGAAAACGATTTTCCCCAAATACCTAACCAAAGCCTTCATTGGAAAAGAATTACCGGCTGGTGAGTTGTCAGGAGTCTTCCCTTGTGAGACTTGCCTTTCAAGAAATGTCAATCCTATGCAGGCTTGAACAAAGACATAGACGCCCTCATGAGCAAATGCCATAAGAATTCGTACAATTACTGCTCAAAGGTTGACCGGGCGGCGATGTCAAATTGCGCAAAGACGCAGATGGGGTCGCTTGCGGTGAGGCCAGGTTGACTATGCCTGGCACCGATGATTTACTTATTTTGTGTGACGCAGCTAAAATATGGCGCGCAATTACCGGCGTATTGTCCGTTGCTGGACAAGATTGTGACTGATTGGCCAAGCAAGCACGAGAAAGGAGCGTTGGCTCTCTTTTCGATGTATTGTAAGTCGAAGGGAAAGAAATGTTAAAGAGGGCAGGGGACTGCACATCACAATACCATACTGCTTGGCACGGCCTTAGTCTCAAAATCCCAGCCTATAGTGTATAGCTAGCTATTGCCTTTGTTTGTGAATTAATGGTTGAAGTGAACGTCCAGTGGATGCAAAACCTACTTCGACACGGACACAGTGGACTATCTTCATACAATGCAACGCACCTGAAATCTTGGATATTCTAATCTAATCTGTTGCTATTATATAATACCCGAGTCAAGCTTGAGCGATAACGCTTCTCGCAATCTTCCGCCACCAGCGCCTAGATCATTAGCCCGATGTCATTTGGATTGTATGACATCATCAGTCAATCTCTCTCGGGGCGAGTATACTTACGACTAAGTGAAAGGCCCATTATTTCCAGTAGAGCCAACTGTCATGTTTTCGTGAGTTACTGGCAAACACAGTTAGGTTTGGGATTGCTTCAGTAGTGAAATATGTACAATAAAGAGCTATTCGATACATGAACGGTCTTGTTGTCGGGGGCGGAAGCGAGTCTCCGGAGCGGTTGGAGGCGCTCCAACCTTCAAGTCACATGTGCAACCGCGATCAACCGTCGCTCTACTCTTCCGGTAGAAGCGCGAATCAAGCGCAAATGTCAAAGATTATACTTACCAATTGTACACTACAAGATATACATTTGACCTTCAAATCCATATCAAATATCCATTAACCAATTAAGTTAGAATCAGGGAGACTCGCTTCCGCCCCCGATGACACCAGTACCTCCTTGTCAATATTAGATCATCATCATAATTTTCAAGATCTCTGGTGTGGCCGACTGAAAACGGCGAGTCACTCGCGATAATTCCGCCTTCCTATTTGCGTCAAGCAGCAGAGAGACGTAACTGCACTTCTTGGATAATTCTTGCTGTCAACAAAGTCCTAAGTTAGTTGTCTCAATGAATCTGATAAAACGGTGTCTACCGCACTTTGAGTCTTGACATTTCCCCAAAGTTCACTTTCCGAATCATGCATTTCTTTATCGCTACCTTCCTCTGTTTCTTGTTTTCCGCCGTCCTAGAGGCTCAGGCTGACTGTCCTCCAAGCAACGGTGCTATCCAAAGAATGACAATACCTTTGGAGGCAAAATTCAAAGAAGGTTAGGATGTTGGAGGATACGATACCATTCCCAATTGGCTGACTCTCCGAAAAATTCCATCCTCACCTCCCTCTTGCTCTTTTGTACAGTTTGCAAACAAGGAATAAGGCCAGGAGGTGCTGCCGACTGGGAATGGCTTAGTAGAAATGTTATCCCCTACTATGTCAGCCAAGCCTTCATTGGAAAGGAATGGCCGAAGAGTGAGTTGTCCCAAGCACTTCCTCGTGGGGCCTGCCAATAAACGAGTATTATTCTTTTGCAGGCTTGAATAAAGACATATACTCCATTTTGACGAAGTGTCACAAGAACAATTACAATTACTGTACAGAGCTCGACCGGGTAAAGGTAGCGTCGTGCGTAAAGGGCCTCGTTGGGTCGCTTTTGGTGAGGCCAACTTAACTATGCCTGCTTTTGACGTCATATTTACTCTGTGTTCAGCCTAAGTACGCCCTGCAAGTAGCGGCGTATTGTCCGGTGTTGGACAAGATCGTGGGCGAGTGGCCGAGCAAGCATCAGGCAAAAGCGCTGTCATTCGTGACGGCTTACTGTGCAACGAAGGGAAAGAAATGCTGAAAGGAGAAGCGGGAGCGCATACCATTGGTACCATAATACTTCGGTATCAATGACAAGTCCCAATATGCCCAAGCCATAGCTGGCAGATACTGCCTGATATTACTTTGGTCTGCGAATGTGGTGCGAATGATTTCGAAGTCAATAACTAAACCTCCTTCGATGCGTAAGAAGTGGACTCTTCAGCCTGACCTCGCGCGTTGTAAACTATAACACCAGAGGCGGAAGCAAGTCTCCGGAGCGGGCACTTGCGAGGCGCTTACACCTTCAAGTCCCATGTACAATCGCGATCAACGTTGCCCCTCTCTTTTGGGTAAAGGCGCGAATGTCAAAGATATATGCATACCGATTGTACGCTAGCAGCCTCAACGAGATAGCCTCAGAATGCCTCTACTTTGTCTTCTGGTGCATCAAGATATATGTACATTGATCTTCGGATCCAGATCAAATCTCAATTAACCGATTAAGTTAGAATCAGGGTGTCTGTGGTAGGCCGACTGAAAGTGGCAAGTCCCTCGCGATAATTTCGCCTTCCTATTTGCGTCAAGCAACAGAACGTAAGCCGCACTTCTTGGATAATTCTTGCTGTCGACAAATTCCTGACCTAGTTATCTCAATGGATCCCATAAAACGATGTCTACCGCATTTTGAGTCTTGACATCTCCCCAACGTTCACTTCCTACTGAATCATGCGTTTCTTCATCGCTACCTTCCTCTGCTTCTTGCTTTCCGTCGTCCTAGAGGCTCAGGCTGACTGTCCTCCAAGCGACGATGCTATCCAAACAATGACAACACCTTTGGGTGCGAAATTCCAAGAAGGTTAGTATGTTGGAGATCCGATACCATTCCCAATCGGCTGACTATCCGAAATTCCACTCCCACTTGCCTCTTGCTTTTTCGTACAGTTTGCAAACTAGGAATAAAGCCAGGAGGTGCTGCCGACGTGAAATGGGTTAAGACCGTTCTTCTCCCCTATTATCTCAGCAAATCCTTCATTGGAACGGCATTGCCGAAGGGTGAGTTGTCCAAAGTATTTCCTCGTGGGGCATGTCTTCCAACGAATATCATTCCTGTGCAGGTATTGAAAAAGAAATAGACAACATCTTGATGAAGTGCCACAAGAACAGTTACAATTACTGTACCGAGCCTGACCGGGTAAAGGTGGCGTCGTGCGTAAAGGGGATTGCTGGTTCGCTTATGGTGAGGCCAAGTTAACTATGCCTGACTCTGCCGTATACTTATTCTGTGTCACACAGCTCAAATACGGCTCGACAGCAATGTCATATTGCCCGGTGTTGGACAAGATCGTGGGCGAGTGGCCGAGCAAGCATCAGGCAAAAGCGATGAAGTTCATGACGGCTTACTGTAAAACGAAGGGAAAGACATGCTGAAAAACGAAGCGGGAGCGCAAATAGTTGGTACCATGATACTCGAAGTCAATCTCAAGTACTACGATGTCTAAGCATAGCTTGCAGATGCCGCAATAGAATACTTTGGTCTGCGAATGTGGTGCGAATATGAATGTGGTGCGAATATTTCGAAGCCAGCAAGTTTCAATTCAAAACCTCTTTCGATGCGGAAAAGTGGACTCTTCAGCCTGAGCTCGCGCGTCGTAAGTATAACACACTAGAGATCTTGAAAGTTCTAGGGGTGATCTAATAATGACAAGGAGGCAGAGTCAAGTTTAGCTTCAACACTTTCAACCTAGATTATGAACGAGTTCTGACCTGATATATATATTCATACTTCGATATATGACATCGATTTCCTCGGTCGATCCAAGTCAAGGAATATATTGACGACCTAGCGGCATAGCTTTTTGCTGTGTAAGACCAAGGAAATGACAGGCAAGTAGAGAGCGCCACTGCAAAACACGATTTGTCGCAAGCTAGGGAGAACTGTCTCGCATACAGGACGTTTGACTATAGTCTGAGAATTCTAGTATTCTTCTTGTTATAGAACCGTCAACGCAGAAGTTGTGTTGCTGTCTGATCACCAGCCTGGGTTGCTAGATTAGTATCGGTGACTCGGTAAAAGCAAATCAAGACACATCCTCTATATTGAGAGATTCCCGAGTCGATGTAAGATTTGAGAAAGAAATATGACGTACAACCTCTGTGTGGAGGTAGAACACGAATCGGCGTGGAAGGGCAAGAAGGGGGCAGCTGGACAGTTCGCAGCTCGCGACTGCGCGTTGAATTTTCCGAAAAACGCAAGCGATATCTTTCCATAGAAGTGAGGCGTGCAGGTCGTAATCGAGGGAGACATGATAGAGGAAAATCTCCGGAGCAATCGGTTTTCCAAGGCGTGTTTACGAGCGATTGAAAGCGTGCTGGGAGGGCCAATCAAAGACTGCAAGACCCAATCAACCTCTTGAACGAAAAGATGCAAGAAACATTGCCGATGTGTCTGCAAATCCTTTGAAGGATTGGTGTTTACGTTTTGCGGCGGGTTAAGTGTGATGTTGGAAGAATGATGGGACAATGTAAGCACAGGCGAGCACCCAAGATCAGGTGGAAGTTACACCACAATGTATGCCTCGAGCCATGAATAGCAAGTTCAATAATATGTATCGCGACGTCTCCATGAGCAGCTTATCCCTGAAAAATAGATAATTAACAATGATTGGGTCATACATTTGGGTCTCAATGTCGATCTCGGACTATTCGCGTAAGGATCGTCTGCCGTCTGCCATACCACCCAGAGTCACCTCTGCAATCGACACACAGGTATTGTGTCAGCCCAGAAATCCACAGTGCATGCGCAAGCGAATTTAGCGATATGGATGTCAAGTTTTTGCGAATGGATGTTCGTCGTGACGTTTTGATGTAAGGGATATTCTGAGGAGGAGGGGTGACCCTCGAGGTCTTTACATCCCTGATTTATCCTTCGTACGTTCCATTGCTGTAAAAGAGATCCCTCAACACCAGGAGAATATCGAGTAGAAGAGGACGCACGGTTGTAATGAAGAAGTTTCTCGATCAAGTCAACATGCGTGAGCACCATTCGTCGACAGCAGTATCGCTTCAATTGGAGCTCGTCAAGTGCATCACTACAATTCAGGAAACCACCATTAGAGATGCCAATATCGTAGAGCCAGTATGATACAAACGCACCCTTCGCTCATATCTTTCGCCAGTAACTCCAAGTACGCATTCCACTTGTCACCGATCACTTTTCCGCATGAAAAACACCGCACTGGGATGATCTGTGGACACAAAGAACTGGTTGGAATGAGGTATTGCGATTGCAAAAGCGCGAACTTGCCATGGTGGTTGTGGGTTAGAGATTCAAAGAGAGAGTGGGGATTTGTCAGCGATGTGGAAGATTTTTCAACTCCGCGAGGCTTGTTAACCCGTTTGCTACGAATTCGTACCAACCACCATATTCCGAACCACAATATCGGTTTTCTCTCTGGCTTTTTCTCTCTCTGTTCACTTTCTAAGCAATGTCTTATGGCTTCTGGACGTCGGCTTTATCTGTCGATGGCCTAGCCTACCCTAATTGGTTTAGCGGCTTACACTGGCGAGGCTTCTAATCTAAGTGCCTTCGGTGCGATGGCGCCCCGTGAAAAATCCACTGCTTCAATCTCACCTCTACTTATCCCACGAGTCTACGAAGCTGAGCATCGAGCATCCACAGGCTTTACCCCGTTCGAAGGAAAAATCTTGGGGCGTGCAGCTACCCTCATGTCCAATTCTTCCTGCGTCTCACTTCTGAGGTCCACGTTTAGCTGTTGAAATGCCACCGAGGTGGATACATTCTCTTGGAACGCGCTTGGGGATCCTCGACTGCTTTGTTGAACTCATCAAAAAACGTTTCAAGACGCCCAGCTTTTCTTGGCTTTCTTTGCATTCGTCGTCATTGACATCAGCGTCCTGCCACTCCCCTGCCACGAAAAACAGCGATGAACGTGCGTCAAGGGCATCGCTGAAACATCCAGGGACCACTTCAACACCATTATCCTAGAAACATAGCGTTATATACCGACTATTAAGAATCGAGTATTTTTATATCAGTCCTATTGCAGCATGTGGGTGCATATGGCGAACACTATAAGCGACGCGTATCTCTAAAATATGACCTCACGCGTTTGACGGGCTGTCATCCACTCTAATTAGTGATTTACACGCCTCCTTTCTCAGGTTTGGAAACATGTCTGGATCGCGAAGTGTATCAGATTGGTTCCTTTGAAAGATTGGACAAAAGGGCGAATTATAAACTCCGCCTCCATTAGCTCCGTTTCGAACACGTTCCCTGCAGGCCAAATAGCCTTAAGAAGTATACATTCTCTCGGTCCCTGCATCTCCAAACCTTCCTTTCTACCAATACCAATACCACATCCACCTTATCGTCACCGTACAACGACAATGCTACGCTCACCGTCGCGCGTGCCCAGCTCAACCGGTACTTCACCGCCAACCTCACCGTCCAAGAGGAGCCGCCTTGGCATTTCCGGCGTCGCCAATCTCTTCATTCGTCTCCGTCGCCACCAAGACAAAGCTACAAGCCCAGCCGAGACCGTCTTGACCTCCGGCGAGCCCAAGTCGCATCCAGGCGTCAAGGAGGGTGCACAAGACCAAAAGCAAGTCTCCGTCGAATATATTGACCAGTTCGTCTGTGCCGGTGGGGTGAATGTGACTACTCTCCTACGAGCTACACGAGCTGCGTTGTTGGAGCGCGTCGATAGATTGGGCGCAGACTCGTTGGTTGATGAGCAGTACGTATTCCACAGCATTTGCCATGCCTTTTATTTCCTGTGCTCATTGACGCCCAAACCCAGATGGGAATGCACCATTTCGGGCCCTAAACCAGTGCACAGCGGTTTATACAAGGTCCAGGTAGGTTTTCTCACCGCACCCAGTGTCGGCACGGTAATCAATAGTCTTTCAGGTCCGCTACTCTGCAGCAGCCACCAAATCGTCAGTGTCAGACTCTCATAGGCCTGTTTCGTTGGACAAAGCCAAAGGCGGCATCCCCGGGCTTATGACCATCGTCAGGCGAAACGACGCATGAGCGCATGCTCCACATGCCAAGCCTTCCGCATCCTACACTCCCTTCACTAACCTCATCTTTCGCATTCTTGGACTCTTCATGCACATAAGTTATTCCCGAACGCTCGTTCGCCAACTTCGTCCCTCTGCTTCGCTTCCTTACCCATGGTCCAAACCAATGATCTCTCATTCCCTTGTTTCGTTCTCTTGTGTACCACCAGTTCGCCAAAAGTTCTTTAAAACATCGAATAACCTCCGTCAATATGTACATTTTACCCAACAGTGCTATGTTCTTGCCCCGTTATAGTTTCCTCGGCTGTTATACCTTTACATAATTCCCCCTCTACATACCTTCCCTCTACCGGAACGTCCACTCTCCTTTACTCCATAACTTTTTGCTCGTTGGCCAGACATACCATTTCGTCGTACTCTCCTTTCCATCTGATATCGGCTAAACGCACTGCTTTCAAGTATACTTCGCGTTCGGCTGTCTATACATAGCATCTATATCTGTCTTTGTGATAACAATAGCAATTTCAAAAGTCGTGAGATACAGGCTTGACACCTCGACCCAGGTAAGATGATCACATTACCGATAATGGTTTATAAAGACGGAAACAGAATATGGAGACTTCAAGTAAGGTAAAATACCAGTTACTTATCTATCGAGGAAAATACACGTCCTTGACTTGTGAGGGAATACAAATTTCTTTCTTTCCAGTATTCCATCCTTCATCACCATCCTCCGCCACCGCCATACGGCGGATAATTATTGCCAGGCGGTCCTCCAGGGAACTGCGGCGGGGGAGACGTTCCATGGTGCGGGTCGGCACCCGGGAACCCGAATGCAGGGGGTCCAGGAGGCGCACCATACCCACCAGGGCTACCTGGAAATCCGGGAGGACCGCTAGGAGGAGGCCCATACCCGGTATGCCCTCCGTGCCCAGGAGCACCAGGGAAGGACGGTGGTGCTCCAGGGAATGATGGCGCACCACCACCGTGACCCTCACCGGGGAAGGAAGGTGCACTACCAGGGAACGAGGGCGCACTGCCTGGGAACGAGGGTGCACCACCACCACCACCACCAGGGAATGATGGCGGAGGCGAAGTGTACGCGGGCGCATATGAGGGCGAATAACCTGCATGTTGCGGAGCAGGAGGACCGGAAGGTGGAGGACCACCAGAGTATGAGTCCATTCGATGAGGAGGACCGGAAGGTGGCGGACCACCAGGGTATGAATCCATTCGAGGAGGAGGGCCGGAAGGTGCGTTATAGTTAGACGATCCATAGCCCCCTGGAGCGCCAGGGCCCGGGTATCCCGGTCCTCCAGCAGGTTTGCTATCGCTATAATACGACGCAGCCTGTCCTCCCATAGGCGGCGGTGCCGCCGAACCAGGTCCATGTCCCGCACCAGGGTATCCCGAGCCCGCCTCTCGAGCGGCGCCGTGGCCGCCAAACATATTCGCTGCCTGGCCCAGACCAGGTACATTCTGCGCATACCCCTGAAGGGAGTGCTGGAACTGATGCGCTTGGCCCGTGGCGAACGAGCCTTGGGCGGCAGGGGCGCCTCCTTCGCCTGCACCGCGGATGTTTTCGTGGTTGCGCACGGCGTTCTTGCCGAGGCGTTGGAGGACAGAGCGCTGATTGGGCACTTTCTGGATCCAGTCGCGCATGCACTGCAGCATTTCCCTTTGGATTTGTGATTGTGGGTTGTGGAAATCGGGATGGAATCTAGAGTTGGAGAGGGTGGTCGGCAGTAGTAAGTTTTGGAGAAGAATTGGACATACAAGCATTGCAAAATATCCTCTGTGATCTGGTTAACGTTCATAGAATTGTCATCCCAAGCCTTGCTAACAAGCTTCACGGTGTGGACCTAAAGAAAATTTAGTACCCTGACAAGTCCGTTCTCGTGTGACACATACGACGATGAGACGGGCAAGCTGGCCGGCGGGCTCATTGAGGATGAGGTTCTGTTGAGGCGCAAGTTGAATAGATTGTCATTTCTGCTATCGTAAAGAAACTCACGAAGTGATCTTTACTCAAGAATGAGTGGGTAGGGTCGGACTGTTCATAGCGTTAGCCTTGTGCTTTTGGATTACTAGATAACCGCCTCACAGCACGAGGATCGTTGAAGACTTGGAATTGATCATGGCTATTGATAACCTCTCCAGACGCGTTTTGTAATCCCGACGTAGCGGACTTCAAGATGGGCTTCAAGAAAGGCTAGAATGAAAGATGTAAGCACACGAGACCTCCCAACGGATGTGTGCAAATACCTCGAGAGTCGTGAAAACAAAGACTGTAAAAACAAAATAAATGACGTGTGATAGGAAATGCTTTTCACCAGCACGCACCAGAGATGGAATCCATGAGTTTCTCAATCATGGGTCCTAGACCTGGAATTTTCTCTGCATAGCGAACATCATCTTAGCAACAAACCACCCTCAAAGAACGAAATAAGCCTACCAATCGTCTTGGAGATTTTCTTTACAACTATAAATCAATCAATATGATTAAGTATTTTCCATCTGCAAGAAACAAAAAACATACCCGAATCCCTGAAAGTCAAAACCTGCCACATAGCGGAATGCAATTCCTGAGGGCTCATGTCCTCAGGCCTCTTCCCACCAGCTGCTGGCCCTGCTCGGAGCCTCTCGACATTATCGAGCTCGCGGCTCATCTCGCCGCCTTCGCCGCCGGGAAGGGCGAAGAATAGGGCACGCAGGGTGTCGGCAGGTGTGGAGGGAGCACCGCCTGGCCCGCGGGATGTGCTGGATAAAGATTTGGAGCGGGCTTTATCCATTTCTTTGTTGAGGTCGGATACAGAAGCCTGAAGAAAACCGGGGTGAGAAATGGAGGAGAAGGAGTGGGAGACCAACTTACTTCACTCTGAGAAGGAAGTGGGCATGAAGATTAGATATGTCTGTGTTAGTTGTGTAAAAGATACACACCAAATGATCAGTAGCCTCTGTAGGTAACCAGTCAATAGAGCATGCTGAGGGATACATTGCGGGATCTTACCTCCAAGTAAGGAATGGATGAAATCATCTGAGCCAAATGAGCCAGTGACGATCGGGGCAACATGCTTTCCATTGGGAGCCTGAATACGGACTTGGTCGCCGACATGGACGAAAACCTCATTATGCCCCATCGAAAGGAGTGCGAGCTCGCAAAAGTTGGAGTGGGCCGAAAAATCCTCGAGCGTGTGTAACTGAATTGCACGATAAATATGGGAGAAGATTGACTTCACGGAAGGAACAAACTCACAGCTTGACCGAGAAGTCTGAAAGCCTCATACTCCTGTTGTTTCTGTCCTGTTGAGCGATTCTGTCTGCCAATGTGGATGCATTGCTCGAGGGTGCGCCTGACCAAGGCTTTAGATGTGTCCCAGTGACCTTGTTCTGCAACATCGGTCCGGCGTTAGCATGTTCTTAATCTTGATTACGACAGACTTCACCATTTGCAATGTAGTTTTTCATTCCAGTTCTGTGGTCAATTTCCAGCTCCATCGGCTGAGAAAGAGTTAGAACTAAGATGAGGAGGTGAGAAACAGTGCATACATCTACTGGACCACGAAGTTTGGGGTGGTATTTCCTTGCGTCTTCGCCATCACCATATCCTTTGGGATTGTCGATGTGTTCGGTCTGTGAATATGAGCATTGATAGGTGTGATAAAAGGGTAGATATTTACGGGAAGGTAGACTCCGAGGCGTTCTTCAGTGACTTCGAATTCATGGGTAGCGTAACCATGGGCCTACATCAAATCTTGTGAATACGAACAAGATATATACATTGATCATGTTTACCAAGAAGCCAAGAGCCATGCAAAGGTTAATGATCGTCTGTCACAATCTTATCAGCCTCATTCAATTGATTCGCGCATCTAAGGCAACAACGGACCTGGAGCTGGAGCTTCTTCAATGATGCAATGTCAACGGCCTACATTCGGTCGACTCGGTCGTAAGATGTGGATGCAATTAAGTTGGCGATCGAGGACTTACCTGACTGTAATCGCGTAACCAGTTCCTGCAAGGCCGATCGCGTCAATCGTGTGACCGGATGAGGTGAGGGAACGACGAGCTGCGTACCCAAAGTAAACTCTTTTAATATCGAGACCGTTGAATTTGTGTCCTTTCGAGAGCATACTAGCGAGCGCGAAGCCTCCGCCGGCTCCCCTTTTCACTAGCTCCGCTAGGACATCTTCCTGTTTGAAATGATCTTATCTCAGAGAGGTGCGCTCTGAAACCAAGCGCGCATGCCTACAATATCACCATGTCGGAAAGCTTTCCCCTCCATGTACGCGAAGCTGCATTCCTGTGTTTAGATCGCTCGCAATCAAAGGTTAAAAGCTGCGAACTCACGATGGGATATTCCCGGCACCAAACGCGTATACGCCATTCTCTGAGAGGCAGAAGGCAAAGAGAACGACTAGAACAAGATAAAAGGTTGTACTGCGGGCCATGATAGCCAGCAACGGGTTCTGGCGTTCGATTTATGTGTGGAGCGAGAGAGAGAAAGGCAGTGGTGGATTGCCTTGAGCGCCGAGGACTCCGCTGCTATCTTTGACCAATGTAGTAATCTGCGGCCCGATGCAAGGAAAACTGCGAATAAATTCTGTATCTAGACATGCAGCTCGGAGAATATTCAGTCTGTCAGATACGACCCTGTCCATTGAGCTCGATGTCCGAGAGACCTCAGTGAAATTGGGGAAATATGAGGAATAATATGAAGTATGAAGCAAGGGAGCGCATGGGCAGGGATGCGAGCCGGCAATGACCGAGAGTAGATGGCGAACATTTTTTTGGGTTGATCGTTGCTTGTCATCGTTGACTCTCCCCACACACTCCCCACACTTTTTCCCTCCAAGACCCTGTTTTCGGTCTCGCTGTATCCTTTAGAACTTTTCGTTTCAATCCACATCTAATTCTCCTTGTAAGCTCCCTTTTTCCCGCCCAAAAACCAGCAAAATTGACCCAGGGACACGCGTTTGGCGCTACAGTCATCACCCGTCATGACCTCTTCCACCAATGTTCCCGCAAACCACAGCAGCGTCGTCCCTTCTGAAGTAGGATGGCAGTTTGTTCCTCAGTACTACACCTTTGTCAACAAGGAACCTCATCGTCTGCACTGCTTCTACAACAAAAATTCCACGTTCATCCATGGCACTGAAGGGGAAGAAATAAAGCCATGCTACGGTCAACAGGTGGGTTCTCTTTCTCCATACGATCGGCAACAGCTACTGTCTTTGAGTGGTTGTTGTTGCGCTTTCTTTTTTTTGTGCGATGGGGAGTTTTGGATGCCACCTGATCGGGTCGGAACCGCTTTGATAGTGCCAAGTCACCACCTCTATCAAAGTTGACCGACCAACCCATGTGTGGCATTTCTTCTTGCCTTGACTCGCTCTGCATGTTTGCTTTATTTAGAAATCGACTAAAAATATGACGTTGCCCCAAACTGACACCATATTCCTTAGGAAATCCACAACAAGATTACTTCTATCGGCTTTGAAGACTGCAAAGTTTTCATCCACTCTGTCGATGCTCAATCTTCTGCAAATGGCGGCATTATCATCCAGGTCATCGGTGAAATGTCAAATCACGGCGACCCATGGCGTAAATTTGTGCAGACATTTTTCCTTGCTGAGCAGCCTAACGGCTACTTCGTCCTCAATGATATCTTCCGCTTCCTGAAAGAGGAAACCATTGAAGGCGACGACGTCAGCGACACCGCCGAGGTTCCCGAGCCTGCACCTGTCGCCGCTATTCCTGAGCCGGTCCCTGCCCCAGTAGCTGTTCCCGAACCCACCTACGAGCCACCTCGCGAACCCACCCCCGCTCCTCCTCCCGTTCCTGTTGTTGCTGAACCCGTGCCTGCTCCCCCCGTCGCTGACGAAGCTCCCACCACCGACGTTTCCGAACCCCTCATTACCCAAACCCCTACCCCCGCACCGGAACAACAAGCACCGTCTACCCCCGCTGCTCAACCTAACGGCATCCACACTCCCGAACCCGAAAAGGCCGCACCTGTTGTTTCCCTTGAGCCTCCGGCCGCACCTACTCCCGCTTCAAGACAAGCCAGTCCTGCTCCTCCAGTGCCTGCACCAGCAGCTGCTGCTCCTGTCGCCCCTGCTCCCGCCGCTGTCCAAGCCCCTCCTGCTCCTGCGCCAACACCTGCCGCTCCTGCTGCTCCTCGGTCATGGGCATCTCTTGCTGCTTCGAACCCGAAGAAGTGGGGCTCCGCTGTCGCTCAGGAATCGCGTGGAACAACCGAGACACTGTCTGTCCCTGCACCAAGCATTCCCCCACCGGCACCAGCAGCTCAAGCTCCTCCTGCTGCTGCTCAACGGCCACACGGAGCAGGCCACCCTGGTCAACAGGGTAATCGTCAGGATCATCCCGCCCTTCAAGCTGCACAGAGTGTGTCAACTGCTCAGTGCTTCGTCAAGGCATGTTCACATTTATTCTATCATCAAAATATAACTGACCTCTTCATCTTTTTAAACAGGGCGTTACCGAACCTATTTCACAGACCCTGCTTCAGACCACCCTCACTCAACGGTTCGGCGCCATCAAAGATCTTGAGATCGTACGTGCGAAAGCCTGTGCATTCATCGAGTTCGTGGCCGTCGACTCTGCCAAGCGGGCCATCATCGCCAGCTTGAACCAGCACCAAGGTGGTGAAGGCGGCGTGTGGCTCGACGTCGGTGGTGAAGTCGGTCAGGTGCGGATTTCGGTCGAGACCAAAAAGGAACGCGGTGACAGGCCAGTGAGCAGGCCCCGAGGCGGTGCGCCTGTGGTCAACGGAGAGGGTAGGGGTGGTGCTCAAGGTGGAGGCGGAGGCGGCAGCTTCAGGGGACGAGGAGGACCAAATCGTGGTCGTGGTGCTCCTCCAGTCGCAAAGTAATTTTTGCGAAGTCTGGAGGTGTTGCTGGAGGACAGATAATGGTGCTTGGAGGTGGCGTTGGCCGTGTTCTTTTTGCGCGTAGCTGTGTGTGGATGATGCAAGGATGACCTCCGATATCATTTTTCCTTGACGCGAGGTCCGACTTGCATCATTCTTTCCCTGGGGACTGTTTCATACGACTTCATTTACATACTTGCCTTACACTCAATTTTTGTCCTTTGTTTTTCTCCCCATTGTTGGTCACGTTGTCGTTTGCCTGTCGTTGCTCTCATTGCATTATTCTCCATCCTCCATCCTCCCAACCCGCACATTCCTTTCCGTTATGTAAATGTAATGGAACTTGAAAACAACCAAAAAAAAATAGCATTTATCTTCCCACAACATGTTCTGATGGAATGGTGACCATTGGACTTACTTACAAGAAGTTGAGGCTGTCCGTACACCAGGGGTACACAGGGCATGAGCAAGTTTCTGGAAATGAAAGATCGGAATGAGATTATCCCATGGATCATGGCTTAGCTTGTGCGAAAACGGTTTATTGAAGAGAGGAAGAATGCGACAACAGCGGTATGATGGCAACGTATAACAACGACCTCCGCGGATGGCCATGTACAGATCTACCGAATGAAATTTAACAAAGTCCCAAGACAGAAACCAATATGATGAACGGAGAGAGATATGGGATATCGGAACGGCAAACAGGAGAAAGTTCGCTCTCCTCGTCATGTAACATATGTACCAATGAAGTCACTTCACCCACAAGATACGTCAGAAAGAAACTGAGAGAATGAATATGTATTTTCGGTTCATGACTGCGGCCAGGGGCGTTTGGTGTGATATGTACGTACAGACGATAAAACTATGAATGGAAGACGTTAGTCAGGAAGAAAAGTAAACCCAGGACCCCTGACTTACCTACAACAATGACTTGTACAGATAATACGCGCCCGGTTATGTGATAGGAGCTGGCATGAATGACATGATTTCTTCATAAAGGAGTTCTTTTAGCTGTTCCCGACTGATATCGTCCTTGTGCACTACGCGAGCGAAGGTGTGTCAGAACTCCTTGTACAGAAGTATGCGAGATAATGGAAACATACGATCGAATTCGAAGAACTCGGGGTCAAGAGGTGGTGCGACGGGCTCGTCATCCGGGTCATGCTAAGTTATGCAAAAAGAATCTTAGAAAAAACGAAAAAGGGTAACATGAGATGCAAACGCACGTAGGCTTCCAAGTATGGGTGTGCGAGTGCATCCTCTACTGTGATTCTTTTCTTGGGATCGAAAGTCTGGAAAACCGGGTTAATCAGAAGGCCAGGAGCGTGTGATTGGCAAATCGCCGCACCAGAGTTTTCGTCAAGAAGTCCACCGCAAGAGGGTTGGCATTCGGGAAGAGAGTTGCAAATGGTCGTCGCTTGCGGAAGGGAAGCGCCCGGATGTAATCACGAGATCTCCGCGTGGTAATGGCATAGAACTCATCAAGTGTTGGCGTTCCCAACACGTCGAGAATAAGCGTTAATTGATGGTGGTAATCCCTTCCAGGAAACAGTGGCTTGCCCGAAAGCATTTCCGCAAGGATACAGCCGACCGACCACACGTCAATAGCCTAATATGCGCATGGAGACTGAGGTCACGAAATTGTGGGCGTATGACGACGGAAATACACACCTTGGTATATTGCTTGAACGTCAACATGATTTCGGGGGCTCTGTACCACCGGGTGGCCACATATTCTGTCATGAAACCCGTCTCGGTGCCAGAAGGTTCCGCGGTCTTCACTGACCGTGCCAGACCGAAATCACAGACTTTCAGATCACAGTTGGCGTTGAGAAGTAGATTCGAGGGTTTCAGATCGCGATGGATAACATCGGCGGAGTGTAGCGCTTTCAGTGCGCGGAGGGTCTGATAGATGAAATATTGGGCATGATCATCAGATAGATCTTGTGTCCGAATAACGCGGTGCATGTCAGTCTCCATCAGCTCTTGAATAACTATGCAGCAATGTTTGTTAGGAGCATTATGACACTTCAAGCGTTAGACGCACGGTAGACCTCTTTGAACGCTTCTATTGTGGGTGGTTTGATGATATCCAAAATTGAGATGATCTTGTGGACATGAGCACTGGTGGACGTTAAAGCAAACGAAATATTGACAGACATTCTCGCTGACGCCTGCTTCGCTCAAAAACTTGAGCAGTTTGAGTTCTCGGAGAGTTCGCAGGCAGAACATAGAGTGATCAAAAGGTGCGATCTTCTTGATAGCGACTTTGCGTCCACTCGGGCGATGAACGGCAGAACACACAATCCCGTATGCTCCTTCGCCGACAACATCAAGTACCTGATACTGAGTCCCTGCAGTATTACATGAGCCATCGAGCTCGGCAAAGCAATTCGTGAAGTGCACATACCAACATTGAATCGCACTTTCCTTGGTGCCGGTGCTGCTGCTGGAGCAGCCTGACCGTTCTTCGTCTTCGCAGCGGGTTGGGCAGCAGGATCAGGCATGATAGTCCACAGAGGGATGTGTAGTGATGGTCAAGGAAGAAGGAGAGGAGGTGCGATGGTCAAAGAGAATCAGACAACAAAGGCGATATATAAACGGTCACAAAAAATGAACAATAGAAAGCGATCTACAAAAAGCTTGTATTTGACCGCCGCCAAAGGGGGTGATCAAATGGTCTTCCTTCCTTTGGAACTCTTCAGATGGGAATCCCACCCACGATGCCCATAATCATCCCAAGGGAGCCCAAGGGACATATCGTTGAGACCGGATTAATGGCAACCCTTCGTCTCCTTGAGGACAAAACCCATCACCATGGCGACAACCGTCGTTTGGGACTGTTGGTAGGCAACCACTTCCTCTCACCTCTTCCGCGCTTACTATGTTCCTCTCACTGATGCAGATACTCGCTGTTGCGTTATTGGGTGTTAGCAGAGCATCATCAGCCCTCGACTTTCTACAAAGGCTGCGTAATGCACTGTTGGACCCACCAAAGCATTGAAACTGAACTCATCACCCTCTAATTTATCTTCCGATACTTGTCTTTCTTATCAAGTACACGAAAATGGTTGGATGACCTTCATCACTTTGCGTTGCTTTGAAACTGACAACTTTACTCACCATCATATTTTGGAGATCATCTGACATCTGGTTCGCGTTTTCGATTGCGCCTGTCCAAGCCCTGTCCACAAGCTTTTGTGTTCAACTGTCAACCAAACGTCCTGAATTTCTGCCTATCTCATCTTACCCTGGTATAATTCTGCCGACTCACCGATAATATTCATAAGTGCCTGATCCATGCGTTAAGAGGCGCCACACGATACGATAGTCAATGAGATATAATTCAATCCTATATGGTGGACCAAAGCCCCAGCCGGCTTTCGCCTTTCGGTTCGCTTTGTCGTGTGATACCCACATCACGACACACTCCACTCCGACATTTGAAGATTACAACGCATACTTAGTGCTATCCGATTTGCGTTCGTCGAAACACCATCTCCTCCCATCATTGGTGTGGTTACCTAATCCAGAGGTCTACCTGCGGTGAAGAACTTCGTGTGTGTCTGGACAACAGCTGCCAAGTGTCGACTACGCGATGAATAAACCTGTGCGGAAAGTGACATTAGTGAGTAAATCGATATCATTCTTTTTGATGTCCCAATCAGACATGACGACCATTGCTTGTACAAGCCTTATCTTCCCGAGTTTTCTCTTCTTAGGTGTGGTGTACTCACTTACCGGGGACTATCACTGTCTATCTGTGATTCATGTTCCATGTCATATCTGTCATGCTCGTGGCTGTTCATCTCTACGAACAGGGGCCCATCTGGATTTGTGGACCCATTAATGATTCATCCTAAATGGCTTGACGGAAGACTGTTCAATGATACCAGTTTCAATGATGCAAATTCTTGCGTTACGACTCAATCGGACGCAGGTTTTGCTTTGATGATTGCTGCAACCCTCGAGTTTCGACCTATCTGTTCAGCAAGCACGGGCCTACTGATAACCTGGATCGCACCTGGCACCTTCCGGATCAGAAGCACTTCGGCCTCAGGCTGTTGCGTGAGTTTGCTTCCATCAACAGAGTAGTCCCAGGTTTTGAGGCTGACGAATATGCAATGTACTTTGATGTGAGTTCATAAATTTGGAACAGTCAATCAGAATCCGATATAGTATACACTATTTGATATGAAATCATAAATCAGGTAAATATAGCTTGCGTTTGAGCGCTACCATAGGCTACCATGCCGCCTTTTTGAGCGGAGTCTGGTAATACTTAGACAGTCAGATAGCAAAATTCATGTATCGTGTGTCTACGCAATTAATAAAGGCACGCAGCATAGCTCCGGCCGTTTTATCTGTGTTGGGCTATGGTTGCAGTATAATATTACAAAATAACCACTCTGTACCGAGACTATCTCTAAATCATTTTGGTCGGCCTGACATTGCTACTTTGAAGGACGGCAATTTTTTGAGAACCAGATTGGCAGCCAAACAAAGTACTGCCAAGATTCGTTAAAATGACTTGTGCAGTGGAAAGAACTCGGTAAATGATCTGAGCCGCGATCCTACTTTTAGATTCCAGGTACACATTTATTCTTCTGCTAATAACATCAACCCTGGTGACAATGACAATAGTCATGAGTCGCCGGATGACCTCCGAATATAGATAACCTCATGTTAAGTTATCAGGAGTTACATAGCTTCTGAAACTCCTTGTAGAAGACAATCAATCTACAAAACACAAATTAAGTCCAGTCTACCGGGTATATGGTAGAATGGCGGATTTTGATGGCGGCAGCGTGCCTTTCCATATTAGGCGCCCATCCCGTATACTGTGTCTACAAATCTGCCCACCTGCGCAACCTTTACTTAAGAGGTTCCCAAAGACTCGAGACCATGTTGCCCCTCGTACAGCAGTAGTTTACTTGATTACCCAGTCCCTACTTGCTGGCAGCAGCGTGACGGTCAGAAGATCATGGAAAGGCCTTAAGCGCCTTAAGGTCTCTAAGATCTGTTAGCATGCCTTTCAGATATCTACCTGACCTTACAAGCTGTGTACAACCTTGTTAGTTTAATTTACAAGACGTTAGTATCACTAAATGGACTGAAGGAACGTACCCAATTCCCAATATTCTTGCGACATCCGCCCACCAGATTGCTTGGGAAACGAGTTGCGCTGTAGTACAGGCTCTCTTACGCCGGTATGTTTTTTTTGCCGAATAACGTGCTTGGTGGTCGCTTGATAGCACCTTGTCTAGTGCTCCCTTGATGTTTAGCGGCTCTGGTGTTAGATGGCATCTAAGTGTCCACAAGGCGGATACCAACTTGAACGCAGCCCTTCATGATCAGGAAATCCCTTTCACCATCCATTCTTCTAGACATATCTAAACCCGCTCCAAACGACTTCTAAGATGTTTTCTTGATAGGTATCTCATACCCATACCGAGTGTTGTTAGACGCGTTCCTTCGCCATGTAGTGCGAGCTGATCATGATGGACACAGTAAAGTCAATGGTGGCGGAGGCCGTTGCATGGTGCATCACACCGTTTGAAACATTTTCAGACGGAAATCCTAGTATATTAGGCAAAGATAATAAACTCATGCCAAAGAATGAAACGGCGTCAGAGGTAGGGTGGCTATGAAAGCATATGATATTAAAGTACGCTCGAATGCAAAAATACAGATGTACATCCTATGCATCATCATCGTCAACCTCCTCTACTCGAGCAGTACGACTCTGCGGTCGCGATTCCTCGGATTCGGCGACTTCCTCGATAAAGGCCCCGCCATTGTCCTTGTGCTTGACAGATGATGATTTGCCTTTTTCTTTCTTGTCGCCCTTTTTCTTTTTCGTCTTTTTCTTGGGAAGATCCCACTCCCAGAGAGGAATAAACGACTCCACCTATGAAACCTAAGGTTAGCATAACTCGACTATTCTCGATGAGAGACACGTACAAATCCAACGTCGGCAAATAGTTGCGGGAATATCCAGATACCCGGACTGGCGACGACAATAGTGATAATGTAAAAGATCAGACGAATGATGGCGATGGCGAAGAACAGGCCAATGAGTCCCAGCATTGCGATACTTAGATACCACACTCCCAGACGCATGATAGGTGGCCACAACGGGAACATAACGCCAGCAAGCATGATGGCAACCATTAGAATTCCACCAGCATAAGTTGTCCACTGCGATCCTTCATAAAACCATGCATAATATTCGTCGGGTGAAAACATTTGTTCGGGAATTATTTGGAGTGCTTTGGGTGATGATGACGAGGTCCCAGTCGGCCCTCCGCGCTGCACACGCAGGAAGAAAGCAAAGGCATTAACGGCTTGCAGTATAGTTTGGGCTTCGGTCTCGGATGTGACTTTTGGGGCACCCTTGACTTTAGCAAAAGCGGGTGAGAGGAGGGCTTTGATTGCAGATTTGCCTATATATCGAGTTAGTGATATCCTTCGTAGGCTACTCAACGGATTGACGCACCCTTGAAGTAATCTAAACGCTTCCCATTTAACGCGCCCACACGGATTTTCAGCCCCGCACCTCCACCCCGAAGGAATTGGGCAATTTTCTTGATTTCTGGAGGTGCCTTCGCTTGCTGCTCCATTATTTTACTCTGGTAGGCTTCTCGCTGTAAGCGTTACAGGTGTCCGACTACGATCGTGTGAGAACATTGTGCAGAGGTGCCGCAGTGAACAAGCTTACCTCGGACTGGCCACAGAGTCGAGGTGGCGAATGAAAGGAATGTGGTCAGAAAGAGCCGCCTAGTAATAAAGATGTGCTGGCGGTGGCAGGACACGTCACAATAATCCTAACGTCAATGTGACCCGATCACAGCCACGTGCGCACATCGACGTCGTCTTGAACTCAATTCTCATCAACTCAACATCGACTATCTTCTCCGCAATCTGCTAGAAGATTCACTAAACGAGCTCAGTGGATCTCTCCTTCTAGTACTGATTGACGCACGCAAGTATCCAATTCTCGTTGCCGAATTCTTCTGTGTTTGGCTAGAACCTAGCTAAGAGTGAGCATCCAATAAGCATCTCTCTTTCTGAACCCTCTACATCTGACATGTTTATCCTTGAGAAAGATGTCGTTCTTCTGAACGTTGAAAGGCATCCAGATGGTGTCGAGTTCCATATCTGTATCTCATTCCCGGTTGCAGTCGATTTGCTGCGGGATCTTATCAAAATCTCTCTCTCACGCAACGTGTAATAATGATTCCCTGTGGAGATGCCGAACGTATTTCAAACTCTGCAAAAGAAAATGAAGTATCTGTATGTCGGCTACCCATGATTCTACATTCTGACTCATTTTATATGAGGCTGCGTTCAGAATTTAAGCAAGCTGCTTTTGGGTTAATTGGGTAGAGGTCAACAGAACTAAGTATATGTCAAAGCTAGTTTGTGCTAATGTAGTAAGTATGTACGTCAATAAGTGTCCAGACACTGTTATATGTAGATGCATAGTCTGGTGATAGGCTTACGGGAAAGTGGATATATACTCTTTAAATTGGGCCTCCCAAGTGCAATCCGGCAGTCCATTGGTTTTCCCGTTAGCTGTTCCTCCGCAGGCACTTGTCATTTTCGAACGGACAGGTCGGAAAATGGCCGCAAGTGTGTCCTTGACCCGTTCCGCTCGTGTTTCATTGTCCATGATGATATCTTTGTTCCCGAATGTGCTCATCTTCCGCATAAATCTCATTAACCTTCGCTGCTTCGTCGGTATATCAGCCTGTACTAATTGTTCCACTTGTTGAAAAGCGGGGGAGTCTGTCTTGAGAATGTCTTTGAGAAGATTAACGGTTGCGTTGAAGGCGATGTAGCGAAATGTTAAGTAGAAATGAATTATTGATCCAGGCGTTCCGCATACGACAGGACAGTCGGGGTTGGGGCATCCCGCTGGGTCCAGCCCGGTGATAGGGTTTTGGCACTTCCCATGGAATTTCTTCTCGAAAATTTCATGTTCCATATATTTATAACAGCGCTTGTTGTACTCTTCGACTATCGGTGAGAGGTATCGCATAGGTGGTGTAGGGTTCTGTGTATTTTGAATGACTTGAGTGGAGATCGAGTTTGCCTGCAAGATATCTGAGCACGATAGTCAGATAAACAAAGAAACACTTACCATGTCTTCCAGAACTGCGCTTGTTGGACGCGTATAGTTTCCCAGTACAGCGGTCACGATACCGCGGATGCACTCCCCTTCACATCCTTGAACGAGCGAGGCCTGTAAGGCGCAGCTGAAGGTGGTTAATGCTACAACGCGAGCAAGGAAGTGCATGATTGGAGATCGATGAGGAGAGAAAGTTCAACAAATCGCTCGGAGGTGTATAGCCTAAAGGATCGTTTACCCAAGGCTGTAGCGAAAGAAAGCGAGTCTATATTCTTGCGGTGCGGTGTGGCGCAAGTGGACTCCATCAAGGCAAACACCCACACACAACAATGCGACAAATCAATCAGCATAATCATTTTGAGCTCCAGCACAATTAAGAGTCTCCATTTGCCGTATCTGCGACTCTGACAAGGCCCTCAAAATCACAGTCCTCTTCGTGAGTTCTTTGACATACGAGTTCTGATTGATGTATAAGAACTATCTAAGGAAGGCTACCTCGGCGCAAATATTGGATATATTTGTTAACTACATCTTGCGTGGTTCATCGCATTCTGAAGAAAAGAATCCCAGTTAGCCTTCTATATGCTGACTGAGAAGAAACGAAACAAAACACACGCAATTGCTTGAGGGTCTGAAAGGTCAGTAACAGCATTATCCAAGTCTGTGTCGTCGCCATTGTCTGGGGAAGCGAGAGGGACTCCAGTAGTGCCTCCAGTCGAGTCCCAGTCGTCGTCTCCAAGATCCGGGGATGTGAGAGTGGCCCCAGCGTCGTCAGCAACGCCGCCAGTCAAGCCCGAGTCGTCATTGGCAACATCCGGGGGTGTGAGAGGTGTCCCAGCATCGTCAGTAACGCCGCCAGTCGAGCCCGAGTCGTCGTTGCCGACATCTGGGGGTGTGAGAGGGTTCCCAGCGTCGTCATTAACGCCGCCAGTCAAGCCCGTGTCGTCGGTGGCGACATCCGGGGGTGTGAGAGGTGTCCCAGCATCGTCAGTAACGCCGCCAGTCGAGCCCGAGTCGTCGTTGCCGACATCCGGGGGTGTGAGAGGGTTCCCAGCGTCGGCATTAACGCCGCCAGTCAAGCCCGTGTCGTCGGTGGCGACATCCGGGGCTGTGAGAGGTGTCCCAGCATTGTCAGTAACGCCGCCACTCAAGCCCGAGTCGTCGTTGCCGACATCCGGGGGTGTGAGAGGGGTCCCAGTAGCATCGCCATTCGAGTCCGCGTCGTCGTCACCAACATTGGGGGGTATGAAAGGGGTTCCAGCGTCGTAGCCACCCGAGTCCACGTTGACGTCGCCGACATTAGGGGGCGCGAGAGGCGTCGCAAAGTCGTCGCCATTGACGCCATCATTGCCCGCATCAGGAATATGTCGAAATTCACGGGAATCGAAGTCATCGAAATTGTCTATGTCAACCAAGAACACATATGAATGGTTACAATTCAGACGAAGATTTCTGGGCACCAACCGCTGGTCGATGTGTGAGCTACGGGAAGCGGCAGCACGGGTGGAGGGATTGGGATCGGAGGCAATCCACCCGGCAAACGCCCCGCAACGCTAGGCAAAGTGCCCGTTATACCGCCTAACCCTGGCACTGGCGATCCCCATCTATGGTTTCCAAAAAGAGAGCTGGAAGGAGGTAGGCGGAGAGGGCGAGCGACTGCACTTTGAAGAAGGGCAAGAGCCACAAAACTGATGACAAGCTTCAACATTTGGATGTAAGAGTCTAGTGGAGGTATCTGAGAAAAGATAGCCTTGGAACCAGCATTTATATACCAGGATGACTCTGCGCTAGAATCCTTAGAAAGAGCAGGCCGTTGTCTGTTCTACATTGAGTGGTTGGCAGACGCTGCGCCATTCCTGAATAGTCAAACGCTTCAGTGTGGAGTACTGTATCTAGAACCTGTGCTAAATACTAGCCTTTATATTTGTCGACAGCCGACGACTTCTTTCGCGGCACTAGGGTGGGCCATCTGTAAACTTGGGGGTTTGAGGCTTAGTTCATGTGTAGCTTCCTTCTCTGCTGGGTCCATGGCTCCTTTGGAATGCTAACAGCGGGAATATATTTCACCACCTGCTGCCATTCATCCTTTCCGTCCTTCCAAGAGAGTGGATGGCACTGACGTTGCAGTCTGCAACAGGGTAGTTTAGCACGGATAGATTCTTTCTCGCCATCTACACACGCGCACCCGCGCACTGACTGAAAGAACTGGAAGGCAGAGAGGTTTGACAGGACAGGACGGCGCAAACAAAAATCGAAGACATCATGATGGTTCGATTTACAACAACCAAGGCGACCGCCACCGCATATCCTCAAAAGCGTAGCTAGAGCTTTGACCAATCCTTAACAGGATGGATGCGCAATAGCATGGATAGGTGGTTCATGTGAACCGTTTTGCTGGGGGAAAGTCGCAGTGGTTGAGTTCTACCGGTACTCATTTCAAACAGCTAATTGGCAAATAGCCTTTAGGGATTGTTTGAAAGATCGTGACGGGAAAATTCTAGTGGTGAGGCCCGGTAGACACGCCTGGTTGATTTTGGGGATGGAAAGGTTGCATTGTGTATTGACCCAAAAATGTCAGCAGGTAGAGAGAAAACCAATATTGGGGTCCCGGCGGAAGACCAAACTTACGCACACAATTGAGAAAGATTGAATGTGGGCGCCAATTCGTCACATCTTTTGCACGTCTTTGCTTTGATCTTGCTAGTCTCTCTTACAGACATTATACTAACAGGTGACAAATCATCTATAAATAACAACTTTCCGGCTTCAATCCAACTGCAATAACTCGAGGTTCGACCTTGGTCGGCAACAGGACCAACCCACTACTCTCTGACGAGCGTATGGTACAACAGCTTCATCGTGAAATAACACCATGGTCTAGAAATGCTAGTTCATATTTTTCGGCCAATCATCAATAATTCTATAGGATGTTACGCACAACTCATTCACGTAAGTAAAGGTGTGGAATTTCATCACAAGGACGTCATCTCAATCCAAAATGAAGCCGTCATGGTCTCTGTCAACCATGACGCTTCGTTCTCTTAGCGTGGTGTCATCATTCAAGTGCATCTCGACGATTGCCCTTAAACCTCAATTGTAGCCCCCAAGTATGCATGTCAACTTTGATGTGCTTGAGCACCAATCTCGCCATGACTTTCAGAAAACATTCTGCGACATTGTTGCCCTTGATCCCAAGCCATCACATACATACTCTGTGATGTAGTGAAATGTGTTTCGTTTTCTATGGCCAATTTTCCGACTCGTTTCATTGCATGGTTCTGCCCATGCAAGGTCTACTCTCACTCGAGGCCTCCCCCATCGCGGCTTGATTTTGGACAGACAAGCCTGCAACTATCCTTGGTGTCAGAAAATGGTATAGTGAAGGAACACGTGCGTATTATACTGACACTCCAAAGTCGGGATATAGGTAGCAGCACTTCAAGAGTGGATTGGAACCTGCAGAACGAAATCATCGGTTCACGGTCTTCTATTCCTTGGCCATAATCGCAAGCGACTTACAAGGAGTCTAATTGTGGAGTTAACGAGAAGAAGCTTTAAGTTGACACCCAGACACTACTATTTGCATTGTCGCGATGGGACTTACTGTTCCAAGAATAGACCCACCTGATCATTGATTTAGGTCGGGTTCGAAGCCTAAACAGAGCAAATTACTCACATGGCTCATTCCAACCATAAATTCCTGGATCAGCGGGTCCAATTGTTTGAGCAAAGGCACCTTGCGCGAGAGCAAAAAATAACAGAGCGGAGGAAAGCAACTTCATCATGAATGTGGACGTGTTTCTGCTTGCACGCCATTTATCCTACTTGTATCCTGCATTAACGGCATGCCTATTCTTGGTTAAGGTGACGATTCCAATAAGGATTTGGTAAGTTTCCTCGATGGTGCATTGTTTCTTGTCAGAATGCCTGTCACCGTCAATGGCACATTCGGCGGCAAGTGTGGTGCTTCTCGGTATTTGAATTCAACGTGCTTATGGAATCACGCACGAGTCTTGGTGCTCCAATGCTCGAGGTGTCTGTGAATCATTGTAAAGTTAGCATACTAGGGAACTTAAGGAACACATGTGGTCATCCCTGACTTTCGTGTCGAGTATTCGCCCAAAGAATGGCTGAATTGTTAATGAAGATTCTTGATAGTAGCGACCCGAGAGCCGGGCGACAATACGACCCACATCTTTGCCGAGTATTTTTGAAGTCAAAAGGCTTGGATGTCGTCTGGTTCCTGATCAAAGACTTGGAGGGTCGGGAGAAGTGTTCGGTTGTTTTGAATGTGTAAGTATGCGTCACTGTATGAGGTCAATGATCTGAGAGGTTGTTGCTTTTTTGTGTCTGTAGCGGTCCACCAATTACAACCGGCCTCTCAATGAAATTCTCGCCCACACTACACTGCAAAGAGATGCCATATTGTCATCAATATTTTTAATTCAAGTCAATCATCACATATCCGCTTGTGTTGGAAGCGCCACCGATTTACACCTAATATCAAGGTAATGGGTCCACGACGCTCTCTCATACTTTCTTACATGTTCGCAAGCACCTATGCAAGAACGGCATCGGTATAAAGAGCAGAGGGCGAGAGGATTGCACTGACTGAGAATTATCAGGGCTGACATAGCAGCATTTTGTTCCAGGGAAACCTGCAGAATGAAAAGATCAGGTTTACCAGACAGAAGGACAACATGTATCCTGACATGGGTACTGGAGTAGACATCAAATTAGTCAAGGGCCTATTTCGTAGCATTGGTTTACTCACCGGGCTAGGTCCCGCAATACCAGAGCCTTTTGAAGCACCAATCAGAAAGATTCTAACTAAGCCACCAAAATGGAAGGAACTTACAAAGGCCGCCTTCAGGAACAAATTTTGTGGGGCACTTTGTTCCCGCCGTGCATCTTCAACATATGAGCGGATATGCATCACAAAGTGAAGGACAGTGGTAACTCACAGACCCAGGTCTGGGTAAACATAGCAGCAAGTGCTGCCGGGGATACCTACGCGTAATATTTGTTGAATTCTTTCAAGTCAGTCATCAGTCGATCTTGTCTTACATGGGTTCTACACAAATTATTTTTCAGTAGAGCGTGGTTGAGGGTTTCATATATGAGCTCACCGAAACAGGTCCGGCAAAGCTTATACCTGCAATGGCATTCAGTCAAGCGAGGAATGTGACACAATCAGAATAACATTTACAAGTACCACCGACCGGAATGAATCCCTGCGCATGAGCTTGGTGAGCGGTGAGCGTTAGGACGAGGGCTATGAGAAGGTTATTCATTGTAATGATTCTTGCTCACTGTGCTGCTTGAACGATGTCGTTTTATAGAATCCTTGTGTCGAGATCCATATACGAGGTTGAACGGCTGTCGCGGCGATGATATACATCGTCGCCCCAATGGTGGTATTTTATGACAGTCATCAGCCCCACAAGAACCGAAAGGTTTACAGGAAGATTGGACTCATGTTGCCTTACGAGACCCATTGGCATGAAGTGCCGAAAGTTTTCAGGGATGACGAGGAAATCAGCTGCAAGTCCTTCAATGGCATACATGAACAACGCGGTATCTTGGTGCTGTAAGTAGTCCCATGATGCCCCATCTGTAGACGCGAACACCCAAGGCAAGACTAAAGCCGCAATTGCTACGACATTAATTGCTGGACACCTCATAGCATGAGGATTTTGGGGAACAATTACAAGTGGCGTCCTTAGCCTGTCAATACTGTCAATCCGGACTTTGAAGCACGCACCTAGAGTGGCGTGGGTTGCAGAAAGGAGCGATTCTGCACCTGGACTCGGAGGGCCCAACTAAGCGCAACTGAGTACAAGTTCACGCTACGGATTTTTGTCCAGGCAAAGTTTGCTAGCTGCCCAAGTCTCTAGCAGAGGACCATAGATAGATTAGATGAATCTTGGACATATAAAGATGCAACCCCAGCTCTTGGAAGTTCTGGATTGCTTGTTCGGGGTCGGGTAAGTCATTGAAGGCGAATTCAGTGCAGGCGCCAAGACAAGGTTTCTTAAAACAAACAGCGCGATTGCAACGCGACGCCCGAAGCTTCCGCCTCCCAATTCCAAACTAGTACTTCTATCATGATGCCATCTTTTGAGCGCACTATTTCGCATGACTCCTATCTGTCGGTGGGCAAATTTTGCTGCAGTCAGACGGCTAGACGACGACAGTTCACAAGCAAGTATGTATGTAGCACCCACACAAGTAACGATGCACTCTTGTGCGTTATGCTACTACTTTAGAAGTAAAACCAAGAAGTTCTAATGTCTCCAAGGTTCCTTGGCTTGGGCGCATCATTTTACTCCGAGCGAACAGGGCCGATGTGGGTTCCGCCTGCCCTGCATTTTCAGAGCCCAGAACACTGGCTTGGACTTTAGGAGCAAATATGCAAGCGATGAGGGCATCGCCACTTCTAACTTGGTCGTCGTCGCATTAGGTTGGCATCGCCATCGATCCTCAGAGCTCCTCAGAGGCGTCTCTGCTTTCTCCTCCTATATTCCCAACCACCACCATGTACCCCAATTGTGAAAAGGACTTTTGGACAAGACATGAGGAGAATGTAGCCAAAATGCGAGAGTTCGAACTCTACCAACGCGTCACCTCTTGGCTGAATGGAATTGAAGCTGCTATGGGGGGGCCGGAGACGTTGCGTAGTACCACGAGGAAAAGTCGACAATATGCACCGTATGCTCGTCGACTTCGAGTGGCTCATCGAGACGCCACACATGCTCCTGGTGCGCTTCACAACCCCGCTGCAACTCTGGACCAGGTCGATAAGGCTCCACCTGGATGTCGTTCACCATCGTTGATCAAACTCCTGGGCGATGAGTTCATGCCAGATCCCAGATCTAATCTCCTGGCAAGTATTCTACTACTACACCACTTTTTCGGAGAGTTAACTTGACTTTTTTTTCTCCTAGATTACAACAAACACGAAAGATCTCGAAGAAGAGTACTGTCGCGTAATTTTGAGCTGCAACGTACTTGAGTCAAAGAAACAAAGTCTAGAATCGCGATGGTTGCTCGAGAGGACCCAAACAGTCACCCAAACGGTCTTGCTGCAAGAACTGATGGACGTCGGAAGTTATCTTCAGCGCGCCCGCGAATCTGCGCAATACATCGTGGATTATACTCATGCAAATAAGTTGACCATCGATTTTGCAACACTGTTCAGTCGATATTTCCGCCCGCCTCCGAATGAGTTCCCTAAACCTTCGATGCGCGATGGGATAGATCATTTCGACTTGCCTAATTATGAAAGCAGAGGCTCGGAATTGATCAAGAATTCAAAGGAGGTACCAAATATTACCCATCCGTTTTGATTCTACAACCTTTATCAATCACACTTTCATGTCTTGCAGAACTGGGCATCTTACCGGTTTACATGCATTTACGATCATTACAGCCTTTTATAATATCTATCAATGTTATATTACTTATCCTCTCGTTCCATTGCTGTACTAGAAACCATGATCATTGGCAGCAATGCACCTTATTTATGAGACGCAAAAACAATCCAAGAGGCCAATAAAACAAACAGTCGTAGATAACTATACGAGGGGAGCAATGTGATGCAGTTTCGAACACCTATTTCAGGACTGTACAAGCATCATACGCTCCAAAGTTCGCAGTGCTTCCTCCCTCGAGATTGGAGTAACAGTAGATACGACCTGAAGCTTGTTGCCTATGATAGAGGCGTGTAGTACCAGCCGCGCTATCACTTCGCCCTGTCACATAAATCAACAAGTCAGTCGATTGCTTTCTAGAGGGTCAGAAAAAAACTCACCAGTTCAACGAGACAAGCGACGACGATGAGCCTGTCATGGAAGAGAAAGAAAGGAACCCCTTTAGTGATGTCAGGAAAACGAAGAACTAAAAGTACTTACCAGATGACGATCCATGTTATTCGCTCCATTGCAGAATTATTGAGATGGTCATGGATAGCGTCCAGCTAATCAATCAGACACGTTAACATGTCAACAAATGTTTCTCCAGCACTGTCTCGTGAGGACATGTACTCACGAAATCGCTTGCCACACCCAGCTTCTCATTCAATACCTGCACGCGAGGCTTGATCTCCATATACTCCCTCACCGCATCATACAACTCCTTCAAGGTGGCCTCGCTCCAGAATAACTCCGGCACATCTAGCACATTCGACACGAGATTTACGTCCCTGCGCAGCTTGAAAAGCCGTCCAGTCAGCTTCAGTGCGTCGTGGCGTCGGAGACGGAGTGCGCCTGACTCGGCCAGCTGCTTGGGTATGGAGAGCGTTAGTGGAGATGATAGAACGCGTTGGGCATTGGTCTCGTAACGTGCGAGAAGAGTTGATTGAGCTAAAGCGTGTGCTATAGATAATTTGAGGAGGTGTGATCGGGATTTTAGTGCTGTTCCGATGTGTTCAGAAATTTGGGTATGCACAACATTTTGAAAATGCCTTACTGAAGAAATCATTGTAAATTCGCGGGTATGATATTTGGGGATCATGCTTTGAGAGAATGATCAACAAGGGAACTTGGACTGAGAACTTGCAAACATACCGCGAAGTGACATTCCTCAATTTCCCAATCCTCTTCCTCCATTTTGCGTTTCACGATGCCAGCGTTGGCAATGTCTTCCAGGATATCCTTCTCATGCCTTTCTTCTAACCCAAAGAATACGACCACGCCATATTCGAAAAACACCACTTCTGCAACGTCTTCTTCCCTGCTACGCAATTGTGGAACTTCTGCGTCAGGGGTCTCTTGAGGTGGTTTCCAATGTTCATACACGCCAGGATCTGATTCTGCACCATGATCGACTTCCACCGGAGCGAGGTGTATCTCTGGTAGAATCTCGGAGGCTGGTGTCGCCGGTTCGGTCGCAAAATGTTGGTTTTGGTCATAATGTTCGTGCTCCTCGTCCGTTTCTGCCGGAGGAGCAAGGTCGGGGGTAGGTAATGGATGGGCAAGATGTGATTTCCGAGTTTCGATAGGCGAGCTTGAAGAGATATAACCTTCCCTTAAAGACGTTGGAGACCTTGCGGCCGGGGATGTGAAATAGGTTCCTTGGTACCCGTTCTCTTCTGCTTCAGAGAGATGCGCTAGGAACGACTTTCCCGTGGTTGTTTTTGCTGCTGTTGAAGATCGGACATTTGCATTGGGCCCATACCCTGGAAGAAGGGGCAAATGGTACATCTACCAGCATTCCATGTCAAGGCTCCCCGCGTGTGAACTGACGTAGATGGCAGAACTCACAACATACAGCGCCTCATCGAAGGCTCTTGGCGATACATTATGCTCTCTTTTCAGGAAAGACGACAGATGCTTCATCTTGAACGACTCTGCAACGCAGTACGCCGTGAGCCTCTTGAAACCAGCTTGTTTCCGTTGGACTTTGCTCATGCGCTCCGCCTGACTTTTGTACTCCCGTACACCCCCATCTGTTTCATGCCCCAACTGTAAATCATCCTCAAGTTCCCCAAGGAGAGGCCGTGTTTGTGGTGCCGACGGTAATACCACCAGCTTGTGTGTTGTCTTCGAGCTACGCTGAGATTTGGGTCCCGATGTGAGCCCCGTCACGGAAGCTCGACGGGACATGGAGGGTCCTAATGGTGGTACATTGCGAATCTTAGGAGTACCAAGAGATGCAAGGCGAGAAATAGGTTTCCGCCTGGCTGGAAGTTGTGGATTTGAAGGGAGCCGACTTATACTAGGAGGATTCGGTTTTTGGGCCATTATTAGATGTGACTTCCAGAATGCAAGGTTCAGCGTCCAACCTCAATTTGTCTTGGCTCATTCTTCCAAATCGGGCTTGTGGTCATCAGCGGTGCCAAGCGCAGAGACAAAACATTTTCAGTTCATTTTCAGTTCATTTGTATTGGATCTTTCACCAATAAATATTCACAGGATCATACAATCTCGGAGCCGTCAAATTTTGGACCGCAAATCCATGGATTGATGCGACCTGCCACAGTATGATTGTAACGGGAGATAGGATACCGTTGTCCAAGCGGCTCTTGATAACGAGAGCTCAGGGGTATGTACAACCTTGAACACCGAGTTGGACGTTTCACTCACCACCATGCTATGCTTCAATACACGCGAATCAAGCGGGAGCTACAGAAGCCATAGCCTCGGAGTCTAAACAACCAACATTGGCTTACAGACATGGCTCACAGCATGGCAAACAAATCGAACTACGCAACGACCGTGATGCGCCCAGTGTTGCCTGGTGTCGTCCAGTGTCCCACAGAGTCCGAACCTGTCCGAACCAGCGAAAAGCACTGCCTAAGCCAGCCTAAGCCCCACATTTCGCCATGTGTTCCTACCATGCTGCATGCTGTGCCAATGCCATGATAGGCCATGATCCACACTAGTCTACACTCGAAATACTTCATGCCTTGGTATGAGTCGATCTAACGTTTCACATTTGCCGGACTCCCAGACATATTTTGATGGGCTCATCAAAAAACTACATAAACTGGTCTTCTGCTTCCTTAGAATTATTCTCTCCATCCACCACCTCCACCCACTACCTTGTCCTCCCATCATTCATAATGTCTGAACAAATCAAACAAGAGTTCGGCAACCCCGCCGTCCCCACCGCCGTGGGTGCAGGCGAAGCATACCGTGATCAATGTACTCTATTTCTCTTGTTCAACGCCACAAATTCTCATTGTCTTTCTAACAGTGTTCGCGCAATGCGCTCAAGGAAACCACGAGCGTAAGACGGAGTATGGTATGTGCGGAATACTCACCGCAGTTGTGAGTGTTTTGCGCCAAGTTTCACGATATCCCATGTTGAAGCATTTTTTCTTCCTTTAGTTCTGCTTCCCTTGCGGTCTTATCTGCCTATTGTGAGCGCGTTCTACAACAAAACACGAGCAGCTATTGATCATCTCCCCCTCCAGCTCCGACAGCCAGGAGAAATGCTCACGCTGCGGTGTTTCTTTGGAGAAGAAATAGTCTTTCAATTCAGGATATCCATATTGTCAACTACTTGCCGACGACTTTCACGATCTATGTACTCCAAATATTAATATAAACGGCCGCGCTTACATCTTTGCGATTCGACAGACATATGCTTAATTCGTTCGCGACGTCAAAAGCCTAAGCTCCAAAACGGACATGTGAGTGATGCACGGAATTGGGACCGCGAACGTCGGGCACTGCGGTAACCAAGGGCCTCTACTTAAGGACCATGTATATGTCAGATTTACGGTCAAATCGATTTATATGCCGCCCTGCTTAATTACGGAATCGGTGGAACATTTAACAGGGACCATCAAGATCCTTATCCCAAACTATATATATGTGTCCCTTGCGGTCCAACCTTGTTTTTTTCTTCATTCACGACCTCCACCCACTGCTCTATCCTCCCGTCGCTCCCAGGTTCTATAGTCATCTGTAATGTCTGAAGTCAAACAAGAGTACAACCCGCAGGTTGCCGTGCAGGGCCCTCCTGGATACCCCGTCGCCCAACAATATCCGTCGACTCCAGGCTCTATCCCTGGCGCGCCTGTGCCCGTTGTGCCCGTCGACAACGCCGCTGCCGGCCAAGCATACCGTGATCAATGTACTCTATTTTTCGCGTACTATGCCGCCAAGTTCAGTTCTGATTGTTCCTCCAACAGTGTTCGCGCAATGCGCTCAGGGAAATCATGAGCGTAAGACAGAGTACGGTATGTGCGGAATCATCACCGCAATTGTGAGTGTTCTCCCCTGATTCCTCGATGCCCTATTGTTGAGCGTCCCATCTTTTTTTCAGGCCTGCTTCCCTTGCGGTCTGATCTGCCTGTTGTAAGCGCGCTCCATATCATAACACAGAGCAGCTATTGATCCTAACTCCCCTCTAGCTCTGACAGCCAGGAGAAATGCTCACGCTGTGGTGTCTCTTTGGAGAAGAGATAGACGTCATTCACGCGTGTCCGCCCTTTTGACTTCTAGAATATACCTATCGTCGAGTACTCTTTTTACGACCATGTTCAGGACCTTCACGATCTATGTATAGATAACCGTATATCCAAGTATACACTTATGCTTGATTCTTTTGCGACATCGAGCGCTGATACGCTGCTCTCCAACGACGCTTGCGGCCTACCAACTGGGGACAGGTGCCAGATGAATGAACATTGACGGCAAGGATACCGTGCACACCGGGCTATGGGTCGCTAAGGGTTCATGATGTATGTACTTGCCTTCAAGAGAAGCAGTGCAGGGGCGTCTCTTCAAAATCCCTTGGAACCAAGGATAGACCTTGGGACCTGATTATTATCACCCTTGTATTCTCAGCCCCAACGTCAGACGATACTTGCCAAATGCTTGCTGTGATCGCACGAAATTTCATTTCTCCGAGTTATTGTCCAGAACCTGATACAAACTCTACTTAGTGAAGACACTGGAAAGGACAAGTCTGGTATAATTAGCCCATGAATGATAGGGTGCGCCTAAAGTAATGATGTCTATCGAAAAAGGAAGATGAGGTTGATGCAGGGTGTGCTGTCTATCATGCGTGTGTGCATGAAGTGTTGTTGGATGCAAGGTTATTGCTTGGTGGATATATTGATACAGCGTTGAAAGTTCAATCAGATGCAGTAGATTCGTTCCATAAGGATAGGGAGGTGGCGGTGCGGGGTGAGGATCGTGGGTCTTGCGATGGGTGTGAAAGCAAAGTCGATAGCGTCCGAGAAGGAGAAATGGCAATGACTCAAGCGAAAGGCAAAAAAGAAAGATCAGTGGGCAGCCTTGCCTTTGGGAATAGTGGAGGCATGCGTCAGAGGATTTCTTGCGCGCATCCCTTCCCCCTTATAGTAGATCCAAATAGGGAAAGGAATTCCAAGTAAAATGGCAAGTCCGCCCAACAACTTTTATGAGAAATGATCAATATGAAAGAAAATATCTGGAACAGAAAGGCCTAGAACTCACGGAATTTCCGCCTCCGAGTCCAAGCGCCTTGAACATCTGTGATCCAAACAGAGGGAAAGCGAATCCGAAAAGTGAACGGAAGAGCTAGATAAATAGTATTAGCATCCGTCGCTTGATGTGAGTACACCTAAATGACTTACGGCGGCAGCTGCAGTGGCGCTTGCGGCGTAGGTGAACGAGTCAACAAGGTAAAGCTGGATTGGAAGGCTGGTAAAAAGAAAGGTTTTGTTAGCCTGTTGACGTTTATCATCGTTGTCGAGGACGTACAAAGTGGTCATCATGCCTAGAATGCTATATTAGTTGTCGGTCTCGGCTTGCGCAATCTAAATAAACTCACCGAAACCAAATATTCCTGAGCCGATGATTGGCATGATCCAGTGAAGTTTGGCTTGAGCCGACCATCCATACCAGCTGACAAGGAATGAGTGCTGGCAGGATATGTCATTGATCGAGAAGACTCACAAAATGCCAACTGGAACAAAGAAAGATCCAAAGAATAGAGCGGGGATACGCATCTCCGGTTTGGCGACACCACCATTCTTATCAGCAAGCTAATGCAAGGTATTGAGCGCAATGAAGGCTGCGTGAGAAAGGATTTGCGTACGTATTTGTAGACTTGATCAGCGAATTTGGCACCGAAAATTGTAGCCAAAAAGAAACCGATCCCCAGGCCGAGATATGTGAGTCCTCCAATTCCGGCCTTGAAATGATACGTTGTGGCGAAGAATTCTGCAAGGCGACATAGTCAGAATATGAATCCAGAGCAGAGACACGTATAAAGGTCTTACGGGCAAAGGTTGTGAACATGAGGTAGAAGATACCTGCGGGTCCAGACTAAGCATCAGTACAATGTCAAGAACGAAGCCTCCCCACGCGATTACTAACCATACATGCTGTAATGAAAGATTATTAGAGTTATACCGAAGCAGCAGAACGTATAAACTCACAAGGCCATGTAAAGACTAAGTATGAAGCAGATGAAACTGCGGAAGAGCATGGTGATTGGTCTTGAAAGGTTGACCCATAGAACATGAAGCTTGCTGCCATGCTCCTTGAGAAGTACGGGGTGAGCCCTGGCTAGTTCCTCGGGATCGCCGGACTTCTGTGCACGTCGCAGCCGAATGACAGGACCATAAGTCTCTCGCAGTACAGGAATGCCGACGGCACTCGTGATTGCACAGACGACTAATTGAAGGCAACACGTCGCAATCAGTAATGGATTTCAAGCAGCAATTCCGAACGCACTTGCTATCACGATGAACACCCATTTGATGCCTATCGACTGTGCAATGAAGCCTCCGGCAACGGGACCAACGACAGGGCCTATTAAAATATTTCGCGACAAGATCAGATAAGGTAAAACTCCAACTAAAATGCATTCACGTACCAATAAGTGGTCCCAAACTGAACAAAGCCATTGCAGATGCTCGATCGCGCTCTGCAAACAAGTCACCTATTGATCCTGCACCACATGCGATGGGGGCGCTTCCTGCTAAGCCAGCTGCACGATATTATCAGACATTGCCCCAATACAAGATGCATGTAGACTTACACAGGAACCGGAAACCGATCAGTGCACCTGTGTTCGGTGCAAATGCACAGCCAAAGCTGAAAGCCAGGGTGAAGAGGTTGCCGATGTGGAGAATCCATGTCCGTCCATACATTTCAGACATAGGTGCCAGTATCAAAGGCTAGGACCGGCATCAGCAACAGACTTGAAACACGTAGAGCAATTACTTACACCGATGGCGAATGACAGCAGGAAGATACAAAGTGTCAATGCGAGTACTGTTGTATCGGTGATGCCATACTTGAGTGCGATCTCTGGCAAACCAGGGGCCATCATCGAACTCGCCAGTGGTGACACAAAGGTGTAAGCCGATACCTGTGTAGCTGATGAACATAGGCCAGTAAAATATAAAGGAAGGCACGCACAACGACGACAGCTGTCCACTTTTTCCCGACGGACCAATTTCTAGCATTTTCGGGGTCATTTTCCCAGTCATCTTCCAAGTTCTCGAGGGCCTCTTCACTCTTGTCTTCAGGCAGGGCCGACTCGCCATGACCTGGAGAAAATTGAGCTTCAGGACGGGTGATGGGCTCTGCCTTCTCATTTATTTGGACATGGGTAACCGAGGAATTAAGAGAGTGTGTGGTCGACATGGGTGCTTTCTCAGTTTCCTCGTTGTGGGTCATTCTCGCAGGTGTCGCCCAAAGGCCTAGGGACTCGAAGATGGGGGAGATTCAGAACAAAGACAGGAAGTAACGGATGAGGCCTGCTTTAAGAAAAACAGCCATATGGGACCGACTGCAGCGCTTCTACACGTTATTGAAGATGTGTAAAAGATTTGACCAAACGACTCGCGGGCCGCCGGAGACATACAACGGTTATCAGTAAAGATATATGACATCAAAGTTGACCTCCATACGTTAAAAATAGCCTCGACAGGTTTCTTTGGAGTTTTTCAGAGAGCATTATCAGCATTACATGAAAGCTGCATGTGGTGCCATGACCGGAGCATGTTCCATGAGTGGAGCTTGAGAAAAGCCATTTTCAGATCAACAATTTGAGGCCAAATAGTCATGTTGTGTTACTGTATGTCAAGAGAGGTCGGACAAAAAGCCGGAAATGGAACCGGAAGCTAAACGCTCACGAGGAACCGGTTAAACAAAGCCGAAGATGGAAACAGTGCCTTAGGTCTGGTAATAGCAGATCATCTTGATTATGCTCCTTCCTTCTCAGCACGAGATCAATGAATGTAGTCAACCCATAAACACAGATTCATCTAGCGCGGTGTTTTCATTACACCTCAGCGGGGAGGCTGGTCAGTCACGATTTCATTCAATTCTTCTTACGTTCGGCAAAGGAAGTCCTATGTAAACTTGAGGACGGCCTCACAGGAAGCTCAACATCAGCCTCACTAGCATCTATCCAAGATGGAGCGTATATCCCACCATGAGGGGGAGGCTGCCTTTTCATCCTTGAAAAACCAGCGATCAATCGGATTGCCACATTCTTCATCTCGAAAGCATACAGAAACTGGAAGGTCCTTCTATTAACTTTCACCATCCAATTTTCACCAATCCCGGGCACGTACGTAGCACCCAGCCTGCAGTTACTTACGGTGTGTCTCAAGATCATTGAGCATCAAACGTGAGCTGATTGAAATTGAACCAGATGCATGGGATAACAGAGGGGCATCGGTGTCTGGATACACAGAGTTGTCCGCCACATCGTTGACATTTAACCCCTCAAACGTATTTTTGGGAGCTCCAGGCAAACTGAAAATGTGTGGTGGATAAATGGCAGTAATCCTCCGTACAATCTCCAAGGTCTCTATAACGATAACACTGGGTTTCAAGGAATGGACGACAACAGTTGTGTCCCAAAAGATTAACCAAGAATAATTTGATGGTGATTGGGCGGACAATACTGGAGAACACCAGAGGGATGAATGCCTAAATTCAACCTAGATCCGGTTGTGCAAAGCAATTTAATTGCTCATTACGGTTCCCAGCCACATAAACATAAGGACGCTCCCAGATCGTCTGTCAAAGGCCGAGTGCGAACTCTTTGCGATCATTTTGTGTAGCAATGGCGCTGCCCTCGGACACTTGAAGACAGTGCAATCTCAGCCCAACGAGAGGTCAAAAGGGTTCAGAAGGCTTGATATCTTTCTTGATCGCTAACCAGGCGAGCGTCCGAACCTCGTGGTGTGCAAGAAAACCCTTGCACTGCTTCCCAAAAAATCAAAAGACCGTTCAGTGTCCGATACGGGATGTCCGTTGTTGACGAAAGGCCGCCATGATTGTCAAGGCACCCTGGGACAACCCGTAGCCTTAGGATGTATACTTGTCACGATGGGTCTAGGACGCGGTGCTATGATGTGGGGGGAATTGTTGTTGCGCGTAAGGGAACTGAGGTCTCCTGTCGGTCTACGCTACGATAGATGGTGGGCAAGCATGAGTGTTTGGAAAACACCAGGGGAGTCATGGACAGGCTGAGGGCTGATGGTCACCTACGAGGTAGGCTTGTAAACGTGCCAGTAGACAACTGGCATGTCCTAGACTCCCAGACAGAACCGTGTTCCGTGACTGGACTTGACGGCTTCGATATTGTGTCTGAGTCAAGCAACGGTACGGTATATATATCCAAGGTATATCCACTCTACGTACCAGAATCCCGCCGGGGATTTCCAGATACAACAATGAGGAGGAGTGAAATCCTTGCTTCGAGTAGAACCAACGCTTATCTTTCTGTCAGACCATCAAGTGCAACTTACCCAAATACATAACCAAAAGATACCGGAATTGCGTTCAGGGGTGTACGACCACGTGACTGGACTCATTAAAAAAGTTGGGAAAGAAAGATGACCTGACTTTTTGGAAAACGGCTTGACATAAAAGTCAGCTCATTCCACCACTATTCGCCCTCCCTCCTCCCTCCCTACCTTCGCCTTCATTTTCGGGTCTCCATCCATTTCTTCCGTGAGTTGTTTTTGCTTTTGGATTTCCTGCGGACTTCTGGTCGTTACAACTCTGGGTTCATGGACATGAGCTCCATGCCACGCGAACATGCAATACTGACGGACCATTCGAGCTTCTAAGGGTTTCTTGCTTCTATCAAGATTTGTGTTCTATGTGCATTTGCTGACTGCGGATGAAATATTATAGTCCCTCAAAAATGACTTCAACCGGTGTTAAACGTGATGACGGACGAGTTGACAACCGTATCGAGAACTACACCAAGTTCTGGCACGCAGACCCCTCCAAGGAGCAAGAAGTTGACAATGACAAGCGTCTCGATAGCTATACCGAGGTCGTAAACGGTATTATAATGTCCTCCTTTCCATTCTGACGTGTCTCTGACCCAATATCTATCAGGCTACTACGACGGCGCTACTCAGCTGTACGAATACGGCTGGTCGCAATCATTCCACTTCTCGCGGTTCTACAAAGGCGAAGCCTTCCTTGCCTCCTTGGCACGTCATGAACACTACCTCGCGTCGCAGATGACCCTGCGCCCCGGCATGCGTGTACTTGACGTCGGATGCGGTGTCGGCGGACCAGCCCGCGAGATTGCGCAATTCTCGGACGCTCAAATCATCGGTGTCAACAACAACGACTTCCAGATTGGTCGTGCCAGGAAGTATGCCAAGGCTGCTGGGTTGGAGAACCAGGTTACTTTCGTGAAAGGTGATTTCATGAAATTGACTGAGCAATTTGGGGAGGGTTACTTTGATGCCGGTAAGTCAATCGGTCTCATTAATATACATGACCAAGTCTCTGATCTATCATTGTATAGTATATGCCATCGAGGCTACTGTCCATGCTCCTTCATGGGAAGGTGTATACGGTGAAATCTTCAAGGTGTTGAAGCCCGGAGGAGTCGTGAGTTCAACCTTGCCTCCTGTTCTGAGGACGTGGACTAAACAGCGTCTCAAATAGTTTGGTGTCTATGAATGGGCCATGACTGACAGTTGGGATCCCTCTATTCCTGAGCACAAAGCCATCGCTCATCAAATTGAGCTCGGGAATGGAATCCCCGAAATGCGCCCTCTCAGTATGGCTCGCGAAGCCCTCAAGACCGTCGGCTTCCAGATCGAGCACGAGGAGGATCTCGCAGACCGCCCCGATCCTATTCCGTGGTATTACCCCCTCGAGGGTGACATCCGGAAAGCCCAGACTGCATGGGATTACGTCACTGTCTGGCGTATGAGCTGGAGCGGGAAGCTCGTCAGCCATAATTTCATCCGTGTCATGGAATTCATTGGCTTGTTGCCGAAAGGTACCTTCGATGTTAGCGAGTCGTTGAAGGTCGCTGCTGATGCACTCGTGGCAAGCGGTCAAAAGAAGGTTCGTTCACAATCTCCCTTTCCCTCGAAATACGTCGCTGACTTGTATTGCAGCTGTTCACCCCCATGTACCTTGTTGTGAGCCGGAAACCCAGCAACTAGATGCTGATTAGATACCACGTATATATTTCGTTCAGCTTTAGCTACATCCATACCATATACCTTAGTACTTAAAATTTATGAAGAGCATTGTTTCCAGGATTCGAGAAGGTGTTGGTTGCCAAGAGCCCGGGTGTTAGTGCAACCCGGCAAATTCCGTTTCTGGTGCGAGATCTTGTTGTTCTGGGGTTTTGACCTGCCCTGGTCTGTGAGATGTCGAGCGATCCCAGGGTACACAAACCTCGCCTGCCGAAAGCTTACACCGACCAACAGCTTGCTTTTCTCAAAAGGTACTTCGCCATTCGCACATCAAATACCAGTTACTCACCATTCTATGTTTCCAGCAGTCTCCCAGAATTTGAGAGACGATCCCAAGGTTCGATACGTGGAGATGCGAAGAAATTCGCCTTGGAACGTGCTCAGGATTTCATCGTGCGGTTTGGCCTCCCTGAGGAATTTGTTGGTGTAGAGGAACCGGAATCGCGCTTCAAGGAGGTTCGTCTTGCTGCTCACTATCATTTGCCAACACCAGCACTGATCCTTGTCATCACCAGCAAATTTACAACTGGTTCAAGAACACTGTCGGTCGGACCAGGCGCAAGCTCGAGGGTCGACCCCGGTCGGCGAAGAAAGCTGCAGAGAAAGGTACCGACAATTCCATGATGGCCAAAGAATATTCATCTCTAATTCCAGTGTGAAAATTTCCTTTGTTTTCTCAATTTCAGCAGCTGCGCTCGCGAATGATCTCGCATGGAGCTCGACTGTTGCAACCCCGAATGTCGTGCCGTATTCCCATGCCGAGAGCAGCACCAGCAGCCCAGTCAACCCTACACAGACGTTGATTTCTCCCATCCAGTACGGCGGTCTGCAACCTAGTTCTTCGATGAGCACCGCCCTATCCACGCCGGCGTCGAACCACAATCTACAACCAACCTTAACACTGAGCATTAACCAGGCTACACTGAAGGACTCTTTCCTGGCAGGCGTCGATTCATCGACCATAGCCGGCATGGCCCATAGCTTCGTCGCCGCTAATCCCTCTTCAACGCCACTTACACCTGTTGTCGACGCTCTCTTCGAAGCTATCTCTGCGGAAAACTCCAACAACTCATTCAACCGGGACCCCCATGCCTATCTGCGTCGTTTCCTCGACGCCTCCACTTACTTCCCTGCATCTATCGTGCACGCAGGTGTAGCAGGCCCCCTAGCCGGTCCTCGAGCACTCCAAATGCAGATCCGCAAGTACTCGACCTGGATAGCCAACTCCCCTCCCTCTCGGATATCCTCCTCGCAGCAAGTACAGCGGTCCACACCGCAACAAACACCCGGTGCTTTGACGTCGAACTCGATCTCCGAAGAGATGCAGCGTATAGCGTCTGACAGGCAGCGGAGGAAGGACCACATCCAGTGGGCGCGAATACACGGTGCCGCGCTCGAGCTCGGCATGATGGGCCTGGGCCGTGTGGGAGAGGCGGACAATAGCGGGTATGCGTATGCGATGGGCAGGGCTTTCTCTGAGATGATGGCGAGGGATGCAGTTTGGGAGTCGGATGAGGTCGAATGGGTTGCGGGAATATGTGTGTTGCGTGCTGTCATAAGGACGGCAATGAGAGGTGACCGGAGGCAGAGAGATGAATATGATGATCTTCTAAGAACTTATGAGGGTAGATGGAAGGAGATAAAGGATGAGGCTAGACAAGCCCTCGTTACGGTGAGAATCTTTCTTTTGAAGTTCTTTAGTTATCCTCTAAAACATGAAATATCATAGGAAATTCTGCTTTCCGCCAAGGACGATTTAGCAAGGCTCGATGATTCGGTCTCATGAAATTCACGTGCTCATGTTCCTGTGTGTTGTAATACCCACCACTGGTGTTTCTTCGATCCCCCACGATACCTGACTGTTGCTGTGTATGCTATCCCTCCATGACCCTACATACTTAAAACGTAATTTATCCACCCATCTGTGTTTCTAGATCTTCGAATGAACAATGTTTTTACATATGACTTTGGCCTCTACTGTTTCTGCGAGTTCTAGTAGAGGGTGAAAGAGGGTGAATGCTATGACGTGGAGAAATGCATAGAGGTCGCAAAAATGGAGATACTCATGAGACTGTGGTCCTCTGGAGTCTGTCGTAGAAATGAGCAATGGTGTATGCAAAAGATAGAATGGCAACAGCGTCGCACGGGTTCAAGGACGGTCGACATAAAACCAGCAAAAAAACCAATTACAATAATCTCATGAGAAGGCTTGATGTGCCTTTTACAGTCTTTGTAACATAAGGTCATATCATACATAGTTTGGTTATAGCACCAGTTCTGGTCATGTTCTGGAATAAGATAACACAGTGCAAGTACTCTACAACGACATACAGCTTGAGGTGATACGATGTTATACAAATTAGTCCTTTAGGGTTTCTACATCTTATCTAGGAAGAGATAGAAACGGCATGTTCTGAAATAGGTACTCCTTTGAAATCAGTCCTAAATACGATTTCGAGCAAAGTCACCCTCACATTCTGTCGGCGTAAAAAGCAGGAAGGTCAGCGAATGCGTAAGAAATCTTTGCACCTTTGGACAAAGCTATGTTTCCGTATTGACCACACGTCGTCATTCGTGAAGTAAGATTTCTGCGACGAGAGCAGTGTGTTCGGCAATGGCTCCACAGCAGTGTAGGCGTAAACCCCCATTTTCGAGGTGGGCTGGAGGGTATAGACTGGCGCATTGATGATATGTATCGGGAATGTATAGTCCTCCGGGTTGTGCACACTGAATTGGGATATGACGGTCCTCAAGAGACTGCACGACAGTGCAAAGAAGAACGTCGGCGTGTGATCAAGAGTGTCAAATTGAGAACAATTTGAACAAACGGTAGTTAGGTTTGTCAGATATTTCAACGTCGATGCCGTTGTTAACAGTTTGCACTACAAAGTGGTCATGAGTTCAGCTTTTAAATAGGCTGTAGAGACATAAAGTGTACTTACCACGACTCCGTCTTCATCCAGGTGGAACCCATTTTCAGGGGAAAGGGTCACTACTAGCTCAGTCAATTTGAAGCATAGTCCAAGCGCTTCGGCATATTCTGGTTTGAGACATAAATCTGTTGAGCGTGCGGTGCGAAGAGACAGATTGGTGAGGCTGTCGCAATGCATTGGTAGTATCTCATTGTAAAACGGACCCAAAGACAGGTCAGACTCATGTTTCAAAACCACCAGTGTCTCCAAGCCTGAATACGAGCGCAGATAGTTGAGGAGGGGTGGCGTTAACGAGCTCACGACCACCTTGGTCAAATGCACTTGTGTGCTCGCAAGCTCTTTCCAGATCTTCGAATCGGATGAGCGTGTCAAGAGATTTGAGATGCTCAAGGACACGAGCGACCCGAGATTAAATGGTATCTTGATGTCTGCATCGAACTCAAGCCCTGAAATTGCGAGCGTTCTCAATTTCAAAGAAGATGTGGCGGAAGAGGGCGGGAAAAGGTCTTGAAATTGAAAATAACCGCTGCTCAACCCCAGTCCGTCCATTGATAGGTCGGACAGCATATGGTTGGACGCGATGAGCTCCCCTATCCCTTCCATGAAGAAATTTTTATTTGAATGAGCGTGTGTGTAACACCCGTGAAATGAGATTGAGAGCGATCGAAGGCGTTTTATCTTGTTGACGGGATATCGACTCAAAGAGATTGGGATCGTAGGAAAGCTCAACGCAAGGCTTTCCAGATGAGGAAGAGCGCCGAGGCTAGTGATGATTTCCATCATTGACTCCTCTGTGGACATGCGCCACCTTGAGTACGAAATTAACGATCGAATCAACAGGGAAGCAATCGAAGAAACGAATTATACGGACTTCACATGTCGAATGTTCTGGAGTCCTGCTATGGCTTTTCCTAGGTGAAGCCTGATGAGTGTCTTCGTATTCGCTGCTTTCTTTCTACTGGCTTTATTCAACTTCGCGGCATGAGGAGGATAATACCCGCGCGTGGAAGGACCGCGCGCTTCGATGGGATCCAAGCAGAGAAGGTTCAAAGTCTGTGCATGTTGGCAAGCGGGACTTCGGTTTGACAAGATAGTCGAGATTTGTGATTCAAACGAGATGTTGTGGCAGATGTGAAAGTCAAAGATGACTGTGGAGAACAGTAGCGGGTCAACCTGTAGTTTCATTTGTCGGCAGACCAGGCGTAGGACACCGAGAACATGCGTCCATTCGAGTTCAGCCAGTGGTTTGGCGCCCAGACTTGCTATCTAATATAATAATCAGAATCCTGACGGAGGCAGGGATCAAAGCGAGGAGGATGGGATGGAGAGACTACTTGCATGATTAACTATTTTATGAAGCAGCTCTGTTGGGATTTGTGTCAAGCCTACCATACCGGGATGCAATCGAGTAATGGGGGATGTCAAGAGTCGAGAGAGAACAGGGCTGTAACCAAATCTCGCAGACTCCTCTAAACTCTCACAGGCCCTTGACACCAGGTCGGTGCATGGCATAATGTAGATTAGATAAGATCTGCATCAATTGACAGGGACGGAATCCATTACGCTGAAGATAAGTCCCTCAGGTTGTGACTGAGTTAATACTGTATTTGGGTTGTTATCGACTACATTTTTTACTAGAAGCTTTATAGAACCCCAGTAGTCACCGCTCGACAGTTGGACGTGGGATTATTTGAATCGAGAACGACTCTAGTGACACACCCCAATGACTTCGACAAGACCAGATTAAGTTCAGCAATGCTAAAGAAAAGATATAAAAGGCCAGACATAAATTTGGCGTATTCTGTTCATGGAACCACCCTAAAGGTGTCTCGATCACGCACGGAATGTCCAGACAGTAACGCTCATTGCTTCGGGCAGATTCATTCCCAGCAAGTGTAGGTGACGATGTACAGAGTGCTGCACCAAGTGATTTGCATTCCTGGATTGGCCACCTTTACTTTGGATGGTAATCATGAGAGCTGGTGGTCGGTAAGAAGTTGAACTAGCTTGAGCTCGAGAATGTGGCAGAAATTTACAGGAACTGGCAGGCTTTCTTTGGGTCGAGGAGGGCATTGTAGCAAAAACGACCCGAATGCTGAGATTTCAAGTCATACCACAAGGGTAGTCGAGGAGAGACTCCGTCACCGAATTCAGTTCAGTAACTGCTAGAGTCACCTGTGTTTCGGAAAGTTTGTTCCACGCACGGAGGTAGGGGGTTGGGAAGCACATACGAAATAAGGATGATCAAGGATGTAAGCGCAAGCATGATCTGAGCTCATTTGCAATACGGCGTCAGAATTGTATCCTTGGATGGGCTGGCTTGTCGGCGAGTCAAATTATGTATATGTAGATCATATACGGCCTTGGTAAAAATTTGAAGTCAGTGGTGCCAAAGCGCCGCCAAGAGTGACACGGTCACGTGACTCTGATTTAGAAAACACGATCGTGAATGTCATTGGAATATCATCCTTCTTACGGTCTTGACACCTGCAAGTAACACAAACATGCATAGGGTTCTTTGAATCCACTCTATCCTTGAAGAACCTGATTGGAACTCCCCTTACAAAACTCTACATCGCTTCGCTGTCGCCAAATATTCGTCTTGAGCGCTCCAACTCTCATAAATGGCAGGTGCACTCAGCGGGCACCTTATCAACGGGCACCAGCCAAACAATCCCTTCAACTCCTCTATTGTCAGCCACGAAGCCATGTCCTTCAATCCGATGATGCACGGAACTCCTTTTGCCCAACAATCCTTTTCTCTCTTCGGCTCTCAACCATCCTTCGCAAATGACTCGTCCATGAACGAAGCTACGGCCCACAAGATTGCGTTGCTACAAGCCAAACTGAATCAGAAACTAGGGCCCGAATTTATCTCTCAAAGGCAAGGTCCCGGAGGCCCTAAGCTGACATATGCCGAAGGCTGGAAAATTATCAACCTGGCAAACGAGGTTTTCGGATTCAATGGATGGAGTTCAAGTATCGTCAGCCTTACAACGGATTTCGTGGATTATACGGAAGAGTCAAGAAGGTACAATATAGGTGTGACAGCCATCGTAAGGGTTACTTTGAGGGACGGGGTATTCCATGAAGACATTGGCTATGGAATGGCGGAAAACGTGAAAGGCAAAGGGCAAGCTCTTGATAAAGTTGTGCCACTGTCTAATGAGTTTGAAAGCCTACTAAAATTTGATGTACCTGTCCCTAGTGTAAGAAGGAAGCTGTCACTGACGGTATCAAGCGCGCACTGCGGAACTTTGGAAACCTTCTCGGCAATTGTCTGTACGACAAGTCATACACAGCTGAGGTTGTCAAAATCAAAGTGCCACCGGTGTGTACCCCGCTCGATGTGCTCTGGATAATCCCTTACCGGACATGAAATATCTTTAGGCTAGGTTCAACAAGGATGAGCTGCACAGAAGACCAGAATTCGAAGACATAAAGCCCGACCTTGCTTCGACCTCGGCGTCCGGCTCGTCATCCACTTCCGCCGCTCTATCAGGCAAAGCTTCTTACCCTGATCAAGCCAATACTATAACACCGATACGCCCGTCTAACCAACAAAACAAAGTGTTGTCCTCCGTCCCGCTACATATACGCTCCGAAATTCAGCATTCCCCTTCAACCACGAACAATTATATCCATCAATCAAATGATATCAAAGGAAAAGGACCCGCTCAACTCCCACAATCTACTCATGGGCTCAATACTCCTATCACTACTCCTCTGCACAGTCTACCTCAACGCGGCAACATGCCACCTCCACGACTTCCAGTCGTCAAACCCCAGGCCTCAGGGGTTCAGTCAGCAATCAAGCTGGACCCAGACTACTCCACTGAGTTTGACGCGTTCGACTCGGTAGGCTTCGGCTCAGACGATAGTGTGTTCTTTGCGCTTGCAGATCTTGGACCACCAATCGACCAAGAGGATGTCGGGCGGCCCATTCAGACTGACGGAGATGAGGGGCGACCTATCAACCAAGACGAAGGCTTGATGGAATCTATGAACGATGATTCTGACGAGGGTCCAGCTGCAGCACAGGCACCGATGCCGAAGAGCAATGCGACCGCCCCTTCGCGTCATGAGCTTATCGCTGCTGCTCTGATGTCCAGCGGGAACGAGGAAAGCAACGGTAACTCGTCGCCTTCGGATTCACGTCAAGGGCAACCCTCCAATGTTCCTGTCAAATCAACGACTTCTGTTCCGGCAACGGCAGGAATGCTAACGAAGCCGTTGCTGCCAAAACCTGTATTGGCCACTTCAGCTACAGTGAAATCCAATCACAGTAGCCATCTTCAATCCCATACGAATTCGAACGCTTCCTCGTCGACTGCACGTTTCATGCCTCCACAGCAGCAGAACAACCAAGGCTCAAAGTCGCATGTCCAGCAGCAGCATCAACGCTACATGATCATGAAACAAGAACAGATTCAGAATCAAACCAGCTCAACAGATTCTGCGACGTCTGGAGAGGCAGTCAAGCGACCAGCGACACCGTCAATTGGGGGATTCAATTTCCCACCTAATGCTGTAAGTCGATTACTCGATCTCTTTCATAAAGCCGTGTCCAACAGGCGGTTTGCGACAGAATAATCCACTGCAGAATGTACCTGGCGCCCACAGCACAAGCTCAGGAATAGGAGTGAAAAGGCCCGCTGAAGCTATGGGGTAATTCTCATCCTCTCATGCTGATTTGTTTGTTACCTGACCTCCTTGCCTCAGGTCCACGAGCTACAGAGGCGGTCGACCCGGGATGGGTCTACAACAGCCAGCTCCACCTGGACCAAGCACTGTAAATGGGAGACGGGAGGTCTTTGGAAGGCTTGATGTAGGAGAAGGTGGCGACGTGAAGAGAATGAGGAGGTAATATATATTTCGGTGATTGGTACTGTTGCTGTTTTGGGCTCATGTATTGCTTTCGATGGAATTCTTTCATTTTTTTGATACTTGCTTTCAGGGATGGTTTGTCGCATGCATTTTGTATTATAGTCACATGTTTATCGGAGTCGACAACCTATCGCATACAGCTGTTATATTACTGTAGTTGCCTTTTGGTTCTTGATACGCGATGTCCTCTGCAGTTAGCATTACTGGCACAGGAACTGTATTGTTTTAAGTATCTATCGGCAGCGCTGGTGATGTAAAAAAAAATTGGTGGAACTCACCGCAAGAAATTGACGTACTGATTCACAGAGCGTAGAGGGCAAGTCGAGGGCTGGGATCTAGCTGGGATCCTTTTATTAACCAATGAGTTCGACGACGGCGATTCATTTGACTTCGGTCCCAGCATATCACTAATTTATCATGTTCTCCGACAAGCTGGGCATATTTGATCGACAAATGAGTTTTATTTCAGGCCATAGCAATTTGTTGTATTTATGTGATTTTCTAGTATGGAACCCCGAGCTATGAATGCAAGACAGTCTTGCTTGGCGCCTAGTTCTCGACCTCGAAGGTTTTGCTGCAGATATACGGGTAAGTCACTAGTCAATCCAGGTGTTGGCAAAGTCATCACATACCCTAGTTCCCAGTCCAGACACCACTGCCAGAGACAGAGCTCCCTGGAGAGATAGGCATGTCAAGCACACCATCGATGACGGGGCCATTGACAAGGGTAAGCTTGATGTTGTTAGGACCAACGCGTCCATCGAAGGACCTGGTGGAGACAAGCTGGTTCAGGTTGGTGTAGGCCAGTGTAGCAGTGTTGCAGGTGAAGGCGGGAACGCTTGAGGCGAAGCTTCCAGAGAAGTTGTACATGAGGTCGTCGATGCTGAAGGTGCAAGCGAAGCGACCGCCGGCGGTGGACTTGATGAAACCGTCAGCGGAGGGCATGGTAGATGATGGACTGGATGTATGAGATTGGTTAGCTAGATTGCAAGGTTGTATCATGCATGATACTGAAGCTCACTGAAGGAGTTGTTTTGAAGATGAGTATTTGAGTTGATTGGATGAAGACTTTGAGTGAAGAAGGTCTGCTTTTATAGCTCTGGAAAGAGTGCGTCCTGACATATTAGGCCAGCAGGAATGGTATGGAAGTCAGGAATCATTATACTCCTGCGATCCAAAAGTCGTAGGGTTCAGTTACTAGCTTATACTTAGATGCTGTCGCATAATCAATTGCGCCTCAGAGACCTAGAGCGACCTCGATTCTGATTGAATAGAGTTTTCTGCCAGAGACCTTTGCATATATCTAGGCTGAGCTTCCACTGCAATGCATGAGATGGTGATAAATGAGCATATGGTTCGTAAAAGCCAAGTCACAAGTAAACTGTGCGCACTGTCAAGCGCGAGTATCCATGTCGTGTTGGGCAGAACCATACATGGGTGCATGGAAGTTTCTACAGTCAGCATACACCTTCAGACTATGACAGCACGATATGCGCAGTCAGATATGCAGAGACCCGAACAACAAAGCAGAGCCACTGACATGGCAGAGTAGAGTTCACTGTTACTTGTACAACTTGATATTTTCCGGACTTACGGGCCGCAATGGCTTTGGCATTCGACAAAAGCATGGACACTCTTTGAGCTGTTGTGTATTGCACATCTCAACCAAACCTCAACCCAAACGTCTTTCAAATCAACTACGTTGAGTTAGTCTCCCGTAGTCAGACGTATAATATCACCAGTCTTTTTTATGGGGAGAGAGGGAGACAGTGATATAATGACGTTGAGTGCCTTCTTCTCCAATCACGAACATCGACTTCTATGACTATTATGAATGTACAACAGTATGAGAATAACATACCGATTGCACTTTACAACGACGTACCATCATCACTAGCCTCCTACAATGAAGCCCTCAACGGCTCAGTTCTTAAGAGTTGCAGATGCACGAGCTCAAATTTGGCAGTCCATTTGTCCTCACCTCCTCTATACTTCGTTGCCCAGATGATGCGAACTTCACACATATGGAGAGACTTCAGCCTCGCGCTGTCCTCGTTGAAACCCCAGACCTTCGTGGTTCATCCTGGTACATTCCCGATATCGAGCGAGACCTTGATGTTGGGAGGAACCGCTTGAACTCGGGGTCGAGAACGGAAAGCTGATGGGCAACCTTTACTCCTCTGCATTGTGTGGCTTCTATATATGTACGTCTGTGAAGATACAAGCGGCTCTCGTACGTCATCATTTTCCTTTCAGCGCAGAAGGTTATCGTTCCGGTCTCAGATTCTATGTAAAGCAGGTCGAGCGAATGTTGTGTGGCAAATTTCACATCGAACTTGAACTAGATCGTGAATATGGCCATGACTAGATTCTTGTACACTAGATTCTGCGTCTCCCATGGTTTGTCACCTCGGTTGCATTCCCCCCAGACGGCACCCGAATTGTCTCTGGCTCTGTAGATTGTACCACCCGGGTATGGGATGCAGGTACAGGCGACACTGTTGCTGGACTATTCAAAGGGCCCAGAAGGGTCAACTCAGTTGTATTCTCCCCTGACGGCACACACGTTTCCTCTGGCTCCTTTGACACCATCCGAGCGTCCGGGCAACATTGTTGCTGGGAATGCCACTGAAGCCTTCAATGCTCCTCTACTATCTCATCACGTCCCCAGCAATGTAGTCCATTTTTCTCACAATGAAGATGGACGGATAATGGTCCATGGCGTTATCTTCTGGTGGATATCTCCCCAAATTTGTGGTCGGTTTCCCATGCCCGGTAGTAACAACACACTTTGCATTGGACATTGTGGCAGCATTTCCGTTGATTATGGGCTCTCTCTTTGCATTGGTGAGACATGGTCTGAGTTTTATATCACTGACGAGATGCATTGATGTGTTTCTGGTACACTTTCTGTTATGACCATAGTAGTTGAACCTTGTACATATATATATATTCTTCAGCAGAAATACGGATCTATCTTCGAACTGAATTGCGACATCAACATCGCGTTGGAAATTGTCATTTAAAGAAGGGTGGCAAGAGCTTGGGTATTGCTGCTAGCTGATTACTGAGTTGAGTGTAGTCTCCGGCAGTGAGACCAACGAGTTTTTAAATTGGAGAGTGAGGACTTGATGTGCGCATTTGCAAGTCGGAGAAGTGCAGGCAATGACTGATACAAGTCTCCCATGTCGATGTTTGCTACCCTCGTGGACCCGATTCCTGTCAAAGTGATTGTGGTAGTAGTGGTACAACACAAGTACAATAGGTACTTATAGAGTATTGGTGATCGAAATCACATCGAAATCATTCCACCTACTCATGCAAGCATACTTTTTGCGAAGAGCTCAAGATTCAATCTTCCCTACACAAACCAATTCGCAAGCTATGTACTATGCTGTGAGCAATCAAGCCTTCATTTCCGCTCCGCCAGTTCTCGCTCAACTGCGTCCGCCATCTCTCCGAGCGTCTCAAACCTCCAAGTCCACTTCTTCGGTGCCCCGACCCCCCCAGGCATCTCATTACACGTAACCGCCGCCTGTCTATCAATCCACACGCTCTTCATCCCAATTTGCGACGCCGGTTCATGATCATGCGGCAGACTCTGCGCTACACTCAGGACCTTCTCCTTGACCTCATCGCCCTGCCCCACATCGCCGAAGAAATGGGGCTGCGAGCCAATATAATCCAGGGCAGCAAGGAAGCCGCCTAAGGCAGGTTTGTAGCACCCAGTGTCTTGTGCGGTCAGGACGAGGGTGAAGGGGGATTGGGAGCCGTGGATGGTTTGGGGGTGCCAGTACTTGTGGGGGTTGGGTGTGGGATATGTGTATAAACCGAGCTTTTTGTGATCGGGGGTGGAGGAGAGAAGGGCGTGTGTGTAGCGGAAGGAGGCACGGTCTACGTTGGAGAGGACGACGAGCTTGAAGTGCTCGGAAAGGCGGCGCAGGGCGTCGGTGGTGTCGGGGAAGATGGGCCAGTTTTTGATGGAGTTTCCGAAAGCTTGGTGTGTGTCTTGCGTATCGGAGGTCGAGCTCGAGTCGGATTTAGCTGTACTTACGCTCGAGGAGGCATTGGCAGCGCTGGAACCCCCCGATGCGGAGGAGGACGATCCAGCACCTGCGCTGCTCGTAGCTGCTGGATCGCCTTGAAGTGGGACGGTCGAGGATGTGCTTGAGGTAGGTTTGCCGGAGAGCGCCTGGAGTCTCTGTTCCAGTACCTCGTGCGCCTTGGCGAGAAGGTCACTGTATAGCATGTCCGGATACTGTGCTTGGAGATCGAGCTCGACGGAACCGAAGGCGGTGAGTGCTTCTTTGCGCGACCATGCTTTTGATTTTGGGTAATGGGAGAGTAGTGGCTGGAGGGCGGTGTATAAGCCTGTTTCCCAGTCCTTAGAAGTGTGTTCGAGCTAGATTTCTGGTCGATGATAAATCTGATGCTTACAGCAAGAGTGCCGTAGACATCAAAGATGAGTACTTTGTGGTCGATCAGCTGCTTAGTTGTAGAGCCTGTGGTTGGCATCCTTATTGCTCTCGAGAGATAAATCGACTACAGCTTGGTGTTGGCTTGGTGTTGGTGACATTGGTACTTAGACAAATTCGAGACATTGAGGCGCTGTGACTTCATGGTGCGTGATTGTGACTGTTCGAGACTATGTCACGGCCATTTAAGCCGTCTTGAAGCTGTCTATTGAAAGTCAACTTGCTTTTGTCCAATTTGTAGAGAATTTGTTTCATGAGCTTTACCATAACGCGCTGTGCTGAGACGGACCCATACAAGACGTCAATCATACTGGTGCAATCGCCATCGAAACGAAGACGTCTTTCTCCTCCAGACCTAGCCGTCCGAACACCCACCATTAGCGAAATATGGAGCTGGACACTGACCTCCGCTGCTATTGCACAATGTTCCATCCGAGATGTTCATGAAATGAAGGAAAATACGGTCGATAGTGTGTATATCATTGACCAAGTTTGATTTCTCACTCACTCCGTGAATTGCCTAAAAGGCCACGACTTTTTCTGGCTCGGGCGGATTCCCTGTAGAACTGTCAATGTTGTAGGCATCGTTGTTGGTGTGCAAGTTTACGAGAAAAGGATTCTCTATACTGGTGGGTCTTTCAAGTTGACAGATCCTGCAATCTGAACAAACAGTGTCGGAAAGTCGACGACGGCACATCCGTCATAGATTGTGCTCAAAGCCACCGTCTTCAGCCCAAATCACCGACGAAGCCCAAGTCTGCGATCTCTGGATATGAACAACTCAAGAGGTTAGAACCTCCGCTTCTTCCCATACCTATCGCGGGAGTTGGAAGGTTCGTTCGATTGGTAGGGAAGATACGTTCTGTGCATGATTCGAGACAGATTGTGGTGGATACGATAGGTATGTCATCTAGCATATCTCCGTGCAAAATTCATTGAGCGGCCCCTCCACTTAGAATGCTCTTGTCCTAACGATGAGCTGATTCACGCGAGAGCTGTTCGACAATTACATCGTACATCTTATTCTCTTCAAGAACCCTTCCTTATCCCGCGGCAAATTTATCAACCAGCCGTCAACACACCAGTGAAGAATAAAGCCCCTGAAACTCCTGCAACTGCTCGTCCAAGTCCAAGTCCAATATCCTCAGTCTCCTCGAGCCCTATCAAGTCTCCTGTCAAACCACAAGAAGCACATCATGTGCGTATAATCTCTCAAAGTTTTGTGATTTTCGGACCTGCCTGAACTACTTCATCAGTCCCCGCGAAGGCTGCGACATCCCTCACGGCTGCATTCACAAGATCTTACCGACAATACATTCCGCATCTACGTCAAACATTACATGGACAATGCTCCCATCATCACAGAATCTCCGGAAGCTGAATATGATTCTGACACAGTCATTGGCAGATCTCTCGCAGATGTGCCTGTAACACCAACCAAACGCTCACGAACCAACTGCGACATAACTCCCAAACCAGAGTCTCTTCAACTAACTGAGTTGACCCCTAGACCCCGTATGCCACCTCCAAAGTTCGGCGGCAACCACTCTTCTTCGTCGTCTATTCCGCTCCAGCCACCTTCAAATATTCCGCTGCAATCGAGTCCAGCCCGACAAGGATTCACATTATCCTACCTCCGTCGCGTACCCGAACTTTCTTTGTTAGCTTCGAGAGTTGTAGAGGCTGTAGCCAGAAGGCGACTTCGGGCGGAGAGAAAGAAATTGCAGGAAGCTGGCATCTCCCAGCAGGGCACTCGGAAGTCGAAGAACACGAATGCCGCCGCTTCTTCATCCACAGTACCCAAAGACAAACTCGGCCCAAAGATGAAGAGACTCTTCCAGTGGGCTGTCATTCAGTTGCTCAGGGAAGGCTGTGTCGTTCTCTGGGACGGCCCTATGCGGGCATGTCCCGACGCGTCGCTTGCAAATGCCAGTCGCTTGTGGAAAACTAACACTACTTTCGACAATACGCTGTTTAGCACCAGCGCAGCCACATTCTCTTCCTCTCTATCGTTGCCACAATACGATGAAGATGACGATGCAGTACTGCTCTCTGACCCTAGTCCCAATGAAGAATCCTATATATCCTTGACACCTGCGTACCTCGCCGAACAGGTGGAAAAGACAATGCAGGTGCTCACTGATCATTATGTGGAGATCAGGAAACCTTACGCGAAGATCACGAAGGAGGCTATAACTAGTTCTTTGAGGAAGGACGACCGGTGGCGGTATGTGGGTGACTGGAAAGTGGATGATGCTTTGCACCTGTTGGAATCGGAGGGAAAGGTGTTGTCTATAGGGCAGGGAAGATGGGAGCTGACACTCTAAGATGTGCTATGGAGGGATTTTTCGCTTTGCTGCTAGGTGACTAAACAATTTCTCATCGATCGTTTCTCATGGTCTGCTGCATTTCAAGTATGTATTTTTCTGTATTGTATCATAGCTTTAGCTTCCATCATAGTGCCTACGACTACCATCTCCATCCCAGACTGCCACCCTAGTGGTGGATTGCTGAACGCAGTCTAAATTATAATCATTGTATCAGTCTTCAAATAAAATAGTCAGACTTTGGCATTAATTAGACGTCGCTGGTGCCGCGCCCCAAAGACTCCTTGGCAAGGTGTTGTTGTTTGGCTATGGATGCAACCTCACATCGTTTTCGCCCGTTCTGATGCAACCGCCTTCCTCTTGCTGTGGCAAACTCATACATGTAGAACCACTTCGACTCTTTCTGCAACTGGCTACAGTCCAGACGTGACAAACGGAATCCTGGACATTTGCACAGCGCGGGTTTTCCATACGTTGATCTGGGCAAGGCAAAACTGCGGCTACAGCTTGGCAACCGATTCTGCATACTACCACTTGCACTATCAGCTTGGTTAAACAGTCTGGAGTCTGGGAAAACAAATTTCTTTGGATTTTCTAGCTGGTTTTCGATATACAGAACTATCTGGATCCACTACGTAAAAGCACACATGAACACTGATGAGAACGACTCCAAATTGTCCAAACTATATCTTGCGGCTACGAATATCTGTTGTGCCTTGAAGGCCCGGGCCATCATAGAGGCGTTACTTCCTAGAGGTTGAGGTTGATCGGCGAGCAGCCAAGGTTGATGATGCCGTTCTTTGAACCCCAAGTCAGTGGTATGCAAGCCGGATTCAAATGCGAACTCTTACGAAGCTGTTTCCAGTGCAGCAGACCGGTTGTGCGGAGCTTCGGTTTGAAGTCAGAACGCACTGACTACTTTCATCCAAGGAGAAGCTTACCAGGAGTTGCCTCCAACACCGACAACAGAGATAGGGCTACAGTTGACTGTTAAAAGGACAGGAGATGAGTATGTTTTTCTTCTCGGTGAACAGTGACTGCCAACTCACCGCCAACCTGTCCAGTCACGGAACCAACAACGACGCCCAATAGGCCCAAAATGGAGGTGATTCCAGAGGAAGAAGCCTAGACGAAGTGGTTCAGCTCTGCTCTGTAACATGAATGGATCCCTTACATTTTGAAGGCTATTGCAGCACGAGATAGTACCTGTGTTGCATTGGTTATTGGCAGGGGGAGGAGTCTGAGGGCCACCAGGGAGTGCGGCGGCGCCAACAAAGAGGGGGAGTGCAGCGAAGAGGAAGAAGAAGAGGGTGTAGACACGAGCGAACATTGTGATGTTGATTTGTGAGGTGGGTAGAAAGAACTGGCCGTTCGAACTGAAGAATACCCGTCGAGTTAATCGCCCTTTTATACAGTTGAGGACGCCGTTTTGGCCACACACTTCCGAATTCACAGCGAATGACACGACGTAATTTGTTCAGAGCATTGAATTGAGGAAATACACTAACTGTTCAAAGCTACCCTGCAGTGGGTGTCATCCTAGTGGGTGGAAGACGGGGTTCATCGCTCGTGTCTCCAAAGAAGTGTACCCCGTTTTTTCGCGCGAATTCAATGCAAATGAATTCCGGGTGCTAAACTCTACGTCCTCCAGGAGCTTTCTCCCCATTGCTTACCTATCAGATTCTCGTAACGACATGCTGTTGATTGAACGTGCTTTGTGGAGAGTCAATCCCTCATTTTATTCGTTCTCGTTACTTCAAGGTGAGCTTCGTATCATTCTTCTCACCTCGGTCTATATATCTGAGCAGATTTGGTGTCGATAAGCTGCACATGGACTCCAAATAGTTCCTCTGAACTGAAAGGCTCCCGCAACGAACGGTGAATCTACATCAAAGCTGCGATGGATCTCAATGAGCCATCAGCTGTATTTGTTTCGTAACTTCACCGACATCACTTTTTCCCGAAGCAAACATTTGGCCGTGAATGCCGTTCTCACTTCATTGACAATTTCGAACATGGAGTCAAAAGAAGCCGCAGAGCTTTCCGTCAATCGCTAACTTGAATTCATTGTTCTGGGGTCATAGGAATCGACGCGTCAATGTATTATGGACTGTCAAGGTCAGCTCAAATATCCTTGGCCCTGAGGCTGCATCCTCTTCTTTTATGACATTGCTATGACGTAGCTTATCCCAGCTTTATTCCTTCAATTCAGTCAAGTCCCCAAAAGTGACTGTCAAGTTTTGTTTGGCTAAGCCACTTCAATACAAGTCTCCACCGATCGATGAGAAACCAGCGTCTGTTGGAACCGGCAACGATACAAGGACAACGACACTCGTTACGGCAATACATCAGCTTCTTTTGGGTCCCTGTGCATGTGTTGGAACCTGTGATCCCAGAGTTTATTCCTTGCCATAGCCGCGTGTTCTTTCTGTGAAACTCGGAATTGCTTCGTGCAAGTGAAGTGACGGAAACCTTCACTCACTCATGGTCATGTCGTTGATGTTCTCGTGCTACTTGCCTTGCTTTGCTTCATCACGTAGGGGACGTTTGCCGAATGCCATCAACAGCTCATTCGATTTTTTCAGGAGGCCGGCGTATGGGTGCCTCTCTCGGTCTTGACTCCACAAATTGCCATCCAGACGGTCGTCCAAACAGTCGCCACGACTTAGGGGACGAACTGAAGTCTCCGATCAGACCGGCGCCAAATCCGGAGGTCTATTATGTGGCCATTACTATCCAGAAAAGCGGCTTGAATCTTATCTATCTTCCGGTGCAAGTCGTTCCACTACTCACCCCAGACTCACCCGCAACAAGTATTACTTAGACAATCGTTTCTCTGGCTAAACAATTCACTACCCGGAAAACACTTGCTAAAGGTTTACTAGATCCTCTCTTCTTCACCGCTGCTATCGTGCAGCCTTCAATGCCGTACCCCTTGTGTTAAACCAGGCTGGCTTTGTCTCCAGTTTCACAGACATCCGTGGTACGCCTTTCAATGCAGCAACCAAGTAGCAGCTGCCTTGGTCTATGTCAATGCACCCGCGTCTAACCCGCGCCTCTGTCTTTGATCAGTCTTTCCAACATGTCAAACTGTGAATATATATGTGTACTTTTGGCTCAGTGAACATTTTCAGATTTTAAAGAGGTATTCATGAAAGTAATAACCTATGTCCAACTTTTCTTGATCGCAAAGCATTGGACTGTGCGCGTCCGGTCACGACATGTGATTTGCCGAATGACTACGTGACACCTCGTAACACTTGACAGTCGCGACTCCTTGAGCGTTGTTGCGCTGATCAAAGGGCGTTTGAACGTTACACTTGACGACTTTGCAGACCACAGTTCAGGAACTGATGCAAAATGTCTAGCTCTAGCTCATTTACAAATACCCCACCGGAAACCTCAGACTACCCTAATCTACCATCGACCATTGTCCCGTGCCACCGAAAACCCCTCGGGAGGGACCAGGCCAGGATGGATGACTGTTTCCGGTCCGTTTGGATTTTATTTATTATACCATCAACCAATAAGTTTTATGCTTTAGAGTCTTCACGCAGGGTAAGAGCCTGCCCAGTGCATGATTCTGCAACGTGTTTAAATTCAGTCATGGGTTCACGCAGTGTTCGGACATTCCAAATATAAAGGAAAACAGAAAGAAATCGTTGACGCTGCTTACGGTGGTGCGCTCTATCCAGAAGATGTACGCATATGCGCTAAGTATCGCCTCCACAGGCGCTGACGTCCTTGTAGTTGCACCCACAGGAATGGGGAAGGTAGCACCGATCCCTTCCGTCCCTTGCTGTGTTCTGAATGCTATATCGTGTAGAGCTTATGCTTTCAAATACCGGCCGTCGCAGAGAAGGTAGCTTGCTGTCTTCTGCCTTGAGCCCGACGTTGACTTCAATGCAGCGAGGTGTAACTCTCGTCGTCTCCCCATTGCTTGGTAAGTCCATGCCTTTCGAGTTTACGAGTTTCGTACTAGCTGCACTGGCGCTAATGTATTCATTGATTAGCTTTGATGCAGAACCGTAAGTCAGGACTTATTGAAAAAGCGAAGTCAACCGGATTTTCTATCTCTTAGAAATTGAAAACCTACGGAAAAGAAACATCACGGTAGCAGCATTGTCTTCTCAGGTTCCTTACGCGGAAAAGGAAGAGGTGATTGGCTTCATTAGCTGGACCATTATCGCTTCTAACGGTACGGTCAATAGATCATCAAGGAACTGCAACTCTATGACTCCACCATTCGCTTACTGTATAGTGAGTTTCAAGCGTCGGAGTGCATCCACCTTAAGCTCGACGTTCAACGTTGAGTATGCAGTAACCCCAGAAAGGCTTTGCGCCACAGAGACTTTCAAACTCCTTGATGTGGTTCATGATAACCATAATCTCAATCGGTTGGTTGTTGACGAGGTAACTGTTCTTCGAACTATCGGTCCATTCGATAAACTCAGGAAGATGATTGACAGGCGCATTGCATTTCAGTCAGTGAATTTGGACGCGATTACTGTTAAAGAAGCAAACCATAAACCCTCTTGAATCATGATCTATAGGAGTGGGGACACGACTTTCGAGCAGAATATCGACGCCTCGGCAGGTTTCGCGAACGGTATCCTGACGTTCCCATCATGGCTCTACGGCCACAGCGACGTGCGTTTGTTGCAGGAACTGAGCTGCACACAACATTGACATCGTTCCATTCTGTGACAGCGTTCAGCGAGACATCATTAGGAGCTTGAAGATTGTGGAAGAAAACCTCTTCCGTGCATTACATCCATTCAATCGCGTGAACCTGTTCTATGAGGTAAGTGATCTGAACTGCCCATGTTGGCAAGGTCCTATGGAAGTCAACTAGGTTCGATACCTTAACAACCCCGAATCACTCAGCCAAATGGCAGACATCTTCGATTACATCACTACCCTTTATCGAAGGCGGGGAAAGGCTTCCTCGGGTATTGTCTATTGTCGAATGCGAAGCACTTGCGACGCTTTGGCTTCTTATCTTCGAGGTAAAGGACTGAATGCGAGACCATACCATCGTGGAATTGGGTCCGTGTCATTTTCCTAGGGTGATCTTTTTTGGCTGAACATGGGGCAAATCACTGCAGTGCTACAATTCTGGATCGCACTATGAAAGGTTGGACAGCTGGCCCCTCGGATGAGGGTGGTGGTGTGGATCTCGTAAGTCTATCACTTTGACAGAGTGCCACTTGACCAACTTTTCTCTTCATATCAGGTAGTCGCAACGATAGCTTTCGGGTTAGGGATTGACAAAAGTGATGTCAGGTATATCATTCATTATGATATGCCGAAGAGCTTCGAAGGTATGTCGGGAGTCTCTGTACCACGATCTACCACGATTTCATGAGATACGAATTTCGTTTAGGATATTACCAAGAAACAGGTCTGTGTTATCGCTGAGTCAGGCCAGAGGTGTTTTTCATATATTCTTTCACTTTCTAGGTCGCGCAGGACGGGACGGTCATGTACGAACTCTTGACTTTCACTGTCTGCATCTCCGCTGATGACCATACTCCAGCCTTCCAAATGCATTCTCTATTACTGTACGGTTCCAAACATTATTAGCCGCTTACAGAACTTAATGGCTTCAACAGCTCGTGAAGATGTAATTCGAGTCAAGCGGTTTGTTCATAGTCCCCATCCGAACCGCGTTCGTGAAGATGATCACGATGGCCCGACTCCCACACAGCAAGCTACTGGGAGTCTGGATGCGGTAAACTGCTACTTTAGTCCAGGCCCTACGAATCTAACTCCCATATCGTCCAGCTGATAAATTTTGCAGAAAGTACAACCCTATGTCGACATGTCGTAAGTAACACATTTTTCAAGGATCACCAGCATTGAACCAATTTTCCAGTCAATCTGCCGTTACTTTGGAGAACCAATCGACGAAAAGGACTTGAAAATTGTGAAATTGTATTGCAATCAGATGTGCGATGTAAGTACGTCTCTTACAACATTCTATTTCGCATGTCAATATGTATAATTAGATATGCAAATATCCAGAGAAGACGAGAGCAAGAGCGTCGAAGTTATCTTCAATGGACGACGCTTTGATGAACGTACCTCCGCCTCGTCCTGCTAATAATTCCATTCAAGGTCAGCCAAAAATGGATGGAAATGACTGGCAAGGTCGGCAACTGGGAAATCAAGAGCTCGGTGCTCAGAAGCGTGCTGGGTCGGGATTGAGCGAGAATTCCTCCAAGAAACCCAAGGTGACGTATGCTCCCATTATGGGTACGAAAGCTTTCTCTTTTCTCTTTTTATCAGAGTGCAGTAATGATGGCAATACTCTAGTAACGAGACCATATGCATCAGCCTCAGGATTGTCAAAGCCGTTTCGGCCGCCGTCGTTCGTAGGCGCTGCACCAAAGCCAGCATTACCAACGCCATCAGCTTTTCCAACGGTTCCAAAACACCCTATACCCAGATCTATTAAACCAATTGTTGTGGAGGACATAGCTGAAGAAGTTGAGGACGTAGAAATGGGGCATCGAGAATGTAAGAAAGAAAGCCGACGAACCCAAGGCATTTTTCACCATCTTTTTTTTGTATCTTAGCTTCTCCTGTGGACCTGCCGGATGTGGACATGATCTGGCGTCCTGACCATTCCACGAAAGTCCCCGTAGGTATAGCATTCCAAGACAATTTCTGTTCGCTGAATGGGAATTTGGCAGGAAAAGAATCGCGAAGACAAATTTGACGTGTTAAGACGCAGTCTATATAAAGTTTGCATGTCAACATCGATCCAAGGGGCAGTTTGGTCAAAACTCTCCACCCTGGATTTTGACACTGACAAGAAGTAAGTAGACACCAAAGAGCCAGTTAGTAATCGTTGATTGATTTCTCCAGGAACGAAATCATCTTCCAGGCTGCCAATGACCTGGAGCTATCCGCAATCTCATTATCAAGCACATCGGAAGGGTACAATGAACGAATCCTCACCATGAAAGAGGATATTCGATCAATTGCCAGCTTGAACCTATGGGACATCGACGACGCGGATTTCGAGGATTCGCAAGATATTATCCAGTCCCTTCGTCGTTACTGTGTATCTCCGCCCAAAAAGCGGACAAGGCATGCACGATGAATTGCTGTACAAACATCATCTGCTCTAGACGGAAGTAATCCCAGTTCATTCTCCTCGTTAAAGACAAGTAATTTCACGATGTGAACACAAGACGTGTATCGCCGAAGCTGTAGACTCGTCAAATTTCATGCAATTCGTTAACATTGTTCAGGGTTTTTATTAATCACAACAGTCTCGCAAGCTTGACTCATATCTGAATGTTCCATATACGTACACCCTCTTCCGTTCTCTCCATCATGTCCAGGAGTACAGGGCGACCAGAACCTTGCCGCATACTGAAGATTGCTGAGGTCCCAGCAAAGGTCTTCCCTGTACGGTGCCCGCAGCCATTAGACTAGTAAATCACGTAGCTTTGTCATAGTCAGCCTACCATTCTCCTGTCCACTTCGATTGCAGATAACGACGACTGTCTCATGACCGGGATTCTGAGAATCAGACTGCTGAGAGGTATCGCCATCCTCCTCAGACGAATCGTCGTCGGTTCCATTTGACCAGAGGGGTCTCAACCGAGAAGCCCAGTAGTTAAGAGTATTCCAGTCTTTAGTCTCTTCCAATTCCTTCTCGGAGTCCAGCCAGGCATTTAGTAGGATTAGCAGCTTTGTCTTCTTGGAAACGCAATAGTCAGCAAGTTCATATGGACCGTCCGGCAGACTCCAATGAGGCGTTTGAGAATTGAGATCCATGCATATTGCTAGACTCATGACATGCTGCAATGGAGGTGACAGGGTGAATGTTGTAAATCCGTCACCTTGAAAAAACATGAATAAGGTAGAAGAACAAGGGGAAATTTGATTTAAACACACCAGGTTTCGCCCAGGTCATGTCAGTTTCGTACAGGTTGGTCTTGCGATATCCACCCACCCATTCCCCGTCAGGCCCGTAAAAGGCAGCACTATTAGCGCCCACTTGTTGGACTGTGTCATCGCCATCTTCGGAAAATGTTACATCTGCTACTTCTTCAGGACCAAGCCTCTCGGGATATCCAGCAACGACATAACACTGTAGCTTCTTCGACAGCTCCGAGCAGAATTGAGACGTGATTCCAGTACGCGGTTGTTCAAGATGCGGAGCGATGGACGTTGCATTGTCGAAAACATATCCTTCGGTGATCCTTAAGTATGGACCAACATCGGAAATTACGATATGCACTTACCAGTCAGCGCCATTTCAGGGAAACATAGTAGATCCAGAGATTGGGGTTGGATCCTGGACACCGGCCGCAGTCAAGTTGGCAATGTTAGATGGCTGTGGTTCTTGTGTGCGCACTTTCTGCATAACTCTCGAGCTTTAGCAAGGTTTGCTTGTACTTGGCCTATCTTGAGGGTCCGGAAACGAAAAGTTAACCTTGCAAAGCATGGGAACCAATGATTGTGTTCATCGGCTGACCTTGGGAGATAGCTGAACGACCCCAATTCGAAGATTCATGCGCGGTATTGGCATGCAGCGGTAGTTGATTCAGAAACACGGATGTCAATCAGCAAGAAAGCAGAGGTCAGACTGTTAGATGCCTTTGGTCAATTTAGTGTTGACTTGTGTGCAACGAGCATCGGTCCGGTTGAACCGAACTAAAGATGAAATCAATATGATGCGTGCATCGTGCGTCCTGATTGCTGGAACCGTCAGCTGCGATGGCGAGAATGTTCGTTATGGATTACATAGTCATAGTGCGAGTGTCCTTACAGGTGTCCGAGCTCTATGTACATGTACATAAATTTACACATTGTTGCAGCATCGATCCAACATCGATCAATAAATATAAATAGCCTATGTGTGGGGTCAAAAAGCTGAACGACTCAGCGTTCGGAAACCCTTTACCATTTTTACGTTCCCCCACATGTGTTCTCATTGAATCGAACCGCAAGGGTACCTTGTCCGGATTCTTTGGCAGAATTACCTCCATCCAGCCGTTGTTTTAAAGTCTGGACTGAGATGGAGCACTCCCATTGACTTGGGATGTGCCCGAAGTGCCATGACATCCTGACAGTGGATGGTCAAGCAACGGCCGTCTCTGGTGGAATGACGAAGGCATCGTCATAAGACGGGGGCGGAACGCTATTATCCTCTCTTCTCCGAGTCGCAGTGTCCAAATCCAGCTTCAGCCTGCTATTCTCCGCCGACAACGTTGTGAGTTTCTGCTGCAGCTCTTCAAGCTTCGTCTCTGTCGTCGACCTGAACTCAGCGAACGCCCTGCCGCCATGCTTCAGCTGGGCTTTTAGCTGCTCGTTCTCCCTCGTCAAGCTCTCCGCGCTTTGCTTCGCCGCAGCATGCACGTTGCCGGATGTTGATTGAAGCTTGGTGGCGATCATCTCCAGCTCGTGGACGTGAGCTTTCAGACGGCGGTTCTCCCTGTCCAGCTCGTCTTGCTTGGCGTGGAACTTAGTCGAGAGCAGCATTTGCTCCATCGACTTTTGCATATCCCGCACCTGAGCTTTGAGGCTCTCGTTCTCCCGCGTCACATCGCGGAAGACCACGCGCAACTGTCGGTTGTCTGTCTCGGATGCCGGTTCGGACATAGCCTTGCCCATATCGGTGAGGCGCGCTCGTAGTTCTGTAATCTGTGTGTTTTGTGCGACAATGATTGTTCGAAGGTCATCTGTTTCCGCCTTTGATTTGGTGGTTGCTGCTTGTGACTCTCGGAGCTGCGTTCTGAGTTCCTTGTCTTCCTCCGTCATTACAGCTAGCATCCTCTCCGTACTTTCTGAGTGAATCTCTTTATTCGCAAGTTCAGCTGTAAGCCTTCCTATTTCCTGGATATATTGCTCCTGCGACCCGTTCTGGTCGTGTGCTGAGAGGACTTCCGATATGGTCCTCTCCATCTCTCGTACTTGGGCTTTGAGAACATCTTTCTCGTTCCGCAGAGCTTCGTTGGCATCGCGAAGGGTGTTCTGCGCTTTGAGCTGATCCAGAAGATTTTCGACTTGAAGCGTCAGTCTTGCGGTTTCCTTCTTGAACTCTTCTAGTGCTTCGTTGTTCGCGTTGTCAGGTAAAGGAGGGAGCGGTGATGCGGCACGACCTGGGGGCAATGAATAGGATGAAGGATCTTCAAAGGGCGACAATGGCTCGACTGACTTCTCCGAGATATTTGAAAGTAATGACACAGGAAATGGGGACACAGATGGTCTTCTACTTCGGGGAGGAGAATCGGACGGATCCGGGGGGAGGGCGGCGACAAGGAGGTAGAGTACCTTGAAGGCGTTGAGAGCTCCGAGATCGCTTTGGCAGTGGAGAGTGGTCGTGACCCATTTGCTCGTTTGGCACGTATAGAATCTCTTCTGGGTGGAGGCGGAGGGGGTTTGGATTTGATGGATGGTTTAGGTGACAAAATGGGTGGAGGTGACCGGACTTTGGAACGCATCGACGGTGGTATCAGAGATGGAGGTAGATTGAAGGGGATGTCTTCTCCAGCCATTTTCCGTTGGATAAGATGCATAGCCACGGCGAACTCATCTCTCGTCAGAGAGTCGTCGCTGTTGAGGTCTGCAAGATTCCTATGATATCATGGGATTAGACACATAGAAGACGGGTTCACTGAAAACGGTACCCACCAGATGTGTGCTAGGTCAGAGGATGGAAGGCTGTATCCTAGCATGAAGTTCGCTGCTGTTTTTCCGTCAATATAACCCTTCCGTTCAAAATCTAATTTGTGGAAATGTTTGTCGGATTCAAGCTTTTCAAGCGGCGTCACATCCCAATATTCCTCTTGAATATCGATTTTTGGAGGTATCGTTGGGCTAATTTCGAGCTTAGGAGGGGATGAAAGACGTGGTTTAGACGAGGATGCATGGATTGAAGGTGTGGGACGATGGGAGTGGGCTAGTCGAGGAGAAGCAGGATTTGAATCCAGGATATCTGTGTTCGCAAGCTGTTCGAAGATCTCTTGAGGTATTTCGGAGGGTACTGAGGAAAGCTGGCAGGACTGGATGGCTTGCACGAGATACATGCCCATTGCAAACTCTTGAAAATTCAGCGCGCCACGTTCCATGGTATCAACGAGCTTTCTTTGTGGAGGTAGATTGAATGTCATGTCGTGTCATCACCAAAGAACGGACGGACTGACCGAATCCTCCACAGTTCGCCATAGGAAAGATTCGAAGTCATGTAGATTTCCAACACGGTGTCTCCTACAGGGACCGTTAAATAGGCGTGATACTGACAGAGTTACTGAAAACCTACCATCTAAGAAGCCACCAACTGGGCCGTTGTTTGTGAAGGTGCGTTTGAAATGCCGCACATCGTCTGGGTTGACTGGCGGGAATCGGGGTTGCGGTGCGACAGCGGGTTTTTGTACATCTGTGATTCCTTCCAACGTAGGAAGAGGGCCGACTGCGTCGTACAACATTAGCTAGCCGCATGGATGTACACAACCTGAGCCCAACGCACATTCAGCTAGCACTGACTCGTTCAACGTTTCCCCTGCCTGCACCCATCCCATTAGCCGAATCGCTGCAGCCAACTCCTGCATCGAAAGATCTCCACTGCCGTTGGCATCTGCAATGGCCCATATATCGCGAAGTACGGGGTATGGAAGGCCACTCCGTTTGAAAATATCGATCGCCGCATCCGGACTTAGTGCTCTGGCCTCGTGGCAATTCGTTAGAAGCAAGATCTTGTTGGCCAGCTGGAGTTCATCCTCCGATGCAGAGAAGGTCTTCAGTGTCATGGATGAGGGTGGTTAACGGTGGTAAGCCAGCTACCCTATGTTGACCGCCTGGAAGCGGGGTACTTGGGCTTGTATGCCAAATCAGTGGGGTGCGCAGCCTCTGGTGAGAGGCGTAAGAAGCCGACACAGCGTTGGTTGCTCAGATATTCAATAAATGATGGCGAGTACAGGTTGACACGAGGTAAGCGATGCTGTCCCCCCCCCTCAGTATGCCAATGCCTTCCACTAGCAACACTAGCTCTTTTAGGGATAGAAAGACAGAAAGCAATTGAAGCAAAGATTCCGGCGCTTAAAGTTATCAGTCAACCAGCCTTCTACAGCCAAGTTGTCCTTGCCTTGGCACCTGCTCATATTTGTCAGCACAGCTTGTGCCTGGGGCATTTGCAGCCCGCCTTGCGAAGATCTTCCATCAACTCGCTGCGCCTTCGAACTTTTATACTTACTGCGGCCGAACACAAGTGCCGCGGTCGAACGTGCTTGAACTCATATTTACTGACATACTCGCTTGAGACTCACATGAGTGCTTACGCACGGTCAACACGCAGTTTTGCTTGTTTTCTCTTCTCTTAACATGTCCTACCAGAGCATTGATTGTACAATGGCCCAGAAAATGGATGTAATAAGCCTTGCAGACGAACCTCTCACGACGAGATCTACTCATGTGTATGTCAAATCGCGTACCTTGAGAGAGTCGATCTACTGCGGTTCAAGGTTCTGCCTTCTCTCAAATCAAATATTCCTCTGGAGAATCAAGGTGCATCCCGATTACAGGACGTCTGCATAGCATGAGTAGCTCGTCAATAACGTAATATTTCCCCCGACCTCCACCAACCTCCGCCAACGCTTTAGTCTTTCGCAGGAAGTGCAGTCCCGGAGCCAGTTACCTGTACTTCAATGCAGCTCCTGGGAAGTGTCCATTGCTACAGTGTCAAAATGTTTCATTACGAAGTGTCTCAATCTATCCAGATAGTCGACGTATCCGTAAGCCAGTAGCTATTCAACGAACACTCCAACTTCCTTTCAAGGCCACTTGGTCCATTTGCGTTATGAACGTGCCAAAGCACACCTCTCATCAGCCTGTTGACAATGAAAGCACACCTTACCTCTTGTATACTTTTTGGATATTTGTCCTCTAAACCGGAGCATATTTTCATGCAGTTCGCTGCGACAGTGCACCCGATGTAATCCCTCCAGAACCCATCGTTTTTCGTGGCAGTATGGCTTGCGTCGTTATAGAGCGTGTACCCGAAGCGGACCTGCATTCGAGCGAATTCGCGGTGCACGTCAAGCTCTGGTTGCATGGGGGCGAGTTGACGGCAAAGGGCGCTCAATTGCCTATCGAGCGTTTTTATCACACACAAGGCCTTTCGGGATTCGGACCACGATACGGTTTCGCCCACTTGTTGCTGCAAAAACATAGAAGCGAACCTCAATGCTTCTACGATGTCCGTTACCCTGTCATTCGTTGTCGATGTAAACAACATATAATCCTTCGCCCAACTTCTGAGTTTCTCTGCATCTGGGCTTGAGAACTCTATTTCCTCGCCAAGGAGGAGTTGGACCACTGGGTAATCAGTTAACATACACCCGACGGATCGAGCAGAGAACATTGACATGAATGTATCTGTCCCGTGTTCGATAGATTTTGGCATTTCCGGCTCAGCGAAACATCCAATCAGCTCTGCCAGGCCTGGAGACCAGCCATCGTTGCACTCATTGTTCCCTTTGACGGTGTTCGCCACGCCTTCGTCAGTAAGCGCCAACACGCTCCAATACACCTCCTCGGCAGAATGCGTCAACACGACATGGAAACCTAAATCAAAACGATTGAACATCGCAGATCGTGCTTTCTCGGATACGATGTAGAGCGACCTCCCTGCTTGGACATCGTTTGCACGGTAGGAGACGACAGTGCCGAAGTTGACAAGGTTATGGGAGGTGACTTCGCAGTATAAACCAGCACCAGTTGGAGTGTCGAATCGTCCTCCGGTTTTTTCTACCTGGTCCTTGCCTTGCCCTTCCTGCCATCGTACCTGGAAGAGGGTCATAAGGGTCAAAAATGACTTCCGGTCCATTTGTGCAAGGGGTTTTTTGACGCCATCGGGCATGAAGTCATACGAGAGCAAGCGCTCATTGATGCCGATTTGTAGGTGCGTTACGGAGGCGTCGTTCAGGAGGGAGAGCCAGGTGCATTTTGCTTCTGGGCGCGTTCCTTTCAAGTCAAGAAACCATGGGTTTGTAGACGAGGTATAGGTTTGGCTGCCTTGAGGGGTATGAAAAATGTACTGAGCTACGCCGCTAGTCGATAACGGACCGCGACGTGGGGATGCTAAGCTCGTCACGCTAGCAGGCGCCTTTTCACTTGACGGCGATCCATTCAGCGCTGTCATTGGTACGGCGTAAGGGTGTCCATCTGTACTGTTAAAGGGTAGGGGATCGATTTGGATGATGGGAGTCGTGAACAAAACTTCGAAGCGTAGCTCGCTCCAAATAAACCTTCGATAGCTTCTCCTGGCCCAACCGCCTACGGATCGTTTAGAGCAATGCCGAATGTTATACGCGGTTGAAATATATTGTTGTGCCACCTGGGACAGAGTAAGGATGAGTGCAATGAGGGACACAATTAATGCGACTAGGGATGTTGTATCTGACTCGGACATGGCCGACGTTCGCGAGGAGAGCGAAGAGCTGTGTGAGGCCCAGCTTTGCCCTTGCTTTGCTCATCCAATCAACTCTCATCTACTCTCTTGCCCTGAAGGACCGATTTAGTATTCATCATCTTGACAATTTGAAATTGGATGAGTCCGAGCTCTCGCCGAAACCCAAATTTGGAACATGCGGCCGCAAGCGACCGCCCGCTCTCCCTCATTAAATTAATGATTTTCATTGGATCTACAGTGCCAGACCATCCGCAGGCATCGAACTACCAGTGCAACTTTGGCATAAATTTTCACTGGAAAGTCATGAGGTTTAGTGACTGCGTGGGTGCAAGCCTTCGTCGATTTTCGGGCCAAGAAAGAATAATACTTACCCGAGAACTTGCCGAGAACCTGTAGATTTTCATCAGACCGTCGGCATACTTTTACGGGCATTTGTGCCTGGAAATCAAAACTGGCGTTCTTTAAACGTGGTTGATCAACTCACTCCGAGTCCCGACTCCAACTCACCCTCAACTCGCTGCATGTTATACACGTCTTGAGCAACGTGAATTCGATGAGATTGATATACTACAGAATGGCCAATAGATACAAGTTTCGTTCGTGATAGTCTGTATGTGTGCAGGTACGTAATTTTAATGCTTTCCGGGGTATATACATATCTAGGTGTGTCAATGCAGTGCGAATGCGGAGTGTGTACAATGAGTAAATGAATTGTTGTCGATGTAGATGATGAAAAGGATGGAGCCGTGATATCGATGCTGGATGAGAAGAGACGAGATGAGAGGGAAAAAAATCGTGCAGATGTGTTCGTGAGGATGAGAGATAGGCATCAAGCCTGGATGCGTAGAAAATTGGATGGAAGTTGAAACGAGGAAGAAGGAAAGAGAGAAAACATTCACGAAGAAGAAGCCGCCGTCATGTCAAAGTACCTATCCATGACAGCCCGTTCCTCTTCCCACCTCTTCAGCCAATCCACCTGGATCGACGGCACCTCGAACTCCGACTCGAACATGTTCGATACAGGAGGGTTCGTATTCGCATACAAGTCCTCGAACGTATACAGCAGCTCCGCGCCCGCTAGGACGCATGTCCCAGAGTTGTCATACCACGTCGCGTTCGTTTGGGGCACGGTGGTTGTCGAAGCAGGCAAATAGGCAGAAACGGGCGTGAGCGACGGAGGTGCGATGTGATACACGTTGTATTGGGGGATGTACGCGTTCATGTTGTGACCAAAGTTGTACTCGGCCGGAAAGAAGGGCGAATCGGCGGTGAGGGTGGGCATGGGAGGGAGCCCGGTCACCATAGAGGAGGCGGTGACGTTGTGTTTGAACCCGAACTGCTCGTCGATGCGATCGAGGTGGGCAGGGCGGAGGGTGAGGTCAAATTCGGGCTCCTATAGTTGTTGGGATAAATAAGATGAGCAAGAAGTCAAGAAAATATGAATGAGGTTTAGACGAACCTCTCGCTTGATTGTAGGGCTCAGTTCGATGGGTGGGATCTCGGAAGTTGGCACGAACACGTCTTCCTCCTGTTCGGGATACATAAGCTCCATGGCATCGTCCATACCGTAGTTGCTGGGCGAAGGAGCCACGAACGATAAAGGAGACGCGGAAGGAAAGTATGCGAGGCGCTCAACAGCCCTCTGCGCAGCGGCTCGCGGTACTCTTGCAGATCGAGGGATAGGGGCGGCGAACGGGATATTGGGCGATGGAGACTCCGAAGAAACCGAAGACGAATATAGCGTCTTGGGTACAGACCACACCTCCTTCACAGCAACCTTTCTCGACGAACCACCCGACTGGGAGGCCTTCTTCACCCCCGCCTTTCCCTTCGCCTTCGTACCGGCCCGCCCTGGAGAGTAGATATAGTTTGGATACAGCACTTGGTGCTCCTGCTTCTCCAGCTCAGCCATCACAAGGAATGGCCTCCTCTCTTCTGCGGACATTCTGTTCCACACCTTTCCGGCGGACTTGCTGAGCTCGTTCTGCTGACCCTCGCCAGCGGGTGGGCGGCTGTTGATGAAGGAGGAGCGGAAGAAGATGAATGCATTGCGAGGGCGGGGTATGTGGCCCGGATCGCGACGGCGGGTGTGACTGTTGCGGCGGGCGGGGATGCGGGTGTAGGGTGTGGGCCGTCCGGTGTCGCAGGAGACTGAAGCAGGTTGTTCTTGACTAGGACGAGAGAGAGAGATCTCCTGTTGCTCGCATTTGAAGCCGAGGCAGGGGGAATCGATGTTCTCGACTACAGGCCAGCCGTCAGCTGGAGATCACAAAAATGGGAAACGGTCAGGGAAACCGAAGGTAAATGAATTATATGATTTACGCACCACCGTAGATAATCGGGATATCCTTGCCAAGTCTGCCTGATTGACGAACGTTGCGGAAAAAAGGCATGATAGAGTCTTCAAGATGTATGAAGTTAGGGAAGTTCGGGAGTGAAGAGAGAAGTCACAGAAGGCTTGAGTTTGGTTTGAGTCGAAGGTGTTGACCACCTCTGCTCTTTGGCTAGTCGAGTGCGCATCTCGGGCACTTTAAGAAGGCAACGGTGACATCTGGCGGTTTCCTTACATGTAGCGTTCGATAACTACCCCCCACTAATATCACCTCGTTGCAGCCTCGAGGTGAGGGTTGGTTCTGCCCTAATTTTGTGATAATCCCCCATTCCCATCCCGTTATGGGAATTTCGATCAAACGTCGATCGGTTCATTGGGGAAGACGGAGACATTTTCATCCCAAAGTGGAAATTCCTGAGCTAACTTGGGGTATCAGAGGAAAGCCCAGGAAAGCCCTCTCCTGTGCTGTAAGATTTGTGGTTATCTTCACGTCTGCAATGCCAATAATCGAGTCAAAAGAGCGTACGGATCTCTCATGGGATATCGGGAATGCGATTAAGAGGTTTTATTGGTATCGATTATCCAGATGGCCCGGATCTGCGCGCTGGTATCTGCGGGCTTTGAAGGAATCAAGACGAGATGAGGCTGTCGTATCTAGCAATCGCGATTTATTGAGAAGATGTGCTGGATATGTGGCAAGGCACAGCTTGTTGCGGATGTGATGTGAACGAGGGTGACCGCGAGGATGTCTGGGGCGTGCATTTGCCACTGCTTGACACGAGTCTGAACTCCGCGATGACTCAAGGATGACTAGTGACCTGTCAAGGATCACAATTCGATTCCTTTAGCGCGAGCCCTGGCGGAGGCAAAAACGGAGGCTGATCTGGTAGATGTGATTTGCTCGGCTAGGCATGTTATGCCTGTAAGCGTACAGCAAGCACGGAATGAGCCCCTTTAGAGGATGTGGGATGTATAGTGTCGCACCTTGTGCAGACTAGTTTCATCAAGACTGCATCCCGAGCGCAAAGGCGCGTTTATCCTGGTTTGTTCAAATTCGAGTCAAAAGCACAAATGAGCTTCAGTTGCTACGCCTCTAGCACGCCTCGGGATCGTTGGCCATTGTCCGGCAAAGAATGAACAGGAAGCTCGATTAGAAGGTCCCGACATGACTGAATGGTCGTGAAATACGAGATGGTCGTTTTCTGTGTTGGGAAATTTGACGCGGCTGCCTTGGCACATTTGAGCCTGGGTAGGCACGTGTTACACTTCGGGTGTGGAAATGACATTGATGATGATATTTCTCATTTTATACATCCACCACATCCCGCTCACGGTGACCTCCCTTTTCTAAACCCGTCACGGTCTAGAAACACTAGAAGGAGCGCATAAAATAATGGCAGAATCTCTACAGGAGGAGCCGAGCCAGAATGGCGTCTCGTCGACACCTGATGCCACCCACATTCACAGTGGCGGCGACAACGCCTTACCTGCCAAGCAACGGCAGAACAGCATTGATTCAGATGCTCAGGAAATGGTAATATCCTCCTTACGTTCCCAGGTCCAAGACCTCTTCTCTCAGGTTGGCCAGCTCAACAACAAACTCGTACAATCTTACGACCGTGTTTCCGACCTCGAGGACGATCTCCACGTCGCCAAAGCCAGAGCCCGTAACTCATCTCTCAAAATATCCCAGCTAGAGCTGGAGAGAACCCAACACCTCTCAGCTCTAAACACGGGATTGCTGGTAGAAAAATCTCATGTCACCACCGAGCTGAACCGGTTGATGGAGAAAGCGACAGAAGAGGCAGCGCAACGCGGGCAGGCTGAGTCCGCCCGCCATGCTATCGAGAAGGAGATCGACGACCTCAGCGCGTCATTGTTTGGACAGGCCAATACTATGGTCGCTGAGGCTCGATTCGACAAACATCTCAGCGAGAGAAAGGTGGAGGAAGCGGAACGCGCTCTAAAGACGGCGGAGGAAGCCGTTCAGCTTATGCAGGCCCAGATGCAGAGCATGCAAGCGGAAAAGGAGGACATGGAGTCAAAGTCGCGCGAGATGGAGATGGTTATGGGCAAGGGCAAATGGGTCAACAGACACGATATCGACCTTTCGGTCTCGCTGCGTTTGTTCAGCTCCCATGCGCCCTACCAAGAATATCTCGCTTTCCTGGCTCATCTCCGTGTATTGCATCCCACCTCACCTAATCCTCCGGCAATGGCTGCGCTTTTACCTTTGCCGTTCCTTGCTCGCTTGCTGAACGAAGATTCGTGAGTACTCGAAAGACATGTCCTTCATTCTCTGACAATGTTCCATTCAGAGAACCAACCGTTCGTCTAGATCTCGCCCCATCTTTGAACTGGCTATCCCGCCGCTCTGTCCTAGCTGCCATTCATTCCGGACAGCTAACCATAGAGCCTGTATCTGCTGCATCCCTCTTCTCCGATTCTACAACATTCCCGACATCAACAACAGTAGCTGGGATGCATAGCAGCAATGACAACGTATCGTGTGCTCTTTGCGGAACGCCTGTCTTCCCAGTAGCCGACTCCTCCAACCCTACCCGTCCACCTACGCAACCATTGAACCACACCTACAACCAATCGAATTCGTCTTGGTCTGGCTCGTTCTTCAAGAAAACACCTTCATTGACTAACGGGAACTCTCAACCACCATCACCCACCGTCCGCAACTCCATCAGCTCTAACCTCACAATCAACACCCAAGTTTACATCTTCCGCCTCGCCTCTACATCGACATCCGCGATATCCTCTCTACCCATCCCATCCTTGACCAAATCCATCTCACATTCCAACTCGTCTTCGTCCTCCTCCCCAATACCTCTTTCACACGCATCCTCCAGCCACGGATACACACCTTCGCACGTCTCGAGCCCGAGCCTCCAGTCGATGTCGACGACAATATACCCCTTATGCACGTCCGGCTGGTGTCTATCGCGTCTGCGTACGACGTGCACGCTGTGGGCATTCGTTCGCACTGGTGTAGTCGACAAAGTGTGGGAGGAGGAAATTGCTCTACCACCTGTGCCTCCTACAATTGCTCCTGCAAATTCGAACGGAGAGAAACCGCCGATACCGCCGCGGAAGAGAGGCTTGTGGGGTATCGCGAGTGCGATTGGGGAGAAAGCGGCTAGCTGGACGGAGAGTGACAGCAGTAGTAAGAAAGCTGCCGCTGTCACTGCTTCTGCCACTGCTTCACCCCTACCTCCGGCTCCACCTGTGCACCCGCCCATCCACCCTTCTAAGAGTTCAAGTCCGAGGAGATTGCCGCCCCCTCTACCTCCTGCCCATCCGACTGTGTCTACGCTCCCAATACCCCCTCCGTTACCGAGGAGAAGCGAAGGACGGAGTCGCGCAACGCCTGATTTGCCTCCAAGGAATAGTTTGGATAGTCCCACAGGCGACAAGGGTAATACCGTCGTTTTCAATGCCGATGAACCTCTTACCAGCGCCCCTGTATCTGGTACCACTGCACCATCTTCCTCTGCCGGAGCTCCACCACCAATCCACCTAGGACTTTATTCCTCCACCGCGCTCAACTCCGACCTGCCACCAGTTCCACTCTCCCCCATCCGTGGCACACATTTGCGGACCAACAGCGCGAGCGCGCCTTTGCACATCGCCAGGACGCTTACGCCGTCGAATGTGCCTCTCCCTGATTCAAGGCCCGGGACGCCGCCCGTACTTCCTTCACGGACCGCGTCACCCGCAGCGGGTGGGGGTGCGCCGCCGCCGCTACCGAGGAGGGCGGCTGCGAGAGGTGTGCGGGGTGTGGGATCGAGGCCAACAACGCCTGCGAATGTAGTAGCAGGGGGTGCTGGTGGCGCCGGGGGTGAGGTGGTGGCCTCTGGTGGTGGGGAGGTGGTCCAAACGTTGATGCAAGGCGGTGTTGGGGTGGTACTCGGCGGCGACAAAGATGAAGGCAAGAAGGCGGATGCGGGAGAGCCTGCAACTGTGGTGCCGGATAGGTCGACGATGGTGTCTCCTGCGTCGGATGAATTTGTGGATGCTGCTGAGACGGCGACGCCTGGGAATGAGGTCGAGGAGCCAGTCATTTCGCCAATTAAGAGTGTGGCTGAACAGACATCGAAGGAGGCAGAAGCTACAGAGCAAGCACCCACCGATGTCATCAAAGCACCGGAGCCTTTGAGCAGCGGCGGTCTTGCTTCGAAAGCTCAAAGACAATCAATGATTGGTGTTTCAGAGGAGGAGAAAGGTTTCGCAGCGGAATCAGTGGCGGAGGCGGAGGTCGCAGCGGCTGAGAAATACCAAGAGCTGAAGGACGAGGAGGAGAGGCGGAGAATAGAAAAAGAAAAGGAGGAGAAATATCGGTATGGTTATGTGGGCGATGCGACGTGGGAGGAGAGGACGTGGAAAGAGCTTGTGAGGTTGAGGGAGGATATGTTCTGGGCGAGGGTTGGGGGTTTCAAGGATTAGAGGGAGGGGGTTATGCACATGATATCCATGGGTCATGGACTGGATGAGTATTTATTTATTGTTGTGACAGCGGATGCATGTACCTCGCATTTTGTAGACCAATTTCAAGTAGCATTGTTGGCATTCTGGACTGGATCTTCATCGTACTACTTATCAAGTAGATACATCCTGCAGAATTAATATCGGTATCGTACAGCACGTCAGCCATTGTTGGCTTATCATTGTGCATTCCGCGTATCGTACAGCAGCTTTTAGTATATCCAGTTCCTTTCTCCCATAATGCCTGGATTCTCATTGGGTATGCTTGATCCATTCCGCGTGTCTTTTAACCAGCTCCGCGATGATGTCCTCCTCGATTTCCTTCACCTGCACCGAGCCCGGGTTTTCCGGGATATCTATCCGCAACCAATATTCCACGAAGGAATCCGAGAGGCTCGCAGAACCCGCCAAGTCTTCGCCTTGGTCCACATCCGCATCCACTCCAGGAGGTAGGGACGGCAGCGGCTTCTTCGACACGAAGACGACTTCAAATTTACGGCGGTGCAGGTCGTTGCCGATGACGACTTGGTGCCCATAGCGTTCGAGGGCTTGTCGTGCCTTGGGGAGGAGGAGGTCTTGATCGGTTTCGAGCTTGAAGGACACGACGAAACCGCCTCGGGTCCACTCGTCCACCATGGGTTTGAGGATTTTGGGTACTTGGTCCATCTCGATGGAGAGGTTGCCTTTGCCCGACTGAATTTTATGCTCGGACTGTAAACATGGCGAGTCGCGTATGAGTAGCTGTTAGAACAATTGATAAATGGAAGGGACCTGCCATCTTCTGCCTTGGCAAGAAAAAGTCACTAACTGCAGCTGCGAGGTAGAACATTGCCTTCCTCTTGAGAGTGGAAAGCTCCTGGCTCACGGAGCGGAGGAGCCATAGATAATCATTCACTGTAACGAATGTAAGAGTGTGGAGAGTGCCCAACGCATGCACATCTTTGTACACCCTCAACACCTCCAACAGATCCTGCCGTTTCTCCTTGGTGACGGATATCCGTGAAGACGCATCGACCTCGGTCTCTGTCGGCTCGATATCGAGAAAATCAAGGAAAGGGTTGGTGGAGTGGGAGTAGTGTCGGCTGAAGGGTTGCAGACTGAACTGCCGGTGCATGAAGATGACTGCATATCCTGCTTTGAGGAAGTATTCGGCAGATGTAGCACCTCGCGTCCCTGAGTGTGGATTCGGGGATTGATAAGATTGTGGAAACAGGGGCTGGGAAGAGGTTGGTAGTTCGTACCGGCACTGAAGTTGTCGAGGAAACGGACGCTAGAAGAGCGGTGGTATGAGCTCTCGGGGCACTCAGCCCGCGACAGGTGGTAAACGCGCTCACACGTTTAGTTCTAGCGGTACCGTTGTGCCACCGCTCTGACGAAAAGGTGTAAGCTTCCTGGTAGATCTCAAATGTGATCACTTACAGTCACCAATACGACATTTCTTCCTTCTTTCGTTTGCCTCTCTACGAACTGTCTTACTCCTTCGACGTCGTGTTGCAGAGTCGGAGGTGGCGGTTGAGTCGCGAAATACTCCTCTGCTGAAAAGGTCGTTGGGTGCGTGTACATCTTTGACAGATCTTGTCCCAGGAATTCTGTGCCCTGTCCTGAGCTATCAAAGTGGCGCTTGTTGGAAGGGTGAACAGGCGAGTCGTCGTTACGGTCAGTCAAAGTTAGACGTTGGATGCCCTTTCAAGAAAAGAATTGAAATGGAGATGACAGAAGAGCCCGGTGCCATTCATAAGCGGAGTCATGTTTGGAAGGCGGTTGCTGATGTTGTTAGCCTCGTCCTTTATAATCATTCCCTATTACATTCGATATGTATTGCTTTCTCGCCATCTTCATATCTTTCTCCGACCATCTACGTCTTTATACAAGGGATAAAAAGCGCGAATCCATTACTCTGCGGCGCCTGGGACGGCCGATGAGGTTGAGTTCAAGCGTCGAATCATCTCAATCAAAACTATGGACACACTCTCTCGATTGTATTTGCTTCGCTACTTAACGGCAACGACAGTCACCCTCAGCTGTCAAAATCTCTAAGGGCACACGTTGAGCATACAATGTATATTGCCTGAAAAGCTCCTCTGGTCGCACGATTCGGCCCAACACTATGGGCAACCTATCACATTTGCTTCAGTTTTCATGATCAGCACAGCTCTCCATATTGTCGGTCCCTCTAATCACTTTCCGGGCATCGATTTACGGACTTGCGTCAATTCATAACATGGCAGCTGACGTCTCGAGGACCGAGATAAGTAATGCGGACCTGCCCACTGTGTCAAGTCTATTCCCCTTGTTTCAAGGTTCTAGCCCCAGCCTATTTGTATGATGCCATGCTCTTCAATGTGGACCTCGAAACACAAAAACTGGAAGGTCATGCTGGTCGGCGACTATGAGGTTGGGAAGACGTCATTTGCTTACCGTGTTCGTCTGCTTCCTTCGCTGAGTGAATGTGCTTACCGAGGGTCGTCGTGCCTTCTTCCTAGTTCTCGGACGACATATTCGGTAAGACTCTGTAACCCTCAAATTCCACTCTCGTCGTCTGACCTGGAATTCGAACGACAGAGGTGCGCATGTCAATGATATGCTTTCTTCATTTTCGGTGAACAAACCATTCAGGAACAATTCGAGAAATCGCTATTTGATGAGATGCACATCAAGGATTGTCTGCTTGATCAAAATGAATATTGTACGGTGTCTCTCATAGACTCATGGGTGGCACAGAGTACGTCTTCTCACTTAACGCTTACCGCTGAGCTATAGACATTCATCCATGATCCAGCTCATTATCACGATATGGAGGATACGATACCGTCAGTGACTTCGAAATAAACAGCAAATCCGTCATTTATGATTGAAACAGGCATGCTCATGGATTCATCTTGATGTACTCCATCACATCGAGGAACAGCTTTCAGGATATCGCCCGAACTTGCAGACAAATACCCCTAGACCCAAAACGGGACTCAAGTATTACCCTTATCCTAGTCGGCTCAAAATCCGATCAATCTTCGTTTCGAGAAGTGACCACAGAGGAAGGCGTCGCTCTAGCCGAGGAATTGGGTTGTTACGCCTTTTACGAAACCTCGGCGAGGACTGGAGATAATGTGGACGCTGCAATCATATCAATGGTTCGAGCGTTGCGACACGCTGCTGCGGATCGTAGGATAAAATTCATGACTCCATTCAGAGCTTTGCAGGGGCTCATGTCGCGTTTTAGAGTGGGTTGAGGGTGGTGATATCATCTATGATGTATTTTTGTATTTTTCTTGTTCTGGGTTTCACGGGAGTTGCATTATATTATATGACCCAAAGGCTATGCAACGCAACACGATTTCCCGTGCGACAACCAAGCCCTCACCGAATTGAGGCTCTGGTTTGTACTATGCCACCACACGCTATCACGCTGTCCATGAATACGATCAGGGCATATATGTGTCCCCACAGAAATTTGGTAATTGGTGATTCAATAGTTTTGGCTGATAAGTTACATGGTACATCAGATGACTATCAAGTACAAAGGTGTGATCTACGAGGGGTGCGAGAGAGAGAGTAATACTTAGTCGGAGTGATTAATTGCTCAATGCCGGACCGGGCCACCTAATACTTATTTGTGGCTATTGTCCAAGGTCCTCCATCGCAAGTACGACGTCGCGTCAAATAACTGTGGGTTCGCGAACGTCAGCTCATGTTGTCAACGGAAGTCTGAAGGCTGATTAAGTGAAGCTCTTACTAGTCAGTTATGTCTTTCTCAAGGGTTCTCCAACAACGTTGCCTACGCCTGGACTGTTGGCGCGAGTATTCACGACATGCGCCGAAGCGCTGGTCACACAATGCAGCACTGGCTTCGAAATTCCGCGTCGTCTTTCTCGGACGCGACGAATTCTCCTGTCTTGTCTTGCGAGAGCTGTTTGAGGCCAAAGGTGTGTTGTGTGGCTACAGCAGCTGTCGGCGTTAACCTAGATTGTTCACTCAGGCTGATCGGTTGGCTTCGTAGATGTTTGGGAGGATATTGCGATTGCAACCCAACCAGACGCGAATGTTGGACGGCGTGGTTCCACCCTTTCTGTCTGTAAGCGCGAAATTTTCAGTTCAAAGCACTTATTTTAACCCGTTATGTTGCAGCACCGCTAAAACTCCTTGGCGAGACATTGAACCTTCCAGTCCACACGATACCTGACAAGAAACCCGACTTCAAAAGATGGAAGGTGGGTCTGACTTTCCTGCTCAACACCAAGTCTACATATTGACGGGGAATGTCAGCCGCCAAATCCATTCACGTCTCCAAGTAGTTCTCTGGACCCACCACCCCCGAACCACCTCCTCATTACGGCCTCATTCGGTCGAATACTAACAGCCGCTCAACTCGATCTCTTTCCCCCGATACGCAGGCTTAATGTCCACCCATCTTTATTGCCCTCCTATCGTGGTCCTGCACCCATACAGCACACTCTAATTAATGGCGAGAAGGAATCTGGCGTTTGTGTAATCCAGATGTTGAAGAAAAGCCAAGGGATCGATGCAGGTGCGATTTGGGGATTAACCGAGCAGGTGTGTTGACTGGCATTTTGGAACATCAAAGATCTGAATAGTTATGCTCCGACAGCCTGTACCACCTAACGCAACTTTTGCAGACTTGCGGGATGTTCTAGGTATGAAAGGAGGGAGATTGCTAGTATCGGTCCTGAGAGAGATGATTGAGGGGAAGGTGAGAACCCTGCAAAATTCTGCGACACATTGAAAGACCGCCGACCGTAGGCCACCCCCCAACCACAACCGCCAGCAGATGGGTTGCCTTTCGGGCCCATGATCTCAACGGGTGATGCCCTGATCGAATTTTCTACCATGTCTGCAGAGACCATTACAAGGCGTTATCGAGCCCTCTCCCACCAGGTTTGTCACTCTGACTGAAGCTTCACTTCTTTACATGCATTGAACGAATGTATTTGTAGAAACCTCTATTCACCCATCTATCGACGGCACAAACTTTACAACTCCACGACTTGAGCCCAGCCAACACTCCGACGCCGGCACTTGGTTACCAGCCAGGCTCGACCATCTTCAGCAAAGCGACGAATTCTCTCTTGATTAGGTGTGCCCAAGATTCGGTTCTGAGTGTTCTGCGAGTGAAACCGGAGGGTAGGCGGCTTATGGCGGCGAGGGACTGGTGGAATGGATTGAGGGAGGTGCACCGGGGCAAAGACGTCGTTCTGGGGTCGCCAAGTGGTTTTGAGATAATAGACTGAAGCACCCGGCTCATAACATTGCGAGCGACGAACCAATACAATTTTCCAATATCAGTAGACAGGTAGGAGTGTTGGGCTGGGAACTATAACGTATCTGCAAGTGCCTGAAATGTCAGCTTTGGGATTGAGTTTGTACAACTGCTCGACGTCTGGTTGTTAGGATTTGTGGAGGGTAGATTATGGGATCATCGATAACCCAGCCGAGTATAGTTTCCTGGATGGACTCCTTCACTCGATCATATTCTCGCTCTAACATTTCTGGGCTACCGTGCAAATCGGTGGATGAGGACAACATAATATGGAGTCTTGACAGTGTCGTCCGATGTGTTGAGCAGATATCCTTCTAATACAGAGATGTTTATAATTACCGATAACGTTAGTTAGAGGGTCTTAGGGTGTCGAAAAAACGAAATTTGGCGGGTAGAATTATGTGGCTGTGTTGCAAAATATAATAGGAAATTGTCACAGTGTCATGTGAGTGTGATAGGAGCCGGTCATTGTTCGTTCAACAGGTTCCACCTTGACTCTCTCGTCCTCAACTATGTACCTACATCAAACTGTTAGTCTACCGCGCCTTTCCTATGCTTCTCTTACCATCCTGCATGAAAGGCATGATTTCAAATGCTATTGTCTTTTACTGCCTCTTTGCTCCTTCCTCTGTATGAGATCACTAGGGATGTACCTTGGACCTGTTACTGGTGATACCACTGTTGGCCCATCTTCCTGTGTTATGCAACTGTTTGTTGCTAATAAGTCGGATTGCAGTGTTGTTCTTGGTCAAGATTGGTTAGTTTCCGTAGATGACATTGATGTTAATGGTAGGTTGTAAAGCATAGGTGCCACCCTACATAACTTTGATGTTAACAGCCCAGGTGCCACTCGTTCACCATGTTCTGATTTCAATACCCTTGAATCTCACTGTAGCTATTGCAGACGGTCTTTCAATCCAAAAAATAGCCCAATGAATTCATTAAATGCACACAGCAAATTTTTCTTCCACCTCCATCAACCTCATCAATATCTCGTCGTACATACTCCCCTGCAATTGATTTGTTTGCATCATCTAGCCAATTTATTATTGTACCAAAGCTGAATTGTTTTTGCGTTGGAGGGCAGGCCTGACATTGATGAAGTTATTGGGCCATGCCGCTTGCCGGGCTTACTGACTTATTACTTAAGCGGAAGGGTGGATCATGCACAACTGACGGAGTTGAGACTCGCGACAACATCATCAAAGGATAATGTTAACCCATATTTGGTGACATTTGGGCAGATCTTGAGCGGGTTCACATTAGCAACCTCAAAGCAAAGCCCACTTGGACAAATGCTATGAAGATGGAGATGTACAAGAGAATTACTGTGTAGTGGAATGACATGGCTGAGGAAAAATTGTATGTTAACTTCTGACACGCCAGCAACAGCTTTTTTGACCTGCAGAGTTTTTAATCCAGAGAATGAAGCTAGATATTCCAGGAGGGGTTGAGAGAGGAAATCAATGCACAGAGCTGTCAGTCAAATGCCGGCTCCGCCAAGAATACTCCATGCTTGAGGCTGCCTTGACTTGGACTTCTAGGGACGTGAGTGCTGACAGTTGAGGTAGGATGGTATGAATGATGCTCATTGAGGAACGCCGGATACTCAGGTGTTGAAGACACAATGGATATTGTCCTGTAACATCTGTGAGGCTGTATAGTAGATCTCTGCGTTGACTTGTAAAATGCCCATAAATGTCAAGATGGGTGAGTGTGCTGCGGGAGATGAGTGCACATCAGGGGGTGTTCAGCGGAGAAGTCCGAGACATTAGGTTGTCGAGTGGCTACACCTATCCAACTACACGGGGTCCCAGTTCAGGGAAGTCCTCATCAGGAAGGTACCCTATGCTTTAGGAAGGTACCCATCTGTTATCTTAGAATAGCATTGTAGTCTTGTCCAATATTCGTCAAACATAATACATAACTTCAGATATGGTACTTTGTAACTTTAGTAATTTGTCTATTGATGTTCCCTTCTTTGAACCTTCATTGGTGATGGCCGGCAAGAAGCGGTTGATAAGTGAGATATCTCCAACGGTTGATAAGTGAGATATCTCCAACAGTGCCCTCTTCCGGGACTTGCGATGGGCGCCTTTGAGAAGCTGAGCTTCTTCAAGCTTCACCGGATCCGCGATTGCATTGCTATCTGGAAACTTATTATTTTCCCTCCACCCCTTGGTAATCATCGGGTTAAGTCCGTTTGCAACATCTTCTTGTTGACTAATGTGTCCTTGGATCAGCAAAGATGGTGGACACCTCGGTAGTTCACCAGCTTCAGTAAGATGAAAAGTAGCCATGTGGTAAATTAAATTATACTTCCAGAAGGTGGTGCCTTGTTTGTTCAACCCGATGGGACACAGTGGGCAGAGCATGGGAACATTAGTTGAAACAATTTTGTTCATCTTAAGGAGAAAGTTTCTTTTGTTCTGAGCTGGAAAAAAGCAGTAGCGTCTATTTCCTGATCAAAGCATGTATTGATGATGAGGACGAACACTATTCTAAGATAACAGATCTAAGCGAGTGGGTACCTTCCTAAAGCGTAGGGTACCTTCCTGATGAGGACTTCCCTGAGCTGGGACCCCATGTAGTTGGATAGGTGTAGCCACTTGACAACCTAATGTCTCGGACTTCTCCGCTGATCCGCTGAACACCCCCTGGTGTGCATAGACATTTGTCAAATATTTCCGACATTGGGCCGATCCAGTTGAAGTCGACCTTCAACTTCCGTAGTCCCCCTAGAGTATTCGGTCTAGGGGCAAACCTTCTTGAAAGAAATCTTGTCCAAGATTCAATTGAAGGTCTTCAAGAAGGGGAAGAGTGCTGAGGGCATTGCCAATGTGCACCTGGTTTTGGTTATTGTTTCTTACTCGCCAGCTAGAATCGTGTTTATTGGATATTTGTATGCGAATCGTTTAAGTGGCAAGCGCAACTCACTCAAAGAATCAAAGGTTTTGCAAAGACATTATGGCGCCGCAAAGGAAAACATCAATATAGTGTTGGACGCGTATAGCTTCATTCAATGCTTCCCCAGATTTGTGCACAAGCCACAGCCAAACTCCCTTACTAGAACTCGTGTAATAACCTTGTGTTGGGTTCAAGGCAGAAATTCGAAGATTCCGAGTGTATCGACCGGCGGGACTAAAGCCACTGCACATATGCTGGAGATGGTCTGCTGTATGGGCAGAGTTTTGCCTAGCCGGGTGAAAGTTGAAGGTGAGTTTGGAGAAGAACAGGGGTTGGATGATCAAATTCATGTGTTGACAAACCAGATGCATGTTAGCAATGTCAATGTCTTGCCATCGGTGCCATCTGTAGTGATCGGGTGCTGGATCACGCTACTCGTGCACTCTATCTGTATCCTCTCCTCTCCAACGCGTTGTTCCTCCAGGCGCCTCAAATCGGCGGAGAAGGAGGCATCGTATGATTTCTTTGGGCTGTGTACTATTACTCGTATTACTTTACTCGGGCACAAGAGGCACGGCGTACCCTACACTCACTATTGATATCGCTATCGTGGCTATCTTGCATTGGTGTACTAGACACTTGGCTTACTTACATGCTCCCTCGCCCCCGTTTCCGTGCGTGCACTCTCTCTCATGTCTCGTTGCGGCTTCATTCTATTCCGTTTCTCCCATTTTCTAGGGCTTCGTGATATCATATGCCCACCTGCGCTCCACTCTAAACTTACGCGTGCTGTAGAACGATGTCCAAGGAGTTCCTCAAATCGTCTTATATGTGTTCTTTGGTGCTTGTTTCTGTCTCTTATTCTCAGTTCTCAGTTCTCATGTGCCAATTGTTTGACCAAATCAAAGCTAGAATTCAATTCCATTTTTCATCTACATGCATGCAAGCTAGAGTATACTATACTACCGTGCGTACAACGCCCCCGACGTCGCCAACAACCCAAACTTCAAATGAAATGATCTCCCTGGCGTATTGTGTATCGAATCAGTCACGGGAACAAGAGTAGCAGAAAGGATACTCCACTAACACTATTCATTGACGGCCTTTGCGACCGCTCGCGTACCCTTCGTCTTCTTTACATCTCCCCTTGACGCAGACCTCGCCGCAACTGCATTGCCACACGCCCTGGGGACACGGCTGATTAGGACGGCAAGCCTCCAGAATCTGCTCCCGCAAAAAAGAGAAAACAACTTCGTCAGTGGAAAGCACCCAACCAAAGCCAAAGTCACCACTTACCGGCAAATCTCTAGAAAGCACGGGGACGTCGTTGACGACAGATCGGCGATGGGAGGCTTTGCCTTTGGGTTTGCGGCCGCTCCCGTATCCCTCGTCTTCTTGACATTTCCCCTTGACGCAGACCTTGTTGCGGTCGCACTGCCACCTTCCGCCTGGTACACACAGCGCACCAGGAACGCAAGCCTCAAGCGTCTTTGTAAATGAATAAAAAGTTAGTGGAAGACAATTAGCGCCCAAGCATAACAAAACACGACTTACTGAGGAGGTGTCGGGGTATACTGGGACGGCCTGGACGGCAGTGGCCAGAATCGATGTGACGGTGAGCATGGAGGCGATGTTGAACAGCATAGTGGGAAGATGACGAAGGAAAGAGGTTGAACTTGCTTGTTTGTGGGGAATGTAGAGAGGTGACCAGCACTGGGGTGTACAGATGCTGTTTGGGGTGCTTTTATACCTTGCTCGTCATTGCTAATCACATGCTGGAAAGGAATGAGCAGTTTGTCCATGCGCGAATGAGTAGGTAAGTAATGATTCACGCCTACATGGGTCGCAAGACACCAAGCCCACTTGCGCCATCACCACCAGCAACCATCCCTCACTCTGCACCGTAATGAATGAAAGTCTCCAGCACATGATTTGGAGATAACCCGCCAATCCACTAACAGGATCATCCCTGGATCTCGTTTGTGCGTAGTCCGGGGGCAATGGCAAGTATGTACACATGGACTCGTCATGTATTTGCCTGTGTCGGGATACCTGTTGGGACAGGTGAGTCGTGTAGGATGTATTCACATCATGTTACACATTTATTGTTAGTGTCCGCCTTTGGCGTTGTTAGCGCAGGTAATTAAGAATTCCGATTTGGACCAGGCAGCAAGCCTCATTGAGAGCTTTGAGAACACCCCTATGTATGAAGAAGAGTAGTACCGCACAATGACAATGGACATATGGACGACATGTAACAAGTTGTGATTAAGAAGTCCGGGCTTGGGCTCAAGCCCCGGGCTTGGGCCGGGCCTCAACGGGCCTGGGCTCAGTCAAAGTCAAGCCCAAGCCCTGAGCCCGATTAGTTTAGGGCCTGGGCCGGACTTGGGCTCAGGCCCGGGCTTACACACTCAATAAAGACAAGTACCAAAGTGTAATGAAGGCTTACAAATGACACAAAGATTACTACAATACTCTCCTCCTCCTCCTGCTCATGTGCAATCCAAGCCTCCTCCTCCATCTTAGCATCCTCCCTGTCCACCTCTTCCATCTCCCAGTCAGCTGTTGGATCCCTATCATGGAAAATAAGGTCAGAATTGAGAAGCGACTTCAAAATTTGAAGTGCTTCAACAATGTCTGCCTTCAGATTGTGTAAGATTACATAAGAGTTTCGGTATTCAAAAGAAAATGGTTTGGTGATGGTCAATTGTATTTGCACGCCAAAAAGTTGGGCCCAGGCCCTTTTGTGCTTTGTTAAAAGTCCCGGCCAGGCCTGGGCTTTGCGGGTCGGGTCGGGCCTGGCTCAAGGGCTCAGGCCTGGACTTATGAATCACTAGTAACAACTCACCGTCTGAATATTCTACAGCATCTCTTTCAAGGTACTTTCTCCAACCATCATTGAAGACAATCTGGAACGCACTGCTCATACGCCTTGCATACGCCTTCATCGAGCCGGACAGCGCTTTTAGGCAACGTTCAGGCTTCAACTCACGACGAGTAATTACTGTTCTCCAGGTGTTATGATCTCGTGCCAGTCCGAGCTCTTGAACTTCTTCACACCGGAAGGGTGTTTAGAAAAGCTTTGGAAGCGAGGCTTTTCCTCATCTTGCGAGAAGCTGGGTATTTACGAACACTAATATTGCAAACAAAGGTTGAAATTCGCGATAACAATCTGGTGCATACATAATTCTACGCCAGGCGGATGCGGGTACTAGGAGGGGAATCAGTGCGCGTTCCTCCCAGGCCTGCGAATCAGCATGCCTACACCGGCTAAACATGTGCGCTTCCAATTGCTTTGCGATGAAGCTAATACCTTGAAGCGCCCATGTTGATATTGATACCAGAGGATGGAGTCCGACTTACGATAGCAGAGATCTCCTCCAAAGTCTCGGCAGCCAGGGTCATCAATCCAGCTACAGTAAAGGTTGTTTGTCGAGATTCTGACATTGGGTTCGAATGGTTCGACAGAGAGAAACTGAAGAGAAACTGGCGGGCGGGGAATGTCTCGTGACTCGTCAAACTGGCAGGCGGTCCGAAATTTGATCTCTGTTCAACACATTCAACACATCAACATTATTAAGTACCACTTTCATGATTCCTGCATGATTTCCTTTCCTTACTTGCTCTCACCTTGCAGCCAGGACACGGCCAGTCTGCGATGTTGATTCTCCTGGCGTACATGACCCAATTTGACCCGCCAATATCAATTAGAAGTTGCTTATCAACAGACCCTGCACACAGTGTCTCACTCTGATCTCATCCGCCGCTCGAAAACAAAATCTGCCCGGAGTATTCCTTAGGCGCACGAATGAGCATGAGTGCTGAAATCCATTGAAATGACTGTGGTGTCCACTTCAGCCATCCTGGCATCATTGAACCCACTTCCAATTCTCCAACTACAAAGTTGGGCAATGCCCTCTTCAGGTTTGAATATCAGGTGATTATTCTCAACAACTGAGACGTTTAAGTTCTTCTGATATCGAACAGTTTCTTACTTGTGGGGTCGTACGTGAACTTGGTTTTATACACCGTGGAGCTCGTAGCAGCATATGTCTACTTTTCGAGTGAGAGGTCAAAGCGAGATCGAAGGCTCCTCAAAGGCACTCTCGCTTTTGACGTTCTACTGGACGCGCTTGGAACGTTTTCGGCTTGTGCAGTAAATTTATTGGTACGTAGTGCTCTTCATCTACCTTGCAGTTGATTTAACGTATCAAAGTTCATTGTAAATTTTTGGGGTAGATGATATCCATGTTCTGTGTTGGCGCAGCTTATGCGTCCTATGATAGGCAAAACTGATGAAATCAACAAGACAAGCTGGCCGTTTGTCATATGGAGGGTCACCAACGCGCTTGGTGCGTTCATCTTCCAGGGTTTCATGCTGTTTCGTTATTGGAGATTGGGAGTATCTCAAAGCTCTCATATTTTATCTTTTCTCATATTGTTGGCTACTTTCAGATCCAAGAATCGTATTGTGTTCTTGGTCACATTCGCCCTGATGCTTGCTACAGTTCGTAGTCCCACTCCACGCGAATTCTTTCGCTGAACATATACTTCGTTCTTAGCTCGCATCTGGCCTCCGTGTCGCCGCCGAGACTGTCATCAATGGACCTTTAAGCGCGCGCCAAGGTTATTTTCAACAATTCATGTAAATGATTGCGTCTTGTTCCCAACTCGCCAGATTACTGATTTGTCAACCAGCGTCGCCCTGGCTGGAGGACTTTTGACGGACATAGCGATCGCTGCTGCTCTCATCTGGGAACTACGCAAGAGAAGTGCTTTCTATACACAGACGAAAAAGTGCATACGATTTTCACGCGTATATACTTTTGCTTACATGCTTTCCCCTAGTCTCATTTCGAGGATATCCTCTTTGGCCATCAAGACTAGTTCTGTGACATGTATATTTGCGCTTGCGACATTGGTAGCATATTTGGCATATCCCCAATCCAGACGTAAGTTTTTCGTTCCATCTGTACTTGGTCGTATATCTAAGAAAGGAACCTGTGGGTAGTCTCGACATCATTCGGGTTCTTCCTCCCGCGTGTTTATACTTTGACCATACTCTTCACGTTGATCTACCGTGACAATCTGGTAACTGATCCTGGGATTCGTGACGACGGAAGTATGCAGCTTGGGTTCCTCTCTTCTTACTCGGCTGGTATGTTTCGTCATATGGATTTGTTGACCATGTCATAACCCTCCATCAGCCGCTGTGCAGGCTCCGGCAACAGCACTGTCAAAATTCACAACCCTTGCTTTTCCTCGAGATAAGGTACATTACAATACTTGCTCAAGCGTCTCGGCTGATCTCAAACGTCTTTCGCAATCCAGTTGCCACGAACATTACCTGGACCGCGTGGTGATTCGCTTGCCATCCGCACTCCCAACAATCCAGGACTTGGAATTGAGCAGTCTAGCTCAGCGATACAGAGTTCGTCGCTTACCACTAGCAGCAAACAATACCTGGACCCGATGCAGAAATAGAGCAGTGGTAGTACATTAGTACATAGCAATTGTTCGACTGTCAATTCAGCACCGCAATACCCCCTCAAACACGCGCCGCAATGAACGCACTGTTCGCAAACTCATTCTCCACATTCAAGGTCGCCTGCAATGCAATCTTCTTGACGAAAATACATTATACACCCACAATGGAATGGTTTTGGTGTCATCTATCTAGCCTACCACGCATCTAGCGTGAATGTTACCTTCGAGTCCTTTGCCGGCGGTGGAAGCACATTTATCAGCATCGGTGTCCGAATTTTAATATGAGTTGCGTTGATTCTTAAAACTCAGTGGACCCCGCGAATGCCTTGCAGCGCTTATCCCAGTAGCTGCCATTGTATACAAGTTGTTGGGGCTTACGACCAAGCCTTTCTCAAATTCAGGGAACCATGCTTTATATAGTCTTTCATTCGTTCTTTGCTAATATATATGTTGTCTCCTTCTCTTCCTGTTTCAGAATGGGCGGGAAAATCCACGATGCCAGCCGGACATCGCTGACGTACTTGCTTCCAGACGTTGTCAATCCCTGAACGGCCTACACACAATTTCGAGATTGCATCCCGCCACCGTCGCTACCCACGCGCACATAACCAAGACTGTGCCTTTTCATTTGCGTATGATAGAGACGCTGTAATTCGTGGTCATCAGCTTCGCACTGCCCGTGAATGGTTCCGTGCCAGCTTGCACCGATTGGACATGCTGTCGAAATGATCAGACATTCTTCATACAATGAATGGCAAGACAACTACGTACCTGAGTGGAAGGAACGCCTTGCTTTGCGACGAGGTAGTCTAACGCAACACATAACTTCAGAGCAATTCAGATGCGGTGATTAGTAGGACCCACCGAAGAAATCCTTCAAGTCCGCATTGTAGTTCATCACATCGCCCCCGTCGAGGACGAACGACAGTACTTGCCAGGTCTTGTTCGTCCCCTTCCAGAGAGTCCACGACCGTCCGCCCACTTGGATACCAGAACCCTGTATTTTTCCAAGGGGTTGGATCCTACATAAAATCAAATCCAGTAAGGTTGTGCAGAGGTGTTTGGGGAATTGAAGACTCACTTTCCGACTGAAGAAAGCCAGATCATTCTGCAAGCAGAAAACTAACGCATGAGATTCTAAGGAGTAGAATATTGCATGCATCGTCGACGTACATTTCATAAGACGCTGCGGAAGTTGCTGGGTCTCCGGCAGCAGGAGCTCCTATCCAAATATCATATCTAAACCCAACAACACATATCAGTAACCGACTCAATAAAAGAGCTCGCAGAAGGAGATATTCACGCGATATTGGCGCGTAGATCCGCCGAACGCGAGACGTAAGCCCAATTCCACGACGTGCGCGCCGATATTATAGTCGCGAGCTGATACATCGGAGAGTCAGTACTGCGTCTTTTGGTTTACGATGTGGTTGAGGAACTGTACCTGGATGCCTCGATCTTTCGGACTCGTCGACATGATATTCGCATCTTCAAGGACGATTAACAGAACACCAACAATAAAGAAGAAGCAGCCTTACAGCTCTTAACGCCTCCCGGCGTTCCCGACCACGTATATTCCGTAGACCACGCCGTCCTCTCCGCGCTCGACAACGAATTATACAGCGTCGACTTCTGACTCCCCACACCCGTACCTACACCCCCAATCAGTGACCTCACTCAAACATTCTCCACCACGGAAAGACGCACTAGCACCCCATAGATTCTGGCAGAGCATGTATTTCCCGTTGTGGGCGCATTGGAAGGGGCCGGAGAGGACGGTGTTGTTGGCGGGCTGTTGGGCGGCTGCGGAGGGGGCTAGGATTGGGAGGATGAGGGCGAGCGCGTAGAGGATGGCGGGGGTTGGGGTGAATGAGAGCATTGCGGGATGACGCGAGGTGTTGGGCTGGCTGTTGGTAAGAGCTGGAATACTCGAAGTTGACGTTCGATAGCACTTCAGTTTGAGGTTATCTCGACATAGAGAGACTGTTTTTAAGGTCCTCCTAGGACGCAGGGAGCGAATAAGCTGATCACATGATCATCCAAGTTGATATCATGATCAGCGCAACATCAGATACCAACGTGGACCGCGAAATTGCAGATGTCTTCCTTTGAACGAGGCTCGAGGCATGACCGGACAGGCGGAGGTGTTTATTATCATGGATAAAGAAACGGTCGAAGCGGGCAGGCGAGCGGTCGGATGGCAGAGTGTCGACTCAATTGGGTGTATTGAAGCTCAGAATACGAAAAATCACCGCACGCGCACGGGGGCGAGTTCTCGCATCCAGGTGTACATCTGCACCGCGCAGCGTAAGGAACCGGTGATGGCAAGATCAAGCCCAAGAACGTCAAACAAGCACATCCGAACGTACTTCGAATAATAGCGAATCATTCCTTATCTCGAAAGTTGATCATTGAAGATCATTGGAGATCATTTGGTCACTTTGGTGATCAGGCCAAGTGATCAGGGCCATTCAGTCGAGGACCCTGCGCTGCCCTGCGCTGCCCTGCAAAAGGCAAGCAAAAGGATTGACGCCCGAGTCTAACCGCTTATGGTGTCGGTAATGCCAGAGCGTCGCCAAGTGATATTAGGTTAATTCGAAGTGATCGAGATCAATGTTGGGTTCCTTAAGAGTTGAAAGTCAAGAGTCACGCAAGAGTCAAGAGTCAAGACCTCGACGAAGACGAAGACGAAGAAGAACAAAAGAGGAGAGCCATGCAACCGTATTGACGCCGTACTTAAAGTCGGATATGCGGAATCAAACAGTTCTGTCGAAGTCGTTTCAACATCCGGAAATGTTGGCAGGGACAGAAGAAGAAGAGCTGTGTGGCGCATTATTCGTTACACGATTAATGTATATCTCACTTGTCTCCGTTTTATTTAAACAATCACCTACGCCAGAGCCTGCCAGCGCCAGCGTCAAATGAACGCTACACGACGAGAAAGCAGTCGAAAAAACAATAAACTTTCATTGATATCTATACTTGATCTAGAGTATCCAAACTAGACCCTTTTTCTTCTTCCCGCAAGGCGAAGCCCCAGCAACAGCAGCCCGGAAAACACCAAAGTAAGAAAACCAAGCTGATATGTATGTACGCCACCACGCAGACGAGCAGGTAGGTAGGTACGTACGTACGTATGAGGTAGGTAGGTATCTACGACCCAAGCGTCCTGTATCGTCCATCGTCCATCGTCCAGTATCCAAGATCCAAGATCATAAATCACGAAAGCAACGTAATAAGAGAGAAAGATATTAAACGAGTGGACGGTACGGGTAGAGACCACGATGTCGCGAGATGCTGTAAGATGTATATGTACAAGATGGAGATGACGGAGCGCGACGCGACGGGATTAATAGTGATAGTGATAGTGTATAAGTAAGATAGATGAGAGATGAGGAGATGAGGAGACGAGGTAGATGAGATGAGGGGTCAATGAGGGTGTACGTGATTTGAGTTGCAGTAAGCAGTAAGCAGGCGATGATAATACTGAATCACGGGAGTCGACACAAGAAAGGCGATAAATGCAAGAAAAAATGAGAAAGGCAAGAGAGGAAGGCAAGAAACGCAAGAGGCAAGAAAGAAAAGAATGAAAAGAAAAGAAAGGAAGAGGCTGTAGCTGTATCTGTGTCTGAAGTAAACATGAGCTGTATCGATTGTCTAAACGTCCAGTCCATCCAGTCCAGTCCAGTCCATATCCCTTCAGATTAATCCAAAAAGCAGCAAAGCAAAGCAGAGCAGCGAAAGAAACATATCCATCCATCCAAAGCACGGAAATCTCCTTCCAAAAGTCTCTCAGGCCTTCACCGACACACTTGGGCTCTTATTCTTCCAGAACCCGAAACGCGCAAACAAGCCTTTCTTCTCCCTCTCATCCCTCTCCCTCTCCTCCCTCTCCTCCCCCTTCCTCTCCTCCCCCTCCTTCTCCCCCTCCCCCTTCCTCAATACCCCCGCCCCTGGAGCCGTCCCCGTCCCCGAGAACGAGAACGAGGGTAAATGACCCTCCGAAACCGACCCACCCCGCGCTGGTAACGGTAGCTGTGGCTTGAGATACGACCCCCTCCTCTCTCTCTCTCTCGACCCCCTCTCCGGAGAAAACGGTGTAGACGGTGGTAAAGACGGCGGAGAAGACGGTGGCATAGGCCAAACTCCATCACCGTTAACGTCCCCGATGAACGACGAGCGCGAGCGCGAGCGCGCGCCGTGTGCGCGTGCTGGGGGTGATGGGGGAGCGATGATGGTACTTTGGCTTTGTGGGCGCTTGTCCTTGCTCAGGTTGCTCAGGTTATTCCCATCGTTCCCTCCGTTCCCGTTCCCGAGACCGCTTGACGGGCTCCTGTCGAGTGTTGAGGGGTGCGCTGGGGTGCTGGGTAGGTGCACGCCTCCTCCGGCGTGGGTGGTGGTGTTGGAAGACCCAATAGACGCGCTAAGGCTCAAACTCCTCCTCCGATCCACCGAAGGAGGCGCATACGCATACGCGCTTGGCGCCCTCCTCGCATTCCCAAACCCATTCCCGCTCGCATTCCCTCCAACATTCACATTCCCTCCCACATTTCCCCTCCCATTCGCACTCCCACTCAATTGCACTCCGATAACAGGAGCACCAGCACCCCGCGGCACCCCAACCCCAACCCCCACCGTCCCCGTCCCCGTCGTGGCAGGTCCAGGATACTGTATATACCGCCTCCTCTCCACCTCCTCTTCCCTCCTCCTCACTTCCGCCTCCCTCCTGGCCGCCTCCGCTTGTTCCACCTCCCCCCTCCTCCGCGCCGACTCGTAGATGTTGTCGAAGTGCTGTTCTAAACCTGCTGGCTCTACATCTCCTGGCTCGTCCGCGTCGGGGTCGGAGGCGTGGTCGGAGGCGTGGTCGGGGTCGGAGGGGTCGGGGTAGGAGGGGTCGAGGTTGGGGTCGGAGGGGTCCGCGTCCGCGTCGCCTCCTTCCGCGCTGGTGTTACTACTCGAGCTATCAGGCGGCGTCGGCAAGCCGCTATCCTTCTCCTTCCTCATCTCCTTCCTCATCTTCCCTCCCATCCCCGACTCCATCCCCGGCTCCATCTTGTTCGTACTCGGCTTCAACCCCTCCTGCCTTCTTTTGGCCATACTCTCTCCACCCCTCTCCCCATCCTCTCCAACACCACCCCGACCAACGCCGGTATGGCCATCGCGAGGATGGGGATACCCACCACCACGCACGACAACATCACCCACACACCCAATCCACGCCCTCCCATTGCCCGCATTCCCTCCCCCATCCCAGTTCGTAGGATCGAAATCGAGCGCACCCAATAAAATCACCTCGCCTATCGTCAGTCCCCTCTCCGCCACCCTCTCCCGCTGGTGTTCATCCGCGGTGGAGGCTGTTGAGTCGAGCGAGCCGGACCTCGACCTAGCGGATGGGGAGGGGAAAGCGGAAGACGAGTCAGGGTGAAGGAGAGCAGCACCGAACACCCCCGGCCCAACGAGGTACGGCACCCCTCTTTCCGTCGTCATCGCTAAACTCTGTGCTAGCGGCATGCCCATGCTCGTTTCTGTGTTCGTTCCTGTGTTCGTGTTCGTGCTCGCATGGGAGATGGTAGATGGCGACGAAAAATGATATACCGACACCGGCCTCTTCCTCTCCCCCCCTGCAGGACCTAACGAGCTAAAACTAACCCCCGCCGAACCCGCGGAAGACCCAGGACCAAAAGCGCTCCCGAGACTCCCAAGACTCCCAAGGGGATAAGTGAACGCCAACAAGAACTGCTCGATGCTCTGTACGAGCTTCGGTTTCCCCGCTCCTTGCGCTTGCCCAGCTCCCACTACGCCGGCTCCAGCTCGCCTCCCCCCGCCGGAGCCTGGGTGCTGGCCCTGCACTGACAACGGGACTGGGACTGATAACCTCCCTCCCTGTCCTGCCGCCCTCCCCATCTGCAGCAGCCCCAGCGTCGGCGTCAGCGTTGGCGGTGGCGGTGGGAGGGGCGTCGGCCCAGGCACCCATCCTGAAGGGAGGATATGCACCAGATGCGCATTCTTCACTTGAGTGTTCCATGTTTCACAAGAAGCAGAAGAAGAAGTGTCAGAAGGAGCCTGCGGCGTCGACGGCGGCGTGCTGCGCGGGAGGAGGGAGAATCGCCTCTTCGGCTTCGGCTTCGCTTTTTCTTCGGGGGATAGACTAGCTTGCGACCACGAGGGAGGCGGGGAAGGGCACGGCGACGTACCAGGTGTCTCCGGCGACAGCTCCGGCGACAGCGACGGGTTGGAAAGAGAGAAGGTGGTGGTGTTGGTGTTGGAGGAGGAGATATTGGAGGACGAGGAGAAGGAGAAGGAGGAGAATCTTTTTTGAGGGGGCGGCGTGAGCAGGGACGAGGATCGTTTGTAATGGTAGTGGTACCGGTGGCGATGCGAGTCCGGACTCAGGTTTCCGTTCCCATTCCCGTTCCCATCTCCCCTCCCAATCCCGTTCCCATTAGAAGCCGGAATTGAGGTGGAATGGGAGTAGGAGGTGGAATGGGAGTAGGAAGGGGCATGGGAAGCGGAAGAGGGGGAATGAGAGACAGGCGCAGCGAGGAACTGCGCACTGAGGGTGGTGACGAGTATGGCGTGTTTGAGGAGGGCTTTGTCGGGTAGGTTGGGCGGGAGGAAGTTGAGGATGGCGTCGAAGGGTCTTGCGTTTCCTTGAGAAGAAAGTTTATTTGAGGTTGAGGCGCGGCGCTGTTTTGGTTTTGGTTTTTTGAAGGAGAGTGACGCGGCGGTGGCGGAGGCGGTGGTGGGAGAGGCGACTAATTTTTTTTTCGCGTCGGAGCCAGAGGAAGAAGCGATAGACGGCGCAGGGGACGGGTACTCCTGCTGCTGCAGATCCTTGCCCCCTAATTGTGTTGCCGTAGTAGGGATGACACGATGCTCAAATGCCTCAATGACACTAAACTCCCCACCCGGCCCCTCCTCGGCCAACTGCACTACCGAATGGTCGTGGTGCTGGTGCTCTCTCGCATCCCGCCACTTACCCGCGACGCGCTGCGCCCTCTCCAACACCCCAACCAACCTCAGCGCGCCCGCATCATGCACCCCCAACGCGCCCGGGAGGCGCAACACCCGCACCGCAGGCCCATGGGCGCGGTGTGCCGGTATACTCGGCGGGGCGTGGGTGGCGAGGAGCACGAGGGAGTGCTGTAGATGCTTGGAGGTGAGCAGGGGGAGGAGGTCTTGGGCAGGCGGCTCTGTTTTTGGGGGTGTTAGTTAGGAGTGACGGGTGGTGATGGGGGGGCACGTACCGCCTAGGACTAGGATGACTTGAGGAGGGGAATGGGGGTGGGTGGGTGGGACGGACCAGGGGGGGGAGGCGTCGATGGTGGAGAAGGGGTCGAGCGGGAGGTGCGGGCGGAACACGTCGCTTTGCGGGCGAGCCATCCCAGTGTTCATGCCAGTGCCAGTGCGAAGGGAGAAAAGAAGAGAAAAAGTAAAAAGAAAGGAAAGGTAAGGTAAGGTAAGGAAGCTAGTGGGTGTGTCGTCATATACAGATCCACCCCCGATTCGTTGCTTTCGACAGGCACATGTCTCCCCGGCCCGTCCGCTTTCGTCTCACCCTATTCTTGCCCTACTCGAGTATTCACCTGCCAAGCACTCCTCCTGTCCTGCATTCGACCTATTACATTCTATTACATTACTACTTACCCTGCGTGAGTCTGTGTAGTTAGTTGCTTCGCGACCACCTCTTGGCGGTGCTGATCTACGCGTCTCCGGGCTTCTTGCAGAAGATACACGAGGTGAGTACCGCTGCTACGCATCCTTGAATGTTTCCCACCGAACATTATCCTACCGAGAACCCCTTCCACGCTCATCTATGACGCATATACTTGTACTGCTGTTGCGATTGCGCCGGCCGCATACCGCACCTGATCCAATCACCGCATCTCCATCTCAAAGCTTACCTACCGCAACTCAATGCAAAAACCCATGCATGCGATGAATCCGGACGCATTCATGTAACTCACACCGCGGCGTACCTTGCCTTGTTTACTTCCATTTGCCTTGACCTCACATTCATACACATTCATTCACGCATTCATTCACATTCTTCACAACTATGCATGGGCTTAGCTAGCCACACCAATCCTCTGATTCGCCTCTGAGAGTCTGATTCATGCTTCAACTCCATCTCCGGCCCCGTGTATTAGAAAGCTTCCACGTATACGTATACGAGATCCAACCGACGGTCCGACCCGGGTACGGACGGCTCCCAAGCGGCGCTTCGCACCTTTTCGCACACGTCGTCGCTTCTGCTAGTAATACTGTTGCTTCTGCGATGCTTCTCTTCTCTTGACATCACTCCCAGTCAGTGTGGTGTGCTTTCCCTTTCCTTGGGTAAGTATGTTTAGCTTAGGGAGGGAGGTTAGGGAGGTTCAGGGCTGTGAAGGGTGCTTGGGGCGGGAATCCCGTGATTTTATGCGTCGCTTCTCGAATTTCTAGTTACGTAGTGCGTAGGCTAGGAGAGGCTAGGAGAGTCAGGGAGAGTCAGGGAGAGTCAGGGAGAGTCTAGATTGACCAGGGTACCAGGGCCCGTCTTGGCTCGTTGAGCCCAGCTTGGGATCTGGAAAGGGTGAATGTAAATACATAGTTGACGTGGCCAGCGAAGGAACTCATGAATATCCCGTAAGTATACAGGAATAACTTGTTCTAATCTTGGGCTCACCACCCACCACGTATCACTTTCAGAGTAGAACATTCGTTCTATGTTTGTCCTCCAATGTCACCCCCGTTCCTGGTTTATTTTAACGAGAGAGGGGTTCTCACCACAAGTACCACAAGTACCACAAGTACCACAAGTACCACGAGTCTGCAGTATATTCATAGCCTCCGCCACACATACAGAATGTGTGCGTAATGCGCAAGTGAAAGCATTGAATGCAAGCGAAGTTACGAGACCGCAGCTTGCCCGCAGTACTTACTTACAAAATGTCTACTATCCAGTGAGACCAACCCGCACATCTGGACACCCCGTGCCTATGCCTATGCCTATACTTATCAATTGCAGCTACCTACGGCACCCACATGTGCTCGGTAACTATACGCAACCAACCAATTCCAATTTTTTGCGTGCGTCTCCTTTCTTCTTTGTCTAACGTGCAGTGATTAAGACACCCTCCACGCCCACACCCACCGCCAAGCACCCGCTCCTTCCCAGACTCTCACTCCCACGCAGCGCCACTTTCACTCACTCTCCTAACAATCGTCCCCTCTCACTTCCTCTCACTGATATAAATACCTCCCAGAATCGCTGGGCGTGTTGTTCTATTTATGGAATGGAATCTCAAAAACCTCGGAGCCGCAGGGGACCGCTGGGCATCGCAGGGGATGATTTACGGATATAAATAATTGGGAGAGGAGTCATGATTGTGGTTTTGTGTGGATTGATAGGATTCTGGATGTCTAGGGTAGGGGTATGGGGTATGCGCGCTGCGCTTGGTTGGGTTCCTGCGTTCCTGGGTCTGGTCGATATATTGACAAGAGCTTGTGAAATTGGAGATATCTGCAAGTCCGAGTCTCTCGCTCGACAGGCCTCTCAACGTAACCTCTAAAAGCGCCGGACACACAGGAACTCGGGCAGTAGCCGTGCAATGACATCCCGGCACGCAGAGTATGGATATAAATATAACGATACAGCTGAAATGCCAGCATAGCCAGCACCCTCGGAGTTCGGTGGGAGTCTCGTCTTCAAGGTCACGATCCAAGTCATGCCGGTGTGCATGGAGATACATAAATGTTACTGGATCGTACGGAGAAGTGAACCTGGGGTAAGCCATTCCCTATGGATAGGGGTTGGTCGACTCGTACGAGGCACTGCTGCTGCCAACTATGGGCTACGGAAACCTGGTGTAATTGGATGACTCGTCATGCGCAACTACGAACCTGCAGATGATACCTGGTTCAATGGTGGATGGGGAGTGGTCGTCGCAGGTGACGTAGACGTCAGTTGAGCGAGATATCTATATCGATGCCGCGGTACGAGTCGAAGTGCATTTACCCCAAGGAACGAATAACTTCGTCTGGATACGTGGCAGGACGGTCCGGCGGCACGCCTATTAATAACACAGCATCGCCCAACCATCTCAGCGCCTCACGTCAATCCAAAGCAAAGCTAAAGCTTTTCGCCAAGTAACCCCGAGTAAATGTAGAAGATATCAATGCGCTACCACGCACCCCTCCTCTTCGTTCTCTTTGTTATCATCAGACACGAAAGGAGCCTCAACCCAGCCTCAACCCAGCCTCAACCAGCCCAGCAGTGACGAGACCAATCAAGGTCAACCTAAAAATAGACCCGAAGAGGACCGAAGGAAGCAAATCTAAAAGCGCAAAAGGCGAATCGGACAGGATGCGCCGCGCGCCGCGTGCCCGGCCGTTCATTTTCATTTGGGATTGGCTGGGCAGTCGCGTGCGCGGGCACGAGATGAAAACAATGTGTGTGGCGTGCACTGCATGGCCTCGAGAAGCTACATAGAATAACTTGCAGTGTAACGTGTGTTGTCGTCTCGCGTTGCTCGTGTTACCGACGTGGTGGATTGTGGTTGGAGTAAACGAGTGAATGAGTGAATGAAGTTCCAAGAAGACCGCTCGGTTGGCTCAAGCGATGAAGTTGAGGGATGGGTAATGAGTAATGAAAGGTCAGATGGAGGAGGAGGAGGAGGCGTGGAGGTGAGCGTGTCAAATACTAGTACACATGAATTGTTCAATGCAGTCACCCACTACCGAAATCGAAGTGGATGAAAGATGCTAGGCTGGTTGTTACCTTGGCGTTGCTTGTTGACGTTGGGGTGGTGTGCTTCCAACGTGCTTTGATTTGATACATGATCTCTAGCATAGGTTCGTAATTAAAATAGAAGAATAAAAAAACATGACGGCTACAGTTCTTTGCAGCGTGTGGTTATGGTAAAGACGACAGCAACGGCAAATTGAAATTGAAATGCTGGTGCTGGTGCTGGCCTTGCCCAAGACATCCCAAGCAAACGCGTTATGTTGGCATGACCTCCTCAACCTCATCAAGAAAGGTGATCAAAATACTGTACGATACGATCAATGACGCACGCGCACAGGGCTTCTGGCACAGACCGAGGTAACATTAACATTAACATTCCATTCATCTGAATCTGAATCTGAACATGCAATAATCATAATGTTTGTGTTTGGTGCGAGGGTCGAACATGCGAAGCGCGTAAACACGCCTTCTGATTCTTTCGTGGACTGATATATTTATATATCAGGCTTTCGGTCGAATGGCAGCCACCAATGGATATGGATGTGGAAGGAATAAGCGCCCGCACCCTAGCACCTTAGCAGCCTAGCAGCCTAGCAGCTTAGCAGGCAATTCCCAACCTTGTCGTGGATGTATAAACCAGGAGAGCAATTTTGCAGCCTCTTGCAAGCCTGGGGCCGTCGTGATTGCGATTTTGTGTGGTTTGATAGGATTTGATAGGATTTTGGATGCCTGGGGTAGGGGTAGCGGGGTAAGCGCTGCGCATTTGCTTGGCTGGGTTCCTGGTCGATTGGCGAACGCTCAATCCTGGAATACTTACACTGGCACGTCCCTGCGCATACCAATACCCATCCGTCGTATCGTAGTAAATCCGAGTCCGGGCCTTCCTTAATAGGTCTCTCAACGTAACCTCTAAACTCGGCGCCCACGGAATTGCGCAACTACAGCTATGCAATGACAGCCCGGCACACATCCAAGTATCAGGTACAGATATCCGGACACAGACACAACGATATAGCTCAAATGTGAAATGCCAGCCCCTTGGAGATGCGGTGGGAATGGGGAGTGTCAGATTCGACGCCATTCAAGTCGCGCCGGTGTGCATTGCATGGATATAAATGTTGGGATCGTAAACCTGGGGTAAACGACTTAAACAATACGGATAGGGGTTGGTGGACTCGGAAGAGGCGCAGCTGCTGCTACTATGTGCCACGCCAGCACAGAGGCATCGTGACTCGTCATGCGCAACTACGAGACCTGCAAGAAACGGAGCATTGCTCTACCTCGACACTCGATACTCGATGGGAGGATGGGCGGCGCAGGTGACGTAGACGATATGAGTGATATGGATGCCGCGGTACGAGCCTCGAAGTGCATTTACATTTACCCCAATGAATGAAGAACGGCGTATGGATAGGTGCTAGGAGGAGGCAGGACGGTCCGGCGGCAGAGGCCCAAAATAATGTTGCGTCGTCCAACCATCGAAGCACCATACCCAGAGCAATCTAATGTTTGAAGCCAAATCTCGATGTGCAAAGTAGCCCCGCTCCAGACGCACCAGAAGAGCAGAGCAATGTGATAAACCCGCTACCAAGCACCCCTCCTTCCCGACATCGCCAAACAGGAAAGGAGCCCAACCAACCATCCAGTCAACACCCAACACTCGCCCTAAAAATAGAAACACCCCCAAAGAGGCCTAAAGAGGCTCGAAGAGGACCGAATGAGGCGAATCGGAAATAGGGACGGGCCGCGTGCCCCGCGTGCCCGGCCGTTCATTTGGGATGGCTGGGCGGTCGCGTGCGCGTCAGCGGACATTACAGGAGATTACAAGGCCAACCTGCTACACACATTACTTCATCTCGTGCCCTCGCTCACTAATATCGCGTGGTGGGTCGTGTGGTGGGGTGCTGACGTGGTGTATTGTGATTGGAGTAAATGAAGTTTCAAGAAGGCCATGCTCGGTGAGGGATGAATCATGGAAGGTCAGATGGTGTCAAGCCTGAGGCTTGAGGTGAGTATCAGATAGTATCAGATACACATGGATAATTCAATGTAGTCACCCACGTTAATGAAATTGAAAGCATATGGGATGTCCACCCATTGTTGCTTTTGGTGGTGCTAGCAGGTTGAGGCAGTTGGTGTTGATACTGATCTATAGAAGATGACAACAAGGAATGCTGGTGTCCTTGCCTGAGGCATACGAAGGGACAAGCAACCGAGCATTCAAGACGCCCGAGGTTTACATCATAAACCAAGGTAACAGTGAAATGCTAGGATACAATTCAATCAGGTTCTTTATGGGTTTGAACATGCAACCCGCCGTAGCACGCCTTCAACTTGACCTAGATAGCTAGCTATACACCTCTTGTCATAACTCTCGGAACAGGTGAGATCTCAGGTTTTCATGAAGGAATTGCAGTCGCTCTCTGCTGTGGAATAAGCGCCCGCAACACAGCGTCATGTTTTGAACAGGCGGTTACGAACCTGACAGTGGACATAATTATAATTAGTAAAATAATTTCGAGCCTATCGCAAATCAGCATCTGAGGGTTGCTGCAAGAGCGTAACACTCTAACAACCCAGTAGCGCGTCATGAAAACGTCGAATTGGAAATAGGGACGGTGCCGCACCCGGCGTTCATTTGGGAGTAACCGAGCAAAAGTGGGGATTCGCTGGGCGGTCGCGAATATGGCAGGAGCATCCCGATGGGTGGAGGCATGTTGGAATGATTTCCTGGACGAATAGATTCGGACAAGAGAAGTGCGTATTCCGTCTGAGAGTCTATGTAGATCCCCATCAGGGATGGCAATTGGTAATTCCAGGGAATGGAAGTATGATATGATATGAACTTTTCGTGATCCCCCAACCTTCGTTGGCTAATAATGTGAATGTTACTCACCAATTTTTTCTTTGAGCACTCTCTTAGCGACGTCATCGAAGACACTTCCTCCCTGCATGACCATAACGCTCGAAGCTATTTCATCAGCTTTGTAAGCCAGTGCAAGCTTTTGTACAGCAAGTGCTCGTAGTCTATGGATCCATAGTAACAGTTCTTATGTTACCGTTATTGTTTCCCAGTGGGTTCAATCCAAGGGGTTGTGCGGCGGCCTATGGACTTCCACCGAATCCTGAACCACCTCTCATAGAACCCAATTCGGCAGCGGACAAGCCACTGGCTTGTCCACGCTTCCTCTGGCAGAGGAAGCGCGGACAGAGAGTTCAGCAGCTTCATCTATAAGCCGGCGAATAGACCGGACGGAGCGGAAAACACCAGGGTCTATGGGAGGAGGAATTCCCCATCTTAGCGGGAGGAAATGGAGGTGGCAGAGCAGGAAATACTGAGAATGTGTTACGAGACGACTCCGGGGGAGAGAAGTCGCCTAGTCCATGATATCCACGGTCGCGTTGTTTGTACGCAGAGACGCTCAAGGATGGTGGTAGGAGTGGTGGAAGACGCGTCTCAGAGCCTTCGAGTGTGGTAGGTTCAGGTTGAGCGCCAAAAGAGAATCAAGGAGTTCAAGAGGCAGTTGAAGACATGGACCCTGCGCGAAGGCTGAGTGAGATGACGTCTACCTGATTCATATTCCATGATAAGAGCTTATGTTGCGCCAGTGTTTACTCCTGATAATGCGAAGCACAGGTGGCCGACCTTCCGCGTCTGCTTCGTCTCTGCTTTCGCTTTCGACGCCGCCTCCTTGGCTTTCCGCAGACTTCTTGGATTTCTTTTTCTTCTTCTTCCGTGTAGCGTCCAAAGTTTCCTCAGGTATTTCAGCCTCATTAGAGGTTGGATATGTACGTCCGGAGTGTGTGAGAGGCGTAGATATTTCTGAATTTGTGACAGGGACATTGTCGGTATCAAGAGTTGACAGTAAATCGTCCACTGGAGTGGGTCTTGAACATAGTCATGGTGGCGGTGTATAGCACTCCCATGTACTCTACATGGAGTCTCGAAGTGAATGCAGTCAACAACCGAACTTGACAGTTCGTTGTTCGAAACGAACTTCGCACCGAATCGAAAAAGAAATCTGTGAGTAGGGTTCAAGATTTCCCATGATGTCGAGGCGCAACTGGCAGGCTTAACGCTAAAAAAGCTCGCCGCTCATTGCTGTGGAATAAGCGCCCGCAGTGTGGCCTCAAGTCTTGAACCGACCTTCGGTGAAGACAATGATCAGGAGGCAATATTGAGCTGCAAACCTGAGGGATGCTTCAGGAACCTGACAAACCACCCGCATTTGCGTCATTAACATGGCACAGCGGAAATATCAGAGTACCTTCAGTCAGGAATTCATCGCCCGATAGTGCGTCTGAAAATCCTTTCTGAACCCTTCGGCTGTTGCTTGCCTCTGACAAGACCAAGAACTGCGTGGCTGGCGCTCGGGAATCCGGGGTCTGAATAACCACTGGATCCGAACTTTGATAGACTAATTGAGTGTCCATGCTGACAGCAAACCATGCGTGGATCTAGTCAGACAATTAGTAGTCACAGTGCTAACTTATCCTTCCGGAAGGCAAGGCTCCTTGTGCATAGAGTCAAGATCGAATCAAGATAATTATGAATACCGACCTTAACTTGGGCGAGAAACAGAAATGTGGACCCTATTCAAGTTTTTGGAAGTCTTCTTTGACATTCGGATGAATGGGCTGACAAATAAGTTGGCTCAGCTCATCCCAAGCACTCATGAATGTGGATGGCAAGGACCGAAGTTTTACAGTCGCTCGTAGGATTGCAAGCTGTCTCCGTAAGGATCCGAGTCACGACCATCAAAGATTAACACCGCGTGCTTCGAAGGCCATTTGACAACAAGATTAACCCTGTGAAAAGATCTTCCTCGAAACTGCAAGACTTTAACCTTATATTACAACGCCGGAGATGTGGCCTGAGAAATACTGTAGCCCACGATTGGAGGAGTAGCATTTCGAGTATCAAGACTTTAGGGCGGAATATTTTGCAGGACACCGTCCCAGAACGAACATAGTTTTTTCCTGGCTCTCGGGCGATGGTCAGAACAGAAGTACGACTGAGTGGAGATTCCATGCATTATGCAAACTGCTATCCAAACAACACTATGGTATGTTGTGTTGCTCGCGCCCTGGTTTATAAAAAGACAACTATGATTCCTAGTAGAGTATCCTAATAAGGAGCGGCGGCAGCTTGACACTACGATTCCCCCCAAATGAGTGATTGTTTAGACTTTGAATGAAAATTTTGACTCACAGCCTTCAGCTGGTCGAGATACCATGTGCAAGAAGGAAGGTCCGCCTTCTCCAGGCACTTTGTGAAGTCTTGATTCTGGAGTCAGAAAACATGCTCAACCAATCGAATACGTGGCACATACCCTTCGCCTGATATTCACAGTTGATAGCACTCTGTTGTTGGTTCTGCATAGGTGGCGCTTGTGCTTGTTCAGCAGGCGCCGAGCTCCCACCGAAAAGCATGTTGGAAAGTCCGTGACCAATCGTCGAACCAATTGCGACTGATCCTGCGGTAGCGGCCATTTGCGCCATCATGCCTGGCTGCTTCGGTTGGGCAGCGGCAGAGGCCCCTGCAGATGGTGTTGGTGCATGTGCGGCGGGAGCGTATCCGGTGGGGGCTGTCGCTGTGTGAGCTCCCCGAGATTGAGCAGGAGCAGCAGAGCGGGGAGCAGAGGAAGAACGACCGCGGGATTGACGCTAAAAAGACATGTACATGTGAGTTGTGCTCAACGTATGCTACAGAGACCTAGCTTACAGGCATTGTTAATACGAAGGAGAGTTAAATATCGAACGGGGGCTGATGGTGGTTGAGCAGAAAGACGGGAACAACTGGCAGGACTTGTGAAATTTGGACTTTTCGCGCCGGACGCGTGGCCGACTGTTGCCGATGCCAACCAGACGTAAACAACGGCTTCCCGAAAAAACCTGTCTCTAGAACATTCACGATATTGCCCGGACTCTACTAACTGCATGGCTTTCAACATTTCTCGGACGTATCTTGGGGCCGCATGTTCACAACAGACACTCTTTAACCGCGTCGCGTCGTCCTCGAAGCTCGTGACATGTTCTGGACAGCGAATGACCAGCAGCGTCCAACCCGTGACACGGACGCGAGGATATGCAGCAGCAAGCGCATCTCTGGCGAAGAGAAACCCCATCACGGCGAAAGGCACGCGTAACGATGCCCATGCAAAACCACCCGCGGCGTCACGAAAAGTCAAGGCGCAAACCCCTTCCAGACAGCCGACGTCACCCGAGATGGAAGCAGCTCGACATTCGTCTGAAGCTATTACAGCTGCAGCAGCAGAGGCAGTACCGGAAACAAAATCAAGGACAGCCGCATTTGCAGATATGAATGAGGAAGAGAGGTTGAAGGAGTTGGAGAAAATGTTGGCCATGGCGGACCTGATGCCGACCATCGACCCGTGGGGCCAGGAAGTCATTGATACCTTAGGTGCGTCCTCCTGCTTCGTGGCTTAGTATCCACTCGTTCCCCAATACTAGCCACTAATGCTCTTTCCTGCAAGAAAGACGTCACAATTCCCTATCGAATTAATTACAAGTCACTGACCAAAGAAACATACGAACAAATCAAGCATAATACGTCAAATCTGTTCAAAAATTCCACGGCGTACGCAGCTCTCTTTGCTTCCCCGGGTATTTCTCTGACCCAACCATTCTCTGGTATAGTTTGTCAAGTCTCGCTACCTTGAACGCCATCCCAGGCGTTGACACGGGTTATCACAAATCGATCATGCAGAAATTGCGCGAGGCAAAGCAGGTTTTCGGAACGCTCTCGGTTGAACCAGACTCGTTACTTGCACCTTTCCGCAGGATGGCACTTGAGACATATGAGGACATGTACAAAGCTGTCGCAAAGTGAGTGAATGTATCCACCTTTCCTCAATATTACCAACTCAACTATTTACATAGCCGGAATGAGAAGGAAATCCACAAATTGACGACGTACCTCTACCAAAAACATGCTCTTGGCCTTGCTTCAACATTCAAAAGCAAATATTCCAACGCGCGCATCTTCTGGCAGATGCACCGCGAGCTTTCACCTACTCGAGTCGTATCGCTACGCGTAACGGAAGGCTACCTGGCTGACAACGACCCAAGATTTGGAAACCGGTACATGGTACACGCCCTTGTCAAATTTGACACAGAGCAGGTGTGTCTAGCATCTCTCCAAGGCTTGTGTAACCTTTGCTGATTATATCCTGTCGCGTGTAGAGTTTGGAGATTTACAACCAACATGGTGTCCCATTGCACGTCACGGACGCAGATGCGGTACAGACAAAAGGCCAACGCGTTCCAGCTCAACGAAAACGGGTGACAGAGTATTTGGTCATGGAGAAGAAAATGTGGATGCAGGGTCCTTGGTCATTTAGGGAGCAGATATGGCCGACACCGGGAGCAGCCGTGTTGTAGGGTGCGTATTATTTTATGAAGGAGCTATGAGACGGGGTGGTAGGGCCTATAATTCATTCATTGCTCATCAACGTTTGGAGTAGTCGAAGAGAGAAATTTTACCGCGAGGTGCTATTAAATGCATTGAAAATTCGAATCCCCTTTGAGTCAAGCAAGTTCGCAATGGTCGAAGGGCTGTCGTCTCCGAGTCATTGCTATATGAAATTCTTCAAGGAACTCGACACTTGAGGATCGTTGCAGTTTCATAGCTGGAGCCAAGCTGGAGCGGGTTTTCTCTTCTTGCAACTCGCTCGCTAAGGTTCGTTACTCCACCCTAGACGAGTGATCAGTTGAGAGTGAGGAGGCATTTGTTGGATGACCGACATCGAGCTAGTAGCTCGGGTTCGTGAAGTTGCGTGAATCTGGTCCCTTCCGATTCCTGAGTGATTGATTCAACCCTAGGAAAACAAAACGATGTTTTTCGAACCTCTCACCACTGGACCGCCTCCGAAGTACGCAGATCTATGTTATTGAGAATGACAATGTGCTCCTGCGAAGGTACGCACAAGGCACGCAACGATCTCGACGGCCTTAGATGAGATTCGTCATCGTACTTGCTTGGTTGTTTCATCTGCCTTAGGCTTGCCATCCCGATTCCTTCTGCCAGGTCCGAATCTGCCACGTTATTATCGCCTCTCAAGGGTGGCTGCGCGATCATTACGATTCCATTGTTTCTTAAATTACTTGGCCATATACCCTTCGGAGCCGAATCTTGCATATCTGGTTTCTATGCCAGGATCCAAGTGGTATCCACCAGCAATACCCACACCAATATATACTTCGCACGATCCGGACGCGTTACCACGCCTACTCCATCTCGATGAATCCGGGTAGTCGACAATCAAATGCGCGCCAATTCTCCATTGCACGTGCTCCCGGTGGTCCGCCAATCATGTTTGGAGTGGAGACTCATATTCGGCCTTAGGGAAATCTTACCTCGGAGATGTTATATTACGCCTAGTGCGTTGAGTCCACCAGTAATGTTAATTATCGTCGGGTCTTGACAGTTATTCAAATCGCACATTTGAAACCTCTTGAATGGTATTGGCATGCGTTTCAAACACAACTGTGCATCATCCATTTGGGCGTAACCCTCGGACACTATTCCCGGCGCTCTAACCTGCGCCCAAATCTTGCGCTGCCCGGCTACGGCAGGATTAATCCCGTCGATTATTATAGATTTGCTATGCTTCGGGGAAATTGAGGAAAAATAGTTTCTCGGTGCCTTCATCATTTTGAATGGTTCTCAATGCAGATCAACATTTCAAGATCGTATTTGATCTATCTATTTTCAACTAGTTCCAGGTATCATGTTTGGATGGCCTTCAAAGCTTCAAGTCTCCCAATCCTGTGTGAATGTGACACGAAAAATTGAAGGTCCGGCCGATGACACTGATATGTATGTACCGCTCTAAGTACAGCTGGTCAATTTATGCAAAGACAGAGTGCGTCGTTTCTGACACATTTGAGATAAATTGGTTGAAGAGACGGGTAAGAGGTTTAAACTTGTTCATTAAAACAGTTATGTAAATGAGTGTAGGTATAGGATATCCAATAGATATAGTATGCACAGATCGACGTGCGAGAGCATATGTGAGAGATAAGTCATCTAATTTTGTGAGAAGGAAAATAACTACTAATGAGTGTGGGGTTACTATTAACGCATGCGCCGCAGTAAGCGTGATTATACTTGAAAGGAGTGTGATGTAGTGTGTGGTTGGTTGTCCGAGCAATCCAAGAAGTCGTGTCGACGAGACGGCCGGGGGTATGATGATACAGTGAGCGCAAAACAGTGGTGATGGTAATGTACATTACGAGAGCGAGGAAACTTGAAGGGCGACATGGAGAGGTTGTCGGCGGGCTGAGCGCCTGGTAATACAAGTGCTGGAAATCTATCGCTTTCCAGCTATATCCAAGAAGAAACCAGATGAGCAAGAAAAGAGTGTAAGTTCTGGGCAGATGGTATAAGCAAGTATTCTTGATCAGGAACGAGGGCAAAACAACGTACAGAATTTTGAGATTTGCTTATGCGCGTTTGGGAAGGAGATGAACGACCCGCGTGGCTTTTACTTGTCGGCCGGATTTGCCAAAATATCTTTCCGACTCGAAGGACCAATGCAGGGACCCTACGATCCAATTGGCCAGACCGTCGACGTATACGGCGACGTCGCGATCGATTTTGGGACCCCACGACGGTAGGCGTTCTCTATCCTCGACGAAGCGGTTGATGGATTCTTTGCACATATTTCCGACGAAATCCACGGCGGTCTGGAGGTCAATGCCTTCTTGATTCATGACGACGGGAATCATATTGTGCGTATCTCCTTTAGACTGCTCGACATTATAAGAGAAGATGTCCTGTATTGATATCAGCATAACTTCTCAATTTGGGGCTTGAAAATGTTATCGCCTACGTTTGACCATGTTACCAAATCATTGGCTGCCTCCCCCAAGCTGCGAAGGATGGGATGTTCCATAACTTCGTCGGGTATGTCAAGATTATTGGCATCTAGAAAGAATGAGTTGGAATTTGATAGCGGAAGTTGAGAACGACTTACATTCAATCAGCGCCCAGCATGGCTTGCATCCTGATGTATCGCGACGGAGCGTGATGTAGGACTCAAGGTCGGGTATTACTCCAGCTGCACGATCCAGAGCTTGTTGGGTCACGCTTTGGAAGAAGAAATCAAACGTCTCAATGAAACGCTGCTGTGCCCCGGGCGACGCTGTGAGAATGAGCCGTTTATAGTAACTTCAACGCGGATATATCAGTTTAAGTTCGCCATGAGGTGAGAAGGAGGTGACATACTCTCGAGTCATTTTCCCAACCCTTGCAGTAGAGCGCCAAGTGTGAGGATGATATAAAGAGTTGAGAACTTCATCCGCGGTAGTGAGTGTCCCCCTATTATCCATGTCGTCTGAGAGGTTGTCGAGGTGGAAAAGGTAGGTCAGGAAGTCATTGCAAACCCTCAGTTGAGGACAACCCGCGTCGGGATAGCACATTGAGGTGAGCAGGCCGCATTTTAAGCCATGATAAGCATCGCGCTTCTTGCCTACAAGATTGTCGCCTTTGAACAACCACTTCTTGGTCTCGGTTGTTGTTTGTTTTCGGTGTCGGTTGATGCGAAGGTCGAAAGTACAGTGAGAGACAAGGTCAGGAAGGATGATCTTCTTCGGACTGATAGAGACAGATGCCTGTAGACGAGCAGTTGGCGGCGACATAGTGTGAGGATGGCGACGGGTAATTGTAGAACTGAGCGACCGGGAGTAGGGAGTGGAGAGGGGGTGAGAGGCGAAAGAGTGAAGATGGGCAATTCGGATGAAAGGATGGAAGATACAGAGGCATGTACAATGCTTGTTATATAGGAGGAGGATATGCGATCGGTCGGATTCTAATTTGGTGAATTGACAACCACTTTCGGCTGTACCGATTATTCCATAAACAAGGTTTCAGGCTTCGCCTCGCAAGATCTGTAAGAGCTGCGTGTTCATGAAGATGCCGAGAAGATGATTATTAAGCCCAAAGAGATTCCAGATTTCACGTTCGGGCGGATAGGCTCGCGCGGAATCGTCGTAACAAGAATTCATCTCTCCAGGGCCAGATCCATGAAATTGGTCTGGTAAAGGATCTGAGCATAAGACACATAGTTGGCCCGTCCGGACATTGTTACATCGCAAATCGGCGTGTTTTTTTGGCGGAGTGCCTACATTCCGGCCTCTGCACAGCGCATCCCTCGACATATGCGAAAATGTCGGCAAGTTGATGGCTTATTGTGAGGAGGCAATTGACTGTTGAGTCATTGCAATGTGTCCCAGAGTTTCCCGCTGTCCCAATCTATTCCCGATGACGAGTCATGGAAAAAGATTGCCTGAACGAGGTACGAGTTTCAGACTGCATTTCTGCGCAACACGCATGGAAACGGTTATGTTCAACGCCAGTGTGACAGTATTTTGAGAGTTCGGGTAATGCCATGATGGATGTTCAGTTCACCAGTTGTTTATCAGAGGCTGTCTTTGGCGGCCTGTATCATTTCTGACATCGTGAACACTTGCACAGTAGTGATACGAGGCATGATTCGACATTGCAAGTCCAAAGGGATGAAAGAGGTGGAGCTGTGTGGACTTTGCGTATCGGAGTCGGCTAATTCTGTTCCGTCCATTGCCGAGCCGTCGCAGACGGTCACCGGCCAGACCATCCATCCTTAGCTTTTTTCTGGAGTACGTTGAACATTCTGCACACGACTGACTGTAGTATTTACTTAGGAAAACATCATTCTGTTACCAAGTTGTAGTTTTCATTGATAATTCTCTCCGTTTCCAAAGTGAAATTTCATCCGAAGATCCATCTGGAGAGCTTGGGACAGCTTGCCAATCACCACAGACGATTTTGACGGACAGTGCAACCTTCCAGTCGAAAGGGGTATATCTTTGCGAAATGCTTTTCACTTAGACGATATGTTTGTATTCAGGCGCTCGAAATCGCGAGCGATTCGGATCGAGCCCAACTCATGAAGCGGATCTTACACATATTCGGGATCAAAACACAGTCGGTAGTCGAACATCCTTCCATTGGGCGTTAGGCGAAGAAATGACATACGAGGATGTTAGAAAGATTCGCGGCTATACACGCGATAACCGGCCATCCGCGAAATCTATTTCCTTCACTTGGCCATGAACCCAGATTGGTGGACGCTTGTTGCAACCAGGCGCAACCTCAGTAGACACATTGCGTCATACTGTACCTGAATTGAAACGATGAAATACAGTGAAATACACATCGTCCTCCCTGGTCCTCCGCTATAGGATTCCGTTGCAAGAGACCATCTTCCTGAAACTTGAGACTAAGCCTCGCGTATTCAAGAGAACCCGTACACATCGGGGGATTGCCCTTTGCTCTTATGCCTAGAAAGGCACGAGGCGACCTAGAAACTCTAGTACACCATGCAAAGACGAACTGCAGGCAGAAGTTGAGGTAAGATGGAAGAGACATAGTACGTCTTGCTCACCATGGCCGCTGACCTGGACCGACCAGACCAGAATCGATCTCAGGAGCTTCCAGTGATAAACTCGACCTCATGCTCGTCGAGATTGCTGAAGTTGGGCGGAAGTGAAAGGGCTAGAGGAAGCCAGCTCGCTTCGAATACGGGATATCACACCATTCGGACGTTGAGATCAGAAATATTTTCAGAGTTGAATCTACGCTCTGTAATGCAGTAGACCAGAAAATATCAAGCCGTCACAGTATGTTACTGCTCACTGAGCGGCCCTAGACTGCTGTGCTGCCATGGCATTCGATTGCTGTCAATTGGAATGTTGGACGCCAAAAAAAGTCTTCATGTAAGAAACAGTTTTATGAGTTCATCAAGGTTCATCAGCTTGAGTGAAATTTGAGTGAAATGGCTCCGTCGCAAGTCCGCGATCGTGATCGAGAATAAAGATTCCGGTTTCAGCGAGCGCCTGTCAATGCTCGCCGGCCCGGACAGTTGACCTAAAAGTATCGGCCAACCAGGGTCAACCTCTCTGTAACTGGCAAGTAATTGGCTATAACATCATAGTGGAGTCATGATCACTTGAAGAGGAGCAATGAGAGTGTGCCTTTTGTATGGCTCCTCGATTACAGTGAAGCCCATGTCATGGTGACTGGTCTCTCAGTGCGACTACGACCGTTTGGCCAAAATGACCACATAATCATTTTTCCTGGTAGAAAATCTCTGCTTCGATCTTCGCCTCACCTTTTACTATCTTCTCCAAGTCGGGTACATCACTATGCTTTTCTCCGTCGATGACTCTATCTACCTCTTCCAGCGATGTTCCCTTAGTCTCCACCCAATACCAAGCAATCAAACCAATGATTACGACGTCCCAAGCGCCGTTGATCATGTACGTCTTCCACCCAATGGCGACGAGGGCAAATGGGAATGCAAAGACAGCCCATAAGCTGAAAAAACGCTGTCAGATTGATTGTATATCTTTGAATTGGAGGGTAATGCACATACGCAGTGGCATTCAGGGCGAATTGGAATACACCCATTCCATTGGCTCGGATACTATAGTTCATTACCTCTGGAGGGTAGAGATATAACAAAGGAGTCCACCCAATGCTGTAGGAGCCTTGGAAGAGAAAAAGCATAGCCACAGTCGCATAAATGCCAGGATTGAACGTTGACGCCCCGTATACTGATGTGGCCAAGATGTGGCACGTCAGATTTATAAGATTCAAGACTTGAACCTTTCCTTACTTTTTGTGAGAGCCCCGACAAGAAAGAGGAAAACAGTAAGGAGAGATTGACTGAGTATCGCCAGGGATTTACGGCCCATGCGATCGGCAAGCATAGTTCCAACAAGAGAACATACGAGACACCACGCGTTCAGAATAACGTTCTTTTGAGGATCGTCAGGTTCCTATCTGGAGTAGAAAATCGGATTGGATGCATACGATTTCGAGCTGAGTGGTTGTATTTGTTATTCCCGCATTATTGAGCATTGTTCCGAGATAATATGATGCAATGACGTTTCCTTGTCCACTTTAGACGCGATAAACCGTCCATAAAGTAATCGCTTACCTGCAATAGTGCTAAAGACTGCAGCTGATACTGCAAGGGTGACCCTTTTCCTCGCCGATGGGGTCTTGACCAATTCCTTCATCGACAGAGTTACCCCAACGTTTTTCTCGTATTCGATTGTATCCAGAATTTCTTGATACTGAGCCGTTACCAACGTGTCTTCACGGTCACCGTCCGCGTACATATAAGCCACCACGTTCAGGGCTTCTTCATGTTTGTTCTGATATACCAGCCATCTAGGTGACTCTGGAATGAACGGAATGATAACAATGCAGAGTATCGAGAAAACGCCTTGGATGGCGGATGGGATTCTCCAAGCCCATGTTGAGTTCATATTCGCCGTTCCGAAGGTGATACCAGCAGCAATCAATCCTCCTGAAGGCAGGTAAAACCAAACGAAACCAAGTAAAGAAGTAGGTCACACTGACCTACGTAGTAGAAGTCATTGAAGACGCCTAATCCCCAAGCACGCCATTGGAAGGGTAATGTTTCCGCGAGGTAAACCGGCCCACTAAGACCTGAAGCAGAAGTTCCGAATCCGATGAGGATTCGAGCAATAACGAACATGGCGACATTTTGAGAAGCAGTTTGTAGAATGACAGCGAATACAGTGATGAGAGCAGCCCATAAAAGCGCGGGCCGTCGTCCAACCCAGTCGGTGAACTGCCCATAGCAAAATCCAGCCAGGCATCCCCCAATCCAGATTGATGCGGTGTTCAGAGCAAGCGTAGCGGTGTTCAGGCGAAAGTAGTCGGTGTACGAAGGCAGTATGTTGAGGCCATTGATCATAGAGGCGTCGTAACCGAAAGTCTAGTAGAGAGAAATTGGGGCCGACTTCTTCAGTTCGTCACAATGTATATCACTTACAGCAGATGTGATGCAAGAACAGGTAACAAGAAGAATAGCGATGAATCTGGATGACTTCGGGACAAAGGTCACCTTCTTCAGCATCGCTTGGTTCATCTTGGCAGCCTCTGGAGGTAAAGACGAGTGCGAGTCGTGGCCTAGCTGGAAGGTACAGTCGACTCAAACCGAAGGCCGAAGACGTCCTCACCACAGTATCTTTATATTTCTCATGCATCTTGTTTCTAAAAATAGAGAGAGATATTTGAAAACATTGCAGCCCTTATCTCCACACGAGGGCAGAGCTGGGGAGAGCTTCCGAATGATTCCCGGTCCGTCTCGGCCAGTATCTCAAGACTGTTGAGGACTGTTGACGGATTCAACATGAGAAATTGACGATTTCATTCTGTCTCACGCCAGGTGGTTGGCCAAAAGCAATTTCTAGCGACTGACGTTCGCACCAGGTTGCGGTCAATATCTTCTGCGTTACAATCCAATAACCTAGATTATTCAGGGCTGGCATGAATGATGGATAAGAATATGATCTGTGGTATAGAGACAATTCATATACAGCGTGTGAGGTCGAAATCTCCTTTGGCAGATGTGACGTTATTGGAGAATGTCGCTCGCAAGTTTCCTGGTTTCGAAGGAATCTAGAAATGGGGTAGAAGCTTTCTCTACGTATATCTGGAAGAGGGGATGAGGGATTATTTGGTCCGACGATCGAGGATTAGACTTCATTAAGTACTCCTTATTTGGACAAAACGGTCATCTTCAACATTGACAAGCCCGAGGTAAACAAGTCCATTCCGAGCGAACGCCTAAAGAGGGGTTCATGCTCGGCGTACCTGCGCACTTAGCACCTTCCATTATCCCGAAACTCAGCAGGTCCTTCACGCTACGAGGCACGGCATGGCTTCAAGGAGACCGTCAGCCCCAGTCAGATTGTTTGGAACGCTTGAATCTGCCGACTTGAACGACGAAAATGAGGCTCCACCCCAAGAGACGTCAGCTGCGGACCGAATACTAGGCAAAATCTCATTAAGCAGCCTTCGACGCGGTCGTCAGAGCTTTGCTGCTTCTAGGAATGAAGGCGAAAGACCTCGAACGAGCCCGAGCTTGGAGCGCCCTCCTATACCTACGATGATGCAGTCGTCGGGTGAAGGCTACTCAACCCCACTGCCAAAGCTTTCCATGATCGTGCTTTCTATTGTGCGTAACCTCAGATTGCTTAACAACTGGTTGAATTAACATCTTCTACTGTCGCAAGACTATGCTCGGAGAATTCTTATCTGCAAACGTTTCAACGCCATTCTTGTTAAAGATGGTCAAGGGTAAGTTAGACGCGCAATACGCATGACCTTATTACTCACAATCATCAGGATTCGGAGAGTTCAAGGATGAGGCTGAGGTAGCATTCTGGACGGGTATTCTAGGCGAGTTTTCCCTGAGTTAGGGTTACTTACACATTCTGATTTCAGCTCAGTTTCAACATTCTTTCTGACACAGTTCATTACTTCATTACTCTGGGTACGCCCTCAAGCAATTCTTCAAACGAACAGAATTGATTTTGTTGAGACTCTTTAGGCTACGGTGGCCGAGAAGCATGGCCGGCGTGTTGTGTTGATTATCTCATTGCTGGGTTCTGCTATTACGTGTCTCATCTTTGGGACAGCAACAACGCTCCAGCAAGCGATATGTATCCGTCTTCTGCAGGGAATTTTTGCCGGAGCTGTCGGTGTTGCACGCGGATGTGTTGCTTTTGTTACAGATACTAGTAATGAAGGCAGAGCCTACGCTATTCTAGGGTGCGGCTTTTCCCACTCACCTCAGGATTTGCGCACTCAAATGTTCTCATGTCAGCTTTTGCTGGGGTTTAGGAGGAGTAGCAGGTGCTATCATAGGAGGCTCATGTACGTTTTCTCTGATTTCTCCTCCACTCTCCATCCAAGGACTAAGTTATATTCCCTGAAGTTGAGAGGCCTGCGACTAAATGGCCGGAAACCTTCGGTGATGTGCAGCTGTTTGTCACGTATCCGTATCTCCTACCATGTGGTCTTGCTGCTCTTGTCACCCTTATCGGTAAGTGTTTACCCAAATGATTTGCGTTGAGGGATTTAATGAAGCCTAAACAGGCTCAATCTTGTCTTGCTTTCTCGGACCTGACGGCGGTCCACGCGAGGGAGCGATTCGACTTCTACCTGAAAAGTTTGTTACACATTCTCAGACTTCAGAAGAAAGTGTGTCTCCTCAGGTGCCTACTTTCGACGACGAGGAGCCTCGTGGTCTGGCACGAAAGTTCTCGCGGAGGTTCTCGGATTATTTTGCCAAACGAGTACCTGATCCCCACCAGTCGGATCAGGCTTCACCTCAACCTACCCTACCCTTGTCCTCGCCTAATACTCGCCTCGAACGAACCCGAACATTCTCGAGAACAAGCCGGGCCAATGGCTCTGCATATGGATACAGTGGCAGCTACCGCAACAGACTAGCCAGCAACGCTACTCTAAACGCAAGGAGAGGAAGTCTTAGCAGCTTGAGGCGGCGCCGATCAACCAATCACGATGCTAATCGAGATCCAGCAAGCGACGGACCCGACCTGAACTTTGCCCAACGTTTGCTACTTGCGAACGAAAATGCTGTAACAAATATTGCAGACCTTTGGGTTGCTGCTGCTATGAACGCAGATAACGAGGATCCCTTTGAAGCTGACTCGGATATCGAGGAGGAAGATACTGAACCCATCGACCTTGGCGAGCCGTTAACCAGAACAGACAGTACTCGAGATGATGATTCTTCCGCCAGTCCTGCTACGGGTCATCGAAACGGAGCCGACGCAGTCGCTTCACCTATGGCTCGCCTCACTAGACCAAACACGACAGGCTCCACCCTTGCCCCTTCGCCTTTACGTCACTCTTCGTCGGCGACACATCGCCCTTCAGTCTCCTTCTCCCCTATGGCCCCGCCCTCTCCTCGACGTCCTTCGGCGTCTGTTCCATCCATTTTCGCACATCCGGGAGTCAAGACACCACCCGCAGTCCTGGATGCACAGCAGCTCCTCCTCAGCTCCGACATAGACGCACCTGCTTCTGACCCTTTGGGCACCATCTCAGAGTCACGTCCGACCTCGCAGATTCATTCACAGGGCGACGTTGAATCATTGGCTGAAAAACCTCCCTCCATCACATCACAACTTCCTATGCTAATCATCATCCAATATGGTGTAATGGCATTGCATACGACAACCCATGATCAAATATTCATGTCCTACCTTGTTTCGTGAGTTTTATTTTGTGCAGCAATTGGATGTAAGATAGTGACGAGTTTTGTAGGGATTACGAATCCGGAGGTTTGAATCTGAATGCTGGACACTTTGCTCAACTGAGTACGTTGTCGCCATGCTTTCACCAATTCTCCTCTCATAATCAATCCAGTTGCTCTCATGTGCCTTGCACAAATTGCATACCAGTTCTATCTCTATCCGTATGTCTTTCCCGCCGTCTGACATCTTTTCAATCTGACATTCTTGCCTTTGTATAGAAATATCGGGTATGTTCCTCACAAGCCACAACCTCATCTATCTCAATTCTCTCTCTTTCCTTAGCCCTCCTAGAGGTCGTTTCTCGCACCTAGCAATGTTTCGACTGGGGACTATCATGTTTATTCCAGCCTATCTTACTGTAATTCTGTATCGACCTTTTGCCAACGTGAACAGCGATGACTCTAATCTGTTCCTCATGTTTGGTATGTCATTTCATACCTTCAAACATCCCCCGCTTATACTTGTCTTTCTCTTTAGCACTTTCTCTCAGCACGTAAGTCCTGTTATTGATGACTAGCATCTCAAGGATTAAGTCCTACTCCTCAGTGCCGTCCGGTACTGCGGTATCACATTCGGCTATACTTCCATCTCTATCTTATTGAATTATAGTGAGCTGTATAGTCACCTTCCAGCGAGTTGATTTACTGACCCTCTCCCAGTGACGCCGCCTAACGCCGTTGGTTATGCAAACGGGATCGCTCAAAGCATAGTGAGTCTTGCGCGATGTATTGGGCCAGTGATTGGCGGTTATGTGAGTCAATGAGAAACCTTTGCAGCATGACCATACTGACGTGATTTGCTTCTAGTTGTGGGCTATCAGCGTGCAAGACAATCCCTCTGGTTACTACTTTGGCTTCGTCATCTGTGCTGGAGTTTGTGCCCTGACCGTTCTTCAGAGTTTCTTGATTCGTTAGATACCGTCATCCTATAATGATCTTACCCACATCTGTATAACGACACCATCTGGACACGGACTTGCCGAGCGTCGTCCCTTGTTATTACAATTTGGTGCTTCTATACACCTGCATCTTACATCTTGTACATGGAACCTTATGAATTAGATTTACTCATTTCATGTTGCCTACTGAATAAATCATCTCGCACGCCAAGAACACCATGACATTGACTCGTGAAGCAAAGGAGAGTATCTTAGCAAAGCACAAGATGGTATCAATACAAAAAGGGTATAGCTACGAAAATTATATAACATTAGTGGTACGTTGAGTTGACGTTCGATGCTATTGGTATGGTACATTATATGAAAATCTGACCTCAACCACGGACAGAGTCGAGAAGTAATTCGCCCGCTGCCGCCGTTATGCCAATTAGCTGATTGAAGAAAGCTCCCTGAAGAAGCTCAAAACTTACGATCGGAAACGTTTGCATAAGAAATTCCGGACTTATCGCGGAACTGAACGCCCCTAATATTCCATCGCCGCCACCAGAAGCGAAGCCAGGTAGAATAGTCAACGATGTTCGTGAAAGCGCCCATATTCCTAATCCTCAACTCGACGAGACAAGGAGCGACCATTTTTTCGACCGACTTGAGGACGGAATCAAGAGGAGACAACACTGCGTAGTCGAAGACACGCTGGGGCACACCTACGGTGGCTTCGACTGATGGAATGATGCAAATCTTGCGCAAGGTGGGATGGAAAAGAGGGAAATCCAAATTTTCACTGCCTTGGGATATGACGAGACTGTGGAGGTTAGGGCATAGGGGAAGAGCTTCGGGTAGGATGTTTTCGGCAGACCAAGCGGTGGTCCGGAATAGACGGAGTTTGTGCCCGTGCATGTGGAAGAAGTTCATGGTGAGAAGAGGGAAGATGTCGCATTCGAGACGTTCTAGGGATGGAAGCTGCATATGGTTGACCGAAAGATATTTCAAGAGAGGGTCCCAGGTCAAGGCATATTCTGGCCGGACCTCGTCAGGCTCTGGAATAACCGCGAGAGATAGGGTCTTAAGGGAGGGAAGGACCATGAGGGGAGGTATGCCGTCCTCACGTACAGGGAACGAGAAAATAGATGTTAGTCGCAATGTGACAAGGTTCGGAAGTGCGTTGCACAAAGCAACCAGGTCTTGGTATCGAGGGGGTTCGCCAGCTCCGCTCCATTCTACGCGTCGCAAGGAATGACGACAACAGGCTACCAAGGCTTTGAGAACATCCTGCGGGGTGAATCTCTCAGGAGTAGTCAGGGGCCCATTTCTGTTGTTGTAAATGAGGAGGTTGGGGGTGCATCGCAAGAGCCGAACAACGTTGACAACTGAGTACTTGCCCAATATCCTAAAGTCGATTCTTGTCGTCCATTCTCCTAGATGTTTACCTTTCAGGGTAGAGCTCTTGTGAGCTTCAAATTGCTTGACTAGGGCTTTGAGGTCCTTCGCTGTATATATGACCAGATATTCGGCAGACATTTCGGTGACTGCCTCTCGCCATGAGGAGCAGACTTGCTGTAGATTCCTGCGATCTTGAAAAATTCCTGGATCAATTTCTGGATACTCTTCGTTGTGGTAGGGTAAGGAAAAGGCGTCGTCGAGTTCTACGACATCTGCACCGGACAACCTGACTGTGAAAGCAATGATACGACGCCAAATCTCACTTGGGAGACTCGGTAGAGCTGGTTGTTCAGCCACACAAGCCAGCTCCTCCTCACGACTAGAAGGCCTATTTCGCCAGCTAAACCGAGAGAACATCATTGTCATCATCGAAGGAGCTCTTTGGGATGTGGTCTTGTTCCAGGAAGCTAGAGCATTATGTCTTGTTGCAAGAACGTCGTTTACGTGTTTCGGTTCCCAAGTATGAATTGAGTATAAGGATATTCAGATGAAATCCAGAACCCACGCCGACCTGCAAGAATTCATGAGATCAAGCCGGATGAATGGTCAACATTGACAACCTACCAGCTCCTATGGCTCTTACTTGCAAAAAGAGAACGAACCCAAGAATACAGTGTTGGTAGTGGCTTTATGTTGACGAACCGTAGTTGAAAGGTTGTATGTAGAAAGGGTATTCCAAACTTAGCGAAGCAAGGTCCAATCAAATACACGGGCCGGCCTTCACGACAAAGTTCTCGGGACCAAAATTTCTGACTGCAATCTTTGCTTGTATCTCTTAAGAGAATTGTTGGACTGCTCCATCATGACTTCGTCCGATTTGCCAAAGAAATCTGGTCTCAAGCGCAAGGTCTTAACAAGACCTTCTTCATCAAGGAAAAAGGCCAAGATCCAACATCGCTCTGCGGACGACCTGCCATGGAAAACCGTGTCGAGACCTTTTGAGGCTGGCCTCGGAAATGACGATGGCATTCTGGAACTGGAGGAAGTGGAGGGTGTTGAAGTCGTTTACGAGACAACTGACGGTGGGAGGGTCGTGAAATTCAACGTATGATTCCTCGATGACTCTCTATTTCACCAGCATTGATGATTGATTCTTAAGGTCTTAGCAAACGACAAAGATGTGGGTGAAGGTGGAGATATTGAAGGAGAGGTGGTTCAAGAAGATGAATCAATGCAAGAAGAGGATAGTGAGGAGCCGATAGTGGTGGAGGAGGTGCCGACTTTCGATTGTGAGCAGATTTTTTGGAATATCCTCGATGATGTCGTTGAAATGCGTTGAACAGCAGAGAAATTGCTTCCTGAGTGGCATAAATTTGCCCTTCACCCCAAGATTTTGATGGCGCTTCATGCGAAGAATTTCCTCTCTCCTACTCCTATACAGGCCGCTGCCTTGCCGTTTGCCTCAGCAGATCGGGACGTTGTAGGAATTGCGCAAACGGTAAGTTAAGGCCCGGCATGTTTACACGACTCTCTAATTCCCCCACAGGGTTCAGGAAAGACGCTGGCCTACGGTCTGCCTATACTTCAATTCCTTCTGTCAAAACCACGACCTTCGTCGTCGAAGAGACGTCCTGTTCGTGCACTCATTCTAGCTCCGACTCGAGAGTTGGCCTTACAAGTTTCCTCGCATCTCAACGCCCTTTTGACATCTATTGAGGCTATCAAGACCGAAAATGAATCGGATACAGGGCCAACCCTACCCGGGAGCTCCAAGAACCAAAAAAAGCCACCTCCTCATGTCAGCGTTGCGGCCATCGTAGGGGGGATGTCATCACAGAAGCAAAGACGCGTCCTCGATCGCGGTGTCGACGTGCTGGTGGCTACTCCAGGACGACTTTGGGATATTATGGAAGACGTATGTCCGGTTTTTGGTTTTAAATGCACCTTTCTGAGTTACGACTGCACAGGATGACGAATTGGCAAGACAAATGAAATCTTTAAGGTTTCTAGTGCTCGATGAGGCCGACAGAATGATCGAAGCAGGTCATTTCGCAGAGGTCGAGAACATTCTCCGCCTTACTCTCCGCGGAACGAGGTATGTACATTGTCCTCTTGAAAGTTGTAACCTTCTGATCGGTTTATTCACAGCGAGGATCAGATTCAGACTGACTTTGACGACCTTCCTAAAGATCAAGAAGAGGATGAAGCTGATAAGAAAGGGGACATAAAAGATGCCCTTCAAACATTTGTCTTCTCCGCAACCTTGAGTAAGGACCTGCAGAGGAACCTGAAGAAAAGATTTAAACCGAAAGGGAACAAGAAGCATTATAAACGGGACACAGCACCGGCCTCGACACTAGGTATGCCCGACCGAGAAGGGTACTTACATTCAAGCTTTAGTCACTGACATCAATCCATCGAAGATGACCTACTTCTTCGTCTCGATTTTCGCGATCCAAATCCGGAGGTCATCGATCTCAGCCCTGTAGGCGGAGTGGTGTCCACCCTTCAGGAAGGCAAGATTGAATGTTTGTCAGGCGATAAGGTCAGTCATCTGAAGCTAAAAGTACTGGTCGCTCAAACTCAAGGAGTTACTCGGCACCGCTTAGGATGTTTATCTTTATTACTTCCTTCTCCGATACCCTGGCAAATCGCTTGTTTTCCTGTCATCGATCGATGGCATACGGCGACTTATGCCCTTAGTCGAGTTATTGAACGTCAACGCTTTCCCGTTACATTCCCAGCTGGAGCAGCGCCAACGGTTAAAAAACCTTGACAGGTACGTCAAGGCCGAAGTTTGCAACCCCATTATCAGACTCATTTTTGGGGGTCTCTATAGATTCGTGAACACACCGAACTCGATACTTCTTGCTACGGATATTGCAGCGCGAGGTCTTGATATTCCTGCTGTTGATCATGTCATACACTTCCAGATACCTCGGTCTGCCGACACTTACATTCATCGGAATGGACGAACTGCACGTGCAATGCGTAAGGGTTTCAGCATGCTCATGTGTGCCCCAGATGAGCGACGTGTTGTCAAAGCACTCCTTGGCAGCCTGGGTCGTGGTGAGCCTTTTCTAGGCCTTGGTTGACCGCATCCGCTCAAATTCTTTGATTAAATGCAGAAGAGAGTGACATCGCAGAGATGACGATCGAGCTGAGCATGTTGGATAAGCTCAAGACCCGTGTGCAGCTGGCGCGAAAGATCGAGAATACCCAACATAAGATTAAGAAAACAAATCATGACCGGAATTGGATGAAGGAGACTGCTGAGGCTCTAGGCGTCGAGCTTGATTCTGACTTCGTCAGGTTAGCGAAGAAGATTGTCATCTTCCTATCATTATTCATTCCCATTACAGTGATTCGGACGATGAAGAGAAAATATCAAATCAGAAACGCAAAGCAAAAGACCGACAGATGGCTAATATGAAAGCAGAGCTCAAGCATCTGCTTTCGCAGCCGCTCATTGCCAGAGGGATATCGACGCGGTATATAACCTCTGGAAGTCGGCCTATAGTGGATGATCTGCTGGCGGGAGAATGTGAGTTAGACCAAGACGCTTGTGAACCTGGACTGACCCTTAGCGTCCCTTGTACAGTGAATGAGACGATGTTAGGACTGAAGAAGGCGGAGGCCGGAAGTGATATGGTTGTATCGAAGAAGAAAAAACCGAAAGAGGAAAAGAGCCTCCCGCTCAAGGCAGAGGAGGAGGAGGAATGGGCTGGCATTACTGCAACTGATGGTTGACCCCGGAACCTGACTATTTGGTTCTCACTAATTTAATCGTTATGAACTTCAACGATCGTTCTTGCAAAATATCGACTTCTGTCAATAGGCAAATGAGTAACTGATAAGATTCATTTGTTTGTTCTGGCTTGTCATGGGTATTTTGAGATCATCGACGGTGGCTGTGCAAGAAAAAGATGAAGGCGAACTACAAGGTACATCATTATCGTGCATTTACAGGCTTTTCTACCGCTCACTTCGTGGCCAGTTCTCCAACATTTGTGGGACCGTTTACAGGCAAGGAAATGTCCTGTTCACTCCCGATGGTAATTCGCTCTACAGTCCGGTGGGGAATCGGGTCTCGGTGTTCGATCTTGTGAAGTGAGTGCGGTTACCACTTGTATATGATTGAATTTCTCTGATTTTGTTACCCGAAAATAGTAATAAATCACTCACCTTTGCTTTCGAAAACCGCAAAAACATCTCTTCGATAGCCCTTAGCCCGGACGGTAATGTCCTTGTCTCCGTGGATGAAGGTACCCGAGTTCTCTTCACGTGTCAGGTTCCGTACTTATGATCTTTATTTCATTCAGATGGCCGCGCTCTCTTGGTGAACGCTCGAAGAGGAGTTGTGCTGCATCATTTCAACTTTCACAAACCTGTCAAGGACATACAATTCTCTCCGGATGGACAGTGAGTGCCAGGCACTTACTATCTTTTGCCCGGAAGCTAATGAATTATCCTCTCAAGATATATCGCCGTGACGCATGGTGCTCATGTTCAAGTTTGGAGAACTCCGAACCACCTTGTCCGCGAATTTGCCCCTTTCAACCTGCACAGAACATATACAGGCCATCACGACGATGTATTAAGCATACAGTGGTCTCCAGATTCGAAGTATGTCGCTTGCCAAAGTCGTTTGTACCCTAAACTGACTGCATATCCGTAGATGTTTCATTACCACGTCGCGGGACATGACTGCTCGACTTTTTACGCTGAATCCAGTTGACGGCTTCAGACCTAAAACTTTTGCTGGACATCGAGATGCTGTCGTAGGAGCCTACTTTTCCTTAGATGGTACATCGGCAAGTTTGAACGACTGCCCCTTAGTGATACATAGCATTGATATTTGCTTAGATATACACGGTCAGCAAAGATGGTGCGGTTTTCACCTGGAAGGCGAAGGCGACAGAAGATTCGGAGGATTCAGAACACGACGAAGCACCCATTGCATCGACTTCCAAAGGCATTGAACGAGATATTTCACACCGGATTGCGAACACTCGCTGGGGTGTCCACAAGCGAAATTACTTCAATCAACCGGGGACCAAAATTGTCTCTTGCACATTCCACGCCCCCTCCAACCTTCTCGTCGTCGGTTTCTCATCGGGCGTGTTCGGGCTGTGGGAGATGCCAGCATTTTCGAACATCCATACACTTAGTATATCGCAAGAGAAGATTTCTTCCGTCGCCATCAGCCCCTCGGGTGAATGGTTGGCTTTCGGTGCTCGAAAATTAGGTCAACTGCTTGTCTGGGAGTGGCAGTCAGAATCCTACATCCTGAAACAACAAGGACATTATTTCGATATGAATACCCTTGCATACGCACCCGATGGACAAACCATAGCAACGGGAGGAGACGATGGCAAAGTCAAGGTGTGGTCCACCTACTCAGGCTTCTGCTTCGTTACATTTGCGGAACATACTGCGCCTATTTCAGCCGTCGCATTTGCAAAGCAGGGTAGTGTGCTTTTCACTGCTTCTCTGGATGGCACAGTCCGCGCCTATGATCTCATTCGGTATCGCAACTTCCGAACGTTCACCTCCCCGTCACCTGTCCAGTTTTCATGTTTGGCTGTCGACCCCTCCGGTGAAGTTGTGGCCGCCGGCTCCACAGATTCTTTCGAGGTCTTCCTTTGGTCAGTGCAAACAGGGAAGTTGCTGGATGTCATGGCGGGTCATACTGGACCCGTCAGCTCCCTCGCATTCTCACCTTCCGGCGCCAATCAATTGGCTAGTGGATCTTGGGATAACACAGTACGAGTATGGAACGTTTTTGGCCGTTCTGGTGCAGTGGAGCCCTTCTCATTGACGTCCGATGTCCTGGCAATCGCGTTCCGCCCAGACGGCAAGGAGGTTGCCGTCTCAACGTTAGATGGTCAAATCACATTCTTCGATATCCAAGAGAGCAAGCAAACGAATGTCATTGACGGACGCAAAGATGTTTCTGGCGGCCGAAAACTGGATGATCGAGTCTCCGCTGCGAACAATTCTTCGGGGAAATCGTACAACAGTCTTGCTTATACTGCAGATGGCCGTTGCGTGCTTGCAGGTGGGAATAGCAAGTATGTTGTGCTGTACGACGTACGGGAGGGTGAAGGCATCATGGTCAAAAAATTCCAGATATCCGAGAATCTCTCACTGGATGGAACGCAGGAGTTCCTCGATAGTCGAAAAATCAACGACGCTGGAATTAATGTCGATCTCATCGACGATAGAGACGGAAGCGACCTCGAAGACAGGATGGACACGAGCCTCCCAGGCGCCAGCCGTGGTGCTGGAGACATGTCAATTCGTCGCTTTCGCCAGGAAGCGCGCACTAAATGTGTCCGGTTTTCACCAACAGGTCGCGCATGGGCAGCAGCTTCCACAGAAGGACTTCTCATCTACTCCCTTGACGAAACCGTCACATTCGACCCTTTCGATCTCACTATGGATCTCACACCACAATCCGTCCTCGAAGTGTTGGAATCCCGAGAGTACCTCAAAGCTCTCATCATGGCTTTCAGGCTTAATGAAAAGCCGCTCATCCAGCGTGTCTATGAGAAGATTCCTCGAGGGGATATTCGGCTGATCGCTCGGCAACTTCCTGTTATCTACGTCCCCCTCCTTATGCGATTCGTCGCAGAACACCTCGACAAAAGCCCTCATCTAGAATTCGACCTGGTATGGATCAATACACTGCTCATGGCACATGGGCGGCTTCTGCGGGACCGATCTGGAGAATTTGCAAGTGTATTTAGAGTGCTCCAGAAGGGGTTAGGCGATTTCGAGTTATCGATAGCAAAATTGTGAGTTTTATAAATCACAGCCCCCTTGCGCCATTCTTCTTTTCTATTGCGTTGTTAATCTGCTCATCTGCTGCGTCATAGATGCGAAGAAAATATTTCTTCTCTGTCATATTTGATCGACCAGTCTAAAGTCCACCAGGAGAAGGATGGGGAAACCCTACCGTCATCATAGCGTCAGGGGGAGCCTCCATTCCTCGCCTCCATTTCGATTCGTTTGTCTCTTGTGCAGCCGTTTCTCTAGTCAGCTCAATTTATTCGCATTGTGACATGCTGTGTTGATTTCCCTGTTGCTGCTGAAATGAATACAACATTGAACTCCGACAGAAATTCTGTGGCTTTCTTGCGCATCTATTCTCCGGCCGTCTTCAAGACGTTATCAACAAATAGTAGAAAAGTCTTTACACTTATTCATATGTGGTGCTACACTTCTGTTTCAGTAAGTCGTATGGGTCCCTAACGAAATATCTCATGTTTTTGGGACGAATATCGCTTCTATCAATTGCTCCGCCAACCTGATTACAGGTTGCGTCAAAGATTGTTCACATTGGCAGTCCTCTATCATTTTTGTCGAGGGAAACAAGAAATACATTGTTAAGGTACATGAGCTAACTATAGATACAACAAACACGAGAAAAATACAAGCGGAACATTTATTTGTCTTCAATACACGAACCCTCGCGCACGGCGTGCAAGCAAGTACTGCTCAAGGCAGTCTTTTGAATTAGAGCCGACGGTCACGGTCGACCTTAGGATTCCTCAATGAATTTTCCGATGCATCGCGGCCAACTAGACAAGTGATCTCAGCGCCATAACACCGTGAAATTGAACATTGATGTCTCACAATTCGGACTTGCTCTATCGCGTCCAGCGGTGCCTTCAGCACGATATCCCGCGTAGTAGACCAATGCTGTCAAGCCTGCCAAAGCCCCGGCACCGTACCACTACGTCGCAACTGTCAGCTAACTATATACACTTCTTAGAATTCGTTAACATACCATAGTTCTCTCCCTAGAGCCAGGCTCGTTCATGAGCCTGTTACCACTCATCCCGACATTTCGAAGAACGCGTGAAGTCAGCATTATGGGTTCAAAGTTTGTTGTTCGTTAACAGTTGTGATTGTGGTTGTAGTTGTCTGGTGGTAAGATGTCTAAGAAGCAGCAGGAGGCGGGTGGTCTCGTATATATATCGCACTGGTTCCCTTGATGTCATAATTGATTCGGAACACAATGATGAATCGATTCAGTTCGGCAGAAATCCGTTTCACGTTCCCGCCTCTCGGAAGGCAGCGATGTAGGTCGATCGTGTCTTTCCTTTGATGAGTCCCGGTCCCGTTAAATGGTTCAAAGGGGTTCGGCTGAGTCTTGCGACGCCACATACGCGCTTCACGTGGCCTGCCAATCAGCGCACGTGTTGTTTTTCCACGCGTTTTGCAACAGATCTAGACGCTCTTGCACTGAACCACCGTCATGAACACGACTAGATGTTACCTCTAACTTAACCACAATTCATGACAAGAAAACGAAATCATGGAACATGTACAGCCTTAGCTTTCCACTTGTCCCTGCTTTCATCTGCTCAAATCACAAACTTGATCATGAAGACTGGCTGAACTCGGTCCCTAGCAAGCTCTCACGCAATCGTTCACGATGCATCCTTTCTCCGTGCCAAGGCATATCATCGAGAAGAAGTACTCCGGTCAAACCTTGTATCAAGCAATCTATTCTGAATAGTACCGGTGTCTTTCTTTCTGCTTCGACGTCATTTTTGGTCATGCTTTCCAGGCTATGGCATCAAGAATCACGATGTTGAGGTGAGCACTTTAGTTGTGCTTATGTCCGTCAGGACGTGATATTGAATCTAATCACGTTCATCGCTGAGGGTGGTGCAGGGTGAAATATATACTCTCACCCCTACATCGCCGTCAAATGTCGCCAAACTGCAAGTGATTCATGCCGGCCCAATTCGGAACCGCTCTAGACTTCAAATTTGGGCGTATTCGACATAGCGCCAAGAACATACATGTCTCGAGAAATCTGACACTAGCAGACAGCAGCCACAGATTGACTTCGAATTCTACTGTCGCCTGCCGGCGACCCTTGGTCTGGGAAACGGAACGCAAAACAGAAAGTCTCGAAGCGCCGAAGTAATTCATCTCCATGACACCGTCCTTTTGTTCGCGATCCTCTCGTCATCTCCGTTTCCCGGTAAATGTCATGAAAGATACCGGTTAGGAAGTTGCGACACAGAGATACGTACGCTTGGCAGAGCATAATGATGTCTTTTCTGCAGATGTATATGAACTACGACGCCCGAGCCGACCGAAGCAATGTTGGATCACTTCCGCTAATATGCTAGAGGCATAATGACTTAGAAGCGGAAAACCTATCGCCGACCCTCGAGAGGCCCACGCGACTTGGAAAGGATCAACATACAGTCCACGATCGGTTGACCCGTCACGCCCTCTGGCTTCCAGGAATTAACCGACCCGTCTTCGAAGCGACTCGGTTCACTCGGCAAGAAGATCCCACTGTCTGGCACGCTACATAGGATGGTCTCTATACTTTTCTGACATGCTCTGGTCATGTCGGAGAAAAAGTGAACAAATCGAGCGACGGAATGTGTTGGCTTCTGGCCGACGCGATGAACACCGAAAAGCCATTTTTACATTCCTCCGCTGCCGCGCTGTTATGATCCCATCTGGTGGACAATCTTTTAAGTTCGGGATGACCGGTGCGTGTTTAGTGTCTACTTCAGAATATGTTAATACTCTGGTAGGCACTCAGCGCTTTCATTTTCCCAGCGATCTACTACGCGAAATTGGATGATGATGTTCATGCTTGACGTGCAATTGCTGGCGATTATGACTCTGCAAGCCTGCTCTCAGATTGGACTCTGAGTGGTCTGCAGGGTATTTCACCGACAATGTATTACTTGCCCAGTCCGTTTCAAGGTCAAGGATGGTGACGTAGAGTCGAGGCCATTCAACCCTCCAACTCTTCCACGCGATAATGACGTGATTGTCGAAAGTCAACGGCACAGTCACTCGAAAAGATGGCTTTCCATCGTTGTGTGAAGTTGTGCGAACGTCCACTCATCGACTGTGCACAATATAGAGGTAATGCTTCGCAGGTCTGCAGTAGCACCGCGGTGCAACCGCGATCTTGTGCGGGTTGGATAATCTTTCCTACACGGTTGCAGACGTCTATCAGATGTCAAATCTGTCATGAGTCGGTTCAGTTGTAGAAGGAAGAAGTAAGCCACTGTGTCCGAAACGCCCCCCCATGTCATTGTCAACCCCGCGATCGAGTCTGGCCTGTGCTTTGATGACGATTTCTTTCCACGGACATAAAAGAGTGTTGATCATATACATGGTCCCCAGAAATAAATGTACAGCATTCCCTGCATCCCGGTATGTTGCGATTGTCGCTTTGCCACGAACTAGGACAATTTCGTGGATAAGATTAACGATCGAGTCTAATACAAGGGTCTGCTTATATCCACATGTCATATCGTTGAAAGACCGCGCTCGCCTCACACCCCGACCGATGCCAATCCCATCTCGAGCGCTGATCACTTCTGCAACCCACTCAAGGACTTGGGGAGGAGTCGTTAAACCATATTGATACAAGTCATTCTTGGGGTGATACATGTCCCCAGCCTTGCCCCAGTCACGTCATCGAATCAGTAGCCTGTCAACAGTGATGCAAGCTCGACTTGGTAGCATAATCATAATCATCGGAGGACATCTTTCGGAGATACGAAAGCAGTACTGAACACGGAAGAATCGCGCCTTGTCACTCCGTTCGGCCACGATAGTGCTGCGAGGAGGCGATGCGCCTTGATCGTGATGTTTGTAACAGATGAAGGAAGTTAGCTGTATAAAAAAAACTGGGGTGCAAAGCTACAAGCATAAGCCCAAATCACTACAGCGTGGGCGGTGCTCGTGGTCATCATTTGCCTCCATCCGAGTCATTTGTATCCACCTACGCGACATCGTTTCATCGATGAGGCCAGTCTCCTGGATTAGTGTGGCTTAATTCGAACGTGCCGTTGTGGAATTCCTCAAAGGAAGAGGTAGAGTTTGACGCAACATCAGGCTGTGCAAACGCAGTAGACCCTTGTGATGAGAATGGCAGGACCAAAATGTGATCAGTTGATGTAGTCACACGAGCGCCAAAGCCGGCGGAGGACCAGCCATGTGAACGGCTGCATGAAATTAAAGGGTACTGTCGGATTTCGTCTAACCTGTGAACCTTGCAGGGAAACTGTGCATTGAAACAAGACGTTATGGAAAGTCTTTCAATATATGCTTTGGCGCGTGCATGAGGTTTTATATGAGTGAAGACCTACGATTCTAGAGAGTAAAAAGATTTTTGGGAGACATGGGTCTTCTCAAGGGCCTGAAGGTCGTGAGAGAGCCTTCGAAGGTTTGCCTTGAGGTATGACGTATAAGTGACGTCAGTCCGACGTCACGCCGTTTCTACATTGCCGAGTAGCCGCAGGCGCCAGATTTAGAATTTGTTAACGAGCTCTCTCCGATCACAGCTACCGTTCAGGAATGAAAGCCGACTTGCTATAAATTATCGTAAAAACATGCGCATATTGACAAATGTTCTATCCAGTCCCTAATCCCCAATAAAAACAATGAAAGTAGTAATCAAAAGACCTTGAGAGAAAGATTCGGATGCGGCGATATGATGGGGTTGAGAGACGAGCAGCTAGGAACAGATCGCTCTGTTGTCCTTGCCGATGACGGCGGTGTATTCGTATTGGACTCCCATGGAGCTCTGGCATGTGGGGTACTCGTCCCACCAGCAACCCATGCCGGGGGAAGGCAGTTGACATGGAGGCTGCAGGCAGCAGCGGGATGATCGATGGAACCAAAGCTCTAAAGCTTAGGAAGCCAAGGCCATTTCCGTTTCGTGGCGTAGAGTTTGGTCGGCAGGGCCCATAAATAGTGTAGATGACGGGCGCGTGTGTGTGAGCATAGTCGACGCGTCGGTGAAAGGGACGGGTATTACGGTTGCGGTCGAAGGTCAACCTGGGTATCGTGTTTAGTGGACGCGTGCAAATGCAGGTCATCCCGATTATCTGCGTGCGATGTATCTCCAGTATGCGACATTTGGAGGCTATAAAAACGCTCGTCAGAACCCAGAAAGATTTCACGACAAAGGAAATTTTCTAACCTGGGTGCCTGGCGTTGAGTCATCTGAAAGGACGAAAATAAGTCAGACATCGGCAACGGTGGTGTGGAAGGACTGGCAGAAACATACGATCTCGAATGCATTCCCAGATATCTACTCCTCGCCCTCTAGGATCCCAGATGCCGCACTGGCTATACAAAGCCCAATGCACGTTGATCTCCCATATTCTTGTAGCGTTTCCAACAACGACACCGGGCATTGTGCGGGGTTTAGAGGAAAGAATTTTGAAGTGGTGGAGAGGTGAAGTGAGAGACTAGACGTAGGAGAAGTCGCAGCTTATGAAGGTAAAGGGAAAAGTTCAAGTGGTGATGAAGCTTAGCTGGATGAGAGGACGAAAGCCAAGCGGGGCTTTATAGCAGTGACATACTGTCGGCAAATCAAGATGGATCTCGCTGAGATCTAGCTCATTCACAACCGATAGCAAGCGAACCCTTTCAAAGCGAGTGACTCAGTTTGAATGTCACATCTGTTACGCGAACTTCCTTCAATGAACCACATCGGGGGGTCTGATACTTGATTTACCCGATACATATGTGAATAGCTTGGTTCGATTGGGTTTTTACTTTCCAACAGCGCTCTCTGACATCAGCACAACGAGGCTTGGAGTCCCTTGCCTCATCATCAATGTCACCGCCTTTCCCATTCTTGACCACAGTTCTCAGAGATGATGACAATGACAACAGCCCCAGTCCTCCATACCCTCGCTCCCAATCGACGTCAACATTCTGGCAAGTTCGAATATGTAACAAAGCTTGAGCTTGACCCAAGTACGGCGGGACGCATAGGCAGTCAGTATACCGTGTCGACGTCTAGGATCATAATCTTACACGCACTGAAGGAGCCGACTCGTGAACTCGATCGTATTTCATATAATAGTTCAGATTTCTAAATCAGCAAGACTTTCCCCATATCTCGGTCCGGAACGACGACGTCACCAGAACATACCCCGGATTAGGCATATCTCTTCTTTTTCATCTCTCGTCACATAAACTGTGTCAAGAAGCCTTCAGTGAGGCAGGGAGTGAATCGTCTTACACTTCACGCCGCACGTTAATCTCAGCCGACGTGCGATCGGGTTTGTCAACGTGTTCTCCCAGGTCTTTCTTCGCGTTGATTATCATCACAAGTCCGGACAGCCTCTTCAAACACGTTGTGATTCCTGTCCTTTGATCACACAGCTGAACAATCCAAACTGTGATATTCTTGATATGACCCGCTCGCTTGGATGTGAAAGGTTTCGTTCACCTTCCATCGGGCTCAAAGCATTCACTATGTGGCTGAATTAATCAGCGCCTTGTCTCTGGGTTACCGATTCGTCCCCATCCCGACATCAATGGGTTAGTTGCCCTCGCTGCTCTGTTCTCGTGATATGGAATATCTATCTGAGGCATTCGAGGCCTCGGCACCCGTTTTCAAGTCCACCGCCGTTAAACACCGTATTATATTACACAGGCAATAACACACATCTATGGCTGTTCAATATCTCCAGGGCGGACTGATCGCAATAAGAGTAGGAAAAGCCTGTTAGTCTGAAATATTCAAATGGGGCGACGAGGGCCAGCGCTGCTCCGGTTATTTGCTGACATCCGACGCACAAGAAGGTCGGTTGGTGATGACTATATATCCGGTGAGTCATGAAAATCCTGGCTGACCCGCGTTCGTGACTGTTGCGCAGTCAAAGAGTCTCTTTATGTATAGGACCTAGGCACGCTATGGTTACTCGGTCCTATGTTTGTTTAATCAGGTGGGTGGTTGAACGAGGATCACCGCAGGGACGCGAAGGAATGAAAATGGGGTATCTACTCCTGCGACGGTACGCACCCAATAGTATACTTCATCATGGACTCCAGCGTCACGCTTCTTCTCCAACAAGGCGTTCAATTGACAGCGATACACAGGTAAGTACGATGAACCTATTACCTCGTGTACTACGCCTTCAGCAGAGGTTACACAGCGTTGTTAAGGTTGTTGAACCTTGGCGTTCTGGACACTGATCCTAGAAGAGTATTTACTCCCGTCATTTCCACTTTGCTGCGAAGCGTCCCTTTCTTGGGACGGCCAAACAGTGGAGAATTAATGATGAACATACACACACACTTGACAACCAAGTAAGTCTTGTGCAATACATTACTCTGGATACACAGCTTGATTGCAGTTTGACCTGTTTGAAAAACTCGCGCGCCGAGAAGATCGTCAGATGGCGCAGCATATGGCGGTATCCTGCGGCGTCTGCTCACCCTGGTTTGTTTCATTCAAATAAAAAGAGCGGTCTAGAACTCGTAGCTGTCTGAGTAAACAGTCTTACCTCAGACGAAACTTAACGCGTCGATGTAGGCCTGCTGCGACCCAGATATTCCCTTCTGGATGCGGGCGGGCTTGTTGTAAGTAGCCCGACCAAGGGGATCAAATGAAGAACTTTGTAGCCTGGGCGAGGCACCGGAGACTTTCATAGTTCGACGTGCAAATTCTCCTGCAACACCCCCGATGACCGAACGCATTGCGCATTAAATTTCTACACAATCACGCAGCGGTGTATTTGTCAAAGCCTTGAAGGCAGGGAGTTAACTTTTTCCTCAGAAGTCCCTATAATCGAGATAATTTCACGATCGAACCGAAATTCTCGAAATTCGTAGATGAGATCTGCTGCCGCAGCCCTGAAGGAGGCCGACGTCTGGTCGCGTGAACCGGTCGCGCCTGGTTGCGCTTAGCTGATTATGGTCGCCAAGCTTTGCCCCTACACCAAGCACCCTGAGTGGCAGAAGCCCAGTTTGAATCCAACTCAGATGTTTGCCGTGTGTCCGAGTCAGAAACGTGATCCGTATGCTAGAGGCATCATTCAATAATACAGTACCGGACAATGTATAATGATCCATTGAGTTGGGGATTGTAAATACAGTGCTTTCACCAATATACAGGAGACGGGCACAAAGAGAATTGTAGGTACAGGAAGCACTTGAAATGCCGTTGTCATGGATTACACCTTTGAGGTGAAAAGCTGAGACGGAGGCGTTCGCCATGGTCTCGCAAGACCCAAGGACGCGGACCAAAATATTCTCGTGGGTCATGCGCTTCGATGCAAACGCCAAAGCGAGAGTGACGGCCAAAGGCAAACCTGCACAAACTCAGCTATCAGACGGGTTCCCCCCATGTAAATCTAACCAGCGCATCCAAGCACATCGCGCCGGCCAGCTTTCTCACAGCCGCAGAAGCAGCCGCACCATTCATTGAACGGACTAGCAACCTGAATTTTCCCTGAGGGCGGATGACGAGCTGGCGGACGTGGCGCGCGATGTCGGAGCGCCTGTGCAGCATGCCGAGGGCGAGGGAGCATTGCTCGATGGATTGGAGGATGACAGTCTTGTAGTGTATGGATGAGACATTTGCAAAGACGTAGTTGGACTGTGTGGAAATACATGTCAATCAAGAGTGGTGGGGATTGTGACAGGTGCTTTGACGTACGGTGAGGCAGAGATTGAGGATATCTGAGCGGGTTTTGAGGACAGGGGCTATTTCAATGAGGAGGTCATCGGGGGCAATGGGATGACGAACTATTGGTTAGACGAACCTTCCGAACCGCCACGACGATCAAGGTGACAGCAATAATCTGGATGTTCACAAAAGCAATACGGCTCTCAAAGCAGTGCTGATGAGGGATTAGAGCTCAAGAGGAAGTTGTGACGCAGACTGCTCCGCAGAGTCGTTGCTGGCGATCGTTGCCACAACTTCATAGAACCGCACCCAACATCAAGATGTGGTTGGAAATGAAACTGTGGAGTGATGAGAAATGTTCGATTTTACTGTGTTTATGACTATTTGTTTCTGAGGCTCAGCTTGATGACCAACAATTTTCTACCTCTACTTGAATGTGTTAGCAAAGGAAATTTGAGACCGGTGCAAGCAAGGTGCAAGCTGTATTAGAAAGCCTATTGAATTACTGCAGCTGAGATGAACAAAGGATGTTTGAACAATGTTTAAATTTAACTTGGACATAGTTTGAAGGCTGGTGTGATAAACGGAGGCCGGTGAATTAGACTTTCAGGGAATTTCAAATTCCGTTTGCACAAAACTCATCAATCACGCAATCTACTTTTTTTCAATAGAGCGACCCGGCCGTGTACCCGAGATCATGAAGCAGTCTGTATGGCCCGGGTTAGGATCTTTCCCAGATGCTGTAGCTTGGTGGTGGATGTCAATGACTTTTGTTGTAGGAAACCTTTTTGATAGCGTCTGATTTGCCGGTTGCTCCCAACTCGTTGCATATGGTGTTGTTTCCCAAGATGAAGATACCGTCACAGGGAACAATTTCACCTGGTTTGGGCAGAGCAGCTGAGATAGATAAACAACCATTTGAGAATAACTGCGCACAAAGAAACACGACTTTGTGCACGCACACCTTGTATTGAGTCTACACACTATCAGGTGTAGGGTGGCAGAGGTGCCGAGGGTTTGGAGAGAGTGGTGGGTCCGGAATTGAGGTAGTGATCCGTTCGGAAATTTGGAGAATTTGGAAAATTTGGAGAATTTAGAATAACTGCTCGCTTACCTGTAGTTTTGTGTGCTTACACAGGGTTTTGCCATGAACGCGCTTGGAACGCAACAGTTGGCAAGCGTCACGTGATGTTGCTGACTACAACCTGCCAACACTTGGGCAACACCCATCCTTGCGCTCTCGTACGCAAATCCTCTTCCCTGCTGCGAGTGTCTCTTTGCACCACCGCCTTCCAATTCATATGCAATTTTTTTCTTGCTGCCCTGCCGCACCTTTGCCAACCTCAAGGAGGACATTGATATCGAAGTCAAATACAAGGCGGAAGCCGATGAAGTCAAGGCGGGTCTCAATGGCGAAGACACCACAGCCGCTGGTATTGCCAACAAAGTCAATGTAGATAGGGAGTCACCACAGGCTTTGCCGCTCCGCCCCAGAACCACCGCACATATTGTTCAAAGTGGACATGCATAGTTGACCTTACAGTCGCAATGTATTCCCTACGCATATCTTGATCTGCTCCAAAGAGCGCCTCCACTGCCTCCTTCACTCCTCTCAAAATCTCTGTTTTTGGATCTGTTTTCACCCCACCACTAACATTGATGCTGCTCCCAACTGAACTTTAACCTACAGTATTTTCCGCGTAATCCCAGCTCAACCTCTCTCGCAAATCTCAACTCTTTGTCTGATTACGCAAAAACAAGCAAACAAGCATGCATTCTGCTACTCAAATATGGGCCCAACGCATATCACTCAGCTTCTCCCAGTTCTCCCAACAGTCCCTCCAATGCCTCCAGGTAACACCGTCGTCGATGCTTTCAAAAGTTGGTCCCTCTCTCTCCCCTCCTGCCCACCCTAACCCCTACCCCCTCTCCCAGACCTCATCCGCCATGGAAAACACCACAACCAGGCTCGCACCGACACCCGCAAGGCTGACTCTGCCACAAACCACAAAGAACCAAAGCTCGCTGGCAACCTTATAATTCAACCCTGTCATCAACTTCAAGTTTGCCTTCTCGATCTCCGACGGCCACCTATCCAAATACCCCAGCATCCACTGTACCACATCTCTTGTGACCGCCCTTTCCTGACGCGAATTCAGCCGTCTACCGCCCATCACGCATCCCCACTCGCACCACCATCAACACCTCTGCAATGTCGCAGTCCACATTCTTATCCACAGTTCCGACATCACCTGGGCAATGTTGTTATAGACAACAAACTTCCAGGTTCCTGGACCAGCTCAGGAGTGCGGCTGCGTAGGCGCAGAAACCAAAGCAGAAGCAGAAGGCTCAGGGATGGCCGTTGGCGCCCGTCTTAGAGCCCGTTGAGGGGCTGCAGGAGGCGGCAACACCGATGCGCAAGAGCGCTGGTCTTGCCAGCTCATCTGGGAAGTCGCGCGGCACACTATCGGGGAGGAGCTTGTCGTGTACCCTCTGATGGAGAAGCACCTCGGTGCGGAGGGGAAGAAACTCGCTGTTGAAGACCGCGCGATCATCAGGTACAGGTATGTTCCCTTCCGTTCTTCCCTCCTGCTTCCCCTCCCCCTGCTTCCCTCACCCTTAACCCTTGTCGCACGTAAAGGAATTGATGTACATATATGCACGGTACATCAAAGACCAGCTCTACAAGCTCAAAAAACTAACCACTGCCACCCCCAAGCACGCCGCCACCCTCAAAGACGTCATGGACCACCCAACGCGCCATCGCCAACATTGACGACTCACCTCTCGTGGGTGCTTTGGCAAATGACTCCGCAATCGACACCGCTTCGCCCATTATGGTCAGTTTTGGTTCACGTTTTGTGGCACTGCCTTAAGACAATGGCAAATGGTATTTACTATGCTCAACTCGTATAGGGATGACTTGGGGTACATGACGACTTGTAGGACCATACTAAAAATAGCTGTAATAAAATTATGAGACATAGATTACATTTGTTCGTGGAATAAGGCAGCCTTGTCTCGCCTCCTTCTGTTCATCATGGGTGTGAAAGATCTCTGGAAAGTGTGCCACGTACTCATTTATGTAGCATCACATCAAGGGCTGATTTAATCTCAGATCCTTGCACCAACTGCACAGCAAAAATCTTTGACCGAAATTGCAGTCCGAGAGGGGTTTCAGCAGCAACGTCACGGAACTGGTGTTGTTGTTGTTGGAGTTGACGCAAGGTGCACAGTATAATCTTCTTGTTCTTCACATGTTGACCTTCTCTCTACATTCTCAGCACTTGGTTCTATGCCTGCCAGGCTGTTTTTACAGGAAAGGGTCGTGCTCACACTCATGCAGGGCAGAATCCTGAGCTTCGAATTCTATTTTTCCGCCTGGCTTGGCTCTCGCGTGCTGCAGTCAGTGCCATCTTCATATTTGATGGAGAGAACCGACCAAAGCGGAAGCGCGGCAAAACGGTCCGGCCAATGCCACACTGGTTAACCAGTGCATTCAAGGAGTTCATTAGTGGATTTGGCTTTCAGTTTTATACGGTAATTTGTTGTCATGTCATTGTAATAGAAAGACTGTCTCAACAAATTGTGTAGGCCACTGGTGAAGCTGAAGCCGAGCTAGCTTACCGGAACCAGATTGGCGACATTGATATTATCCTCACAAATGACAGTGACGTCTTTCTTTTTGGTGCCAAGCAAGTCATCCGAAGGTTTGTTCAAGTTGGTTGAATTTATTTTATTTTGTTCTCATTTGTACATTAGCCCACAAGGTGACAAGGACCTTGACATTGTGTCGGTTTATACAACAGAGGCATTTGTTTGCCAAGCCAGTCGCCTTTTCACAACGGACGGCTTCCTGTTTCTTGCGGTTGTCAATGGCGGTGATTATAACCCTGTAAGGAACCATTTATATTCCACCTTTTATTAGATCAGTGACAATTTGATCAAGGCTGGCCTTCCCGGGTGTGGAACGGCAACGGCAACAGCTCTGGCTTCAGGTCCGCTTGCTGCATCATTGCACCATGCGGCCCACTCCTACTCTGGTCAACGTCTGAATGTTTTTCTTGAGAAGTGGAGACTACAGCTAAAAGACCAGCTAATCTATGACCTGGATGGAAGGATAGGCCGGAAACATCCCGCTCTGGGAGCAAACATCCCACCTACATTTCCCGATCCAGAAGTCCTTCGTCTCTATGCCCACCCCCTTACATCACAATCAAATGGAGTATTGTATGATACATCGGGCTGGTTTCTCCCAGGGGTCCCAAACACCTCAGTCCTTGCAGCGCTCTGCGACCGGCTATTTGATTGGGGTCCAGTCATTTTGAAACGCTTCATTACTAATGTCTGGGATGGCCATTGCATCCGACAACTTGCCAGAGTACATTTTAACATTGTAGTATTTTGTTGAGGTTTACTCACAACATGTTTGCCAAATAGTCATCAATTCCACGTACACTTGGCAACGATTTGGGTGCTACACTTGGCCCTGTCTCTATTCGGTACATCACTCGAGCTTGCCTCAAGATACAATCAACGTCTGCTTTTGCGATGTACAGGGTAGAGATTTGGATTCCTACCGTAGTTGCAGAGGCAGTTACCACTGTGACGGACAAGGGACGACCAACAATCTCGGTTCCAGGATGCACATCTGAGGCTAGCATGGCTGTCTGGGTCCCGGAACCAATTGTTCGGGCCGCTGCTCAGGGTAAGGTGAATGAGTTCCTTGCTGAACACCCAACAAGAATATTACCGATGCCATCAGCTCTGTATCTTCCGGTGAGTGCAGAATATTCATTGATAAAGTATCTAAGTGGATGTTGTCAAGATTCTTGATGAGTTCGAAGTAATGGCCCTTCCAGCAGGTGCCTAGCTGTTCAAAAACTACTCAACACACCCCACCAATCTTACGCCAATAGTGGGTTTTTTTATGCTACGATTTTGAATTATGTACTATGACGAACCGACGGTTTGTACAATGTCCGCGCCTAACTAGATATATACAAATATATATTTGATCGAAGTAAGACTATGAGTACACACACACACGTAGGGCTTGCAAAACCCAATGTTTCACAGTAATATATATACTATACGTTCAGATAGCTCTCAAGTTCCTTCAATCCTGGGATTTTCAATGCCGAAGATCCCAAGGAAGAAGTCTAGCAAACCGACTGGCAAGACTACCCAGGAGGTTCCAGAGCAGCCAAGCTATGCTCAAGCTCACCGTGTTGTGTCTGAAGGCAAAAGGAAGCACGGAAAGTCACAGAAGACAACAACAAACTATAACGGCCACATACGACGAGGGAAGGAGTTCCTGACAGGCTTTGTGAGGGAGGAGCGCGAGGCCGAGAAGAGATGGAGGAATGGCGATGATGCGGCACAAAATCTATGTGCGGATGGCGAGGATGACATGCCTACAGGTCAAGAAGCTCAAATGGATCCGCATTTTCATGAGGCTTTTACAGGCTCACCTGCAAAGTGTACGCCGGTTGCAATCGCGATGTTCCTGGCACACAAATGCCTTACCGAGGACTACGGGAAGTCAACAGCATCGGCAATACATGCCGCCTTTTTGAATCACTATGAGCAAATGTACGAGATTAGCTTTGCTTGTACAGAAGATTATCAACTCACTTCGTCTATAGGGCAGGGGATAAATTTCGGGGACGTTGGCGATTTGACAATGTTCTTAATGAGTGGGTGGGAAATCCGGTCCGTTCTGCTGAGGTCGAAGATATGCTTGAAGCGTGCAAGAACAAGGATGGAGAGGGCGAACGAAAGCATTCCCGTGCAATGTCCATTGACGACATGCAAAAGTTCCTACAGAACTTCAAGCTGAAGTGTCCCATAGTCAATCCAACATGCAGCCATACAGACCACAAAAAATCGATCATGGAGCGCGGATCGTACCTTCTCTTCAACGCTCTAGCCTCTTCAGCGTACACGATTTGGATGCGGTGAGTTGTTGTGTTTGTTCGTTGACCTAGATGGAGTTTGAACACACAGACGTGACAGAATTGGAGAAGCCACAAACCTCCAGGTGTCCAATTTTGAGTTCTTGGACGACCAACAACCAGAACAATCCCCACCGGGTCCCTGTTTCTTCAGGCTCAATCTGAGGAATAGAAAGAACTGGCAGAAGCGAGAGAGAAGTGGCGAGCATCAGCTCAATGGTCAGCAAATCCGTAGCAAATTGGCAAGTGTTCGAACTCACCAAACAAATGTATAGGGCACACATATGATATATATCCCCAGCCCAAGACACCGGAGATTGACATGTACACTCACCTTTTGGACTGGCTGTGCTTCTACAAGACCTCGCTTCTTGGTCGGCCACTACGTCCAGATGATTATGTCTTCCCAATGATTGGCTCAAACGGTCTTTCAGTCCATCCCGATCGTCCCATGTCTTCTGACATTGCACAGAAGAAGATAACACATATGGCAAAGCAGGCAGGTATCCACGGAGCTGACCTTTTTACCACACACTGTTTCCGACGAGGTGGTGCTCAGTATAGGTTTATGTTTGCACCTATAGGTCAGCGCTGGACTCTTGCACGTATTCGGTGGTGGGGAGGATGGGCACAAGGCGAGCATGTGAGTCTTCAAATTTGATGCATGACTTATGAAATGATGAAATGACGGAGCAATGATTTAGCGTGATACACTCATCAGGTATCTCCTTGATGAGCTTTACACTTATGAAGAGGACCATAGCAACGCCTTGAAACCCTTTGATCAACACTCCTGTGCAGGGGAAGCCCATACACCTCCAATTACAGCCGGTTTGCAAGACTTTGTGCAGGAAGTCCGGCTTGGATTCCAAGCGATCAAGCATTCTTTTGCCGTTCCTAGCATCACAAGTCCAAATCAGCTTTTAGGCCCTGGAGTGGTATGTACATGCGTGTCCTCAAACTCAAATGTTTCATGCAAGTCCAAACTCCATTCAAACAGCCGAGGCAGCAGGTGTATCAGCACCAAGATACTGAACACAACATGGGGCCTACAACAACCTCTACAAACCACCTCCAGGGTACTGTGTACCATCAAACAAGTCAGCCGGCACCTCTCGTTGTTGAAGACCATCAATCAGCGGCATCAAGACCTGTTGGGGATACAACATTCAACGAGGTCCACATCATCCCTGCAAGCTTCCGCGGAAAGTGTTCAACCGCATGGGAGCAAGTGGTAACAGATTGGGAGGAAGCAGATCCAACCCGATCGCTCTACGTCGCAATGAAGGACTGGGAGCCCCAGTGGTACAAGAGTCAGTCCCAGAAGTACGGGCAACGAAAGACAATTGCACTCGAGTTTATCGAATAGTAAGTCATATTCAATCAACACTCATACAACCATTGATTACTCTAGTTTCAATCAAGATAAGGCTCGCTTTACCGCAGCCTATCCCGAGCATCAAAGGGGGATCACCCCATTGCTTAATGCCATTCGCTCTGCCCGACAAGCACGAGGCGATTGCGAGATTCGCCCTACTCGTCGTAAGGACCATACCAACTAACTACCTACTAATATTCGCTTCTTACTTACCGCTCAGATTACTAGTACCTACTTTATCTCCACGTACCTCCTTTATCCCCTTGTACCTCCTACTTCATCAATTAATGACTCAAGCCTTTTTACACCGACTTTCCGGGTCCTTGAGGTAGTCTTAGACTTGTCTAATGTTCAAATCATACTATGAGGTTGTGAGTATACGAGATGGTGAGTATATTGTGAAAGGGACACAAGTGCCTTTGCTTTCTTGCATAGCACTACAGATATGTTGGTGGTTAAGGAGATAGTAAGAACATATGATAGCGGGGTGTTGAGCACAGCTGTGCTGTATATGGCAACACGACGCGACACCGGAAAAGAAAGCATTGTGATGTGATATAAATAATGTATTGTTGGAAGAGGGCAAAGCCCAGTCAAGAGCACATCTAGAGTCGTAAGGATGAAGCTTTGTAGTTACTTAATGACCTAAAGACTAGATGATCTGGGAGAGGGAATGGATGACCAAGGGCAAGAGAAGACCAGGAAAGAAGGAAGAGAAGTCGTCTGTCAGAGAGCAGAGTGGCATCATCCCAACACCATGTCATCACGGTTGTGCGGGTGCAGGAGGCAAACGTTGGGGGACCACCCGATGTCATCTCAAAGGACAAGCAGAAGGTGTTGTTGACTCACCCATAGTCCAATGCCTGTCCAGCGTGATTGAGTCGTCCGAGATAGTCCGAGATAGCGCGGTCGTTGTTCAGAAGATGGGAGATGGAGATGCGCCCGTCCAGTGTGATTGAGTCGTCCGAGATTCCGCGGTTGTCGTTCAGGAGATGGAAGATGGAGATGCGGACGCTGATGCCACATCCGAATCCATCTGTTGGCCATTGCCCGTCCGATCCACATTGATATCGCCATCGCCATCATACTCTGTCTCTGTATCTGGCCTTGAAGTGTCCGTCAAAGGCGAGGGCGACTCTGGTGGTAACTCTCGATGATGCAGCCTTCTGCTTTGAGGATGAATGGCGGTACCGGCGGTGCGATGATCGTAACGCTACACTTCCGGTGGGAGTTCCGATTCCACTGGCGTGCCTGCGATAGAAGTGTGTGTCCGTGGAGACATCAGTGTTGCTATTTGGATGGGATGGTTGGGATACAGAGTTGGAAAGGAGTGTCCGTGTGGCTGCAATAGAAGTGTCCGTGGAGACATCAGTGTTGCTATTCGAATGGGATGGTTGGGTTGGGATACAGAGTCGGAAAGGAGTAATATGTAGAACGAGCTTGCCCTCAGAGTGTAAGAGTGCAATCGGGTCCAGAAAAGGCGAGGGGCCTGGGGGCTTTTTGAGTTGCTCGTAGGTAGGTCCAAGAGCGAGCCATGCGCCCAAGATTGCGGCAGGTTGTCGTTCATCGAGGTAGGGTCAATTGTTTCTCAACCTTGGCCTGGCTTCTTGTGGGTCACGCGCTTGCCTTGCCGGTTGACCGGCGGTCCGCCTACCCAAAAAGGGAAGTTCTCTGTAAGCGGCAACGGGACCCTACGGGACGCTCACGGAGCACACGCCCGAGCGCGCCGAGCCAAGGCGTGGAGCTCAAATCGATCGGTTATTACCATAAAAGGCAAGGGCCCTGACCCAGGCCCCGAAATTCTACGATGTAAGTCTAGATATCCAGGAACCGAAGACACCTGCAAATCGTTTATCTTCGAGTACCACGTTGCTTTCGCGTGGTCGTCGAAAACGTGGAAATTGGGGCACAGAACAAAGCTCCCCTTGCATGTCATCGTCCAGGTAAAACCCATGTGCGCGGACTTTATTTATATGATGATTCGGTCCGAAAGGTGTATTGGATTTCATTGCACTTGAAAGAAACCACCAAGGGTTGAATATGATATCCAGCAGCATTTATTCGTGGAATGGTACCAAGTATCTTGTAGAGTTGGGCTGTCTGACATTGGCGACCATGATCCAGGTTGCAATAAGTATCACGGCGAGCGCTAGTCTGGCTGACAAGGGCACCGGCTTTGATCGAGGTCCTGTTTGTCCTGTGAACAACGACCTGCAATTAGCTTTAAGTTGCCAAAATTCCATGATTAGCGTGCGGGTGAACTAAGGAAGTCCGATGAAAGGACTTTGAAAAAATGAACTACAAAGAGGACCGTGTTCAGGGATGGACAAACGAACTCAACTGGCGAACAGATAAAATGCAAGCGTATACTCAACTTGATAGGCCGACTAAATTTAGAACACCGTTGCTTAGAATTCCCTTTCTGAGCGCATGCTGATCTTTAAAGCGGTGAATTGTAGGCACAAAGTTAGAAGATACATCCTCTTCGCTCCCCATAAAACATGTGCAGTATCAGAAGGCCAATCAATGGCTCCGTATAGTATAATCTGGCAACCGATATCCCTTGCACTGGTTTCAAGCTGCATTTCGGGCGGCCATCACATTTGATTGAGCATCATGAAATATGGATGTTGTTGACGAGAGTCGGGAGGAACAATTTGTATTACGACGATGAAAGCTTGTTTTGATGGGGTGTCCTCTTCTTTGAGCCGAGACGCTGCGGACAGTACATATTTAATCCATAAGGAAAACCAAAGACATGCGCCGTATCCGTGGAGGTTATAGAACGGACAAAAGAGGGGTGCGAAGTCCTGTTTACGTTTCCAGCCGACAGCCTGGTCTTTGTCGTTGGCTGACTCCATTGCAACTTGAAGAGCCTGGCTCATCGGTTCACCGTAGAGTTTATAACAAACAGGTTCAGGCTGACCGCATGGGTAAGACGAATGAGGGAACACCGCCAGGAGAATATTGGTGCAGGTTATTGTGACAATGTGATGGCCGTTGCTGGCCGCTGGGACATTAAATCACCGCGGTAATCAGGGAAGCGTCCTCGGAATGTCTTTGTCTGAAGTGAGGTGGGATGCGAGAAAGAGAGTCGAGACCATGAGTGGCCCAGTTTCTGTAGATCGGTTTGTCCCACCTCAAATGAATGATTGACCTCGTGTCTGACTTTGATGCGGGTCGTTCAGCTCGGGAAGCACGACGGAACAATCGATAGCAGGGCGGCATAGATACTTGATGCATTAGCTCTGACTCAGGACGACAATCTGGCGGGCGCTTTCGGCGGTTCCTAGTGTGACCCACGAAGGAAGAAACTTGACCCCCTCGTCAAAGTAGCCTTTTTCGGATTTTTGAGATATACGTCGAGAGTCCATCCTCACTCGGATATGGAGAGTTTAAGGGTGATGCGTGGTGGGTGATTCGAAAAGGGTGAAGATGCAATGACGTTGAGCTTTCGGTAGGCTTCCTACGATCTTTTCTTGACTGCTTAAAGGCAAAACGTGGTCCGATCGTTAAGGACTTTGGAGTTCAAGAATAATAGCTAGTAGATGTGCCTTCTTCGTCTTCTTCGTTTCAGAATGCGGCAATAGACTTGCTTCAAGGAATGGACTCGCGGCTGCCTGGTTACTGACCTAGTTAGGTACGAAATGGCTGATACGCGTTTTTCGGAGAAGACTGTGGATCTGTGGGCCCTCAGAAGCTTTCATTGATAAGGTGAACAGAGTGAACGCCTTCTAAGTGGAGCGTCCACGGGAATCACGCTTTGCTTGATGAGTTTAGAGCTGCGAGATGAAGGTCGGATACAAGAGGCAATTTCCAAGTTCTGAGCACGTGTCGCGTTTTTTTGAAATTGACCGCGCCGTTGGACCAGTGTCAACTCTTTGCTCAAGCTTGCGACCTTCCACAGACCTTCTATCACCTCCACCTCACTTGCGTTGGTGGAGTTCTCTGTCGCAGGAATTGAGCTTCTAATCCAGTTCAGCTCCATAGCAATATCCGCAGAAACATCCATCTACTTCGCCTTCTGGAATCCACCTTCATGACCGAACTACGTCTGTCCACTTTTCAAAGGATGGTAGGGGCTCGAATCTCTCCCTTACTTCATCAAGCACCTTTACTCAATGCCCATGACCGCCTCTTTGGTATAGGGTGTCGGATTTACTGGAGTGCTTCTCGTCGCAGGAACGACATTCTACTTCGCAAAACAAAATATTGCAGAGAGGCGCAAGGCAGACCTGGAGGAATATCGAACTGGTGAGTTTCCATCGTTCTGTTCTTCACTTCTGGGGCTTTCTTTAGAATTGGACCCATTGTCATTCCTCTGCCAGTTCTGCATTACTGCTTTACGCAGTTGCAATTCTCTCAACAAACTCTTCATATCATGGATTGACTTCGTCAAATTTCTAGCACGTACTTTGTCCCTCAACAAAGCCTCTGAGGAGAAGAATACGAAACCTATATGACCAATGAACTTGGAAGTGCATCGCAATTGATTATGATATCCGCCAATAAGATATCTGAAAGAAATCCTTATTTACTTGGGTGGTTTCATTGATCGATACTGTGACACCACCATATATGGGATGTTCAGTACCCGATCAGGCTGCCAATCCGTCATCTCCTCCGAATGTGAAACAAAACGGTCCACCTCATCTTTCTTTCTGCAAAGCTCCGCAAAGCAACATTTTGAACTCCAACCACCACCCATACATTATCACGTTCCCAGTTCTTTCACGTTATCCAAATGGCTCATATGGCTCAACCTAATACTGGCCTCCCATCGACTGGAGCTGGTCGCGTGCGTGCCATTCATTGATGACAGGCAGAAACAGCGCTAATTTAAACGTGCAGGCGTTCCTCGTCGGCGGATCAATAGTGGCTCTTGGTCTGGGCGGGTTTTACGCGAACATGATTCGAAATAAGGCAAATCAAGAGAGACTTGCAACGAACCCCCATCGTAACGTCCCTGTTCACCGTCAATCTTACCACTTTCTAATAGTATTCAACATCTAGATGAGCAGATAATCGCTCACGTCAGCCTAAAACCCATTGAAGGAGAGGCGCTTCATCATGGCGCAAACGCTAGATACGGCGATATCCCTCCAGCCTTCCGTGGCAAAGATCATCATAGCGCTCATGAGACAATCACCACTTTCAAAAATACTCCTGAATATGCAGAGGCGGGTCCAGCTGCTCGTTATATGGTTCCTCCTCCGCAGAGGCCTCAACTCGGTAAACCAGATGTGGCTTATACAAAATCCCCCGACTACGCCAAGAATTATGAGAAAACAGTCCGACCCCGCAAGATTGTCAAGGAGTCAAGTGAAGCTTAAATTTATTGCGCAACAATAGTTGGTTTGCTTCGTGTATATTTAAAATGATTAATACAATCTGGTTCTTATGTTGAGAGGTTCAAGGAGAATATGTGGGCATGCATGTTGTCTTCGTGTTACTGCTATCCTGAAGTCCACAATCCTACGGCGGATTTGTGTGATCGCGGGGAGGCGCTTCTGATTCAATATCAACATCGATATAGTCGTGATCAACCTGATGAGAGAATAACCATACTGCAGATAAAACAGTTGAAGGGTAGAATGCATACCGGCGTTTTTGGTAATTCCTTCTCTATTCCTTGACTGCCCGGAGTTACAGGCGTAATGCTGAGCCGATGTTCAGGTGCTTGTATGAGTAAAAATTCCTGTGTCAACAGCTGGACGGTCCGAGCTTGCCTTAAGTTGTACTCACGCAAATCCACTAAGACGATTTCAATCTGACTTAGAGTCTTACGCGCCTTCGTTGAATCATGTCTGCCGAAAGCGCCCCTACTCTTGCTCAAAAAGAGGTTCACGAAGAGCGTGATGCCATATATACGACCCATGACGTTGATGGCAATATAGAACACTGAATGGCTCAATCATCAGTCAACCAGGTGATAAGGTTGGGTACTAGGCTTACCGTCCGTTCTGGTCGCAAATAAAACGATCAATATGACTCCCATAATGCCGCCGAAACATCCCGAGGAGATGAGATTGATGGCCGTGTCTCGCAAGGACCTAGATGTACATGGAGGTTAGTGACGCATACTAGGAGGACAAAACTAGAAGGACCCCCTTACCGTTTCCTTGACAAATGTGGTGGAGTAACTTTGAAGAGTTGCCAGGAGAGAGCGAAGGGAATAAAAACGTCAACTGAGGTTGCCAGGCATGCAGATATCCTGGAATTTCCTTTGGAATGTGAAGTGCTTGAATAAGTAACCAACATACCCCGCGGCCTTTGTCGCATATCGCGTGATGCTGGAATCGACCCCTGGTCGGACGACCACATAGATCGCAGAATAAACACTGAAGCCAGCCTGCATGATGATAGAAACCATGTCAACAACGACTTTTCCTTTGCATTTGAAATGGTCGTACATGCGTTACGACCAACGCCAGCAGAATAGCCGTCAAGAATTTTGGCAAAGACCTGAGTAGATGAGCAACATAAGACCAGAATTTACGCAAAGACACGTACAACTTTCGGCATCGGTTAATGAGAAACACCTCTTCGATTACACCTGAAATAGTGGTCATAAATATTGTTACAGGAGTCGTCCAATGGTCGAGGCCAGTGCCGGGAGGCGCTAGAATAGAAAAGCCTCGGTTGTGAGAAAGAGCGATTGCATCTATCATGGTAACCCATCTTACGTTGAGTGTTGAGGAGGAGCTAAAAACAGATAGGGTCGAAGTAGTTCAGAAACCACTGACGAAAATGTACGAACCATCCATACAGATGCGAAAATGGCCAACATGCATATGGTATCAGCGACCAACATGATCATGAGTAGACCCTTGAGGGGTCTTGGAGTTGTAAAACGAGAGAAATAGTTGGCAGCGAGTACAATTTCGAGAGAGTAAAGGAGTGCGTTGAACCAGGACAGTGATAAATGTGTCCTAGAAGTTCAAGATAGTTAAAAATAGTGAGTAGGAAGAAGCGAAAAGACTTACCCAGCGATATCTGAATAAGAAGACATGTTGTTGAAGTCCGGATTAAAAGAGTATCTTCAGGTATAATGAGATACCTGGGAAGAAGAACAGAAGCAAAACGAGAAGGTGAAGGGTGCGGAAACGACAAGAGAGAAGCAGAATCTCTGCCTCTGATTATATGGGCTGCTATGCTGTAATTCGGATACATCGGGCAAGCGGTTGGCATACTGATATCGACTCTGACGACGTCAGGGAGTGGTAGGAGTGGCGCCCAGCCCTTCCGATGCCGCACTTAATGGTGGGATCTACATTCGTATAAGCATTTCCCCCGAACTGAACAATCGAGCACACTCACCCATCACCCCTGCGTTACATGATGAGTATTCGGGATAGGGGAGGTATGGTCTCCTTCGCCACCCGCATATGCAATGCCTTCAAACTCGAGCTTCCATTAACATTATCTCTAAAAGGAAAGACACACCAGATCCGAAGGAAAGTCTCCCGCGCCTCCGACCCTAATCGCGACTGTCGTCGAGAAATGCCGTCATCTGACCCGCGTTGCCAAGTCGGACAGACAGTCAAGAAACAGTTTCCTTGTCAACTTAGAAGTGTCGTTTGGAGGGTTGAGGGTTATTGGGAGTAGCTGGCTGACATCACAGAGCGAGACACGGAGGTTGAATGACAGGTAGCTGATGCGCCCACTTGATAGCGGAGACTCTCAGCAGCCGGAGAGATTAGTATCCGCCCTCAATACAAGTGAAAAGGCTGCAGTCATAGTTTGATTGAATTGACCACATCCATGAGCCAAGACAAGCCCACGACACAATCGGCGAAGTTGTTTATCGACCCAAGTATATCTTGAACGGTGTGCATTGATCGTAACGAGGGGTCCGCGCATACATCAGTAAACTGTGGAGATTTCTAAAAGGACATATGAGCAATGAAAAGCCAGAGGTCCTACACGCGGTGTGACTTTGCTAAAAGCTTGCAGCATGATTCATAAGGTCATATATGGCCTGGCGGGAGAGCGCCAAAAGCGTCGAGCATGTCGGGTTTCACGAGTTTATTGGATATTATTCGCTGAACACGCTTTCCAGTTCCATGATCGAAGCTTGACTTGTGATGCATATCAGACCTAGTACTAGTAAATCAATATTATACAATATTATGTATCGGACCGGAGGTGAGCGCTCAATGGCAAGGTGTGCAGTCGGGTGGTAGCGCCAATTAGGAATTTATATTCTCGTATCCTGACGACTGATACGAAGGCAAGTAAGTCATAGTGAGTTGTATGAGGAAGATATTCTGATAGACGAACATATTCAGCTCAAAGCAGCCTAAAAGACCTCCATGGCTATCTGATCTGTGAAGATAGACGTAAATTGAATCGTCGTCGAATCATGCGTATTCTCTTCCGAGAGGGGTAATCGTTGCATGTTGATGATCAAACGGCAGGTCTAAACACAAGTTGAATACGGACTACAAGAGTTCTTGGAGGGTACGCACGACACAGGAGATGCCAGTTAGTAGCCATCTAAATTGGGCTGCGTGAAATGTAGTCCTGGGATAGTGTGGCTCTGACACTCACGCATATCCAGTCACGGCATATACAACACTACGAAGTGTATAGACAACGACCGTGAGGGCGAAAACTGCGCTTATAGATATAAGCCTCCGTGATTGCCCGGACTGATAGTAGACGGAACGTACCTGTCAGCATCAAGAAAGCGAAAGTGCCATCTCTCATCATCAATTTGACCAAAGGAACACCTTTAAGATGGCCATGTCCATATTTGATCATTATTAAAGCGAGAATAAAGGATTGGACAACAACGGCAGAAATTCTAACGGCTTATAAGATATGTCACTGCAAACAAGAATCGAGCTGGTCACTTACCCAAAGTACGCAAAGGACATCGGGAGATGGGTGGTAATTGTTGTCGGGTCAAAATTTTCGTCCGGCAGATTCAGGCCAAGACCAATGAATGCAAGGATGATTTCCATCAGCAGCATAGAAACAAGAAGAATTCCCATCCATCGCTGTTGGTTGTAAAGAGCATAAACTGCAAATAACAAGTTAAACAGATTTCAGATGGAGTTTTGGACAGCTACTTGCCTCTTGCCATTGAAACGACGTCTAATGCCAAGACTGATAGCGCCGCAATTATGACCTGACTGACGTACCATACACGGAGGCCAGTATCATCCATCGTGTATCTGTATCTGACTGCCATTTCTAAACACCGACTCCACCTGCTCGATGTTAGAAACAAACAGAATCCAGGCCGAAGACTCTTACACTTGAACAACAAAAATGAAGTAACGGGCGAAAAAAAAGACCCATTTCAACCATGAATTGCACTGCCTCCTGTTACTGATTCAGTATTGAACGGGGATCCATTCGGAAGGGGGTACTAACGACCAAATGAGATCCACTTCGTCGTCCAACGTGATGGCCCATTCCCTACATGCGAACCAGGTTCAGCGTAAAAAAGTATTCATACATGAATTTGAAGCATGCCACAAGAGAGCGAACACTGAAGCTCCTGCTCGCGACATAGTCAATTACAGGGACACGCATACTACCCATACTTAAAACGTACCGGTTGCGCGCGAAAGATCAGATTGAAGTTGAGAACTCAGAGCACCAGACATAGGTCTGCGATGTACTCAATTCCTCGACCAACCAAGATGCGTTGCGGAGGAGTTGACAGCTGACAATGACATGAAGGTCAATCAACTGTAAGTAGATGAAGCAGTACGTACACCTAGGTGTTTGGAGCGAACCTTGTCCTTTGCCTGGCATATGTTTGCAGAAGCTTCTGGCGTGTGTTAGCCGTCTCGAGAAAGACGCATCGAAGACCCTGAACCTGCATCTTTCTGATGTTATTGCAGGGATCGCAGGGAGATTGATGAGTATTGCATGAATAGGGGTTGATCTTCAGGAGGCAAGCGCCCGATAGCCCAATCGGGCAGTCATCATCTACACAGCTATGACTCAAGTCAGCTGAGAGATGAATCTTAATTAATGGTCCGACATTCTATTGCTTCGGCCTTTAAAGTCGTTACAAGATTATGATGGGACTAATTGCCATTCTTGCTGGGCCTCTCAAACCTTCATTTATTCACCGGTCCTAAGTCAACCGCTTGAGGTTGTGACAACTTTATTTGCATCCACGACGTGCCCATATGACCGATATGCTATCGTACCCCTACAAGAGCGAAAGTGAAATTTAGCCGTAACTGAGATATGTGCGGGGATTTAGAAATGATCACAGACACCGGGAATGCTTGATCTATTTCGACAATTGGTCGCGCCCGGCATTCCATCGATTCCTCTTTCCAAACAATCTCTAGAATTCGACCAATGATAGTGGTAATTATCAGCTGTGAGATCGATCACGCTGAAGTGAGCGATGTTGGGGTAGATGGCGGCGACTGCAGCTGATAGCGCGTTGTCTCGAGTATCTCGCGTGGAGGCATCAAGGGCTGGCCGACGAGTTGTGAGAGTCAAGGCTTCAAGGCCTCGGAAGACATTCAGCCATGCAACGACGTGCTCTATCTGCTGGGGGAGTTCTCTCTTGTCCCGGAAGAAGAGGGGCAATTCCAATGTCAAACGGGAGACTACGCTGAAATGCCGAACCCAATGAGGTTCTCCTTCATCCTTCGGATGTGAGGGTCGGCCACCATGATTAGTGAAGCAAACACTGATCATAGGTTTGATGGCCATATCCGTGAACCGCTGGTTCATTCTAGAAAATGAGGCCGCGATCGCGTCGTAATCGTATCTGCCCCGAAAAGAGACGTCGATAAGGACATTGACCGAACGCAGATTAGGGCACCTAAACGTATTTTCAAAAAGATGGACTGCCTGTTCTGGGGAACCTGTGAACGACTCTAGATTGAAGAGAGAGCAAGGTCGTCGTGCGGAAACCTTCACGACAGGAATAAGATTGCGGGTGAAGAACGTCAAACCATAGGTGAGTTTTCGAAGACGTTGGAAGCGATGCAAATTCTGAACGACAGTTGCGAGAAAATCGTCTGTTGGAAACGACAGCCGTAATTCGAGGAGTCCAGGGAGTAGGTCTACCATTTGAGGGAATATGAAATGATGAAATTCATCTTTGCTGATAAGATGAGGAAGAGACATTGTGAAAGACGTGATCGGCGAGCTCTTCATGATAGCGAATGTCCATGTCGAAAGTGGTGGTACGAATAGGAAATCAGAGTAGAGATCAAGCTTTGTCAACTTGCTTTGCAACGTAGCTGGAGGAGGTGAGATAGGAAGGGGCTCGATTCCGTCCAGACCACGTCGATATCTCCAGCCTGGACCGTGTAAATCTGTGTATAAGGGCGTTGTGGACAGCACAGGATGCCTGGACTCTTGTGGTTTGGGTGTTGCGCTGACAGGGGTATTGGTTACCTCGAAGGTATATCCGGTTTCAATCGCCATTGGATGCTGATGTAGGATGTGAAGGGATGTGCATGACTTGAGAAGGCATGTCTCAAGCAGATCAAGCAATGCGGCCATGAACTCGTACACTACTCCAGAGTTAAGACTCCACCTCGTTCCCGCAGAGAAGAAGGTGATATAGACCGACCCAATAGATGATAGCTTCTGTACCAGTTGGTTTACGCGGTCTACATTCCTGATCAGGGATCTGATCGAAACACCATTGGAGGATGCGTCTGCTTGTTGGTTTTCCAAGATGCAAAAGAACTGGTCGATTGATTGAACGGAGTGGTGAATGGTAAGCGCACTTAGCACGTCCCCATAACCGCCGTGCTGTGGCCTTATGACGGAGGTCTTTTCAGGATCCGGCAATCCTTCTTGCTTGAGAAATAAGGAGATGGCGACGTCGTTCAGTCGGCGGCATAGTGTTCCAATGCCGAAGAGCAACTCTTCCTCCAAATCTTGGAATATGGTGAGTAATAGTTCGGTAGGCAAATCTGCGAGAGTTGCAAACGACATTACCGATCTGTATTGAGTTCAAACATAGCCTTTTCCCCAGGTATACAGCATACTTGGTTTATGGTACACGGTTGTCCAAACGGAGTTATTTCTGCGCGAATTCTATCAGTGTTTGTGCAAGTTGAAAATAGACTGCCAAAGTCTGCCGCCTGACTGTGCCGCAACCAAGCTCGCCAGTAACGAGCCTCCTCTGCCCCGCGTTAGACGATCTTTGACGACTATCGACCGAAATCACGGTGCGTCTCACTCATGAAGTATCGTGGCATCTGCTAATGACCAATTTATTCGTCTAGGTATCACGAAGTGCCGTCGTTCTCATCTGACACTTTGCGGACCAAAAGTTCTTTGGACGGTTTGTTTTAAGGAAAACGGCAATGTCACGGGGAGACTATGAACGACTGCCAATGTACGCGTCTTTCTCACTATGTTCTCACAATTCCTCAGAATTGCCTTTTCTATCCTCACTAACAACAACCTGGCTAACATCTACCGCCATTTTCCAGGTCTCGCAATGGACCTACACCTAGTTCACGGTTCTCAATCAAACCACGCACCGTATTTCTCATTCTGAAGTACGCTCTACCAATAACGATCATATTTCTCCTCATTGGCCTCTACCTCTACGAGCCTCACATCGAACTCGCATTCTACGATCGGAAATGGGTCACGAAAGAAATAGATCCTATAGCGCCCCTCTCAGGATGCTTTGACGAAAAGCGCGTCAGCTCGAAATACAACGTGTCCGACTTCGTCTACGGGACCAAGACGACCGAAGTCCAAGCAGGCATACCCCTGCGCATGGGTCTTGACTGCTATAATTTCGCTGGAACAATCAAACAAAGCCCATCAACACGACACGGAAGCGTCTCGGCCGAGGATCGTACACAGTTCCACACGTACTGGAGGGTGGACTTGGCATCTTTTGGGCCTCGTCAAGAATGGATGCTGAAGTCGTTCTTTGCGACCCAAGACGTAACGTCTTCGCGGTTGGTGCTATGGTCGAACGGCGACATGAGCTCAAACCTCATTTTGCAATCGTATCTGCAACGGTACCCTGATGCTTTTGCGACCAAAGTCGTCGATATACCTTCACTCGCCAAAGGAACGGAGTTGGAGGGCAGCGAGCTTCTGACGAGGAAGGACGCGAAGGCCTGGGTTGATGGAGACCTCATCCGACTTTTGCTTCTTTGGAACTACGGCGGTGTATGGGTTGATATGGACTCTTTACTGACGCGAGACCTCGAGCCTCTTTTGGAACACGAGTTCGTGACCCAGTGGGATTGCTATGGTGGGTCGCATTCCATTGTAAAATCGTGCTTGGACCTGACAAGATTTATAGATAAAGCATATCTACCCCTCAACGGAGCTCTGATGCGATTCAGACAACATTCTCCCTACCTCTGCGAAGCATTCCACGTAATGCTTACCTCGACCCCACCCCGTTCCGGCTCAACAGACTGGGGCGCCCTTCTATATTTTAAACTCTGGAGACGCCTCATCGCTGCCAACATACCTCCCTTCCGAATCTTGCCTTTCTGCTTCAGCGACGGACGCTCATGTAGACTCGACAACAGACTACCAGATCCATTCATCCCAGACAACAGCGCCGGTAAATGGACAATGGGACTCGGTCTCGAAGAAGGAGGCGGCTTGGACCAAGTCCTCGGGAAAATCTTTGGGGTGCATCTGCATAATCAGTGGGAGAAGCCATATCCCAGCGGAGGTTGGGTGGAGAGGCTTTTGTTGAAGAGATACGACGAAAAATTGGGAGAACGTGAACTTTGATTCACTGTCTTGTTGGATATGGTGATACCCTTTGTATTATAATATCTAGTTTTAATGCTTAATCTGACGCGTTTGGCCTTTGAGGCGCTTACACATACTTCGTTTGAAGACTGTCAAACACTCCCTTGCTCGGTGACTGAGGGCAACAGGAAACGTGGTTTTAGGCGTCTTTCAGGGGCTGTATCTTTCCCGGCCAGAATTGTGGACCGCCTCTATTCTTCGTGTACCACGGCTCATCATGGGCCAAAATGACTTGCACACGAGGCATCTTCCAAAGCTCCTTGATATGCTCAATATGGTCCTCTGCGGCGTCCTTGTCTTCATGCGCACACCCATGAACCTGCCCTCCATGACCTACGGAAATACTGGACTCGCCAGTGATGAGGCTCCAATGGTGTGCACTGTCACCCGCAAGGTAAATCCAAGCGCCGTCCGACGACGCTCGCACCAGGGCGTTGACGTGCCCGGAAAGGTGGCCGGGTGCGTCGACGATGTAGAGGCTGCCATCGCCGTAGAAATCAAGCGCACGCGGGAAGGGCCCGATTGGTTTCCAATCGCTGGTGTCCAGAAACCTCGTACGTCCTTGGGGAAGAAGGTCAGATGCAAAGCGTCCTTCGGGATCTTGTGGGTATCCAGGCTGAAAGAATCGCTGACAAGCCCCGCCAACGACAAAAGTGCTTGTCGTGAACGGATGGGTGTCCCCAGTGTGATCCCAATGGCAATGGGATAAGCAGACGTAGGCGATGTCGGTTGGGGATGTGCCACCCTTCGCGAGTGACTCAACGACATCTTGCACAACGTCAACTTTGTACGTTTTCTTTATCCAGGCCACAACTCGCGGAGGGTAATTTTCCCAATCCTTGCGGATTCCAAGGTCAAACACAAATTTCTGACCGTTTTCAGAGTGTTGGAGGAGAAATGAGAGCGAGGGGGCAGTCGTGACGTTCCCAGGGATGGCGGGTCTGATGAACAACTCGTCAGGGAGGTCGATGAGGCCCGCTTCAAGTGCAGAGACGTCGCAAAAAGCTTGATTAGCGCTCGGAGCAGGAAGACATGAAACTGATGCCATTTTGTGTCTATGAAGATGTCAATTATGAACATGACGATGTCCCATGTCTACGAACCTGGTCAGAGCGAAGACACTGGGATGAGATGAAACCTACACGTTTGTCATAGATATTTATGTACCCTGCTGAACTTATTTTGGTGAAGAAGTTCAAAGGTTGTGAGAACAGGCGGGTGTACCTTGAACCTTACAATCCACACCAAATCCACACAATAATCAAGTCTCGCCATACTGACAGCCATGCATACATCGCCATTTGAAGACGGCGTATACACCAGCATCCTCGAAGACTTCTGGCTAGTCACAGGTGTAACAAAATGTATGTGGGTGGACGTATGCATGTATGCGGATGACGCGCATATAAGCAAGTAGGTAGCGAGAAAATTGGCGCTCGGTTAAAACACTCGAAAGCCTAACATACATCCCTTCTCTGACGAATGACAGCAACAAGACAACGATGAGAATTGAGACTTTCGAATATTATACGAGTCTATGCAGTTACAATTCACCCATCAAATACGTTGCACCCTATTAACAACTCAGAGATTCACACACAATCACAAGTGAACAATATTGTATTGGGGTGGACGCATGTATACGAAATGACAATCGCATAAACAACTAGCGCAACGATAAAACGCAGGTACGCAGGTACGCAGAAACTAGTAGAGAGGAGAGGAGGGGTCAAGGAATGCACAGACATGGATTTTGTCTCGTCAGCCAGTAGTGTGGTGCTGGACGAAGAAGGGATGGTAAGGAACGTGGTGTTGGGCGAATTGAGGATGTACAGGGGGTAATGGGGAGCAGGAGGTGGGGTACGTGGCTAGTGTATGTGTGTAGTGCAAGGTAGAAGACGGGTCTTCACTTATGCGCGCACTCAAAAAAGAAAGAGAAGAAAGAAGAAAGGGAAGGTAAAAGGAGAAGGAAGAAGGAAGAAAGAAGTATGAGAAGTATGAGATGTTGGTACAATCTATAGCTTGATTTTTTTGACTTCAATCTGGGTCTGGGTCCGTGATGTGATGTATCTGAATGCGCGAGTACGAGAAAGTAACAAAAGAAAAGAAAAAAAGAATCAACGACGCGCGTGTGTGAGGTGTTATAAGACAGGGAGGTATTGGAGCGGTACTGTGGAAGGAGGGAGGGGGTGCACGAGGGAGAGGGAAGAGCAAGAAGCATGGGAATGGAATGGAATGGGCGTTACGATGCGGGTGAGATTGAGATTGCCAATGGTGCGAGTGCGCTCTGGTTATGTGTGGGGCGCAAAACGGAGAGTAGAGGTATGCAGGATTTGAGTGATCCGACCAAAGCCTACACAAAAACATCAGCTTGGGGTCCTTCACGAGCGTAAAAAACTAACGCACCATACACACAACACTCGACATCAATAAACGCACAAGAAAGGTAGTAAGCACTGTGAAGTGGGGCGGCGCACGTAGAGTCGCAGAATCGCAGGAACAGAGAATCGCAGGAACACAGAAACAGAGAAACGAGGAAAAGAAAAAGACGAGGAAAAGCATTATCAACGACAACCTCCACCAAAACTAAATCACTATTGCTACAAGCACAAGAAAAGGGCCAAAAGGATAATCAAATCATGGGCGCATCGTAATCAGGCATGAATGTATTGAGTTGTATGTTGGGGTAGGTAGGTAGGTACGTAGGTAGGTAGGTAGGGTGGTAGGGATGGTAGGTAGCGGGGTGCAGGTAGGGGAAGGGGAGTGACAATGCGAGCAGTGGACTAAGTGAGAGTGGAGGGTCGGGAAGATGCTAGGGCGTCGTGGATAGGCAGAGGTGGTAATGGGGTAATGGGGTAGTGGGAGGAGAAGGGGAAAGGGGAAGGGGAAATGCAACGACAATGAGTTAGAAACACAAGGGCGATACTTGATACACTGTAGTCATTACATCAATCAATCAACGTAACAGAGCTTTCAAAAGGAAAAAGAAAATCGGAAGTCAAGGCAAGGAAAGGAATGGAGGGCGGCACCTCATAAGAAACGGAAACGGAACGGGAAGGAGTTACATGAAGGGGAATGACAAAGAGGAGGTGCCGGCGAAATAAAATATGGGGAAATAATAAGATAACGGTACCGGTTGAAGAGGCAAGAGTAAAGAGTAAAGAAAAGAGTAAAAGAGGTGATTATAGATAATAACCAGTAGTCGTCGTGAGCGTGCGCGTGCGAGATGCGTGCTTGCGTGGAGATGGTACAATGGCTTGATTTGAAGTGAAGTGAAGATCCAAAAAATGAAGAGGGGTGGAGAGAAATGACGACGAAGGCGGCCAAAAGCGGTATAGTGAGATCACAGTGTGCATGACCAAGGCGTTTTGTTTTGTTTGCGTGTGTGATTGTAATGCGATCATCGTCAGATGCTAGGATGTTTTCGAATGTCGGTTGTGATGGCACCGACTGAGAGGGGCGAGTAGATGGCTGAGATGAGATAGGAATTCAACCCGCGCGCAACGTAAGCGTGTGGGCGCACGGGAGAAAGGATCGAACGCCGACTTTCTTCACAAGAAAGCCGACGCCGAAAAAGTGGGAGGATGTCCTGAACGAATAACCATGACCGGATGATGTGACCTATTGGAGAAGAAAAAATACAAAAAACCCAAGGAACAGACAGAGAAGACAAGAGCGCCCGGAAAGATAAGTCTAAGATGCGTGATGGTGGTCGAAAAAATAATGGTGTTGGTGTTCGTGGTGGATGAGTGAAGACCGTCTAGAAGTTCAATGACGAGTATCGTTGCTGCATGTGCGTGCGTGCTTGACAGATAATAAAGGTGCCTCCATACGGCGTTGCGCAAGGGGAAAAATATAGCTTCCACAGACGCCGCAGTAGTGTCGTTGGTGTAGGAGGACCTGTTGGATAGTGTACGATAATTTGCGTGGGGGTGAACATAAATGACGACCATCCTCTGGACCATGACCAAAAACCCGAATAACCAAAAGCCCAAGAACCCCGAACCCGAATAACCCGAAAGCAAAACCATGACACGACAAGGATGATGAGCTGATGTACAGAGACACTAGGAAGGTAATAACGATAATGATCAAAGCGGAGTATTGCTTGGATTATGATACAGTTGAGTTGTTTGTTGTGTTTGTGGTGTGATGGCGGAGTATCAATACGATTGGTGGTATAGTGTGTTGATGCGCGGTTATATCGGGTAGATTCGGGCGGCGGGGTTTGGGCGGAGTGAAACGGGTTCGGCTAATCCAAAGAACGGTCGGAGCAAAAGAGCGACGACGTGCAACGATAGACGAGGGGTGGTTGTGGGCAAAAAACACATCTAAAGAAAATAATCCCAAGAGCTGGATTGGATGGATGATGAGAAACGACCGTTCAATACAATATCAAAACAAACCTCTAAATCTTCTCTCTAGTCAGTCGAGTAGCGAGAAAATGAACCTCCTCAGAGGAGGGGATCCGGGAGTTCTTCCGGACTGGGCGAGTTCTGGAACATGGAGCTCGCAAAGTAATCAGCAGTCCTAGCAGCCGCGTCGCGCTCAGCCTGTTTTTCCTTGGACAACATGGAACTGTTGCCTAAAGAAGAAGACTGCCTTGGGTATTCAGGGGTGCGCGGGCTGGGTGTAGCGAAGGCCGATGTTGACATCTTCGGCTCAGGAGTTCCAACAAGCCCGAACAACGCTTTGACGTTCGGGTTGAGGATGACACCACCTGGACCGGTGGAGAGATCCTCGTCAGAAGACATATGGAAGACGCCTTCGCTCGGAGTCCTGCGGTGCTTCCTGTTGGCCTTCTTGGGAGACGGGGGAGAAGTGTAACCCATGCCATTGAAGGGGAATGCGCCGGGTGTGCGAGCCGAGAGGGGAGCGGTGGAAGGACCATTGTCAAAGTGACGGCGAGGGGTGGCTGGAGGCGTGATCATAACCATTTGGTCAGCCACTTCGTTCAAATCGTCACAGATGGGGAAATCCTTCGTGGTGGCAGAGCGCTTTGGAATGGGACGAGGGCGCTGGACCATGTTGGTGGGAAGGGGAGCGGAGCGAGAGAGGGTGGCGGAGTGTGTGCGTGGAATAGCAACCGGAACAGCTTTGGTGGGAGTAGGAGGGCCCGTCTGCTGTTGCCTGCGACGGGCGAGCTTTCCAGAAGGTTCAAAGTTCATGGTAGGGGAAGGAGGTGGGGAGTGGAGTGATTGAGCCGAGTTGTCGAGGAAAGGGTCGAAAAGATGTGCCGAATTTATAGACGAAATTACTGTGGCCTCTGCCTGCGAGGGGATCTGATGTAATTGTGACTGAGAGATGGGAGGCGAGGGTTGACGCCCGTGCTTGCCACGAATGGAAGAGTGTGAAGAACTCCTGTTGCTTGCATTGTCAGCATGACTCGCCCTGACCCGTCAATATTGCTTCGCTGTTACCTGTGCGTCTGCGCTTTGTCTCTCGCGTTCTTTGCTTGTGCCGCCCGTCCGCGCGATTGCGGAGAGGGGGTTAGTGGCAGCGTGATAAGCCCGGGCTTCTTGGTGTCGACGATCTCGGCTGCGGGGGTGAGCAAGGGTGCACGGACCACGGGAGTGGATTTGCTCTTTGGGATGTTCTTTGCATTGTTGTTGCGCTGCTGGGACGGAAGCGGGCGGTTGGGGGATTGACGGACGGCGGCGGGTTTTGAGAGAGAGAGGAGACCGGGGGTGCGGGTGGGTTGGACGAGGACGGTCGGGGGTGCGGAGGGGTGCCTCCGGTGGGAGTACGGGGAGGGATGTGAGGGGAGGGCGTTTTGTGGTTTGTGAACGAGCATCATGGTGGGCTGTCGAGGCGGAGAGAGGGGAGAAGGAATAGAGAGGGGCAGGCAGCCAGCTAATGGCAGCTCAATGAGATATATAGTCCGTGGGAACACCAAAATCCGCAATCTTCTCCCTTCAACCCTTGTTGTCTATTGCTTACTCCCGGTGGCTACATTCCCTTTTCTGGCACAGCACGTGACCCGGCTCGACTTTGTGCAGGTTTGCATTCCATCTCCAGCCTTGTTCTGCCCCATCGCAACTGTCTCACCGCTCCAACGCCATCGCACTGCCTCCAGCAACCATTCCGACTTTGTTCATTTCGTCGTATTGTCAATACTACTATGCGCTTGTATTCCCCATTCCCCTGTCAATCATTGCATGGCTACTATGTCGCCTCGAGCACTATGCCACAAAAACCGCCGTTGGGATGCACCCACGCGCCATCTAAAAAAAAGGTACATCGGGTGGGTCAGCAGACACGGCTGCATCCTCATTGGCCATTCCAGGGTCCCTCAGGGTCCTTCTTTCCTCAGGCATTCTGATGAAACTTTGCTCCGCGATCTATCCTTCCACAACATTCCATGGGCGATTGAGTCCACCTCATTAGAGCTTAGAGCCTGCGCACGGTCCACCCTCCAGATCGTGATCGACTCACGGAGGCAATCTTGCTTCCAAGGGCCATGGAGCAGCGCCTCGAGGCGTCCTCCACATTCCTGTAAATGGCTTGTTGCAATATAGATAGTGACTCTGAGCACGCCACCTCTGTATCGTTCACCGTGTCAGAAATGCTATCAATTGTTTTCCTCGACATTGTTTCGCGAACCTGTGTCAAAACCCCCTCGTGTCCATTCTTATTCACAAGCGAAGCCTCACCGAACCGCGAAGTCTGATGTATTCCTGTAACAGCAAAGATGTCCAACGCAATCTCACACCCACGGGAAAATCATTTCCTCAGAGCGCACTCATTCCTCCCTCCAGCGGTCTTCTCCAGCCCCAAAACTCCCATCTCCATCTTTCTTTCGCCACTTTCCTTCCCAGTCAGTACCACCCCAGTCAGCAGCCCGTGTCCCAACCCAATTGTACCCAGACTCCATCTATCTATCTATCATAAATAACTTATCAAAGAGCATCACGAAATTTCGAAGCCTCACGTCCATCCCAATCCAGTACTTCCAAACAGATAGGCTTAACGAGGCAATCTTTACTAACTTAGAACCGCACCAGTGACGCCTGCCCCCTCCGCCTGGGGAACCCTGGGGACTTGTCTCGCTCGATCGAGTGATCAAAATTCAGACAGTGCGCCTTGAGGCAGATCCTAATTACGCAGGGAAGACGCTCAACCAAGATTACACCGCCCGCCCTGCGACGCCGCGAGGTTTATCCACTTGTTATCCTGTTTATCCAATCCTGTTTATCCTGTTCAATTCGCCCGATCCGGCTTCCTCAGAGGTGGGTCCCTCTGTACAACTATGCACGGAAGAGAATTGTGGCCAGTGGCCATTGGCCCCTTCCGAGAACAAACGGCCTTCCTCCTGCAGGCTCCTGCAGGCAGCCAAGCTCTGAACTTCTCTCCGACCATTTGTAAGCCGTAAGCCATAAGCCAACAACAATGTGACAATGTTCATCAACCGCCACTGACATGCCTAACTTTCTGGAGTTGTTCTTGAGTATGACTGACTCAAATTGATTGCTATTGATTTTGATTGACAGACCACTTTCACTTCTTGCTTCTCTCCATTGTCCGACCGACCGACCGACCCTTGACCGACCCTACTAAGTGCTGTGATATCTCAGTCCCCGCCGGCGCATCACGGTTCCCAGCGGTTCCCCCGCATGGCGTGGTCTTCTCTTCATAACCATTGTTCTCGGACAATGAAGTTCCGGGCTTCGTCCCTGTTCGTCGTCGTAGAGTCCTGCACTGCTATCGTATAGTCGCATCACTTCTCCCGTTACAGGAACGCACACTTCTACCACTGCCTTGCCTTACATGACGCTCTCTAGAACGGACACCCACCGCTAATCAACCACAGATTCACACACATCAGCACACATCACACCGGAATTTAAAACACCAACTGTCGCTGTCAACCTACGTCAACGGTAAAACGGCCTCCAACGGTGCCGACGCCAACGGCTTCCAACCGCACGCGACTCTACACTGCCTCGACTCTCTTCTCGAAACGCTGTTTATAGCTATACATGCAGTCGTTTCATTAACCTGAACCCTGGGACCTACACGCACGCACATGTTACATATGTCGATGACGCACGTATGGCGATGGCCGGGCGATGGCGATGGGGATGGGGATGCGATGGTGATAATCATTTCCTGTTAATGTCATAGATACATACGCCTCCTTCTCCTTCGTGTCAAACGTCGAGGTGAGACGCCGAATGGCCCTTGTGAGTATGTACTATATTTACAGCATGACGCAATACGGAATACGGAAATGATATTTGGTGTACGAGCGAGCGCTTATTAGTGGACGCATATGTCGAGTATCGTTGTCCTTGAGACCATGTTGCTTGTCCACGACGATGATACTTGCTACTTGGGCGCTAGAATTCTTTCGAACTTTCATATATGATCGCGCGGACGATCACTAATCGGATTGCATTTAGGAGATGCTTCACGCCTTCATGCTACCATTGCGTGTTGAAAGGATGGTGTGCGTGCGAGCGTCAATCGATGGACGCATGTGCTGGGTATCGTTGTCTTTGTGACCATCGTTGGTTGTCGATTGATGGTGTTACTTGGGCGCTAGAAGGTTTTCGAAGGTCGACTTATGATGGCGCCCACGATCAAAAAATCGGATTGCATTGAGGATATGCTTCACGCCATCGCGCTACTCTAGCGTGTTGAAAGGATGTTTTATGTTTGAGCGCCAAAATGGACGCGTATGCCGACTACCGTTGTCCTTTCGACCATCATGTTGCTTGTCGATTGATGGTGGTACTTGGGCGCTAGAAGGGTTTATAAGGTCGACATGTGAGCGCGCACGATCAGGAATCGGATCGCATTTAGGAGATGCTTCACGCCTTTGGGCCTCGCATGTCGAAAGGATGGTTGCGTGCGAGCGCCAATCGATGGACGCGTATACCGACTACCATTGTCTTTGCGACCATCATGTTGCTTGTCGACCGACGATGCTACTTGGGCGGCAGAAGCCTTTCGAACATCGACGTATGAGCGGCCACGACAAGCCCACGAATAAAAAATCCGACTGCATTTAGGAGGTGCTTCACACGTTTGTGTTACCCTCGCGTTCCTCGTCCGTAGAGCGTGGTCGTGATCTTTACAATGTCCTCGACATCACCCCTATCATCCTCTCACAATCGTCATCGTCGCTCCTAGTGCCAATCCCGTGTATCTTGCGTCCGTCTTGAGAGACAAGCTCCCGTTGAAGGCGCACATTTTCCACGTGAAGTGTGTTGCGATATGCCAGTGCTGTACAGTTTACTACATAGTACCATGTTTGACGTGCGTGCGAGCGCCAATCAATTCACGTGTTCGCCGATTACCGTTGTCCTTTCGACCATCATGTTGCCTTGTCACTTGGGCGCCAGAAGCTTTTCGTACCTCGACATACAATCGCGCCCACGATCAATAATCGGATTGCTATAAGTACGACTTGGTTCACGGTATCACGTCCCTCGTGGTTCTTGATGCAGTCGTCAAGCCTTAGCGACGCCATAGTCCGGTCGCATTCCGTTTAAGAGCCAGCGACGTCCATGCCACCTTCCCCTCAATATGCCAGCTGCTTTGACGACCACGTGCCATGCAGTTTATACTCGCCGCATCGAAGATGGAATAAAGAACCGGTGACGAAGATTGTTTTCGCAATCCGCAATGAAGCCGCACTTCATCTCTCATGGGCGGTATCATCGATTTAAAAGCATACCTCCGTCGAACTTAAATTGTCCTTAAGGGAATTGTACGCTCACAAAGGCGACGATATTGTCTGCTGCTCATGACCCTGTTGCAGTCGGTCCGAGTCTACGATGCTCTTGATGCTTGGTACACCGAGACCCTTTACACGACTTGGAATCCGCAATACAAGCCGCACCGAACATCCGGTAGACGCATACTCAATTGCTTGGGTTTACGCCGTAACGTTCAGGAAAAATTACGATGAACGACGCTTTCATCCACTTCTTCTGACACTGTACAGGTATGGACAAGACGCCTTTCAGGAGCTGCTTATCTTCGTCCTGTCTGGTTCAGTCACAGGTGCCACCAGCTGCAGCTTCAACATGGTCCAATCTTGCATCTGTGATTACGTTGTGATATCAGTAATCTGCGACACAGTGAGCACTCTACCCACCGTGCAAGGTCTGGAATCCAAGGGCAGCAGCTCGTCCCTGGATAACCTAAACATACGATAAATTAATGCCGCATTCCAACTCTGTCTTTTAAGCAATGTGGTCAATTACAAGGGTACTAAAACAGTGACATGATTGCGTCAGTCTGCGCCACGTTCAAGGAAACAGGACTTACGGCGCCTGGTCCTGCGATACCACCGCCTGAAACACCAACCCATGAGCTGACATTGAGTACTATACTCAGAGATCGGAATGGGGTTCGGGACGCACATGTGCCTCCTACGGGGACATACAAAGTCGCACAAGAGCCATATGGGGTGCAACTACGAGTTTTCGATCAAATGGCCCCTTGAGAAGAAGCGCTCTGCTCACATTCCCTGAACGGAACTGATGTAGCAGCAGGTACTGCCTAGCATGCCTGCAGATGAAAGTTAGACCACGGATAAAGCTAGGTTGGCTGAAATAACCCACAAGTCACCTGGCGAAAGTAATGCGCACATTGGATTCTTTCTATCAGACACACATGAATCTTTAAGGTTCACGCACTGGAAGTGGACCGCTAGCGTTGGCGCCTATATTTCGGCGAAGTAAGGAATTATAAATAGAATTGGAGCATCAAAGATTGGATTACTAACAAACTCCTCCCACAGGTATCAATTGTCCATTGACATGCATAGTGGATAAGGTAGCTGCGGCGAGAACGACAGAAAGCTTGAACATGGTAGCTGGGTAATAAGCGCCTCTTTGTTCATGTCATTTATGCATGCTTTATACCTGTGAACCCTGGAGTATCAGTGGAGTCCTGGCTCATGAAATCATTGTATACAAGTGTCAAGATATCTCAAAGTCGGCGCAAACCATTGAATTCAAAGATTCTTACCACGTCAAACTAGATGACGGGAACGAATAAGAAAGTGTGTTGACGCGGACGCTTGACAGTGTCGTTAGTACGACCCATCGTCTATTCCGATGCAAAGAGACCGCCCTAATTCTTACCAAACGTCTGGGATGCATTTGCAGGCCTGAGGGACGGAATATAAAACGAGGACGGAGTGCAGATTGAGGTTCGCTCAGATTGGTTCTATCGTTTCTGTCGAAAGTTTTGTTTCTTGCGAACTGTTGATATCCAGGTTAGATTCTGAGTTGAGAGCACGCCCCTTATGATTCAGGTCTTTCGCGCACTCATGATGGAGTTGGACAAATATATGTATATTCCGGCATGCTGAGTGAGATCAAGGAAGACGCTTAGTGAGGTTTCAAAGCCTCAGGTGAACGCCCCCATCGTTTAATTGGACCGCTCTCAACGATTGCTCCGAAAATTGCTCAAAGGCTCAACAATGAGTCTTGCAGCTACAATCATGTTCATGTCATTATAGCGAATACCATTGAAGATATACTTCAGGACACTCACATGGACTGATCAGGGGAGATATTGCAGCAAGTCGTTCCCGGATAGCCTAAACGGAGATCGTGATCAATGAAGGCGCTCTATAGTGCTAAGTCAATGACATGGATAGTTACAGGGGTACTGTTTGAATGAATGGATGTGCGTGAGTCAATCAAGTTAGGCAATACGAGAAATACGAAACGTACAGGACTCGGCCCAGCAATTCCAGAGCCTGGGATATCCCACACACCATATGAGCGAAGGTATAGATTGGAAGACAACGAATAACGCACATAGACCTCCGACCGGGACGAACTGGCTTGGGCAAGTGCTCACCGCAGCACACCTACGATAGACAAAATCAACAATCACTTCGATACGTAAACATATTTGTTCCAACTCACAAAGCTTGGTCAGGACTAACGTAGCAACACCTACTGCCGGAGACGCCTAGGTTGGTTGGGCAAAACGGGCGTCAACACCCGATGTTTACAAGCTGATGGTTACTCACAGGTCTAGAGGAAGGAAAGCGAAGAAAGGTCAATCGTTGTCAGTATAAATAAGTATGAGCAGGAGACATACTCCGGTTGGTCCTGCAATGCCTGAGCCTAGAATTTGTGTTCAGTGAGATTAATCCGTGCAGTGAAGGTGCCGCAAAGAAAACAACGAACAAAGTCCTCCGACTGGAATGGTCTGTGCGTTTAGCTGCAGGGCCGCGAGTGCAGCTATGGTGAAAGTGACAAGGATTCTGAGCATAGTGCTTGCGAGGGACTTAAAAATGCGTTTTGAGGGCTTGGATGATTTCGGTTGCTGTGAGCCTGCTCCATGCCTTGCTTTTATATGTCACCTCCCTGACCAGCATACTGGCTCCCTAACACCAAGGCACCTCGAACACGAGCAGGAAGGATTTATCAAGGTCACAAGATCAGATAATAACGCTTGCAGAGGGCCCAAATGATGACTACCACGTCAAGAGGATGAACGCGAGTAACGTAGATCGTTGTCTGACCAAGGGGAGGGTGAAGTCCAAATGTCAAGGCGCGCTCAGTGCGATCTTTATCCACCATTTCATGCCAAATAGAAGACTCACCTATGCTGATGTGAGCTTTAATCGAGCTTTCCGGCTTACAGACGCTCTAATGCGGTGCTTGTTTCTGAGCGATGAAGCCGCAACCGTCTCCAAGTTTCATGCGGAGAATCTCACCAAATGTCAAGAGAAACCGCGAGCCTGCCAAAAGCAAAGGGTCGAACCGGCGCCGAACGCCTTCAATGAAGAATGGGTCATTGCCCATGCCGTCATTGGAGAGTGCCCACATGAGCACGATGGCAGGGTGACATTACTTGCTGAGATTTTCTGCAAGGCAAAGTTATGACAAGGAACTATTAGTGGCGAAGATGATCCTGTCGTATCATTTTCAAATTCGATTACAAACATGATCAAAATGTATATTTGCGATTGTCCTGCGATAAAATAAGAGTTTATGTCGCTCGGGCAGTCGATACAGGGCCGCCTGGAATGCTGAAAGACGTCTTCTCAGTCTTCTCCTCTATTTTTGACATGAACGTATCTGAGGACTGTTCACCATATCCAGTATTGACCGGTAAAGCTCTCGAATATTCAACAATCCCTTTGAGACCGTGTTTTGTGTTTGAACTTTGAAACACTCATCGCGTCAATGGACTCTTTTCACGGATAGCTTCGCCTCTGTAGTAGATCCATATTGGGAATGGGATACCCAACACGATCGCAAGCCCTGCCAACAGCTGGATATGGATGAGTATGATAGAGCGGCCAAAGAAAAAGCATACGGACCGTATTTCCGCCTCCAACACCCAACTTGGCGAACATTTGTTGACCGAACAGTGGGAACGCAAACCCAAGCATCGACCGGAAAACCTGGTTGAAGGAATTAGGCTTTGACCGAGTCCTACGATGAACAGGATACGTACAGACGCTGCCGCTGTGGCACTAGCTGCATACGTGAACGCATCGACCAGATACAATGAGATGGGTAGACTGAAAGATGGTCAGTCTGTGTGTCGGGTCGGGATTCAAGTCCGGCTTACTATGTTGTCATCATCGCTAACCAAGCTCGTCAGCATGGGGTCCAAATGCACACTTATGGTACTCACCGAAACCATAAATTCCAGAACCGATGATTGGCATGATCCAATGGATTCCGGCCTGAGCTGACCATCCATACCATCTATGCGAGCACATCAGGTTACGTCTAACTTGTGCGGATTATTGAATCTCACAGAAGTCCAATCGGAGCAAACAACGAGCCAATGATCAACGCTGGAATGCGCATTTCAGGTTTTCCTTTGCCGCCATTCTTTTCAGCGAGCTGCCAGTCGATACTGAATGAGAAGATAAATCTTAGGGCACAAAATTGGAATTCTTACATTGTTGTAAATTGTGGCTCCGAACTTTGCTCCGACAAGGGTCGCAAGTATGAAACCAACACCTAAGCCAAGGTATGCAAGGCCGCCGACTCCAGGTCCAAATCCATACTTTTCGCTGAATATTCCTGCAAGATTGCAAATTAGGGATAATAAGAATGAGTTTCAGCCAGTAAGCTTACCTGGGAAAGTGGAAAACATCAAATAGTAGATGCCTATCGTCTCGAGTTCGTCAAAACAATGTATAGGCGCCATCTTGAGCTAGGCAACTTACCGTACATGCTAAATAATGATACATGAGTATCACAGAACCTTCTACGAGCAACTGGAGGGTAGACTTACAATGCCATATAAAGACTAAGCATAAAGCATATTAGACTTTGGCTCAACATCACCAACGGGCGCGTGAGGTTGACCCAAAGAATACGGAGTTTGTTTCCGTGCGTTTCAACAAGCGCGGGGTGCGCTTTGGCAGCCGCCTCTGGATCCGCTGATTTTGCGGCACGCCTCAGCCGAATGACGGGTGCGTAAGTCTCTTTCAGGAACGGAATCCCCACCAAGCTAGCTATACCACATATCACTATTAAGAAGCCCTTTTAGCTCATGCCGACCAAAGAGAAAGAGAGAGGAGATTTGAACGAACTAGCGATAATAATGAAAACCCACTTTAACCCTAGCTTTTGCGTGATGAATCCACCTGCGACGGGGCCGATTGCCGGACCTAGGAAGTCAGAGTGTCAGGATATAACTGTAAAGTGACATACGACATCACGACGCACCGAGGAGAGGTCCGATGCTATACAGTGCCATTGCTGATGCTCGCTCTCTCTCACTGAATAAGTCGCTCACTGATCCTCCACCAATAGCTATTGGCGCACTTCCTGAGAAACCAGCTGCGCATCGTGTGAATGGGTGAGTACAGAATCGTAGAAAAAACGAAGTACTTACACAGGAATCGAAACGCAATTAATGAGCCTGTTGTAGGAGAATATGCACATCCCAGGCTGAAGCCTAACGTAAAGATGTTGCCTATGTGGAGGACCTGCGGCGATTCGCGATGCGGTAAATCATTTACCCGCGAAAGTGAGGTGTAAGTCAAATTTACCCATGTGCGTCCATACATCTCAGACAAGGGTGCGAGAATGAGAGGCTGAAAATTTCTGGTCAGAAGTCATTTTATAAGGTGCTTTCGCTGATCTCACCCCCAGAGCAAAGGATACGAGGAAGATACTCAGAGTCAACGCGACGATTGTTGGGTTTGAAATGTCAAACACACGCGCCACTTCCGGTAGACCTGGCGCCATCATGGAGCTGGCAAGCGGTGGTAGAAGGGTATAGAAAGACACCTAAATCACCAAAAATCGCGTCCTTCAGCTCGCGATGCTGTTTTTAATTGATCGCACGCACTATGCACATAGCGACCCATCTCTGAGATAGTGGCCAGTTTCTTGCATTTTCGGGGTCGTTTTCCCAGTCATCCTCTAGGTTTTCGATGGCCTCTTCTATTTTGTCTTCAGGTAAGGCAGATTCACCATGGCCGGGTGATACAGCCGCAGTATGTTCGGAAGCTTCGGTTGACTTTTCGTCCTTCAGGGAGGAGGCGGCTGAATGACGATGCTTCGCGTCAGGGACGACTGCACTCATTGTGGAGGCCCCAATGAAACGAGGTCGAAAAGGTCTGCAATGACATCTCGCGCAACCTGTCGCGTATTTAAAGCAATTTCCAAAGTCAGATGTCTTGGCTATAACAAGTCCATGTATCTTTCCTCCATAAACAGTCCTGGTAAAAATAGGCAAGGCAAGGTCGGCATATTAACATATGTTTCCCGATGCCACCGGCATGTGATGACCCAATGAGCCTTGCGTATGCGTACCTCTCGAGCGGTATCAGGCTTTCATGATTGTCCAAACTTTCGCCATCTTTTGCCACACAAGATGTCAGCAGTCTCGTGGAAACGTAACCAGACAGGCCAATCCACGAGAGTAGTTTCATTCATGAGGTAATTTATGCTTTTGCCAGATCTCCGGCACTTTCGTCGCCGAATCCAGTTCATAGATGAAGAATGATAGGGTGCCATCCATCGATACCTCGGAGGTCGCTACGAGGAAGTGTATATCCACGGAGCCCGAAGTCAAAGTTGTTCCCAGACCAGCATCACGGGAGCGATTACAAGTCATGTTGTTAACCTTTGTTAACCGAGGGAGTATGTATGTTTGTTTCGGGGAGTGTGTCCGAGTAGGGTGCCGAAGGTTTTTTCCTCTGACCTGCGGTGCGGTGTCCATGAGATACTACCGGCGGTTACCAGGAGGCGTCTTGATCATGAGTGAGTTTCGAAAGCAATTAAGATTTTAAATCATCGCTGATACGCTGGGAGATCACTAATAAGATCTTCTGAAGCCCAGCCGCGTGCAAGACCCAGAGATATTTCTTGATATTTTCTTCAAGATTATATGTACCTCGAAAAGGAACGGAGGCCTTGCTGCGGCGCACGCAATTAGTCTGAATACTTATGCCTTTTAAAAATGACAGGTTGTATGGCTTCAAGACTCACCTTGTCCAAGATCTTGACACCTCCTTTATATTCGATGGGGTTGTGTCCATGAATGTTGAACGCCGCAGACGGGCCGATACTAAACTTGTTTGCCTCGTTGGCTGTGAGTTGTGTGCAACTTCTGGGAAAGGAGTCAAGTGGCGGCATTGCGATCAAATTATAGTTGAGAATTGACTGTTGATTTCGAGACGGGCGGGTCAAGATAAGTATTTACCAGGGCGACAATAATTAGCAAAGCCGTTTCTGGAGTGCCAAGGCCGTCCCGAGTGTTGACCCTTCTGTACCTCTGTTGACCCTGTTGATTTGTTACATCATCGAACTTTGCTCACATTCATTTCGTACCTGAGCAGCAAATTTCATGAAAATCCCCTCACTGCAGCACTCTCTCTGGGATCCCAGTGTAATTGTAAACTTTGTGGAGGATAACTGAGCTGTGCGCATCTGCAATCAGTCAGGAAATCCATCACAGCGTATAGCAAAACCGGAGCGCGTACTGTGCCAGTCCAGCTCCAATATGAAATTCGCGCAGTAAGCAATCCCCGTTGGAGTATTTCATCATCTCACTGAAGTACTTTGCTGCGTGGATTAGATATCTAAGTGATACCCAAGTCAGTTATCCGACCTATCCACTAGATGTATCTACTGACGCGCCAAACAGACACCAGAATGGAAGAAGGCCTATATGTTCGTCCATGTTCAATCTTGTTTGTTGTACTATTGATTCAAACATGCTGTCAGTGACTACCGAGGCCTCAAAAAGCGTATCACAGCTATACGGAAAGCTCAACAAGGCTTAAACTTCCATGTCGCGTCCACCGATTCTCCAGACGAGATGCCGACACCTCCGAATGCACCACGTCCTTCTGATGCAGAATCCTACGATTATGAACAGTCATTACATGCTGATAGAAACTCTTATGAACAACCTCCGCGACCCAGGATCTCTAAGAGGTCGGACCAACCCACAACCGAGTCTGAACTCATACGCCCAACTTCTACAACTCCGATTCCCACTACAGCCGCGCCGCAGGACCGGAAACTGTCATTTGTCGGACGGAGGCCCTCATTTGCTTTACCAAGCTTAAGGTTAATTACACGCAAAAGTTTCTCAAGTCGACGTACGTACCCTTTCCCTCCAATTACTTTCAGGAGCATTGATACTCGATAGTTGGTACTGGCCAAAATTCCCAGCGAATGATCAATCCCCTTGGTGCACTTCCACTACATGAACTCCTCACCCACCTATCTCCTCATGAAGTCTCGTTCTTTACCATGCTTGACGCGCAGCTCGACAAAGTTGAATCTTTCTATCTGGCACGAGAGAAAGAGATGGTTTCGCGAGGCCGTATGCTTCAAATTCAACTCAACGAGCTCAAGGACCATCGGAAATTATTTCTCGTACGTCTAGCTGGCATAGTCGGTAACAGAAGCTTATGAATTTGCAGGGTGCACATACCAAAGTGACATGGGCAACAGCTGTCACCGCGAAATTGAAAACGAAACTCCGTTTACATCGAACATCGGAAACCGAGATTTGGCCACCACCACAGATCGACGAAGATTTCGCCGAACTGGCAGTGAGCTCTTTCGTAAATCTCCTGGAGCCTACAAACTCACCTAAGTTAGAAATCGAAAACTGCTGACGAGGCTACCTTGGTGCGCTTCAAGAGCTCCGGAGATCATCCAGCTATGAAAGCATCGTCGAGTAGACCCCAAACAGCAAGTACGACGGGGAAGCAAAGAGAGGTGGAGGCAGGAGACTCATCCGATGATGCTGGGAAAGATGATTCGCGGCCTCAAATTATACCACTCTCTGCGGACCCAGACGGCTACCTGTACGCAAAGAGGAAATTGAAGAAGGCCGTTTTGGAGCACTACCGGTATGTGGAGGTTGTCTTATACACGTTGGCCGGGGCTAGCTTCTTCGCTTCCGTGGCACCTTAGCGTGTTTCGCTTGCTCCGAACTCAGCTTCTCCCGCTAACACTCCTTTATTGCATCTCTGCATTTCGTCATGATTTCTGACTCTTGCTTATGCATGACAGTGGTTTGGAGATGCTGCACAATTACCGTGTAGGTGACTTTTTCCCTGACAAACGGATATTCCTCTGATGATATATATAGGTTCTCAATATCACTGGCTTCCGAAAAGCGTTGAAGAAATTCGAGAAGGTAACAAAGGTAAGGTGACTGGATGCTACTTATTTGGATGATTTCCTGACTATGTCTATCAAAGATACCTGTACAAAACCAGTACATGACGGAGAAGGTAATCGCGCCTTTCATCGACAATAGCTTCTTTCGTAACCCTTTGTTCCTAGGTAGAGAAAAGTGCTTTCGCTTCGGATAAAGCGGTTCGGAACATGATGAGGGAAATGGAAGAGATGTATGCTGCAGCATTCGGTAAGCTTTCCTTTTTACATCGGTTTCATCCACTCATGTTTTCTAGTTCGCGGAGACAAGAAGAAAGCTCTAAGGCGACTTCGAGCTGGAACATCCTCGAAGAGTCATCATTTCAGTACATTCCGATCTGGATTGCTCATTGGACTCGCCATTCCGGCAGTAATTGACGGGCTTGTGAAAGGTATGGCGCAAAAGCAGAATTCCAATAATGATGGTGATGCTGACGACTTCCTAGTATTCCAAGAGGAAACGCGGATAGCGATACCTGCTTGGGATATATTGCTGTACCTGTATGGTGTGATACTTGTACCAGTCTTGTTTACCCTCTTGGTGGGGGTCAACCTTCTTGTGTGGTCCATGTCAAGGATCAATTATGTATTCATATTCGGTAAGCCTAAACATTATCCCAGATATATGTAATTTCTCGGCCTAAGCTTCCACTACGCAGAACTGGACGTCTTGACTCGTCTAGATCATCGAGAATATTTTGAAGTACGTGCTTCACCTCCTACAGTCGTGTTTGTCCTGATTTTTTGGTTTCAGACACCCAGTCTGCTTCTGGCTGCTTTATGTTACGCGTTCTGGCTGTCATTTTCTCGAATTGCTGCTCCAGCAATCTCGCCCACGGTTTGGCCTCTTGTCTGGCTCGGCTTCGCCTTCGTCACAGTTTTCGATCCTATACCAGTGCTATTCAAACCCTCAAGGTTTTGGCTTGTTAGGAATACTCTGAAGCTGTTCGCATCTGGGACAAGGCCTGTCGAGGTGAGTTGTTTTTCCCGCTCTCAAAGTAATCTTTTTGAAACCCATGTGGTCGGTTTCCACAGTTCACTGATTTCTGGCTTGGGTGAGTCTCCCTTTGCTGACAATGAAATGAAATCACCGCTGATCATGTCTACGGGACTATAGCGATCAATTCTGCAGTCTCATCTTCACTCTTTCAAACCTCTATCTCTTTGTCTGTGTTTACGTCGACGACTTCAGCCCCGATTGGCAAAAGTGCGGCTCTACATCCCGCCAGTGGCCAATAGCATTGGTACTTGCTACTCTACCCCTCTTTATACGTTTGGTGCAAAGTGTCAAGCGTTACGCTGACTCCAAACTATTAACCCATTTGATCAATGTTAGTTTCCCATTTGACTTCAATAGAGCTCTGTTCTAATTCATGTATCACGCCACAGGGTGGAAAATATGGCAGTGGAATCATTGCCTACTTCTTTTATTTCTTGTGGAGACATGGTGGTAAGTGTGTCCTCGATCAGATATGTAACTTTTACCAATTATCAAAACCTTAACAGGTAACAAACATGGAAAAGTGTTTGCGCTATGGTGTCTTACCAACGCGTGCTACTCAGTCTATGCATGCTCTTGGGTACGTCCCATCAATCCTAATAGTCTCCGAAATATCTGAATCGTTCGAAATTTGTAGGATTTCTTGATGGATTGGTCAGTGCTCCAGAAGCATAGTAAAAACCCTTTGCTTCGAACCGAGCTTGTTTACGGCAATCACATATATGTACGTCCTGCCCCCCCTGAGCGCGTTCCTCCTGACTTATATTTATACATAGGTATATTACTTTGCGATTGTAAGATTGATCACAAGCAGTCAACTATTCAACTTATCTAACTCCATAATGCAGGTGTCAAATCTGCTCCTCAGATTTATTTGGGTGTTGTATATTCCCCAACGCGGCCCCAACATGATGGTTCGCACATTCATCGGCGGCATGCTCGAGATGCTCAGAAGGATTCAATGGAACTTTTGTAAGTGTTGATCCCGTCTTTGCAATCTTAACGGTATCCTAACGTTCGTGGACCAGATCGGTTGGAAAACGAACACATCGGTAACATGGATCAGTATCGAGTGACACGGGAAGTTCCTCTGCCTTACGCCTTCGACGACCGCAATAGAGAAGACGAGCGTGACGATGATGATCATCTCAAAGCAAGACGATAGCCTGTACAGTAGTTACGATACAACTCGACGCTCACAAAAATTGCCGGTACATGATTGAGCGACGGCATCGTGGTTCTTCAAACTTGACATCAAGCCCATACGGACGTCAGGTCATGCATCCATTCCGGCATCATAATCATGATACAACATAACGGCCTTCAAGATTATCCGGATTTCGCAGGCTATACACCACTACTTATGAGTCTTTCAGAGAAAGTCGCATGGAAAGTGCATCTTCTCCATCGCCGTCTGCGCATTTCGTCGTCAAGTGATGATGAGAAAGATGAGGGCCGAGAGGTGACGTACAGTATTTCTTTTCCACCTTCGCAACTTCGAAACCGAGGGTGTCCTGATAGAGGGCGATCGCCGCTTTATTTGATTTCCGGACATGTAGGGACACATAAGATGCCTTGTAGATGGACGCCATGGCTTCTTCTAAGGTGGGCGCGCAAATTGGCATCAACTTCTATGAATAGTTGCGTATTACGTACGAGAAAGGAGCATCAGCTTTTTTGCTAAACCAAGGCGCCTATACGATCGTAATACTGAGATTGAGTTGACATGTCCATGTATTTCTGCAGCTCCGTCTTCTTCTGGAGGTTCATCTCTAGATAGGGAAAAGGTTACAACTCTGCATCCTCTCGAAAACCTGACAATTCAGATTGAAAGCGTACATTTTTGCCAATACATATCCGACAATTCGGCCTTTATGATCTTCTGCAACAAACGATACTTGAGGCCATGTCATTGCATGGTACATCCCTATTGGGAAGCGAGAAACGAGTAAAGAATCATGAGATCTGCAGCATTGCCTTGATCATCATAGTTACTCACAGAATTTCATCACATAGTTCTCGGGCAGATTTTGCAAGTTGCAAGCTTGCATGCCCATGAGATCTTCCACCTAACGGGGTTATCATGAGCGACTGTACTGTATCGAGGCATGGCGGTGCTGACCTGGTATCAGTTTGCCATGACGGATGAAGTTTAGAAGCATAGCTGAACATACCTTGGCTAGACGGATATTCATACTGTCCTCGTGATACGAAGGGATGACTGCTTGCAGTGCTTGTTCGGATAGTGCCTCCAAACGATCGATTATGTGACGGAGAGGTAGAGTGGTACCTTCCCTGATACGTTGAACAAAGTCAGAAGCGACGGTCGACCCGCTAAGCAGACCAAGAATAATTCAAATTTCGCGACATCACATGACTGTGCGGGGGTTCTTGAAGATAAAATTAGCTTCTGTCTCTATCTCTCAGGATTTCAGGGTTTCAGAACTCATCCTTCTACATTCAAGCGCTTAGCGATAAGGTAAATGGATATAATATGGGAACTAGCTCTAGTCGTCGAGAATCGGATATCCAGGGGTATGAGAAACATAAAGCTATATAAAAGACGGAAACACACGCTGACTGCGAGGAGTTACATATCGCGCAAGTCCTATTTCATAGTGCTGGCAATTTGATCCAGCTCTCGTGCAATCATGGAATTGGGACACTTCTTTCTCAATTCTCTGTGAAAGATGGGAATAAGACCAGAATAAATTAGAAAACCCATTCACGTACTCTAATTTTGCCTTGTCGTTCCGCTCCTTGCATTCCTTTCCTGCCATGCGCCAGTCCCCACACTCAACATAGAGGTCCGGTCGCTTCGGCGAGTCGCACTTGGCAACGTACTGGATCGCCTCTTTGGGGTGGCCTTTCTCCACCAAGTGATGCACGAACGGATCATAACCAATGGGACTTCGCTTGGATTTGGAAAAGGTGTCAAGAGCTTCGAAATTCCGAGATTCGGTAAGAGCGTATAACTTGATGTACCAGAACCTGGGAGACGGGTTTACGAAATGCGATAAGTGATGGATATCACGGCGCTGAGATGCGTTGATCAACACACCGCTTATCCGCTACTTTGAAGTCCGATTTGATCTTGTCCGCTCTTTTGGAGAAGTCGTTAAGGAGGCAAACTCGTATCGTTTCGTTTACACTGAGACCAAAAAACTTTACTTTCCCATCTGCTTCAGTCTCCAATTGCTGTTGCAACGTTAACAGTCGGACGCTTTCGTCCATCATCTGTGGACAATTTATTACAAAAAAATTGATCAAATGTGAATCATGTACCTTGGCTTCAAAGGCACGGTCCTTATCTTCTGAGAAAAACTTCTGAGAGGTTTTAACGGCGGCAATCTTGGAACTTTGGTCCTGGGCAGTGGAGTTCGGTAAGTGAAGTAGTGGGCTAAATAGCATATCGGGATATTCACAAGCATAAGTTGAGATTCTTCCAGTGACAGGACAGCACTTTCAACGCGTCGATCATCAGAGTAGTAGAAATCTCGCAGCATTTCGCAGTTTTGCTCTCTGGCGTACACCTCCAGTAATTTACTTGCGGGAGCGAGAGTTTTCCCTCCATCTTCGAGTAGTCGAAAGAAGGACCCCAGTGGAAGCCTCTTGTGCAGATGCAAAAGAACATGGTATACTAGAGTATATGTAAATGAGTAAGAAGTCGTCAAGATAGTGGTAGAGTAGTAAGGAGCTCACTGAGGTCGGTGTCACCGCTGTCGACTGCCTTGACTAAAGCCAATCGATCTTCCTTCATTGTGAGGAGCAAGGGTACTTGATCAGATCCTTTTGGTTCGTGATCCAGGAGCTACACTCAACATCCTCCTGTCAGAAAGAATAGCAGATGTTGCCAGTTCGAAAAGTTGTATACCTTCGTAGCCAATCCCCCTCGACCAACTTCCCATGCCTTTTTAGCAATTTCTGCATAGCTGACGTCCGCACCGCCTAGATCTTCGAACTTTTCAACAATCATGCGGCATACCTCGTCGTCTGCGCTGAGTTCGGCATCTTTTCCAGTACCTGTTGTTGTTGGCCTAGACTTCATTATCTTTGCACAAGCCCAATGCTTCAGAACTGAATCGGGTTTGAGACCCAAAAACCCTGAAATACGAAGGGCAAGCAGATGCATATTCCGTGAGGTGAGTCGTGTGATCAGACGAGATGGGGAGGCATAATTGTATCTAGTTACAATTTCAGAAAGATGTCCATCCAGATGAGTGAAGTAGCCACGGCTTACTGTGAATAGGTGACCGGAATGCCGACTTCATAGAATCGGACCGCATTCAAAACCTTCAAAGTCTGGCCCATGTTGACAAAGTCAGTAGGATTATGGAAATCCAGGAATCCACGTCCAAATTTAGCAGCCTGGGGAAGATAGTTGGGTAAGTTGCGATGAATCAGACACGGCGAAAAGATGTACATTCAATAAACGACGTTGCCAGTGCGCTTCCCATTCCTGGCCAGCAGCGTCAATGCATTCGTCAACAGCTTTTGCGAGTTCCGGTCGAATGCTTCGTATACTTTCATCAGATTTAGGAGACTTCCTTGTGAAGCTATCCCAAGCATCGTATAATATCGCAGACGGTGACGTAGAACCTGGTCGAAATATTGACAGCGTGGAAGCTAATTGAAGATGTCATCGATGTGTCAATACGGACGAATAACGACCAGAAATGCATTCAGTGCTCACCAGGAACTTTTTGGATTAGGTCGCACACATCTTGACTCAAAATTCGTACACCATCCATCTCTGTGATGGCAAAAGTTGTTCCAACATAAGTGTAACTGCGCAGAGCATCAAATAGATATCTTGAAGCATATGCCCAAACTTACTGCAGCGTGTCTCCAAATGGGCCCACAAGCGCAACTGAAGAATCCCATGTAACCAGAATTGCATCATTGCCGCACCATTCCACTTGTCGCACTGGCCCTTCTACTCCTGCCACATTTTTCGTCTCAATTTCAGCCATACTTCGTTGAAAGTCGGTCGAGACAACCCATAATGTACCCGTGAAGGTTAGAAGCGCAAGTGATTTTCCATTTGGTGATGGAGACACGTGCGTAAAAGGACCTCGAGAAAGCCGCTGGTCAACACTTTCCAAGTTGTCGACAGTGTATATGGTAGCGTCGACAGACATTAGCACCTCAACATGCCGAGAGATGTTCAGATCTGGAGGGATGATAGCCCAAGCGTGAGGGGGCTCGCTAAGAGCTACAGAATTCAATCTATAGAGAAGTTATGGATGCGTAGAATTCCACGCACTTGGATTGGCCAAGGAGAGTGGTCGTCCTCCTTCCCAGCCTTTCACTTCAAGCAACGTCAGCGAACTAGTTAATGCCACCAAGCCATTGTCGTGAATGCGAGCATCAATGATCCCAAGCTCTGCTGCCTCTGCACCCAGTGAATATTGTTGGTAGTCTCCTTGCAAGTCGTACAGGCGGTAAACTCCCTCTTCATTTAAGACGGCAAGTTTCTCGTCAATGGTCCATCCAAATCGCATGATCTTCCCTTGGTCCCACTGGATGAAGCAATTGATGAGTTAACAAGGATTCTTGGACGAAATAAGCTGATCATCCACACTAAAGACAAGGAGACCTTCTCCCGCTGGAGAGTATATCTGTATCTGCGCTTTCGTAACTGCAGGAGTTGCACGTCCCAAAGCCAAGAGTTTCGTATTGTCTCGCATGAGAGCTATACCAGGCGTCAGCATTGAAATCGCGTTTACCGAACTTTATCATACCTATAGGCCCCCCATATCGACACCCTGCAACGATGTAGTCCCGGAGATCAGGAAGTTTCCCTGGAATGGAGTAACATTGCTGACGCCTGTAAAAGACGTTCCCTTCCTGCATTGCCTGCCATGACGCGGTTGGATGGTCCATGGTTGTCCTTCTTGGATGCTATGGTAGCAGAAGTGAGATTCGTTGCGAAGGAAATGCAGATGCAATTAGACGGGTATTGGAAAGCGAACCACGGAAAGTTGACACAGAGAGCAAAGCAAGAGCAGAAAGTACTGCACAGAAGTTCGTGCGACGCGCCAAGAAGCTGTCGGAACTCAACTTGCCGAAGCGTCACCATGCGCTAAGTAATCTAATCACTGTGAGGCTTAAGAAATCAATTTGCAGCATAAAAAGACGGCCAGCGCTATTTGCTGTCCGCGGCGAAGTACAACTTTTACGGCGCATACAAAGGTTGGAAAGTACAAGGAATACAAGGTTGGAACAGGGTGTCTGGTGGTACAAATTGGACTTTCAAACGAACGAAAACGACGACGAACACAATATTGACAACAATAAAGATATGCAAAATGATCAAAATCACAAAGAGTCCGCGCGAGAGTGCAAGTGAGTTGAAAAAAAAGACATATACATCTAGAATATCCGTATCGGAATTCGGGCTCGGAGATCATCAGGTCCTATTAATACAGAAACGTCCAGGTAGTACTGAAGAACAGCCAGGTTAGTCGCGAGTTATCAAGCGGGAAGGAGAGAGCCACCTTCACACTTATCCCTTGCCAATCTATGCAAGGAAGCATATCTGCACTCAATTGAATTCGAGTTTTGTGCAAACCATCAGGCAGCGCTGCGACTTCTTCCAGGGAAGGATGGCTCTTGGAATCACATTGCTGTCGAGGTCTTTTCGGGAAGCCAATGCATAGATCGCTATGTATTGTTCGCGAGTCGGAGAATGTTTTCTGGACGGGAAGTTGAGGTAGTGGTTTATCCCGAGAAAACGATATGGCCGACTCGGATATCCGCCGCGGGATTCGTCGAGCCTGTGCCCTCGTAACGCGATACAGAAGTCTGCTACGCTGAGGTTCTGATTCTTCACTGGTCGGTGTTAGAGGGGGGGTTGGAGGTAGAGAGCATTGTTCGCTGACGACAATTTGACGGATGAGGGATACGGAAATTGTAGCATCGGCTGCTATCTCCTTCGCTAGTGCTGGAGATCGGGGCGTTGTCGTGAAGACGACAAAATAAGGTATAGATGATGAGCGCGAGAAGGTCACTGAAGTTGGTAAAGTGATCTAGTGGTACATCGATCAGAAATGATTCACGGCGCCTTCGCTTTGCACTTACTGCACAGCGAAGTGGTATTGGTCGTTCGGACTTGAGGGGCATTTCGAGCCACGAGCCAGGAGTCGTCAATGAAGCTTCTGCGCATTGGAAATCGGCATCCGGTTGAATCAGGAAAGGGACCTCCAGCCTTCAAAGTCGAATACTAAGTCAAGATATCACATCGAGGTTGGCTTACATACCGTGACGGTGTTTCAAAGGGATCATGAGGTTCCCATTCGGAAACAATTTTGTAGGTCACTTCATAGCCATCCGAAGATCCCTTGACTCCAGAGAAACTAGCAGGCATCTCCTCTCCAGGACGCATACTTCGAGGAAGATAAAATGTGAAGGGGTGCGACCTTTCTGAGCTTGAAGCGTTGAAACTGATGCCCGATATACTGGGACGCCGTCTGACAAAGGCTTCGCGGAAGGTTGACCGTGGCGAACCTGCCTCTGAGTTGGAGATGTTAATTGTGGTTGTCGTCGACAAGAAGGTATGCTTCTGTGGTTCCGAGCAAGCAGGATCTGATGTCGCATCTGGGTCGGTCTTGTCGGGGGAAGGCGAGGTAAACGCTCCTTCAATCTACATCGGAAAAGAAATTTACTCAGAGAAATTCGAGACAAAATATTATATCACGCACAGATACTGTTAAACGTCCAGCAGAAGAGTTGCTGGAGTCAACAGTGACCTTGCCCCCAACTTGGTCATGGTCACTAAAAACCGCTATCGGGCCGCGCCCATCCTCATGCACTTTCAAAGATGGGCTATAGAGTTGGAGTTCGAGTTTCAAAGAACTTATGGTGGAGAGCGTCAATTGATTATGAATGGATGAAACAGCCATCTTATGACATACCGGTAGGTTGAAACATGACTGTAGACCGAAACGGGCACAAACTTTGGTGCAGGTCGAGGAGCTTCGGTGGTGGCACTGCTTTCTGCTCGACGGCGCATTGGAAGGTATGGTTGCTGATTCGAAGGCGGGGGTGGGGACGGGGCGTCAGACAGCGAAGCCGCCTTGGAGATATGTCAAAATTTAGTTGAGGGTACATATACCCGCATGAAGATTACTCTTTACGCAACCCCAGTAGCTCAGCAGGTACAAGGAGGCAATAGGCAAGAACCTTAGCAAAACCAAAAGAGAATTTGGTTCCATGTCTCAAAGCCAGTTGTGAACCAGGGTGGAGACCAGATTCGCGAGCATGAGATGATGCGTCCCGCATTGCAGGACCGGTTGAATGGATGATCTGTGTCCCATTCGTAAACCCTGGAGATATAAATTTAAAGTTTAGAAACTAACATAGGGATTGCACATAAATCTCACGCTTTCTTTCGCACATTCTTTCGCACATAAGCTTTCCTGATGGGGACACATTTCCACCTTTACGCATAAGGCATCGTTAACTTCCACATAAGTATCTCTTGATGATCTCCCCCATATATGAGTGTAAGGCAGCCATCATAAAATCATCGATGTGTTGCATAAGTCAAGGAACCATGAGCACTGTTTACAACCAACAGTTCACCAAGGTTCCAGATTCATCGCCGGCGTGCCGGCGCCCGCGAGGACTGAATCCTGGATTTCAGCGATTCGAGCTGGTGAGAAAAACCAACACAGATGATGCCATTATTGGGATCTAAGCGACCATGGTTGTTGAGGCGTTTAGGAAGGAAGAAGTCGGAAAGAAATTCCTGACATCTACCTGCCGATTGTGGATCGCATAGCATCATGGTTCCCACTGATTCAGTTTGGGCTGAACGATTACGGCGGGCCGCCCTCGTCCCTGGCAAACAAGTGGAGAAACCCTAGCAACTGCGACTCCTTATCCAAACAGGCAGCAGCGCCCATGCACTACGAGCGCAGCTTTGAGCAAACATAACGTTGACTTGATAAACAAGCTATATTATGAAAGATAATTTTAGTTTCTCAAACTTTGAATGATGTATGTCCGTGCCCACGCACATCTAATGTATCCTCCTTTGACACAGAAGTCGAACCAGGAATATCGAGGAGAAAAAGATGCTGTTCACCCCAAATTTTGATGAACATCGAAGTACGACGAAGGAAACCCCAGAATCTGCTTCCAGTGCACCTTCGTGTTTTGAATGTATCGTCGATATTGATATTATATCTCGGAAAAACTAGATTAGTGAATCAGTCGGCGTTCCATTCCTCTGGGCAAGATATGCAGGGCCGAGAAGCGGAATATCATGTTCGAGGTCTGCGAATTCTGCACGCGTGATTCATGCATCACAGACAGCTTCAGGATACTCACTTTGGAAATGTAGCACTAGGGGCTAATTGTGGACACGATGTCAAACCTCAACGGTATTGCACCGAAAGACACATATTAGCGGGACTACCTGGAGAGTTTGTCGTTAGCACATACTAATATTTCTACATAACCATGTTGTGTTAACCGACTGATACGACTGAAACATGGGTTGTTCGACGACCCCGACCGATGTCATACCACGCATGCATATGTTGAGGACTACATCGATTAGCTCTTGAGGACAGGCGGACTGAAATGGAAGGATTTTCTCTCGTCAGGGTAGAAGGCATTGTAGAAAGACATTATTTACCTCCCTGACTTCAGTCCACGTAAATTACAGGTATTTGCAGGTTTCCCTCTATTGGCCCTTTGGACGCACAGTGGCGTATTGAATATTGGAAGCATCGGGTTCAACGTATATCCGACCGGGCATAACGTTTTTAGGACGGAACGGAAAGTTCATGTCGTGTTGCACGTTTTTACTGTCTCCGAAGAAGTTGAACGTCGCGTGCGCCCTGGCGCATTCCGATTTAGGTTGGCGGCACCGAACGATATGTGGCGGGTTGTGGCGAATAGGTGGGATCCGATTAGTCTGATATTCTATATTTACTGTAGGAGGTAAGGTCTTCATGACGACAGAGCCGTTGAAGCATAAACCATATGTGGCGGTGGAGCAGCCCATGGTTGAGATGATTACGCTCGCTTTTATGCTGGCTCGTTTGATACATATTACAGAAATGCTGCAATTTCTGGACGTAAGGTGAACATCAATTGTGGTTAATACCAGACTTGCCAGTCATCAAGATGGTCTGTTCGTAGAGTCAGCTGCCAGAAGTGCTGCCTGGGGTCAGATTTTTAGACCATGGTAGCGAGGGAAATGACGTGCAGCTTACAGGTGTGGATATGCGGAGCCAACTACGCAATCCGACCTTTCTCAATTTGCAGGTAGGTTTTGTGTCCCACGAGACATTCTTAGTCGAACCTGTTTCCAAACCGATAGAACCTTGGAAGACGGAATCAGTGAGAAAATAGAAGGCGCATAGGTTGCACAGCGTAAGTAGAGCGCGACATATTAATTAATGGATTTGAAGGGAACATCTCACATGATAGACTTTCGTCTGACAACATGAAAGTTTCGTTCAATATCGGTGCAAAAGTCCAACCATGGACAACTCTTACACTCAGTCGTCAGGTTACTTCGGAAACGACCACCAACGTCGAGTTCGATCCGCAAGGTCCTAAAGGGTGAAAAAGTCCCCATTGGAAAAGACAGCCGCGAAATACTCGTTAGGAATTTCACATCATCGTCAGAAACATCCCTTCGAAGAGAGAAATCCCGAAAGAGAACGGATGTCGTCTGCCACCTTATATCGATACTATCATCAAGGTCCAATGGGAATATTCAAGCCGATTGACGAAGACAGTTGACCTTCTCGACGAAGTCCGGGATATACCAAGCGTTTCCCAAGCTCAATAACCGAAGACAATAAACCAGGTCCAGTCATCCCGAAAGTTGAGCTTTGAGGTCACCATCGCAGATGATCACGATGGGCGAAGTTCGAAAGGGGCTCCAGCGAAGAAGGGACTGGCACATGTGAACCTGAAAACATTGACAGTCCAAAGAAAATTCGGAGTCTTTTGCGCGTGAGAGTGCATTTCGCAGCATATGGCACGATAAATTTCCCGCCATATGCTCAAATGGTGATAAGAGGATCACGCAGGTCGAGCGTTAAGACCTGAATTTCTTGGGGGGTCGAAGAAAGTCAAGGAGCAAAATATGGCAGTAAGCATACCGTCTCTCTGACAACACATGGGGTCACCATGACAAGGAGAGAATTCGGCTCGATTTAGCACCCGGCATATGCCGCGACGACGAGATTAGATGGAATTGGATAGTTTGTCAGTCAACACATTCGACACAGCGACCGTACCTTTAGTTCCTGAGCAATTATTGCACTGGCATGAAGGTTGCTGTTACAGGTCCGTTATTTTGAAATAACTTTGCAGGGGGCTTGCGTAAGTCTTACCAACGATTGACATATGTGCAGGTGCTTCCGGTGTATTGGGTACCGCGGTTCTCAGAGCATTCAAAGAGTCGGATATCAATGTCATAGGCCTAGCCAATTCCAGAGCAGGAGCTGACCTCGTCAAGTTGGATTTGACGAATAAGGAAGAAACGGATGCTTTTTTCACGAGCTTCAAACCTGACTGTACATGTCTTTTGTGTCTTCCACTGCTGCGCTAGGCCTTACCTCTTTGACTCGCAGGGGTGATTCACTGTGCTGCTGAAAGACGCCCGGATGTCGCTGAGAAGGTGCGTTCATCTTGTGACTTCAGCTCACATTGGCTGAGTCTATGATTGACAGGATCCCGTGGGAGCGCAGAGGGTACGATTCACTTGAAACGCGATACCGCGTCGATTGTTCATACTACATCCCAGTTGAATGGAGAAGTTCCTGGTCACCTGGCTTCGCTAGCAAAGTTCCTCAGATTCAAGCTTGTATACATCTCCACTGGTAATTATCCAAGCATTCATCTGATGCTCGGCGTAACTGAGGCGGCAATATGATAGATTACGTTTTTGATGGAACCTCCCCTCCATATACCCCATCCTCCAAACCAAACCCTTTGCAACTGTATGGCAAATCCAAACGAGAGGGCGAACTTGCTGTGTTGGGTGTAGATGGGGCACAGGTTATCGTTTTCCGAGTTCCTGTTCTGTGCGTTCATAACACCCATTTGTTATCTTTCGCTTCGCTTACTCCTACTGGAGATACGGCCCAGCGCCACAGAATTCAGACTCGGCGATCAATGTCCTACTCGACGTCGTTCAAGATCAATCAGGAAAGACTTACACGATGGACCATTATGCGACGCGGTACCCTACAAATGTGGTAGACATCGCAGGTTTTTTAGTGCGGCTCACAGGTAGTTATCTCATACCACCCCTCGTGTAACAATACCGTTTAATATCTTTGTCTACAGGATTGAAGAAGGCGATTCCCCCAATCATACATTATTCTAGCGACGAACCGTTCACCAAATACGAAATCTGTCTTACCTTCGCTAAAATCCTCAGCATACCCCACAGGCATATCATGCCTGACGCTGAGCCGCCCACAGGAGACGGAGCTACAACCCGACCACGCGATTGCAAGCTATACACCAGAGAAACGGAAGATTTGGGTGTTGAAGGGGGACTTGGATTATCATTGTTCGAGGAATGGTGGGCTGAGAAGTTGGGACACTAATCGCCAAGGATGCAAGGATATTATCTGTATTTGTATGCTTTCTCAAGGCGAAATCAACCATCGATAATCTTTTATTTGTAGTCGAATGAGAACTCGGAGTTTTGATTGCCTATTTGGCCCCACTTCGTCTTGCAAATTCGCGACATCTTCCCAAGCCCTCGACCACGTTTTTGCTCCGGGGTCGGCTCCTGTGATGGCTTCTCTGTACCTGTCGATCGTCAATTGAGTGTCGTCTTCTAACCGCCTGCTATTTTCATAGCGGCTTGAACTTGTTCCTTGCTTCGACGTGCTCGGGCTTGATCGATAGAATCAACCGGTGACTCCTCGTGAGTGTGTTCTTGTGAAAAGCAGCGATGAAGCACCCCGGATCGCGGACTCAATACATTCAATTACGAACCCTACCGGTTATTCATGATACTTGCTTGCCACGGAACCCAATCCATGAATTCGGTGTCTCCAATGCAGAGATCATCGACCGTTCATTACGGACCTGATGGTGTATTAAAGGTGTGTTCACCGTCCAAGTCCGAGTCTATTTCTTGCGTCGGAGTGCACTATAAACCCGAAGTTCCTGTGAATCCTTATATCCTGGACGGCTACGTCGGTCAAGCAGCTCGTCGTGAACCACCTTCCTTTGGAAAGTGAGTCTCGGGTGCGGAAATAAAATTCACAGAGAGGAATATAGCGACCTATCGCACAGTCCTAGCGACAATGAATTATTTCTCGGAGCACGGATGCTCTTAATTTTGCTGGGAATAGAACAGTGCAACTCGGGGTTGCACCCAAGTCTATTATTGGGGTAGGTTACGGTGGATTTCAAGCTACTTCAATCATAACGCGCTCTCGCCCAGGATCTCAGACTTGGCTCATACGCGCATACGCTTCATACACATATATCCCGAAACACTACACTATCGCTTCTGCTAGCAGCAACCAGAAGTCATTCGTTCGGTCACCACACCGACCTTGCCAGTTACCGTTGCCCGTTGCAGCCATGGTCACTACGGCCGACGCAGCTCGCTTGCTTATCTTATCATGGGTTTTCAAAACCCCATCCTAGACCGATGAGGCCGTTTGGAGCTAAAAGGAGCCCTCGACGGCGGCCCCATGGACGACTGGATTCAGCATGTGGATGGAGCACATGAGATCTTGGATTTCTCGGGATTTCACCCTTGGTCCTGCCCAATATCATTGACATGGTGACAGCGCCAGAGCACCACAGCCCACCGGTCAGAATTCACGCTCCGATTTCGAAGTAATTCATTGGAAACTTGACTTGATTCATTGATAGGCTATATGTGAACTGCTCGATGCTGCACTACTGAAGCATGCGATTAAAATGATGCCGGCCTACCACGGAGTATCAGTCGTCTATAAACCCTTTCAGGCCCAGTCCGACGACTTCCACTCAAGAAGTTCTATTTTCCTAGCCAAAATATTTAAGTGCCCGGTGTCGGCCACCTTTCATCGGCGGCCAAATAAGGGTCGAGATCATGTGGAATACCTATTCAACGCGCATGTCCACCATCATCATCATCGATGAACATCACCCCTATACACTCCTACATTTGCGCCAGAAACGCTTGGAGCGATGATCAATGTTGATTCGAATCGTCCGAATATTTGCTCACCGATGCGATGGTGGCGGGCAGTGATGGTTGCGAGGTCACGTAAGTAAATGCCCTATGCCCCTCGTAAAGTTACATGGGACGGTCCGAATGGAAGGAATAGATGTTTTGGCTTTCTTCTTGTCTGATCGACACCCAACTTTGGTCTGCAGGTTTGGTATCTCGAGATTTAGGTTCGGAGATTATTTGGCGGAGTGTTTGGCTTCATATTGCGTAACAACCGCTTTTGGCCACTGCGCCACTCAGGCCCTTGGCATATTGGAGGCAATTAAGGGTCTTAGGGAAACCTTCTAGATTTTTGAACGCGACATTGACAGACCAATGCGCACCGCGCGATATATTACAGAAATTAGGTCAGCCTTTTCGAGACAGCTTCATTGGCCTCTACGATTTACCCGTGACGTCGGTAACGCCTTGGCATTGGCAGACGACCGCGCATCGTGCGATGTATTTCGAAGATTAGCGCCATCCTTTGCGAGGACAGCTTTATAGACTTCAGCAGCTCGTACGTCGTTACGGCAATCAAAGTCGCCACTGTGGTCCAGAGTAGTCATATGCATTTCCCGTACTCGCATTTTATATACGGCTGAAAGGAAATACCGGAAGGCTAGATACAATCTGTTGCGACCTTTAGACGTTGTTGTTTCGAAATCCAGGCCCCAAGTGAATAAGTTAAGTAATGGTAGTCATCAGCCTCTTCTGACTAGGTACATCGACCCACAGTGGCATGCAACGACCGCTGCGGTCGGAACGGGTTAGTGCCATTCCTTCGTGTTGTAGGACATGGAGGCTTTATAGCACAAACAGGCGCCGACTATATGACCTTTTTGAGCAGTCCGTATTTTCGATGTTCTAGTCGATATTAGTATGGCCGCAGTACGCACCGCGTGGCTCATATGCCTCTCATATATAACACGACGTAAGGCTGTCACCGTTTATTCTCTGATCTTTTTCTCTCCAATTTATCCATCATTTCAACGGACCGGTTCTATGTATTCACATCACGATATTTTATCAAGAGCGAGAGTATCCTGTTATCATCTGATCATGGTTGCTCTTCTGAATTTCGTGGAAGCTCTTTCCATTCGCCGAACCTTTTGAACGTACGGTGTTGTTCTGTATGCAAATCCCTTGATGCGCAGGAGTATGTCAACCTTTGGTCTGACAGAGGTAAAGCGCATTCGTCCCAGGTCGTAAAAACCCTTTGGGAAAGGCTACTACTTTGCCGTTCCATAAGTAGGAATTGGTGCTTGGAGTCTACGGTGCAATATGCTAACTCTACGCAGAGGTAAGCATTTGAAATGCCATTGGAGAATCGTAGGGATCGAGTTGAAAAGCGAGACATTCATTTGTGGACGCGAGCGCGTCTTGAGCCCGATTTCCCAACGATTTCCGATTGGGTTCCGAGGTATTATTCCTCGACATTGAACATTTATCAATCTCCAACCTAGCATTCCGGCTCGAACCATCACAAACCGCGGGAAAACTGGGGAAGAGAAGAGACCGACCCGTTCACAATGACATCATAGGAGCACGAAACACCGACCCACTTGATGTCATCCGCGCCCCTTCCAAAATAGACTCTCCAATCTCATATAAAGTCCCGCAGAACACATTCGCTCATTACACATAACAAAACACAAATGACACAACACCCACTAGCATACCACGACCAAAGAATGAGCGACGACCTCAAAAACAAAGATTCTCCGTCTCTGGGCTCGGGGACGAATTCGCCCCCGCTTGAGGCTACGGGGTCGAGTGGGTTTATGGGGGTGTCGGGGATTGGGGGGGAGAGACATGGGCATGTTTCTGATGCTGAGCAGAGGAAAGGTAAGGCGATTTTTATTAGTCTTATTACTTCGCAGATATTGATTGTCGTCTGCTCTAGATTACTTCAAGGGCTCGGTATGTCGCGCCTCCTTGTTATCATCAATATTAATCTGAATATATGCTAACATTTTCGGTGGATAGGACACGAATGTGGCGGAGAAGGAGAAGAACAAGCAGGATAATGCTGGCGCCAGGAGCGGCGAGAAGCAGTCGAGTAAAGTGGGTAAATGTCTGGAGGATCAATTCGAAAAGTCTACGTGATCATAGCATATGAGAAGTTCGCTAAGAACAGAGGCTGAAAGATGGGATGGGGCCAGGGGCTCTCATTTGTTGTATAACAATTCTTCGTTGTATTTTTAGGGCTTGAATTACGATTTTCATCGAGCACCAGTGTTTCTTCCGTTTGAGGTTGAGATTTTTGACTGATCATAAATGCTGCCTGCTTTCCGTAAAGAAGGGCAAAAAACACAGCACAGTCGCATACATGGCCTTCTATCTAACGAGGAAGTGCAGATGCGCAAGGATTTCGCGTGAAAGCGGTCAGATTTATGTATTCAGAGCACGTACATCGATCGCATCTAGTAGTCCCTCGACCTCCGACAACTTCTGACTTTCCATCCATGCCCAACTTCGTCCTAGAAACCGCGCAAAGTCGATGTTACCATGAGGTCGGCGAATGTGATTTTCTCTGTCGCTTTCGCATCTCATGATGGAAAAGTAGATGACCGCACGTTCCTAGATCAATGCCGCGACGCCTATTCCAAGGTGACGATCTAGGAGGCTGAACTAGCCATAGCGGATGGGAGGGATAGGTTCTGCGCGTATCGTAGACAGCTCGACCGATTGGTCGATTTCTTCATCTATTTCCCCAACAAGACATCTACACAAGATCGCGAATCAGCCACCAGTAGGCGAAAAGCAGGGTAGAACGCACATCATCTCGCCTTTGACGAGGTAAAGACCTAGCGGGATCTCTTCTACGCCCTCATCGATGCTGTAGACGCGTTCCTTCGAGTCTGCGAGGACGATATTCGATTTTTGATCAAAGCCAGCCAACACACCCTGGACAAAGAATGAGGGTTTTTCACAAGCACATGAGATAAGGACTACTGACCACGATTGCGCGCCCGTCTTGGAGGACGAGGAGGACACGGCGGTCGACGTAGCCCTGCAGGCTAGACATGGTGTTGGGCGGCGATGGCAGCCGCGATGGGAGAGGGGAAATAGGAGGGGTCCGTGCATGCACGTGTTCGGCTGGACCTGACCCGTTGCGTGCATATTAAATTTGACTTGTCAACAAGTGCCAGGCCAGCAGTCTTCCATTCCGTTGACGACTCAGTCTTATCCACACCCAACTCGATAGCTTTTGCTGCTCAATTCACACTGTACGTCCTGCATTCATTCATTCATCAGAGTTCTGTGCTCTTATCATTATCAAAACTATCTATTTAGCCTTAACAATGTCTTCCATTCACGACCAGGAGAAGCAGGCAGCGGAAAAGGAGCTGCTGCAAGTCCAGCTCCCCTCTCTCTCCCAGTCTTCGCTCGAACTGCCGTCCCCAATCACAGCGCAGCAGCCGAAGCTCTCCACACCCACAGCGCAGAAATACAAGCTCTCGGCGACGGCAATCATCCCAATATGGATATGCTTGTCCTCCGCTGTCATCATCTACAACAACTACATCTACAACACACTCAACTTCAAGTACCCCGTGTTCCTCGTTACATTCCATCTGGGCTTTGCGGCCATTGGCACGCGCGTACTGCAGAGAACCACGCATCTGCTCGATGGCGTGAAGGACGTGCACATGTCTAAGGAGATGTTTGTGCGCTCGATATTGCCCATTGGACTGCTGTTTTCAGGTAGTTTGATCCTCAGCAATACAGCCTATCTGTATCTGAGCGTGTCATATATCCAAATGCTCAAGGTGCGCTTATCATTGCTCCAGAAGGATTTATTCTGACGCGAATGCAGGCATTCACACCTGTCGCGATCTTGCTCATCTCATGGACTTTCCGCATTCAAGACCCTAACAAGAAATTGGCTGTTATCGTGCTCATGATCTCTACAGGTGTAGCGCTCGCCTCGCACGGGGAATTACGCTTTAACCTGCTTGGTTTCCTCACCCAAGCGGCTGCTGTCGCGGTAAGCCTATTTTTAGCCTCTTATCCTCCGCAACCGAGTAACCTAATCAACATCTACTAGTTCGAAGCTTCCCGTCTAGTAATGATCCAAATCCTCCTACACAACCTCAAGATGGATCCCCTAGTTTCTCTGCACTACTACGCCCCCGTCTGCGCCATCATCAACCTCTGCTTCCTGCCATTCACGGAGGGGCTGGCGCCGTTCTACGAACTGAAGAATTTGGGCGTGATGGTGCTGGTGAGCAACGCTAGTGTCGCGTTCTTCTTGAATGTGGCGGCGGTGTTCTTGGTGGGTGTGGGCAGTGGATTGGTGTTGACCCTCGCGGGTGTGTTTAAGGTGAGAGTTTTGCTTTTGGATTTTGTGGATCGAAAGTCTATTCCCTTTTTGCTTTCATTTCTTTTCCTTCTTGATTTGGAGAAGACCCATTTTTTTGCGTTCGAAATTTGTGTTCACCTGTCGCGTCCTCGGTTTCCCTGCTCTCCCTGCCGGTTTTCACATTTCCTGACACTCGTGCACTGTGACGACCGTCAAACATGCTTCTGGACAGCGGCGCTTTGAATCGTTTCTATTCCTATTTCCTTTCGATTTCCCTCTCCTTTTCGTCCAATTCCTTTGAATCCGGAGCCCTGAACCATGAGGCATCACCCTCTTTCTTTCGCTTTTGCCTCTTCGGCTTCCGTTAGACGCTTGTGGCAACGCTCCAGCATGGTTGAATGACAGCGGTGCATTTACTGCCACTGTTGTTGTTCGTTCATTTTGCGTTTCGGGGATCTTCTGTGGATTCCGATGGGTTTTTCATTTTCGTTTAATTTCCGAAAGTGTAAAACATCGATGTGGATGGTCACCCGACTGTTGTTGCTCCATTCGAGGTTCGCGATTCTTGTTCTTGACAGGTGTGGTGATTGTCAAGGCTGCCATATGTCTTTTCGCCTAATGCGTTAGGATTTCACATTTCAGCCCGATGTTATTTTGTATCCTTTTTTCCTGGATGTTTCATCTGGATGCAACCTGCCCGTTGTATATTTTTCTTCACATCATATCGTCTTATATGAGGCGTTGGATGAGGACGCAAGTGCATGTGCCACCACTTTCCTCAGATGATACAGCTTCTGTCGGGTCGTTATATCCCGCTCCAGTCCGAGACGTTTCGCGATTTCAAAATTCTATTACGCTTTTCTCGACATTATTGTTGGTGGCTCTTCAGGTGTCGTATGACCCAATCCACTGACCTATGTCTTCTTTTTTATCTCCCCTTTCTGCCTCGCATTCCCATTGGGTTTATCACTGAATGCCCACCGCATCTTGCGTTCCCCTGTTCTGGGTTTACGTAGAATTTACCTCACTTTTGTCTTCTCCCATGCATTCGAGCTCGGCGGTTGTCGTTCTTGTGGCGGCACCCTTCGCGCACTCGGTCGCTTTCCCTGCGCTTTCGCGTTCCTTGATGATGATGATGATGCTTGTCACGGGGTTGGGCGCCCTACTACGCATGTCACCAACCCCGCTCTTCCCTCCTTTCGTCCTCATCAGACAACCGCAGACCTTTCCTTCGTGCTCGTTTGGGATGCGCTGTTCGCCTTTCCTTTTCGTCCACTTTTTTTCCTGCGAGAGCGGCGGACATCATTCAATGTGATTGGTCGCGGACCCTTTCGTCCTTCCTCTTCAGTTTCAGGCTTTTTGACATGTCAGCAGTCAGCGGCGGCTTCTCTTTTTGTTCATTTTTATCATCCTTACCCGCTTACGGGAGGCGCAACTAGCTCAACGCCTTATTTGGGCGAGTGCGTTCTATGTTTGTTTTCCATCTTTCGTTATATCTCTCTCTGGAGTTCTTTCGGAGAAACAAACAGACGGAATCCCACGTCCTGTCAATGATGTCTTGCTCGCGAGTTACTTGCCGGTTATGGATGGACACCTCTTTCTTCGCGGGGCCGATCCCGTTACGCCTTACGCAATTCGTTCGTTCGTCCGTCAGTCGATTTGCGCTGTCGAGAACTCTCTCTCCCTGCTTCGCGATTCCGTATCTTCGTTTCTTTCCCTCTCTCTCTTTGTTCGCATGTCCCGGTGTTTATTCCTCGTGGCTCTCTTCTCCCTCTTTCTCTGCCCCTCACTCCTTCTTTCTTATTTCCTTTTTCGCTCCTGAACCATCCTCATTCGGACTCGGGATTTCGCCCCATGGACCAGGTTTACTGATTTTCTTGACGTTCACAGGATATTCTTCTTATCACCGGTTCAGTCCTTATCTTCGGGTCGCAGGTTACCCCTATGCAGGTATTTGGTACGTTATTTTCGCGCATCCAGTTCCAGTCGTTTGTTTTGTCTTCTCCTTGCTTCGTGCGCGCGACCCAGTGCGTTTCGGACTTTGCCAGATTAAGCTTCGACTTGGTGCCACGACTATCTTGGCGGCCCTTCGAGCTTGATTCTCACAGACTTGGTCGTCGTGCCTTCCGCTTTGCATGGCTCGATGCATACATTTTTGCATGGGTATATTTCGACGCATATACAGATATTCTGAAATCCTGCAATGCGAGCGACCGGAAATCCGTCGTCGTTCTCTTCTCTTCTTTGATTGATTAATATTGCTTTGCTTTTCCCCTTCCGTTACGCCCTACACTATGACCTTTTGCTTGCTTTTCGATCCCACAGCTCCCGGCCCTCGTTCTTCGTTTTTTGATGAAACTCGCCATTCTTAAATTCGTGCTAACTCCTCTTACCTCTCATAGGCTACTCAATCGCATTGGGCGGGCTCATCCTCTTCAAGACCTCAGGAGGGAAGTAACATCCCCACTTCCCATTCGCATTCTGGAATACGGACGGAACAAACGTTATCCCGCTCTTCATCCTTTCAACCCTCGACCAATGCTTCTCAGTTTACCATACAAATTTGCGTGCCCGCGCACCCCGAAATGCTGTACAAAAAAGCTTGCATATAGTCCAGACTCGGCATCGATCTGAAACCCATCATAGAATAGTAATTATCCTTCTTTTTCCCGTCTTTCTTTTCCGTCCACTTGCTTTTGCTTGTCTTGCCTCGTACCTTGTCCACTGCGTTGGATCATGGACTCCTGCCGCTCTTTTTGTTTGCTGTCGAAAGGACTAGATTTTCTTGTACACCCCCATGCTTTTAGCACCAGTCGTACCTTCACCCTCGGCTGGCTCTCTGTACAATACCCATACCTCCGC